>JAECXO010000312.1:0-627500 GCA_018152825.1 Scaptomyza hsui | reverse complement strand
AAACTGCTTCTATTAATCATTACCTCTTGATCTGAAAACCAATGAAAGCAGAACAGAGGTCTTATTTCATTATCCCATGCACAGAATATTCAGGCATTTGAAGCCTGCTTTAAGCACTCTAATTTGTTCAAAGTAATTGTACCGGCCCACAATAACACTCGATGAAGAGCACTAATGCAGGTTTTTAAATAGGAGGAATACATAAAAAAATACAAGTATTTAATTATATATAAGAACTCCACCGGTAATACGCTTACATACATAAAGGTATAGTACTAACCACAATTGTAAGTTGTACTACCCGTATGAAGCACAAGTTCAACTACGAACGTTTTAACCGCAACAACTTTAATATACGCTATTGGAGCTGGAATTACCGCGGCTGCTGGCACCAGACTTGCCCTCCAATAGGTCCTTGTTAAAGGATTTAAAGTGTACTCATTCCAATTACAGGGCCTCGGATATGAGTCCTGTATTGTTATTTTTCGTCACTACCTCCCCGAGCTGGGAGTGGGTAATTTACGCGCCTGCTGCCTTCCTTAGATGTGGTAGCCGTTTCTCAGGCTCCCTCTCCGGAATCGAACCCTGATTCCCCGTTACCCGTTGCAACCATGGTAGTCCTAGATACTACCATCAAAAGTTGATAGGGCAGACATTTGAAAGATCTGTCGTCGGTACAAGACCATACGATCTGCATGTTATCTAGAGTTCAACCAATGTAACGATCTTGCGATCGCTTGGTTTTAGCCTAATAAAAGCACACGTTCCATACGGTCCGTGTTTTAATTGCATGTATTAGCTCTAGAATTACCACAGTTATCCAAGTAACTGTTAACGATCTAAGGAACCATAACTGATATAATGAGCCTTTTGCGGTTTCACTGTTAATTCGTGTGTACTTAGACATGCATGGCTTAATCTTTGAGACAAGCATATAACTACTGGCAGGATCAACCAGAATAATGTTTTTATTTATATGTAATATACATATAAAATAAATAATTAACATACAAATATCTTATAATATCCATGACAATCTCCAATATATATATTATGAATACAAAAATTTATATTTAAGATATATGCATAAATAATAAATAAAACGAATATGGCTATCTTTAAATAGCATTACATTTCCGCCTATTTAATATTAAAATTTCATTATTAACATATATAAATTTTTCGTTCAACAATATATTTTTTATACACTTACTTTATATATAATTATATTTTATCACACATTAATTTTTCTTGTTTAACTTCATATTATGAATTTAAACATTTTTATTATGACAAACAAAATTGATAATTTCATCAATCTTTATATTTGAGATAAATATATATTATATATAAAATAAAACACATGTACAAAAAATTGTACTTGTTTTTTCTATTATTATTATTTAATAATAATTATTATGACAATCTTTTTCATATTACATTTTTGATTTACTAATTGTTTATATTATAAAATGCATCAAGCATCTTATGAAACAATTTTCCATCGGTGACGATTCAAAGTTTAACGATAAAAGGAAACCTATTAAAATATATTGCAAAATATATAATATTTTAACAATATACCTTGGCTAATTCCACAATTATCTATATTTAATTTTCGCAGCCAAGCGTAGTAAATAACGATATATTTCATATAATAAAACTCAAATTATATGAGTTGATATTATACATTTAAAGTTATATGAAGTTACATATAACAGACAAGCACACACTGCTCATCATATAAAGGTTTTTGGACACAAAGTCATTGAAACCGATATTTTAATAGAGGCTGGCCACCACTATTAATACTACATGTATTAATAATATATTAATACACTAAAACTTCATTATTTTTCATATTTCATCATTATTTGCTAATGTCGGCCAGACAACAATCCAATATATTATGTTTTACCATACAATAATATATCTTCATATAAGTTGCCTTGCACGACACCACTACCCCCTATAAAGGTTTTTGAGCACGTAACGATGAAATCGAATATATATTGTATGGGCCACCACCAACCCATACATTTTGTATGGGCCACCACCAACCCATACATTTTATATGCATATATATATATGAATAATACACCGAAATCTAAATTACATATTATTTTATAATATAAATGCATTATGATTTCATTATTTTTCATATTTCATATTATATGCTAATGTCGGCCAGACAACAATCCAATATATTATGTTTTACCATACAATAATATATCTTCATATAAGTTGCCTTGCACGACACCACTACCCCCTATAAAGGTTTTTGAGCACGTAACGATGAAATCGAATATATATTGTATGGGCCACCACCAACCCATACATTTTGTATGGGCCACCACCAACCCATACATTTTATATGCATATATATATATGAATAATACACCGAAATCTAAATTACATATTATTTTATAATATAAATGCATTATGATTTCATTATTTTTCATATTTCATATTATATGCTAATGTCGGCCAGACAACAATCCAATATATTATGTTTTACCATACAATAATATATCTTCATATAAGTTGCCTTGCACGACACCACTACCCCCTATAAAGGTTTTTGAGCACGTAACGATGAAATCGAATATATATTGTATGGGCCACCACCAACCCATACATTTTGTATGGGCCACCACCAACCCATACATTTTATATGCATATATGTATATGAATAATACACCGAAATCTAAATTACATATTATTTTATAATATAAATGCATTATGATTTCATTATTTTTCATATTTCATATTATATGCTAATGTCGGCCAGACAACAATCCAATATATTATGTTTTACCATACAATAATATATCTTCATATAAGTTGCCTTGCACGACACCACTACCCCCTATAAAGGTTTTTGAGCACGTAACGATGAAATCGAATATATATTGTATGGGCCACCACCAACCCATACATTTTGTATGGGCCACCACCAACCCATACATTTTATATGCATATATATATATGAATAATACACCGAAATCTAAATTACATATTATTTTATAATGTAAATGCATTATGATTTCATTATTTTTCATATTTCATATTATATGCTAATGTCGGCCAGACAACAATCCAATATATTATGTTTTACCATACAATAATATATCTTCATATAAGTTGCCTTGCACGACACCACTACCCCCTATAAAGGTTTTTGAGCACGTAACGATGAAATCGAATATATATTGTATGGGCCACCACCAACCCATACATTTTGTATGGGCCACCACCAACCCATACATTTTATATGCATATATGTATATGAATAATACACCGAAATCTAAATTACATATTATATTGTAATATAAATGCATTTTGTATGGGCCACCACCAACCCATATATATTGTATGCATATATATATATATATATATAATAATAATATATAATAATATAAACTCAATTACATATTATATTGTAATATAAATGCATTTTGTATGGGCCACCACCAACCCATATATATTGTATGCATATATATATATATATGAATAATATATAATAAGCAATCTCAATTACATATTATATTGTAATATAAATGCATTTTGTATGGGCCACCACCAACCCATATATATTGTATGCATATATATATATATATATATGAATAATATATAAAGCAATCTCAATTACATATTATATTGTAATATAAATGCATTTTGTATGGGCCACCACCAACCCATATATATTGTATGCATATATATATATATATATATAGAATAATATATAATAAGCAATCTCAATTACATATTATATTGTAATATAAATGCATTTTGTATGGGCCACCACCAACCCATATATATTTGTATGCATATATATATATATATGTATATATATATATATAAGCAATCTCAATTACATATTATATTGTAATATAAATGCATTTTGTATGGGCCACCACCAACCCATATATATTGTATGCATATATATATATATATAATGAATAATATATAATAAGCAATCTCAATTACATATTATATTGTAATATAAATGCATTTTGTATGGGCCACCACCAACCCATATATATTGTATGCATATATATATATATATATAAATAATATATAATAAGCAATCTCAATTACATATTATATTGTAATATAAATGCATTTTGTATGGGCCACCACCAACCCATATATATTGTATGCATATATATATATATATATATAATAATATATAAGCAATCTCAATTACATATTATATTGTAATATAAATGCATTTTGTATGGGCCACCACCAACCCATATATATTGTATGCATATATATATATATATATATAATAATATATAAGCAATCTCAATTACATATTATATTGTAATATAAATGCATTTTGTATGGGCCACCACCAACCCATATATATTGTATGCATATATATATATATATATGAATAAATATAATAAGCAATCTCAATTACATATTATATTGTAATATAAATGCATTTTGTATGGGCCACCACCAACCCATATATATTGTATGCATATATATATATATATGAATAATAATATAATAAAGCAATCTCAATTACATATTATATTGTAATATAAATGCATTTTGTATGGGCCACCACCAACCCATATATATTGTATGCATATATATATATATATATAATAATATATAATAAATAAAGCAATCTCAATTACATATTATATTGTAATATAAATGCATTTTGTATGGGCCACCACCAACCCATACATATATATATTGTATACATATATATATATATATATATATATATAGAATAATATATAAGCAATCTCAATTACATATTATATTGTAATATAAATGCATTTTGTATGGGCCACCACCAACCCATATATATTTGTATGCATATATATATATATATATATAATATATAATAAGCAATCTCAATTACATATTATATTGTAATATAAATGCATTTTGTATGGGCCACCACCAACCCATATATATTGTATGCATATATATATATATATGAATAATATATAATAAGCAATCTCAATTACATATTATATTGTAATATAAATGCATTTTGTATGGGCCACCACCAACCCATATATTTTGTATACATATATATATATATATGAATAATATATAATAAGCAATCTCAATTACATATTATATTGTAATATAAATGCATTTTGTATGGGCCACCACCAACCCATATATTTTGTATGCATATATATATATATATATAATATGCATATATATATATATATATATATAATATATATAAAAAAAAAAATCTTAATTACATATTATATTGTAATATAAATGCATTATGTATGGGCCACCACCAACCCATATATATTGTATGCATTTAAATATCAAAAATCTAATCAATCTAAATCAATTTCATATTATTTTGTAACATCAGTTTTTATTATAATGTGCTATTTATGTCGCGCCAAGACAACATTCCTACATTTTATTCCTCTTATAGCACAATTTCAATAAAATACATAGGCCGCCAACCAACCACATATATTATTAATGTTTATATTTTATAAATTATAAAACATATACAAATATGACAACTCTATTTAATTTAAAGTATATAAAAATATATGTGTAGAAAAACATATAGTTTTAATGATCGTACATTTTGTACAACATACAATATGCATTTTGTATTACTCAGATTAATTACAATTCATGTTCGTTCATTTTATATCAAGCCATTCACATATTTGTTCATTGTTCTTATTATGTATTTCATCTTTTTATAATATATTATATATATCTTATACAACTCATGTTCGTTCAAAGTTATATCAAGCCGCCCATTCATATGCAATACTTATTGCATTGTTCTTATTATAATATAATATATTATATTATATTATATATATATATATATATATATATATATATATATATATATATATATATATATATCTTATACAATTCATGTTCGTTCAATGTTATATCAAGCCGCCAATTCATATGCAATACTTATTGCATTGTTTTTATTATAATATAATATATTATATTATATCATATATACATATTATATATATATATATATCTTATACAATTCATGTTCGTTCAATGTTATGTCAAGCCGCCAATTCATATGCAATACTTATTGCATTGTTCTTATTATAATATAATATATTACATTATATTATATATATATATCTTATACAATTCATGTTCGTTCGTTTTATATCATGCCTTCCATATGCAATACTTATTGCATTGCTCTTATTATAATATAATATATTATATTATATCATATATATATATTATATATATATATATCTTATACAATTCATGTTCGTTCAATGTTATGTCAAGCCGCCAATTCATATGCAATACTTATTGCATTGTTCTTGTTATAATATAATATATTATATTATATTATATATATATATATATATATATATATATATATATATATATATCTTATAAAACAATTCATGTTCGTTCGTTTTATATCATGCCTTCCATATGCAATACTTATTGCATTGCTCTTATTATAATATAATATATTATATTATATCATATATATATATTATTTTTTTATTTTTATATATATATATATATTTTTTATTTTTTTTTTTTTTTTTTTTTTTTTTTTTTTTTTTTTTTTTTAAAAAAATAAAGATTTTTATATAATGGGAAAAAAAAAAAAAAAAAAAGCCGCCTTTTTTTTTTTTTTTTTTTTAGGTAATTAAACAAATTTATTAATTAATTAAAATCCTTCCCCACTTTAAGTTTTTTTCTTTTTAAACTGTTGTTTTGAACTCCAAATCTGAACTGCTTCTCAATCGTTCTTGCTGCGCAGAGCAAACCTCGGTTGAGAGTTTTTCTTATGATCAAAGCTTTCAAGCTTTGTTCGTTTTAAGCTTTCTTTCAAAAAGTGCCAATTCGGCGATCTCACGCTTGTGGCGTGATTTTGGAAATATGTTTATGTTTTATGTTTATGTCTAGTTTGCTTGTGGCGTGATGCATGATTTAGAAATATTCTTATGTTTAATGTTTATGTCTAGCTCGTTTCCTGTGTTAGGATTTTAGGGTGTAATCTGATATTTAATTGTTGGGGTGCGTGCTTATGTGTAACATATTTGAGATATGAATATGTGTGCATATTGGATATCTTACTCGCCCACACTAAAAAAATTTGCGTTACGTTAGACTGCTCCTATCTTGGGATACAGTGCGGGTTGATCTTGTTTGACTATTGGTAATTCTATTTGATCATTGATTATTTCTTGTTCTTTAGGTTTTCTATACTTAACAATAAGTGTTCTGGGTAAACTTTTGAACTTATAAATTAAGTACAATAATATGCTTAATATCGTAATGGTTAATGATGTCAATGTTATTATTTGGAATGTATTATAATATTTTGTATGTTCCAAAATTAATTCCTTAGTCTGAATATATGACAATGGTTCGAGTTTTGTTACGTTATTGCTGACATAAATGTTTTGTGTAAAATCTAGTCTTGAATTAGATATTGATATCTCGTTAATTTGTATTTCACAATTATAGATTTTTATAATATTTAGGGTATTCACGCCACTTTGCTTAACGGGTTGTTTGCTTGTTTGATTACTTTTAAGCAGAATCTGACGTGAACGACCGTTTTGCATTGTTATCTGCTTGTCTCGTAAAAAAAACAGCTGTTTTCTATCGATTATTGTGTATCAGTAATCGCACCATCACTAACGATTTACGCAAAGAATAAACATACAATACTGAATTTAAAAAAAAAAAATAGTAAAATATGCCAAAAACAAGCGTTAAAAATGAAATGATAGATTTTAAAATTATGACCGCTCTACATCATATCGAATCTTTGGAAGGTTAGTATAGAAAGGATAGCAAATAGTTGTGAGCTTGATACTAAACTTATGTATACATATATGTAAAAATACAGATAGCCCCTACGCTCAGCGTGATGAAGAAGTTCAAACGCTTATGAATGAACTAATTGAGGATGTAGCTGTAGTAGCTTTCAGTAGCAATCCTTTAAGGTAGCGAACGTTACATTTCACCAAATGCCATTTAGCGTCAATTTTAATCTCTTCCAACATTTTGTTGTAGTAAATCATTGCCGTTGGTTTCTTATTAAAGAGTAGCGGTTTTAATGACAATTGCTTATAGTTATAACATGGACACAAAACATACCTCATGATTTCTATGCACTTGCATATAATCTAAAATTGCAACAATTTCATGGTCCACCCACTTCTTTGACTCGTTAACTCGCATGCGCTTACGTTCTTGTTTAGATTCCACTAAAATATTTGTATACGGTTACTTAAATGCATTATTTGTTGCTTTTGTACTTACTTTTTCGCAGTTTTCTCAAATTTAACCGAGTATAAAATATTTTTTGTGGTGCTGCCACCCTGTTAAAATGCGGTATTTTCAGTATATTTTATACATTTAACAGCACTATTTCATCAACTTTGAACACTGTTTGCTTAAAATTTAACTCGATAACTTTGTGAGCAACGTCTGGGCTGGTCAACTTTGCTTATTTCTCGGCAGTACAATTTGTTGTTGGAGAAATAAGCAATAAGCAAACAACCCGTTAAGCAAAGTGGCGTGAATACCCTAATTGTTTCCTTTTATCTTAATTTCATTATTCATACAATTTTGATTTACAATTGATTCTGGTAAATTCCATGTTAGGATTATGTTTGGTTCTATATAATTTGTTTGAAAATTTTTAATTGTTTTGGTATATTTACATTCGGTTTTGATTTGCTTTACAATGCCTACTATGCAGTTATTCAATATTTGTTTTTTTGTAGTTGTGCCATATACTTTATTATTATTTATAAAATATTTTTCTTGAATGTTTTCTGTTAAAATATTATCGTTCTCATCTGGGTAGGGTATTATTTCGAAAATGGGTGTTTTACTAATTGCTTGTGGAATATGTGATATTATGTAAATTTCTTTTGTATCAGTTTTTAACCAAGTTGATGTTTTAATATTAAGAATTTTCTCTGGTGTAACATGCAATAAGTAATCGTGTTTAAGTAATTTAGGGTTGAATATGCCTAATCTCGTTAGTTGCATTCCCATCTCTATGTCTTCTATATATTCGGTAAAGTGTTCTAAATTGAAAATTAGTAAATCAAATTTCTTGTGTTTTTCTTCTTTTGTTTTAAATGTGTTCATGGTTTCAATTGCTTTGTTAATTGTTTCGATTATTTTGTTTAGTTCATTAACTTGAACGCTATTTTCTGCTAAGTTACTTATCTTCTGTTCTAGTTCGTCTCTGTCATCTGTGTCTAATGTTCCTGTTTTAAATATTAGGTAGCCGTTGTTTGCTTTTATGGGGTTTATTTCGATACTTTGTCCGTTAATTGTTACTGTTAGCATTGTTACTATTATTAGAATTCCCTTCATTAGCTGGTTCTCTGTAATTAATGTATTTACTTGTATTAGTTTTCTTTTTCTTCTTAAACTTTGATTTGTAATGGGTGACTTTTCTACCTCTATTGGTTTCTTCAAAATGTTTCTCGTCTATTTGTCTTAACTGACCTGTCTGTTTGAATGGATTGGTTATTTTTGTTTTAACTAATGGTGAAGATCTATATTTTGTATCTATTTCAAATTCTTCCCTTGATTCATTCAATTTTTCAATTTGTTTCTTTTTCCTGTCTTGTGTGTCATACTTTGGTGTCCCTGCGTACATAAATATATCTGCGGGTGTTCTGTTTGTTGTATTGTGTTTGGTTTTATGATTATAAGTGTATAATATAATTTCAAATCTGGTTTGTTTGATTTCTATGTTCTGGTCACTACTTATAATTCGTAATTTTTCGTTGATTGTTTTATGAAATCTTTCTATATCTGCTATTCCGTTTTTACTTGTTGTTATATTGATTTTTACGTTTTCTGTTGCTAACCATTGTTGTAGTGCAGCACATATAAATGCTGAATCTTTGTCTGCTTTGATTTCTGTTGGTTTTCCCATTAAATCGAAAACTTTTAATATAGCTCTTTTTGTTTCTAACCAATCTCGGCTGTTAACTTCAATTAATGTTGCAAATTTTGAATAAATATCTATGCATGATAGAAATTGTTTATGGTCAACTAAATAAAAATCCATTACATACTTTTCCCTAATGTAATTTGTTTCTGGGGTTAATTCGTACACTAATTTGGTACTTCTGTGCTCTGTTTTTGAGATGTTGCAAATGTGACATTCATTTATTAGGTTTTGTATTAGGTTCTGATAATCTGGGTAATAAAATTTTTCTTTAAACCAATGTATTGTCTTTTCTATCCCTGGGTGTAATAGTTCGTTATGTCTTTTAAGTATCTGTTCTTTGAATTCTGCGTACGTTTGTAAGTCTGTTAATTTTGATGAGCTTTTCATTACTTTAATTTTACTTTCTGGGCTTATTATTTCTACGTATGCGTTTTGAAAAATCGGAAAATCGGAGTCGTTGTGAAAGTATAAGACGCTATTTTTTGAACATAAATATTCTTTAATTATTTCTTTAGCTTTAGTAATCGTCATTTCTATATATGTTATCTTTATGTTTTTTTTGTGAAAATAGTTAGTAACTTGTGTCGTATTGTCGTTTCCTTTAATGAGTTCGATTTGTCTGTTATAATAATTTAATGGTCTTTCCGTTATTTGAATATAACTTTGGTTATCTTCTTGGGCACTGTGAATGGTAGCACATGTTGCTTGACTCATTTCTTCTCCCAGTAGATTTTCATGTATTTGCACACGTGAAAGTGCGTCTGCGACATGATTTTCTTTACCCGGTAAGTATTTGATTGTGTAATCAAATTCATTTAATTTGATCTTCCATCGTTGGAGTTTCATATTCGGTTCTTTTATATTGTTTAACCATACTAATGGTTTGTGATCGCTTAGGATTTCAAACTTTCTACCATATAGATAGCTTCTATAAGTTTTAGTTGCCCAAACTACTGCTAATAGTTCTTTTTCTATAGCTGAATAATTTAATTCATGTTTGTTTAGCGTTCTGCTGGCAAAACAAACAGGCTTATGATTTTGTGTTAAGACTGCTCCTAGAGCTACATTACTTGCATCCGTTGTGAGACAAAATGGTTTGTCATAATCTGGATGAGTAAGAATTGGGTCAGAAGTTATCAGTAATTTTAATTTCTCGAATGCTGAGATATATGCTGTATCCTTTATGTCTACTTTGGCTCCTTTTTTTAATTTGAGTGGCACGGGCTTGACGATGTTGGCGAAGTTTGGAATGAATTTTCTGTAAAATCCACACAAACCTAAAAATTTTTTATCTCTTTTGGAGTCTTTGGAATTGGGTATTTCATTACTGCTTCAACTTTATTTGGATTAGGTTTTAATCCTTCTGTTGTGACTATGTGTCCTAGAAATTCCGTTTCCTTTTTGAGAAATTCACACTTGTCTAGTTGCAATTTTAAGTTGGCTTCCCTTAGTTTGGCAAACACCTTATTTAGTGATAATATGTGTTCTTCCAATGAAGTGGAATACACTATTATGTCATCTAAGTAGACTAAACAATCTTTGTAGATTAAATCTTCCAACAAATTGTTCATGCAGCGTTGAAACGTTGCTGGTGCATTTTTTAAACCAAATGGCATACGTGTATATTCGTAGTGGCCATGTTTAGTGGAAAATGCTGTCTTAGGTATTGATTTAGGATCCATCTGGATCTGGTGATAGCCTTTTGCTAAATCAAGAGTTGTGAAGTATTGGCATCGGCCAAGTTTATCTAAAATTTCATCCATTATTGGAATAGGAAATTTGTCGTCAACAGTGATTTCGTTTAGAAATCTGTAGTCTATTACTACTCCATACTTTTGTTTACCTGATGCATCCAACTTTTTTGGGATTACTAATACAGGTGAATTATACGGAGACTGAGATTTTCTTATTATCCCTTGCTCTAGCATTTCTTTTACTTGTCTGTCTATTTCGTCATGTTGAATTTGGGAATACTTGTAGGGTCTCTTGTAAATTGAGTCCTCATGTTTTGTAATTATCGAATGTTTAACAGTACTAGTGAAAGTCAAATTGTCGCCTTCATGGTACTGTATGTCTCGATAGTTGTGAAGAATTTTTGACACACACCTTTTCTCTTCATCGTTAAGATGATCTAAGCGGAACTCGTTGGACTCTTTTAATTCTTCGTTGATCACGAAATTGAATTCTAAATCTTCCGACGAAGGTGGGTCTAGACACTCTGGTGCCTCCTCTTCTTCTACATTTATATTGGGGTCGTACTTAAATAGGAATGTGTATTCTCCTAAGGTAACGGCTCCCTCTTCGTAATTTATTTTTGCCTTGCAAGCTTCTAAATCATATCGATTTGAAAATTCATGTATAAAGAATTCCTGTTTGGATGGACATAATTTACATGCTCCTATTGTAATGCTTGATGTTAATTGAATGTTACCATTGATGGTATGAACGTTAAGTTCTGTATTTTTAATTGGAAATTTTAAATAATTTTTATTCATTAAATTAATTGTTGACCCAGTGTCTATAACACACTTAAGCGGGTTATCATTCATAATAACAATTATGAATGGGTTATTGTTTCTTCCTGGTCCGAGGCAATTGCTTGAAAATTTTCGGATGTGTCCATTTTTGACACACCACTGTTACTTTCTCTTTGCCTTTTTTGAGGTTGGTTGTTGTAAGGGGATGCCTGTACATTAGAGTTTCTATTATGTGAATAGTTCATGGGATTCTGTTGTTTCCCTTGTTGCAACTTTTGTTGAAATTCGGCATATGTCTGCCCATAATCTTGTTGATTCTTATGTGGGTTATTTGTATTATAATTGGTTTGGTAGTTATGATTATGTGGTGCTTGGTTAGTGGGGCTATGTGTTGAACTTTGGTTAAAATTTTCTTGATACTTTTTACCATGATAGTTTTTGTTTGAATTAATATATTTATTATCTTTGGGTTTTTCAATCACACTATTTTCATATAAACCCTCTTTTTGAGCTGCTACTTTTAACAAATGGCTAGTTGTTATATCGTACCTAGCTAGAATCATGAAAATTCTATCTGGTATTTTTCTTTTTATAACATCTTTAACTGTGTTGTTCATAGCATTGGTGTAGACAATTGTGTTGCTTGGATTATTATCTAGTGTTAGCTTATTTGTTATTACATATGATTTGTGTTCTAGTTCTTTTATGAACTTACGGAGATTTCCTTGATAGCTGGTGTTGTATAGTTGTCGTAGTAATTCCTCTACTGGAGTCTGGGTGGTGTATTCCTCGATGAGTGCTCGCTTCAACTCCCCCCAATTATTGGCATGTGATAGTTGTGAGATCCTTTGGGCTTCTCCGATGACTTGCAGTTCTATCGCACCGTATATAATACTTTGTTGCCTTTGGTTTGTAGTAGGGTATAATTGTAATAGGAATTCTGTCCTCCTGATGAAGGCGCTTATCTCCTGTTTATTTCCTGAGAACTGGGGCACTTGTCGGATTTGAGACAATGCCTGGTTTAGTTCTGCATCACTTAGTACGACTGCCATGTTGGTTTGTTTTTTGTTGCTTTGTTGTTGATTATATAGTTCTTCGTTCTTAAATTATTTAAACACCATTAACTGTGTTTGTTGCACGTTTAGTTCTTTGGCGGATTAGTTTTTACTAAGTATCGCAATTTAATTTATTTGCACTTATTTTTCACTAATCCTACCGGCTGCGCCAATTGCGAGTTCTCGACCAAGTGGGATAAAAAAATAAAAAGACGCCGTCTTTAGTTTATTTCTTTATTTTAGTAATTGAACCAATGTTATAAGTTATACAATCACTTCCACACTTATAGTCTATTTCTTATTCAAACTGTTGTTTTGAACTCCAAATCTGAACTGCTTCTCAATCGTTCTTGCTGCGCAGAGCAAACCTCGGTTGAGAGCTTTTCTTATGATCAAAGCTTTTAAGCTTTGTTCGTTTTAAGCTTTCTTTCAAAAAGTGCCAATTCGGCGATCTCACGCTTGTGGCGTGATTTTGGAAATATGTTTATGTTTTATGTTTATGTCTAGTTTGCTTGTGGCGTGATGCATGATTTAGAAATATTCTTATGTTTAATGTTTATGTCTAGCTCGTTTCCTGTGTTAGGATTTTAGGGTGTAATCTGATATTTAATTGTTGGGGTGCGTGCTTATGTGTAACATATTTGAGATATGAATATGTGTGCATATTGGATATCTTACTATATATATATATAATACAATTCATGTTCGTTCGTTTTATATCATGCCTTCCATATGCAATACTTATTGCATTGCTCTTATTATGTACTTCTTCCTTTTATATATTATATTATATTATTCTGAGGTGTTACAATTTATTACATATGCAATAAATCATTACCACAGAACAATAATATAATATATAAATATACATAATTATCATTCATCTTCTTCTCTCTCCATCAATTCTTCTACTCCTCCGCGCAAAATAAACCATGTACGGTTTATTTAAACGCAACTTCCTCCATTTCAATTTATTCGATATTTTCATATTCGAATCATCAAGCAAAGGATAAGCTTCAGTGGATCGCAGTATGGCAGCTGCTCAACCACTTACAACACCTTGCCTGTTACAAAAGTCGTTTACAATTGATTCTAGGCTTTGTCATTGTATTAAATAATGTTTTAATATGTAACTAGCGCGGCATCAGGTGATCGGAGATCCTCCCAATTTACTATGTTACAAGTAACATTGGCATCACATCCATTGTCGTTTATAAAATAAATTACAAACTTTTAATGGTTTAGAAGCCATACAATGCAAATTGCCCCTTATTTATTATTGCAGTCCAGCACGGATACGACCTTAGAGGCGTTCAGGCATAATCCAACGGACGTAGCGTCATACCACTGTTCTCTCGAACAAGTATTGTGCCATTGGTCCGTACCTGCGGTTCCTCTCGTACTACGCAGGAATGCTGTCGCAACAACGTTTTGTCATTAGTAAAACTAACCTGTCTCACGACGGTCTAAACCCAGCTCACGTTCCCTTGCATGGGTGAACAATCCAACGCTTGGTGAATTTTGCTTCACAATGATAGGAAGAGCCGACATCGAAGGATCAAAAAGCGACGTCGCTATGAACGCTTGGCCGCCACAAGCCAGTTATCCCTATGGTAACTTTTCTGACACCTCTTGTTAAAAACTCTTTAAACCAAAAGGATCGATAGGCCGAGCTTTTGCTGTCCCTGTGTGTACTGAACACCGAGATCAAGTCAGCATTTGCCCTTTTGCTCTATGTGTGGTTTCTGTCCGCACTGAGCTGGCCTTGGGACACCTCCGTTATTATTTGAGAGATGTACCGCCCCAGCCAAACTCCCTACCTAGCAATGTCCTTGAATTGGATCATATCTGAGTAGTTGGAGTTATACCAAATTTTTATATCAAAAGTACATCAATGCATTTTCTCAATAATGAATTTGTTTGCGATTATATAACAAACTCGTGATACTTTGATCAAGAAGCTTGCATCAAAACCCAATACCATAAGATATAATAAATATATCCGTATAATGGCTAGGAAATGATACACGTTCCATTTAATCAAGTAAGTAAGGAAACAATAAGAGTAGTGGTATTTCATTGTCGATACCAAACCGAAGTCTAATATCTCCCACTTATTCTACACCTCTTATGTCTCCTTACACTGCCAGATTAGAGTCAAGCTCAAAAGGGTCTTCTTTCCCCGCTAATTATTCCAAGCCCGTTCCCTTGGCTGTGGTTTCGCTAGATAGTAGATAGGGACATTCGAACTATATCTCTATAGGTGCTTATTTAACGTGACGTTTTCCATGTGAAGGATTACAGCCACGGTGCTCGTATATCCGAAGATATAGCACAGTGAGTCTGATTTAAGCGCCAGACTAACGCCCCTTTTACGGTACCAGTTTTTAAATGCACACTGTTCGGGTGTACATTAACTCAATTGGTAAGGGCTGAAACTACCAGCGAAAACACAACCACCACGATACTCCCACAAGGGGGCCGACCTCAATGAGTAGCCTTGGAGACTAACTCAACCCGTGGTACCGATTTAAGACTCGGGTGGACTCCCTATTCTAGTCCCGACAGACTCGGATTTAGGGCACCAGGTACCAGTTTTGACTACGTCCGGGACTGGAAACCCACGTGTCTCTTTTAGTCGCCTCATACGACAAGCAGTGACATACTGTGGTGGATATTCTGCTGCCCGCCAACCACACGGGTGTTGCCAGTTTTGACTACGTCCGGGACTGGGAACCCAAGTGTCTCTTTTAGTCGCCTCATACGACAAGCAGTGACATACTGTGGTGGATATTCTGCTGCCCGCCAACCACACGGGTGATACCAGTTTTGGCTTTTAACCCGGGACTGGTAACCCACGTTGCGCCTCCTCACCCATCAGTTGCAGTCGCCTTGCAAACGCAGCATCAGCAAACAGCTTCAGCCGCTCCATCCTCTCCAGGGACTCCGTCACTCCAGAAACTCTCCAGACGCCATTTTCCAGGTACACTCCAAGTCCATCAAGGTTCCGCAGATCTGCATATAGCGGGCACACACATAGCACGTGTTGCCAGTCCTCAAGCGCTGCACCGCATAAGCATGCAGATGTGGCGCTGATACTCCTCGCATGCAGATTTGCATTCAGCGACCCATGGCCAGTCAGCAGGAATCCAGCGCGTAGGCTAAAACCGAAGTTTCGCCGGCTGAAAACGAAGCTTGCGTCCGGGAAAAACTGGTGTGTAACTCGTCCGTTACGGTCACCATCCCACCTGAGCTGCCACTCTCGCAACAAGCATTCGTCCAGCAGCGCCATCTTCTGCTTCCAGTCAAGACCTGCCAAGTCTTGACCGAACAGCCAGTCGCCATCCTTCAACGGGTAGTTTCGCTTAAGCTTGAACCTAACCGCTAAGCGCATAGCAGCTAGGTCAAGTGGGGGAGCCCCAGCAAGGATCTGCATCGCAACAGTAGAAACTGTGCGGCAGATCGGCAGAGATCCATACAGGATCATCCGCTGACAAGACATCAACTTGCTTTTGGCTGTCACTCGGCTCATCGCCACGTCATACCACACTGAGGCACCAAACAGCGCACAAGGCACCATGAGTCCGGCATAAATGGTCCGCTTGTCGCAGGGACTGACACCCCAGTCGACCCGCAGTACGCGTGCCAAAGCCCCAACGACTCCAGTCAGCCGATCGCGTAAAGACGCGATATGCAGGTTGAAATTCAACCGCTCGCCGACTGTGATGCCCAGGTATCGGTATTTCCTGACATATGGCAGGATTGTCTGACCAAGCCGTACCACTGGCGGCCTATTGAGCGACAGACTGCCTTTCAGTAGCATTAAGGCCGATTTGCTGATGGAGACAGCAACACCGACCTCATTCCCCCAAGCTTCTACGATGGACATGAGTTCCGTACCTTTTTCCTCCAAGACTCTGCGGGAGTTTCCCTCGACGAAGAGCAGCAAGTCGTCTGCATACGCACTGAGCGGGCAGCGCGGCTCCAGGCGCTGGAGAAGCACGTCCATCATGAAGTTCCATATAAATGGACCACTAATGGACCCCTGTGGGCAACCTCGTGTCACCGGAACAGTGTGCTCTCCATACCTGCTGACGATACTTGCGCTCCTGCCAGAGAAGAAGCTTCTCCATAAGCTGGCTTCCTGGCATCCAACGTCGATCAGTCGTTGGAGCACTGCATTCCACTCAGCGTGGTCGAAGGCGCCCTTGAAATCAACAAAGATTCCAAGCACGTACTTCGACACGCTGGCGTCAACAGTGCTCTTCACGTGCCTCCAGGCATCCTCAACGCAGAGTCCTGGTCTGAATCCGAATTGCCATCTGCTGCCGGTTGGTAGCACCTCCTTCATCCGATTCACCATGAGTCCCTCAAGCACCTTGCCTAGCACTGGCAGCAGGCATATGCCACGATAAGAGGTAGGATCGCTCCTATCCTTATCGGGTCCCTTGAGCAACGCAACCACTCGCGGGCGTTTCCACTCGCTGGGAAAATAGCCCTGCTCAAGACAGCGGGAAAACAACGCTGTGAGGTGCTGAGGGATGGCACGCCACAACTCCTTGCATATCGCCCCGGTGATGCCGTCCATGCCGGGAGAGCGTCTACTCTTCAACCTGGCGACACAAGCATCCACCTCAGAGACATCGAGCGGTGGCGGTGCGACGTCCGGGATGGCGATGGGTGCAGTCGACTCCGCAACTGGGAAAAAGTTGCGAAGGAGCACTCCCGCACAGTCGTGCCATGTTACGACCAGCTCGCCATTTGACCGGAGACACCCGAACTCGACTCTCTTTTTGCGACCTCTGCAAATCCTGTAGACGTGCCCCCATGGATCATCTCTGTTCTCTCCCACGAAGCGGCGCCAATCTTTCTCCTTCTCCGACAGAATTAGCTTCTTGTATTGATTTGCGGCAAGCCGCAGCTCAATCGCAAGTCGCTCGGCATCATCAACGTGACCACGTCGACGAGCATTCTGTAGCCTTCGCCTCAGTCTCCTGACCTCTTGGCGTTTGGTACTAAGGCCGGCATTCCACCAGACCACTTTCCCCACGGCTCTCGGAGATCTGCGTCCAAGCACTCTGTCACACACATCGTGCACTAGCGTGCGTAGTGTGGACACTTGGAAATCCAGTGGCGTCGATCCGTGATCCTCCGGCAATTCGGATGCAAGCCTCGCCACCTCATCACCGAACAATCGCCAGCGTGCATTCGCGAGATTCCAGGACGGCACAGGAGCAAAGCTCTCAACTGTGTTTCTGGGGTCGCGAGTGACCACAACAGTAATGATGTTGTGATCACTAACGTCCCACTCGTCCACTCTCCAGTCATATGTGGCCCACATAGACGCTGCTGCACTGACGATTGTCACGTCGATATCGCTTTGCGCTCTGCGATTGTCGAACGTGTACACTTCACTAGCTACATTGAGTACCTCGGCCCGACTACTCAGGATCCATTCCACAAGCTGCTCACCACGCTCATGGTTCAGGTGCCTCCGAAAAAGCTCAGAGAGCTTGCTGAACCACAAGGGGGATACTGCATTTGCGTCGAGGCCGAAGATAACAGGAATGTTACCGGCTTGCAGTAGCACCGCATCTAGATACTCAATGTACGGCTCCAGGTCAGCGTTAAATTGGCAGTATACTGATGTCAGGAAAAACGAGCCGAGTTTTCCGGTGACACTCACGCATACGCCAAAGTCGGTGATGAGTGGCTCCAGTGGCATGCAAATAGCGTCTGGGTCATCCACGATGACAGCTGCCTTCAAGCGCTTATCGGCGAACACACGCATTCCTGCTGGGAATCCTGTCACTCGTCCAGCCGTGTCCGCGTAAGGCTCCTGAACAAGAGCGAAGCCGTGACCAGATTCCCGCATGCGGGCTCCGAGCTCGATGTTAGTAGCTCGGCCACGGCCACAATTCGCTTGGGTGAAGCTAAACATTAATGTCTAGCTTGCACCCTCGCTAGCACTGCTCCGTATATCGGGCAAGCCTCCGAGAGCATGTAATGCCCCGACGGAAGCCCCTTGAAGCGGCAGTTCCGGCAGTCCACCGGACTGGTGCACTTCGCTGCGATGTGACCGGGCTGGCCACATTGGCGACAGACTTCGCTCTTGAAGCGGCATTGGGACACCTTGTGGTCGAATCCGACGCACCTATGACAGGCGTACGTACGGACGAGCGACCGGCATCGGTATGAAAACCACTTGACATAGACCCGTCCGGTCTGGTCAAGTATGGCCAGCGCTTTTTCGTCGACTTCCAGCGTCAGGTTTAACCTTCCGCCATCAGTGACCGACTGCGTCTCCAATTTCCAGATGCACGCTTTTTCTGAAGGCAGCTGGCTTTCCCCCCCGCCCATCCCTTAAATTTTTACTAACTTTCTTTTCATTCTCCGTTGCAGATGGTGTGCGGATCACCGCACCACCGCGCTTCAACTCGCGCACCCCCCCCTTTTTTTTTTTTTTTTTTTTTTTTTTTTTCTTTTATTTTTTTTGGGGGGGTGGTTTAAAAAGGCCGCCCAGGTTTCCAAAACTTTTTTTTTTTTGGGGGGGAAAGGGGGGTTTTGGGGGGGGGGGGGGGGGTGTTTTTTTTGTTGGGGTGGTTGGTTGGGTGGGGGGGCTGCGCTCCGGGGGTTTTTTTCTTTTTGTCCTTGTGTGCGTGGGGGGGGGGGGGTTTGGTGGGTAGGGTTTTTTTTTTTTGGGGGGGGTTAAAAGGTTTTTGGTTGTGGGGGGTCGGGCGGGGGGGGGGGCCTTCCCTCTTTCCTGCTGGTTGGTTGGTTTCGTTTTTGGGGGTTTTTTTAAGGGGGGGGGGGGGGTTTTTTTTTTTTTTTTTTTGTTACTAATAAAAGAGGGTTTGGGTTTTTTTTTTTTTTTTTTCGGGTGGGAGGGTGAGGGGGCCCCTCCTTTTTTTTTTTTTTTTTTTTCTTTCTTTTCCTTTTATTTTTGGTGGCGTTTGTTTTTAACCCCCCCCCCCTCTTTTTCCTTTTTTTTCTTTTGGGGGGGGGGTGGGGGTTGTTCGGGTGGTGGGGGGGGTGTTTTTTTTTTTTTTTTTTTTTGTGGGGTTGGTGGGCCCCCCTCCGCTTTCCCTTGTTTTTCTCTCCTTTTTTCGGGGGGGGGGGGGTTTTGGGGATTTTGGCTATTATTTTTTGTTTTGTTTTGAAGTTTTTTTATTTTTGGTTGGGTCCCGCCCGGGCGGGCGGCCCTCCCTCCTTCCTTTCACGCCTTTTTTTTCCCCCCCCTTTTTTTGATTTTTAATTATTAAAGGAGGGTAATTGTTTTTTTTTTTTCTTTTTTTTTGTGACTATAAAAAAATGAGGTGTTTTTTTTTTTTTTTTTTTTTTTTTGATCGCAAAGGTAAGAAAATCTTCAAAAGATACTTGATGCTAGGCAAAGTTCACATCAAGCATGCACGATTCGCTGCATCCGGATCAATGAGCACAATTCAACGATCCACAGCCCATACGTACTAAAATAACCTTATAGCCATTATGCAATACTTTATGCGATTTTTATACCTTTTTGATGTTATGCCAAGGTAGCAGGCAAATAATGAACCAGACGCTTTGGCTAAGTCCAGTCTCGGGTGTATCCACAAAGATACATGAACTGCCTGAAGCAGTAAGTCCCACCACTCAAAACTCGAACACTGATGATATTACTATCACCCTTGCTAAGGAGATTTTTCGCAATCAATCCTTTTACCGATTGACCACTCCAGATCCCCCTCCAGTTAAGAGTGGCTGAGTGGAACTCGATGCCACAAGCCGCTCCGAATCGCCGCCGCAATTCCGTTCGTATGTCCAGTCTGTCGTATCTATCGATTTTGCGCTGGTGCGCTTCGTCGATAGAGTGTCCGTCTGTCACAACCTGTGCGTCTATCACGTGAATGATATTGTTCCGTAGCGCTACCAGGTCCGGTTTACTCAATCCGGATTCACACTGCAGACTTGGTTCGGCAATGACAACGCAGCCTTTCTCCTCAAGTCCCCGCTTGAGAAAATTTACTACGCTGTTGTGTCTAGCTACCCGCCTTCCATGCGTACGATAGCACTGCTGCAGGATGTGGTTTGTTGTTTCGGAAGCCCGACATCCTGCACGACACTGTCGATCCAATTCGTGCCTTCCCCTCGTAGTACGAGACTTTGAGGGTAGGGCATTTATCCGCAGCTGAATTCCAGATCGGTATTCCTTTCCTGTTAGCAAACGTGTGGGTTGACTAACCCACCCGTGTTGCGGGCCAAACTGACCCGCTTCACGGAGGCCGCTACCGTCAACAGACATGTGCAATCTATTTGCCCAGTAAGTTTCTACTTCTGTTCGTGTGTGTAATTGCGTATTTCCAGCCAGTAGTCTGACTCGTACCCTTCGCAGTTCTTCTTCAACGAATGAGCTGGCTACCTCGGATTGCTCGAGATGGGGCCATTTTAAGTTACTCAAACGCCTTAGTCGTTGCAAGGGTGCTATCCATCTCACTGATGGTATACCGAGCCCCCCAGATTTCGGAGGAGCATGGAAAAATGCAACACACACGTCCAGTGGGAGACCTAACCATCTCCGCACATAGAACCTTACCAATTTGTCAAATTTTCTTAGAACGCCTATCGTCACACTCCCAAGGGTCAGCTTGTGAAAGAATTGTGGGATAAGGACATTCCGAAGGGCAAATAACTTCTGTTGCGGTTTTAGGGGTGCCCGTGTCAATCTCAACAGCTTTGGACCAAGGTCTTCGGCTGGATTGTACCGAACACGCCCATCTGCATTAAACCTGATACCAAGGTACTTCCACTCGTCTGTGCGCTTCAGAGCCGGACATGCAATTTGGCCAATGCGAAAGGACTGCTGTATTACAACAGTCTTCTTTTGCTTTGGCTGACCCTTAATACTGACAGTAAAACATTTGTCAGCATTAAGTTTAAGCCCAACCGTTCCTAGAAAGGAGACAGTGAGATCTAATAGCTTCTGAAGGCCCATTGGAGTTTCCGCAAATAGTACCAAGTCGTCTGCAAAAGCAGCCGCGTTTGTCATAGCGTTTCCGATTTTGACACCAATCTCGTTAGGAAGGGCTCTTAGCAACTGATCAATGATCATGTTAAACAGAACCGGAGATAGGGGGTCACCCTGCTTGACTCCTCGAGCAGGGACGAACACCTCTGATCTCCAACCCTCCCCATTGAGAGTGGTGCCTCCGCCCTCGTACGTCTTCTGTATATAGTCGACCATCTCCTTTGGAGCACCATAAGCAGTCAATGTGTTGTAGACTGCGGCATGTGAAACGGAGTCGAATGCCTTGCTAACATCGAGTGTAGCAATATAAGTTGACAAACTAGATTTATGGCTGTTCCTTAGGATTAGGTCAACCATCGTCGCATTATCGGCGCATCCGTCTGTTGGTAAGAAACCACGCTGCCGCGCATCCCAATTTATCGATGATGTCAATCGAGATGCTAAGATAGCGTTAAGTTGTCTTACCAACACCGAACTTACCGTAATGGGACGATAGTCTTGCGGGCGGTTTGCTGTCACCGTCTTCGGAATGAAGATGGTTCTGGCCAGCCGGATAGATTGTGGTAAATTCCCGCACCAAAGAATTAGGTTATAGATACGAAGTATTATACCTGTCGGAATACTCCTAGCAGTTCTAGGAGATATTCCGTCAGGCCCCGGAGATGAAGATAATGACACTTTAGTAGCCCTTAGGTCCTGCACGCTAATGGCAGACCATACCCTCGCCAACGAGTGTTCCGGTTGGAGCACGGCATTATTTACAACATAGCTTGGGCTAGGCTGTGTCATCACTTCTCTCCAATAAGGGACCATATATTCTTGGTTTGGCATTACCGACTCATCATTTCCATTCAGCAAAGTTTTTATGCATCTCCCTTTGTGCTTATCCCAATTACGTTGAGTTGACGCAAATTGTTGTCTTCTACTCTCTCTTCTGTTACGAGGCCTCCGAGGAGGTCTCGCATTTACCGGTCGGGTTACGGCCGGAAATACTTCCAAGAGGTAGAGGGATAAGCGATGGAGAGTTGTTTCCTTTCCCTCCTCTTGCGCACTATCAATGATAGATTGCAAGGTTTGGGCTCTCCATCGGGGATTGCATTCTACTCGGCGGTAGCTTCGTAGAACTTGCAGAATTTCCATGTTCGGCTGTTCGAACGGAATGATTGGAGACGCTTCCGACGTTGATACTGGGGGGTCGAGCTCGCACAAACTAGGGCGACGCATAATGGTTATTTCCGCAACTTCTGGGGTGGGAGCAGATTGCCCCCTTATCTGCTCCACTTTTTGCCGGTAATCACCCCTCTGTCTGGCCTTTTAATGGCTTCGACGCTGCGGTGAGTAAATACTTCCGCTAGTTGCTGATTTATATTTCTTCTACCATTAGCTGCAAGCTCAACCTCCTTTCTCGCCATCATCCACGTCTCTTCCTCACTCCATCTTAGTTTTACGTCAACACGCAGACGCATTTCATCGAATGCATCCTTGTGTTGACGTGACATGTGAACTCCGAGGCCCCTTTCACCACGAAAGGAACGTCCACATATCGTGCAGAGACCACTCGGGACAGAAGTGGCCGCCGCGTCTGGTTCATGTTGGCCTCCCAGGCTAGAAACCGTGGGAGATGAGGTCGTCAACGGGTCAATCAAATTTATCCGAGGCATATTGTTTAAGTTTGTACCAACATGAATAAGTCTCAACAGGGAAGGTAACCCTGAGGAGACTCGCCGCTCGAATTAGCTGTCAATCAAAAATCGATCAACATTACCAGGAACACCACGAGGAGGTTTCGAGTCGACTTGGTTAAGATTGCAACTAACGAAATACGGATCTGCGCTCGAATTACTTCGATTGCAGATTGCTCCCCTTCTGTGCAATATTAACCCATTAATTCCCTAAGAGAGTCATAGTTACTCCCGCCGTTGACCCGCGCTTACTTGAATTTCTTCACTTTGACATTCAGAGCACTGGGCAGAAATCACATTGTGTCAACACCCGCTAGGGCCATCACAATGCTTTGTTTTAATTAGACAGTCGGATTCCCCAAGTCCGTGCCAGTTCTGAATTGATTGTTAATTGATAATCGTTATAATTTAAAAGAACTAATCGGTTGCCCAATTAGTATTCTTAAAAATTTTAGCAAGAAAGTTCCACAATTGGCTACGTAACTAAACTATCCGGGGAACAAGAAACTACCATAAATGATAGAAACTCTATTTACCCAGAACGAGCACATAAACCATGTTATTGTTTCCCAATCAAGCCCGACTATCTCAATCTTCAGAGCCAATCCTTATCCCGAAGTTACGGATCTAATTTGCCGACTTCCCTTACCTACATTATTCTATCGACTAGAGACTCTTCACCTTGGAGACCAGCTGCGGATATTGGTACGGCCTGTTGAGAAGTTTGCGTATCCCCACCATAAATTTTCAAGGTCCGAGGAGAAAATATCGACACAACAGTATATGTCATGCTCTTCTAGCCCATCTACCATATCTCTCTGCGAAAGACTTCCATGGTAGTACGGCTATAAAACAGAAAAGAAAACTCTTCCGATATCTCTCGACGGCTTCTTTATGGTCGTTCCTGTTGCCAGGATGAGCACGAGGCCCATATTTAATAACAAACGGATACTCAACAGGTTACGGAATTGGAACCGTATTCCCTTTCGTTCAAAATTATTCAAGTGCTTAAAAATCGGATACATGCATATATTTATAATTATTTGACAATTTTTGATTTTAATTACTTGAAAATTTTCGGCTTTCGCCTTGAACTTAGGACCGACTAACTCGTGATCAACCACTGTTCACACGAAACCCTTCTCCACTTCAGTCCTCCAAGGTCTCATTCGATTATTTGCTACTACCACCAAGATCTGTGCCAATGGCGGCTCCATGCAGGCTTACGCCAAACACTTCTAAGCACACCATTGTACCTTCCTACTCACTAAAGTTTCAAAATTTATATTACAAGTAATATAAATCATCTACTTTAGCGGTAATGTATAGGTATACAACTTAAGCGCCATCCATTTTAAGGGCTAGTTGCTTCGGCAGGTGAGTTGTTACACACTCCTTAGCGGATTTCGACTTCCATGATCACCGTCCTGCTGTTTTAAGCAACCAACGCCTTTCATGGTTTCTGTATGAGTTGTTAATTTGGGCACCGTAACATTACGTTTGGTTCATCCCACAGCGCCAGTTCTGCTTACCAAAAGTGGCCCACTGGGCACATTATATCATAACCTTAAACTTCATATCAAGAAAGTTAAGGTTCTTACCCATTTAAAGTTTGAGAATAGGTTAAGATCGTTTCGACCCTAAGGCCTCTAATCATTCGCTTTACCAGATAAGATTATTTTATATAATATTTCAATGCACCAGCTATCCTGAGGGAAACTTCGGAAGGAACCAGCTACTAGATGGTTCGATTGGTCTTTCGCCCCTATACTCAATTCTGACAATCGATTTGCACGTCAGAACTGTTTCGGTCTTCCATCAGGGTTTCCCCTGACTTCAACCTGATCAAGTATAGTTCACCATCTTTCGGGTCACAGCATATATGCTCAAGGTACGTTCCAGTTAGAGGTATAAATAATATAAATATCATTATACATAACTATATAGAGCGCCCCGGGATTGTGTTAATTAACTATAAATAGTTAAAAAACTAATCCCATTATTAGTCAAGTTAATTACGCTATTAGGTTTATATCCCAATAACTTGCACATATGTTAGACTCCTTGGTCCGTGTTTCAAGACGGGTCCCGAAGGTATCCTGAATCTTTCGCATTGTTAATCATACATGTGCATATAATAAACACAAAAATCAATGATAATTATGCCATTATATAATTCCGAAAAATTAACGCACAGTATTCATATAAATCTATCAACACTTTATCAAATTTATGACAATTTATTTTATGTTATAATGCAAGCACCATAATTGAAATAAGCAATAATTCAAAACTTTTTGATAAATTAATAATGTTAATAGATTACAATGTCCTTATATGGAAAAAATGCACACTATTATTATAATATTATTTAAACATTACAATTCTAATGATGAATTTTCCATAACGGATATTCAGGTTCATCGGGCTTAACCTCTAAGCAGTTTCACGTACTATTTAACTCTCTATTCAGAGTTCTTTTCAACTTTCCCTCACGGTACTTGTTTACTATCGGTCTCATGGTTATATTTAGTTTTAGATGGAGTTTACCACCCACTTAGTGCTGCACTATCAAGCAACACGACTCTTTGGAAACACCATCTAGTAATCATTAACGTTATACGGGCCTGGCACCCTCTATGGGTAAATGGCCTCATTTAAGAAGGACTTAAATCGTTAATTTCTCATACTAGAATATTGATGTTCCATACACTGCATCTCACATTTGCCATATAGACAAAGTGACTTAGTGCTGAACTGATTTCTTTTCGCTCGCCGCTACTAAGAAAATCCTTGTTAGTTTCTTTTCCTCCCCTAATTAATATGCTTAAATTCAGGGGGTAGTCCCATATGAGTTGAGGTTGTATAAATTAAGTTTTTATTGAACAACAATAATATAACAATGTTATTCAATTTTATGACTTACAATTACATATAAATTTGAAGAATAATAATATTTACAACAGTTTTCTTATCACATCAGTAATAACAAGGCAATTCTAGATGAAAAAAATCATTTTTTTTATGCTAGACATTCCTCATTATTTTTTGATTTGAAAAAGAAAATATATATCTTCAGTTTCTCATACAAAATATACAATGAGAGGCACTATGTATTTTCATAAATGTATTAATATTATGAATAAGTTTATATATACAAAATAAAATTTGCACACATAATTTTATCCAATAATATACCATATGCTTAAAATTCTTTAATAATTAAAAAATATTAAGCAACTTATTTAGCATAGTCTTACAACCCTCAACCATATGTAGTCCAAGCAGCACTATAAAATTAATTAAAGTACATAACAGCATGGACTGCGATATGCGTTCAAAATGTCGATGTTCATGTGTCCTGCAGTTCACACGATGACGCACAGTTTGCTGCGTTCTTCATCGACCCATGAGCCGAGTGATCCACCGCTTAGAGTGATTAATATGTTTGTTTTTATTTCATTACGTCAAATATGTGTTTATTGAAAGAAATTAAAAATACACCATTTTACTGGCATATATCAATTCCTTCAATAAAATTTTTTTACCTAAACAAATGTCGCGAAATGTCTTAGTTATAGTATAATTTATAAAAATATGGTACATGCAATAGATACTATATATATTAACTTTATTTTTATAAATGTATACAAAACATTAACCTGGAAACAGGTACAACATTGTTGTTATAGGTTGTTGCGTTTATACAATGTATGATCATATTAATTATGGCCAATACATTTGTGCAACGCATGTATATTATGGTACATATACACGCAAAATTTACTTATTAAATTACAAAAACATACATAGTTTTAAAATGACAACTTTTACGTATTATTATTATTGTTGTATGTATGTTTTGATTGCAAATTAACAAGATATATTCTTATTTGTATATATAAATGTTAAATAATAATATATAACATTTATTTTATTAACGGTAAGGAACACATCATACAATAATGATCCTTCCGCAGGTTCACCTACGGAAACCTTGTTACGACTTTTACTTCCTCTAAATAATCAAGTTCGGTCAACTTTTGCGAAGCAACCGCAACACACAAGGCGTCACAGTGATCACGTCCGGAGACCTCACTAAATAATTCAATCGGTAGTAGCGACGGGCGGTGTGTACAAAGGGCAGGGACGTAATCAATGCGAGTTAATGACTCACACTTACTGGGAATTCCAAGTTCATGTGAACAGTTTCAGTTCACAATCCCAAGCATGAAAGTGGTTCAGCGGTTTACCCGGACCTCTCGGTCTAGGAAATACACGTTGATACTTTCATTGTAGCGCGTGCAGCCCAGGACATCTAAGGGCATCACAGACCTGTTATTGCTCAATCTCATTATTGCTAGACGCAATTTGTCCATTTAAGAAGCTAGTGTCCTTATAATGGGACAAACCAACAGGTACGGCTCCACTTATATAAACACATTCAAACACAATAAACATTTTACTGCCACCGCGAATGAAGGCTATATAAGCTTCAACACCATAATCCTGAAGATATCTATTTAATATATTTGAGTCTCGTTCGTTATCGGAATTAACCAGACAAATCACTCCACGAACTAAGAACGGCCATGCACCACCACCCATAGATTCGAGAAAGAGCTATCAATCTGTCTTACACACTTATGTTCGGACCTGGTAAGTTTTCCCGTGTTGAGTCAAATTAAGCCGCAGGCTCCACTCCTGGTGGTGCCCTTCCGTCAATTCCTTTAAGTTTCAGCTTTGCAACCATACTTCCCCCGGAGCCCAAAAGCTTTGGTTTCCCGGGAAGCGACTGAGAGAGCCATAAAAGTAGCTACACCCAATTGCTAGCTGGCATCGTTTATGGTTAGAACTAGGGCGGTATCTGATCGCCTTCGAACCTCTAACTTTCGTTCTTGATTAATGAAAACATCTTTGGCAAATGCTTTCGCTTAAGTTAGTCTTACGACGGTCCAAGAATTTCACCTCTCGCGTCGTAATACTAATGCCCCCAAACTGCTTCTATTAATCATTACCTCTTGATCTGAAAACCAATGAAAGCAGAACAGAGGTCTTATTTCATTATCCCATGCACAGAATATTCAGGCATTTGAAGCCTGCTTTAAGCACTCTAATTTGTTCAAAGTAATTGTACCGGCCCACAATAACACTCGATGAAGAGCACTAATGCAGGTTTTTAAATAGGAGGAATACATAAAAAAATACAAGTATTTAATTATATATAAGAACTCCACCGGTAATACGCTTACATACATAAAGGTATAGTACTAACCACAATTGTAAGTTGTACTACCCGTATGAAGCACAAGTTCAACTACGAACGTTTTAACCGCAACAACTTTAATATACGCTATTGGAGCTGGAATTACCGCGGCTGCTGGCACCAGACTTGCCCTCCAATAGGTCCTTGTTAAAGGATTTAAAGTGTACTCATTCCAATTACAGGGCCTCGGATATGAGTCCTGTATTGTTATTTTTCGTCACTACCTCCCCGAGCTGGGAGTGGGTAATTTACGCGCCTGCTGCCTTCCTTAGATGTGGTAGCCGTTTCTCAGGCTCCCTCTCCGGAATCGAACCCTGATTCCCCGTTACCCGTTGCAACCATGGTAGTCCTAGATACTACCATCAAAAGTTGATAGGGCAGACATTTGAAAGATCTGTCGTCGGTACAAGACCATACGATCTGCATGTTATCTAGAGTTCAACCAATGTAACGATCTTGCGATCGCTTGGTTTTAGCCTAATAAAAGCACACGTTCCATACGGTCCGTGTTTTAATTGCATGTATTAGCTCTAGAATTACCACAGTTATCCAAGTAACTGTTAACGATCTAAGGAACCATAACTGATATAATGAGCCTTTTGCGGTTTCACTGTTAATTCGTGTGTACTTAGACATGCATGGCTTAATCTTTGAGACAAGCATATAACTACTGGCAGGATCAACCAGAATAATGTTTTTATTTATATGTAATATACATATAAAATAAATAATTAACATACAAATATCTTATAATATCCATGACAATCTCCAATATATATATTATGAATACAAAAATTTATATTTAAGATATATGCATAAATAATAAATAAAACGAATATGGCTATCTTTAAATAGCATTACATTTCCGCCTATTTAATATTAAAATTTCATTATTAACATATATAAATTTTTCGTTCAACAATATATTTTTTATACACTTACTTTATATATAATTATATTTTATCACACATTAATTTTTCTTGTTTAACTTCATATTATGAATTTAAACATTTTTATTATGACAAACAAAATTGATAATTTCATCAATCTTTATATTTGAGATAAATATATATTATATATAAAATAAAACACATGTACAAAAAATTGTACTTGTTTTTTCTATTATTATTATTTAATAATAATTATTATGACAATCTTTTTCATATTACATTTTTGATTTACTAATTGTTTATATTATAAAATGCATCAAGCATCTTATGAAACAATTTTCCATCGGTGACGATTCAAAGTTTAACGATAAAAGGAAACCTATTAAAATATATTGCAAAATATATAATATTTTAACAATATACCTTGGCTAATTCCACAATTATCTATATTTAATTTTCGCAGCCAAGCGTAGTAAATAACGATATATTTCATATAATAAAACTCAAATTATATGAGTTGATATTATACATTTAAAGTTATATGAAGTTACATATAACAGACAAGCACACACTGCTCATCATATAAAGGTTTTTGGACACAAAGTCATTGAAACCGATATTTTAATAGAGGCTGGCCACCACTATTAATACTACATGTATTAATAATATATTAATACACTAAAACTTCATTATTTTTCATATTTCATCATTATTTGCTAATGTCGGCCAGACAACAATCCAATATATTATGTTTTACCATACAATAATATATCTTCATATAAGTTGCCTTGCACGACACCACTACCCCCTATAAAGGTTTTTGAGCACGTAACGATGAAATCGAATATATATTGTATGGGCCACCACCAACCCATACATTTTGTATGGGCCACCACCAACCCATACATTTTATATGCATATATATATATGAATAATACACCGAAATCTAAATTACATATTATTTTATAATATAAATGCATTATGATTTCATTATTTTTCATATTTCATATTATATGCTAATGTCGGCCAGACAACAATCCAATATATTATGTTTTACCATACAATAATATATCTTCATATAAGTTGCCTTGCACGACACCACTACCCCCTATAAAGGTTTTTGAGCACGTAACGATGAAATCGAATATATATTGTATGGGCCACCACCAACCCATACATTTTGTATGGGCCACCACCAACCCATACATTTTATATGCATATATATATATGAATAATACACCGAAATCTAAATTACATATTATTTTATAATATAAATGCATTATGATTTCATTATTTTTCATATTTCATATTATATGCTAATGTCGGCCAGACAACAATCCAATATATTATGTTTTACCATACAATAATATATCTTCATATAAGTTGCCTTGCACGACACCACTACCCCCTATAAAGGTTTTTGAGCACGTAACGATGAAATCGAATATATATTGTATGGGCCACCACCAACCCATACATTTTGTATGGGCCACCACCAACCCATACATTTTATATGCATATATGTATATGAATAATACACCGAAATCTAAATTACATATTATTTTATAATATAAATGCATTATGATTTCATTATTTTTCATATTTCATATTATATGCTAATGTCGGCCAGACAACAATCCAATATATTATGTTTTACCATACAATAATATATCTTCATATAAGTTGCCTTGCACGACACCACTACCCCCTATAAAGGTTTTTGAGCACGTAACGATGAAATCGAATATATATTGTATGGGCCACCACCAACCCATACATTTTGTATGGGCCACCACCAACCCATACATTTTATATGCATATATATATATGAATAATACACCGAAATCTAAATTACATATTATTTTATAATGTAAATGCATTATGATTTCATTATTTTTCATATTTCATATTATATGCTAATGTCGGCCAGACAACAATCCAATATATTATGTTTTACCATACAATAATATATCTTCATATAAGTTGCCTTGCACGACACCACTACCCCCTATAAAGGTTTTTGAGCACGTAACGATGAAATCGAATATATATTGTATGGGCCACCACCAACCCATACATTTTGTATGGGCCACCACCAACCCATACATTTTATATGCATATATATATATGAATAATACACCGAAATCTAAATTACATATTATATTGTAATATAAATGCATTATGATGGCACTACTATCCATATTTCATATTATATGCATATATATCGGCCAGACAACAATCCAATATATTATGTTTTACCATACAATTATATATCTTCATATAAGTTGCCTTGCACCACTACCACCCTATAAAGGTTTTTAGAAGGTAAAGATGAAAACGAATATATATTGTATGGGCCACCACCAACCCATACATTTTATATGCATATATATATGATGAATAATACACCGAAATCTAAATTACATATTATTTTGTAATATAAATGCATTTTACATATTATATGGGACCACCAACCCATACATTTGTATGCATATATATATATATATATATGAATAATATATAAGCAATCTCAATTACATATTATATTGTAATATAAATGCATTATGTATGGGCCACCACCAACCCATACATTTTGTATGCATATATATATATATGAATAATATATAAGCAATCTCAATTACATATTATATTGTAATATAAATGCATTTTGTATGGGCCACCACCAACCCATATATATTGTATGTATATATATATATATATATATATATATATGAATAATATATTGTAATATAAAGCAATCTCACCAACCCATACATTTTGTATGCATATATATATATATGAATAATATATAAGCAATCTCAATTACATATTATATTGTAATATAAATGCATTATGTATGGGTCACCACCAACCCATACATTTTGTATGCATATATATATATATGAATAATATATAAGCAATCTCAATTACATATTATATTGTAATATAAATGCATTATGTATGGGCCACCACCAACCCATATATATTGTATGCATATATATATATATGAATAATATATATTATATTGTAATATAAATGCATTTTGAATCCCTATATATTTTATTTTTTTTTTTTTCTTTGGCGTTGGTTTCTGGGCGCCTGTATATAAACTTCTAACTTTGTGAGTGTTTAAACTTTTTTTTTTAATTGGTATTATTGTGTTAAACAATTGGTATAACAGTGATAGTGAATGTAATTTGTATGTTATTTACGCGTGGATATTGTGATTTTGCTTTATTAAATTGTTTTAATTTGCAGTCCAGCGCCTAAACACACGTAGATACATACATACATATATTTTGCTTTCGCTTGTTCTGTGCCTACTAACATAAAATATCTATTTACGCGCTCTTGCTCTCACGCTCTTATACCACGCACTTGCGGTTCTTATTAGCCTACGCTCTGACGTTCTCTAACGTAAGCGCTCTCTCTCTCTTGTGTCCGTTATATTACGCTCATTGCACGTGTACCCTACTTTTTTTGGTCAAGCATATTATTTTGCACATTATTAAGCTTTTCAAATTATTTTACATATTTCTTTTAACATGTTTGTCTGCTGCAGTAAAAACTGTAAAATTTCTGGTGGATCCACCCAAGATTTTATCCTATGTAGGGCGTGTGATAACATGATTCACATGAAATGTGCTAGTTTCAATGCCAAAATCAGGGACAGCTTAGCAGCTGATTCTGGTCTTAAGTGGTATTGCCACACCTGCAATGAGATAGAGAAGGAACAGTCAAAGTTCATGAGGCTGACCTTCAATTACTTCAAAGTTGTCCGAAATAATTTCGATACGCTTCGTGGCAGTATTAAAGAGTTGGAAGACCACATTAATACTGCTAAAACGTTAAATGACTCGCCGAAGCGCAAAAAGACTTCGGGCTCTTGTCCGCTTGCAGTATTATCGTATTATAGTATAGTATATCTAACAGATTCTGTATCTATAGAAAGGACCGCCCTCTGCGCCGTGGTGGTGGGGTGCTTATTGCTGTTGATGTGGACTTTTCCTCTGAGACAGTAATATTAAGTGGCTCTATAGATATTGAGTTTGTTGCTGTAAAGTTAAATATTAACGGTGTTGGTATTTATATTTCTTGTTCCTATATACCACCTTTATCTGACAGCTCTGTTTATAATGAACATATGTCAGCAATACTTTCCATATCTTCTATGCTTTCTGATCGTGATATTTTTGTAGTTCTTGGCGATTTTAATATTGCTGATGCTACTTGGATTTCAAGTCCGGACTCAAGCGTGTTGACCCCCATGGTGCAGACTGATTTTCTGGTTGGTTTATTTGAAATGTCGTTGGGTCAGATCAATGGCATTCCAAATTCTCTTGGTAAAATGCTTGATTTGGTATTTGTTTCGGATCCATCTACTCTATCTGTGTCAAGATCCCTTCCCATATCCACTCCCGAAGACTTATACCACCCGACGTTGGAGGTGTTGATCACTTTGCCTGCCTGTGCCGTATGCCAGTGTAGTGAACCATTAAGACGGGTACGTCAATTTCGGAAAACCGATTTTGTAAAACTTACCCGGCTCTTAGAATTGGTTGACTGGTCGCCCCTCTATGGTTCTGAGGACTTGGATACGGCAATCAGTATTTTTTATTGCACCTTAGAAAATTTATTCGATAAGTGTGTCCCTTTTGGTAGGTCAAGTAGGAAAAACAAACCTGCGTGGTTTACACGAGAGTTGACTGCGCTTAAAAATCGAAAATCTAAGCTTTATAAGAGTTTCAGAAAATCTGGCTCTTCTATTCATTACTCATCATACTTGATTGCGCGTTCCAGTTTTTCAGTCATGAATAATTCATGTTATAAAAATTATCTAAGTCGGTGCAGACTACAGTTTCAGCAAGATCCTAAGAGGTTCTATGACTTCGTTAATGCGAAGCGAAAGTCATCAACACTTCCATCTAATTTATCTTTTGAAAACAAGTCGGCCAATTCGGATCAGGCCATTGCCGATTTATTTGCTGAATTTTTTCAAACAACATACAGTTCAATTGATAATCAGGTTGATCTGCCTTACCCGTATCAGGTTGATGCCTCTAATTGCATTTTTGAACCAAGTATCACGGAGTGTTCATTACTACGTAGTAAGCCTGTATTTTCCCCGGGACCTGACGGCGTACCAAGCTGTGTGCTTAAGTACTGTGCTGATGGTCTCTTAAAGCCTTTGCATAAATTGTTGAGTTTGTCTATTAAGAAATGTTCATTTCCTAATATCTGGAAAGAATCATTTATTATTCCGCTCCATAAAAAAGGAGACAAGTCTAATGTTCAAAATTATAGGGGTATATCCAAATTGTCTGCTATACCAAAAATGTTTGAGAAATTAATAACTTCTCAATTACAACATTTTTGCAGATCTTTAATTTCACCGTGCCAGCATGGATTCATGAAACAAAGATCTACTACCACTAACCTGTTAGAATTTACTTCACTAGTTGTTAATGGTTTTCAAAATAAAATGCAAACGGATGTTATTTACACTGATTTCAGCAAGGCATTTGACTCGGTTAATCACTACCTTTTACTTCATAAACTTCAACTGTTAGGTTTTCCTAGCAATCTTATTCGGTGGATAAGGGAATATTTAACTCATAGAACACAGAGAGTCAGTTTTAATGACGCTGTCTCTAAGGTGGTTCATGTCACTTCCGGTGTTCCGCAAGGAAGTCACCTTGGACCTTTATTATTTACACTTTTCATCAATGATCTTCCATCTGTTATTGACCAATCTCGAGTGCTGATGTATGCTGACGATGTAAAATTATGCATGTCGGGTACTGCTCTGTTGTCTGCTCAAAAACTACAAACTGATTTAGATAATTTTCAAAAGTGGGGTCGTGTTAACTTACTCAATCTTAATTGCAACAAATGTAAAGTCATGTCTTTTTACAGATGCCTTCGTTTTTCAAATATATATTTTCTTGATCCACCAACCCATATATATTGTATGCATTTAAATATCAAAAATCTACAATTTCATATTATTTTGTAACATCAGTTTTTATTATAATGTGCTATTTATGTCGCGCCAAGACAACATTCCTACATTTTATTCCTCTTATAGCACAATTTCAATAAAATACATAGGCCGCCAACCAACCACATATATTATTAATGTTTATATTTTATAAATTATAAAACATATACAAATATGACAACTCTATTTAATTTAAAGTATATAAAAATATATGTGTAGAAAAACATATAGTTTTAATGATCGTACATTTTGTACAACATACAATATGCATTTTGTATTACTCAGATTAATTACAATTCATGTTCGTTCATTTTATATCAAGCCATTCACATATTTGTTCATTGTTCTTATTATGTATTTCATCTTTTTATAATATATTATATATATCTTATACAATTCATGTTCGTTCAAAGTTATATCAAGCCGCCGATTCATATGCAATACTTATTGCATTGTTCTTATTATAATATAATATATTATATTATATTATATATATATATATATATATATATATATATATCTTATACAATTCATGTTCGTTCAATGTTATGTCAAGCTGCCAATTCATATGCAATACTTATTGCATTGTTTTTATTATAATATAATATATTATATTATATCATATATATATATTATATATATATATATATATTATATATATATTATATATATATATATCTTATACAATTCATGTTCGTTCGTTTTATATCATGCCTTCCATATGCAATACTTATTGCATTGCTCTTATTATAATATAATATATTATATTATATCATATATATATATTATATATTTAATATACATATATATATATATATTATATATATATATATATATATATATATATATATATATATATAATACAATTCATGTTCGTTCGTTTTATATCATGCCTTCCATATGCAATACTTATTGCATTGCTCTTATTATGTACTTCTTCCTTTTATATATTATATTATATTATTATGAGGTGTTACAATTTATTACATATGCAATAAATCATTTTTGATTTGTCGCTTCCGAATCGAAACGATAAGTGATTTCATGCGACTTCAACAATCCCAGGGCCGAATTTTAGATCCAGCCTGCTGGGATTGAGAGTGTGTGCATGAAAAGTTTTATTCAATACAATATTATACATTAACATTTTTCATTGAATTACTTGGTGCCGCAATAATAACATATGCAATCGGCTCAGAACGGCAAGGTTAACAAATAGCAACCGCAGTAATTATGCGTATGGATTTAGCGGATGCTGATCCATTTGGCGAGTGCTACTCAACAAAGCAAGTCCGCACTGAAGTTTGCAGAGCGTTCGCTCGCACCCAGAGTGTCCATCCAGGCTCCTCCTCCGACTCTTCTGGCTTGCATAAAAGCCCAGAAGCATTCCAAGAAACAATTTTTAAAAGAGTAATGTTGGTTGGAATGCTGCTGTAGCTGTATTGACCCTAACAGAGTTAGACACTGTTAGCGTGAATGGTTTGCATCACCTCCAGCATCACACTAATCAGCTGATCTATTTTCAGCTCAATGGAGGCAATGCTAGAAGGTTCGCTGGTGACAGCCTTCTGGGAGCGATCCTGGATAAGAATGTCCGTAAGCGTGTCCAGTTTTTGGCATATTAGCACATTGTAGTCCGGAGCTTGCTTGGGTTGAGCCAGCCCGGGTTTCCTTGGTTGTAGAGCAGGATTCTGCGTGGAGTCAGAAGCACCTCTAGCCACCGCAGCGTAAGAGGGACCAGTACTACTTAGTGGTTGAGGTTGCTGCCGTTGCTGTGTACCCTGAAACAACTGAGATCGCTGCGCCAGTTGTGGAGTCGATAATCGTTGAGGCTGCGCATTGTTGCGGCCAGCTGGATATTGCCTGCTTCTATTCGTAGCTTGCTGAGCAGGAGCTGGGATCTTTTTTTTTTTTTTTTTTTTTTTTTATTCAAATCAATATTTTCCTTTAACATTTTACATTGAATTAGATGGGGCCTCAATAAATATATATGTTTCGGCTCAGAATGGGAAGGTTGAAACAATAACCGCAGTGGTGGATTTTCTGGATTTAAGCTGCTGCTGATCCAGGTGGCGAGTGCTACTCAACAAGTGAGTCCGCACTGCAGTTAACTGAGCGTTTGCTCACATCCAAAGTGTCCGTCCAGGATCTAAGAGGACATCTCCGAATCTTCTGGCTTGCTTCGAAGCCCAGCAGCATTCCAAGAAACAATTTTTAAAAGAGTAGTGTTGGTTGGAATGCTGCTGGAGCTGAATTGATCCTAACTGGGTTAGGCGCTTTTGCTACCATTAGCGTGGATTGTTTTAATCATATCAAACATCACACTAATCAGCTGATCAATTTTTAGCTCAATGCTAGCTATATTAGATGACTCGCTGATGACAGACTTCCGGGAGCAGTCCTGGATAAGGATGCTCGCGAGTTTGTCAAGCTTTTGGCATATAAGAACATTGTAGTCCTGCTGATTTACTTGACTGCTTTGGCGATTGCTGCGGCTGTGGCTGCGGGAAGCTTGTCCAAAGGCAGGTTGCGGAGAGACTTGCATCATGCACACTGGAGATTGCTTACGTTGGGACAGCCTGGACTGCCTTGAAATAACAGCTGGATGCCGGTAGGATTCAGGCTTCAGTTGCTGACGCAGAGGAGTACCTCTAGCAACTGAGGCATAAGTGGGAGCAGTATTGCTCTGCAATTGAATAGACGCCGGCTGCAGCTGCGGAGCCGGCAATCGCTGAGGCTGGGCATTATCACGGACAGCTGGACGTTGATTGTTTTTCCGGTCCATTTGCTGGACGGAAGAAGGAATCTGTGGGATTTTAAGCTTTCCCAAGATTTTGTTGGCTCTCTGGATACTAGAAGGTTGGCGTGCCTTACAAGCATCCGCAAAGGCTTTACAGCCACGGTAGCTTGCAGCATGCTGTCCGTTGCAGTTGGCGCATTTGGCTGGTTCCTCCAGGGTTTTCCTACAAGTAGTAGACTGGTGGTCACCAGCACACTTGACGCACACAAAACGTCGGCGGCAGTAGTTTTTAGAGTGTCCGAATTGCTGGCATCTATGGCACTGAACTGCATCAGTTGCTTTCAGCGGCCGCTCCACGATGATCTGCTGGTTTCCCAGAGTGGTCAGTTTCAGAACCTCGGATATGCATTCGGCGGTTTGGAACTCGACCTCGAAGAGGTCAATGGGCTCTCTGGAATATTTCCGCTTGATAACGTTTAAATATCTAACCTTGTATCCGAGAGCGGTTAGCTTCGATCGGATCCAGTCCAGTGGGGTGGACCTATGAAGGTGACGAATAACCACTCGGAATCCACGCTCGTGTTCCAGTTGGTAGGTATGGCTTTGGATATTGGTTCGCTCAAAGTGCGCCGTGAGACGCCTATACGAGTCAATATCGTTGCATAAGATTCTTAGACCTTTATTAGCGGTTGGCTTCGTCACAAACTTGTCGCCAATGACTTTAGTGATGGTGTCCAGCATCTCTATAATGTTATCCACTTGCGGAATAATTATTGGCTTTGGCTTTTCCGAACGGCTAAAAGTGGCACCGTTGGTAGCACTAGCCCGTGGGGCGGCGCTGAGGTTTGCACCGTTTGCCGAAAATCTGCTAACTGGGTCAGCATTGGTAGGCTTAAGTACATGAGGCTCCTCCTCCTCAGAGTCCAAGTCCTCCATGTCTGAGAAATCTTTATCCAGTTCAGCGAGCTGCCGAAAAAGATTTGAAGTGGTAGCTTTTGGCGGCGACTTCATCGGCTTAATCATTTTTGAGGTTCCGGTTTTTTTTCACGTTTAAATTGGACGCTGCCGTTGGTCCGTCGTCGTCGTCGCCACTACGGCCGTCGGCTGAACGATGCGATTTTGCGAGAGTCGATGTGAGCGCGAGCGCACACGTCTGCTTCGATCGTGGTCGTGGGGTAACTACAGCTGCCGAACAGCACAGAAGCAACCATAAGGCCACAAATCCATGCTGCAGAGACAACTGCACTCATCCGCCATAACATTAACAGAGAGGGGAGGGGGTTATGGTGAATAAGTGAAACTAGAACCAGCTAGCCACTCATTACATCACACCCCCTCAATTACCTCCTGCCTCTCGCTCACGCCTCAAGCTCAACGGCCAGGCACGACAGCAGACAGCGGACCAGCATTGTCCGTGAATTTATTGATATATGCTTTCAATTACAGATTAGATAGTAATAACAATGATTAACAGAATTCTTAAATACAACGAAATTATGCATGATGTTAACAACATTTGAATTGGCAAAAAGTAACAGATAAAGTGTGTGTGTGTGTGTGTGTTAAGTGTGTATGATGTGTGTGTATCTTATTATATGCATGTGAGTTTTGTGTGAGTGTGAGTGTGTTGCATGTAAGCTTAAAAGTGTTCTCTAACCTAGTTAGTGGCTAATTAACAAAGATTATTACTAACTTCGCGTTACCCCCACAACAACTAAACACCCCCCCAGGACCAGCATACAATATTTGGTTTTGACTGTAAACAGACTTTTCTGCTGTTTGTCTCCTATTGTTTTTAGGAACTTATTTTTGACACTACACTGCAATCTACCTGATTCTACCAAATACAAAAAACGTTTGTACATCTACCATAAACATGTTGAGAAAAAATTCCATTAAATCATCTAAGCATACATGATGTTTGTGCGGCACTAGCTACTACTTAAAGAGCCATAATCCTGCAGTATTTGACCAATTTGTGTTTTTTTTAAAACTGACGAGAGAATGTAAGTTAATTGGTGTAAATACCAATTAAAATATACATGCATTCGCTCTGCGGAGTATGCAAAGTGAATTGTTCCCGACGCATTTGCGACACAATTGCGAGCGCGCGTGCGCATGTAGATTTTGTGTGCCTTTAATTGTGTGCCTGGCAGTATGCATGAATGCAAACGCAAAAAAGTCGATAAAAACTGCATGTGCGTAATAAACAGGAACATGTATGATTGCCCGAGACAAATGTTTGGCAATCTGTTCAAAACTGAATATACACACACAATCTTAGATCGACTCGCAATCATTCGCATCATACACACATCCAAAAGCTACACTGCACGCTACACACAGCTACGCACATCTCAGCAATCGCATCACAATACCGCCAGGTGACAGACAATTCGCATACAAGCGACAAGAACTACAACAATGTACATTAAATTGGCGAATTGATGTACTATTTGTACCTGATTACGAATATTGACAATAATATGCTGCCTTGCGCATTCTCCCACGGTGTATATGTGAACACAGGCATTTCGCTAATCGGCGCTAGCCAAGCTAAATGGTAACTATGGTAAGTGGGGGGGGTGTGTATAAATACAAATGTTCCCCGTAATTGACTACCTGATGTAACGCGATAAATCTGTTAGATAATATTTATGACTAATTATTTAACTAAGATGAATCGCGTACTGATGAATCCCGATGATGACGTTGAAGTTGTTTACTTCTGGACCTGCTAGTTGCTGTTTGTTGTTGTTTTACAGCAGCTGCTGTTTACTGTATGCGGCTGCTGTAATAACTGTTGCGACTGTTGCTGCCAGAAGGTGTTGACGATTGTTGGCTTGACGATGATGCCTCCCAGATGTTGCTGCTACCACAAATTGTAGCGTTCCAATAACGACGTATTTGCCGATACCACCGCTACTGTTTGCAGGAGACGATGCCCAGGAGTTGATTGGCAGTATGTTGATAGCTGCTGTTGCCAGGTGATGACGATGGCGAAGACAATGCTGCTGCCTCCCAGGAGTTGCTGCTACCACAAATTTTGCGTACCGATAACGACGTATTTGCCGATACCACCGCTACTGTTTGCAGGAGACGATGCCCAGGAGTTGATTGGCAGTATGTTGATGGCTGCTGCTGCTATTTGTTGTTGCTGCAGCTGCCAAGTGGTGATGGACATTGTTGAAGACGATGATGACAACAATGCTGAATTGCCTCCTGAATGATTGCCGCTGTTACAATTGAGGCGTCCCGATAACACGATGCATGACTGCAGCTGTATATTGCTGCCAAAATTGCTGTTGTTGTTATCACCGCAGTTGATTGTAGCGGTTGATGCCAGGGGTTGATGACGATAGTTGCAGGCTGCTCGTGATTGGTTGACCGCGTGCAACTTGATGATGATGAATGGCGTAGCATTGCAAATGGTTGCCAACGCTACGGCAATTGCTGTTGTAGTTGTAGCTGCTGCATTAAGAAATGCATTTGTTACAGTTGTCATTGCTGGTGTTGTTTGCACTGAGAAGTTTTATTTATGATGTCACGTTTGGTGTTGTTTTTGTTGCTGCACTAAAAAGTGCATTTTATGGCGGTAAAAAATAACAAAAATAAAAATGTAAACAAAACTAAAAGAAACTAAAAAAAATTTTTAATCAAATGAAATGGAAATAATAAATACATAATTATTGTTGTCATTTTGTGAGCGGATGCGCATGTATGAGCGCAGTTATGACAAGAGCAAATTTAGAGAAAAGGCTTAAATGCCGTCGGATGAGTTGGATTCGGTAGAATCATTACCATGTCGAACGACGCCGGCGATAACCGCCTTCAATTGCTCAATTTGTTCGACCATTAGTGCCATCTGTTTCTGTTGCATATTGTACATATTCAGGAACAAGGCCGATTGATTGGTGTTATCATCAGCAACAACTGGCAATGGTGGCGACAACAACTCAACCACATGATCAATTATCATGGGCTGTTGTTGTTGTGACTGCGACTGTTGATGGGATTGTTGTTGCTGCTGATGATCAGATTGTTGCTGCTGCTGTTGCTGTGTAGCAACTGTTGCAGGCAATTGTGATTGCGATTCTTGTTGCTGTTGTGACACAAAATGGCCAAAAGAGCCCTGAAAGGAGTCTTCAAGTTGGCGCTGTTGTATTGTAACAATTTGCTCACGACTAACCGTGCTACCAAATTGCTGCTGCACTCGCTGTTGGCGCTCCTGTTCGAGATTTTCGACATGAACGAAACGTTTACGCGGATCTAATCGGACAGAAGACGGTATTGATGATGTAGGTGGTGCATTTGTATTAATGCCACCTGCATTTTGCCGATTAACAACGGCAGGTATGACAGTTGTTGCTGTTGACGTCTGTTTCGCCGTCTTTGGACGACGTTGACGTTGACGTTTTGGTTTTGGCTGAGAAGCAGCAGTAGCAACATCAGCACTCGCATTGATGACAGTCTGAGGTGCAGAAATATTCTGCTGTTGCTGCCGTTGCGATTGCTTTTGTTGCCTTGACTGCTTCTGCTGTTGTTGTCGCTTCTTATTAGAGTTGCGACGCGATTGATTATCGGATGATAGCTGCTGCTGTTTTGGCTGTTGAAGAAGCTGTTGCTGTGGCTTTGGCAGCTTTTGCTTCTTCTGTTGATTTGGCTGTGGTTGTGGTAAATTCGGTTTTGGTTGCTGTTGTTGTCGTCGCCGTGGCTGTTTTTGTTGCCGTTGCTGAGAAGCAGCAACAACACCACCACTACCAGCACCAGTTGCAGACGACGGCAAACCCCCAGCAGACCGAATTTGTGTTGATTGTGGGCGAGAACGAGTGTTTCGTTCATTTATTGGATGTTTACGCGTCGTGGCCAGCTTCAAAAGACTCGCATAGTGGCGACATCCCTGAAAATTGGCAGTATGATCGCCATCACAATTGGCACAATTGGCCGGTTCTGAACTTGACTTAACGCAATCTCTCGTAAAATGGCCAGCAGCACATTTAACACACCGGGGCATATGACCGCAATAGCGGGCAGTGTGATTAAATTCCTGGCAACGATGACATTGCGGAAGTTTTGGCGCCTTTTGTCGTTTTGGCCATTCAACCCGAATGACATAGCTACACAGTGTCTTCAATTTGAAGATCAATTCATTCTCTAAAGCTGGTGCCAGCTCAATAAAGAATAAATTCGGTGTAAACATACGACCCGAACCGTTGCGATTCCGATATATGGGATTGTATACAGATCGTACTGTATAACCCAATTCGGTCAATTCGTCACGTATACGTTGTGTGTTTGTTGTGGCATTTATGCCACGCACAACAACACGAAACGAGCGATCAGCACGCATCTGATACGTGTTGAATGTCAGTGTATTGTCCAACTCAAGGACTTTGATGATTCTACGGTAGACCATAGATGTTTTTGGCAATATTCGAATATTATCGATACCGCCACCCAATTTCACACTAAAGTCAGTGGAGGGAAACTCAAGGCTAGACAATTTAGCTATTAACGCATCCACTTTGGATATGGTCCCGCTAGTAGCATTGTTGTTATTGACAGAAGCGGCATTGGCCGCTCTAGCTGCTGCTGCTGCTGCAGACGTGCTAGGCCCAAATGAAAGAATAGGCTCTGACTGTGACTGAGACTGTTCCCGCGTATCACTCTTAAAGTGTACGCATATTTGTGGGGGTTTATGGTGTTTTTCTTGTTCTGCTGCTGCTGTTGCCGCTGCTGCTGCCTGACCCAAAGGTGTTGATGACGGCAACGGCGGCGACGATGATGGTGGAGGCATATTTTTATTATAAGCCGATGCAGACGAAAATACTGGATAATTGTTTATATTAATACTGCCTGGCATATTGCCGGTATTAATAAAGCCACCGCTATTATTGTTGCGATTTGTATGACAATTGTTGTTGTTGTTGTTAATGCCGGCATTTTGGCCGGCATTATTGTTGTTATTATTGTTGCTGCTGTTATTTAAAGCAGTTGTGACAGCTTCGGCAAAAGTTGGCACAGCCGGCTGATCTGACTCTGAGTCAAAATCAGATTCAGTTAATAAACTGAAATTGCGATTAATGTGGTTGTTGTTGTTGCCCTTCAACAAAACACGCGACGCATCCTGTGCAGTCGAACGCAATTGGGCTGAGCTAGAACGCACCGATTTACGAGCAGTATTGCGACGCACCTGTTCGCGCTGCTTACGTTGCGATTTCCGAAGCGGGTGTAGTTCATCAAAGCCAGCAGTGCCGACAACACAAGAGGTGTCGGCAGCTAAACTACTACCACCATTATTGCTATCGCACGATGATGATGAAGGCCACATTACCGATACCGGCGATGAGGATGAAGATGCCAACGCCGATACAGTGGGCGATAATGTAGACTGTGATCGCTCTGAAATGTCTTGTAGTTGCTGGGATGTGAACATGAATACTGGCTGAGTTGTTTGCGACGATGATGACAATGGCGGCGGCATTGACAAAGTAGCCGTCGCTGCTGTTGCCGTTGTCGTCGTGATTTGACTAGTCAGTGAAACGGGAGCTGGATTAATATCTGCTGCCGTTGTTGTTGTTTCTGTTATAGCTGGTATAGCTGTTGTGGCAGTAGCAGTTGAGGCTGTGGCGACAACAGAAGGAGTGGCAGATTGACCACCATGGCTGCCACCAACATCAATGACTGTAAAATTGTTGCTGCTATCACTACTGCCACTGCTGCTATCAGTGTCACTGCGGTCCAGTAGTCCACACTTTCGTTTAAGTTGCAGAAACTTTTCCTGCAATGCTTCAGATCGTGCCGTTGTAGGAGAAACGGCTACTGTGGTGTTTGCACCGGCCTGAGTCATTGTTGTTGTTGTTTTTGTTGTTGTGGCGGGAATCGCCGTCATTGTTGCTATTGAAGCTGCTGATGCTGCCTCTGCAGGAAGCGCAAGCGGCAACGGCGATGACGATGACTGTGACGATGATGATGACGCGGCCGATGGTTTTGGCGGGGACTGCTTCTTCTTCTTCTTATGTCCCATGTTGATGTAAATATTCAGAAATTTACTTACTATTTAACGCAATAATAAATTGCGATCTAAATGAAAGCTGCACTAAATAATGAGTATATGATGAAATGAGCGCAATATTTAATTGCCGACTAAAGGTATGCTACACTAAAAATACAGATTAAGTGTGTAAAATAGTAGTAATGGCGTATTTAAGACACGCCTCTGTGGCTTAATAAATGGCGAAACAATATACGCCTATTTGTTATGAATGTAGACTAATTGCTGAAAAATAACAATAATACTATAATGATTATATTATATTATGCATAAAGGGTATGATAAGTGAGTGATTAATAAACACTTTAATACACACATATGTCGACCTCTGTGCAAATGCGTATATATTTAAAAGTGTGTTTATTTATTAGAAATTAAGTTGCCAGTGAGCCTTCAAAACGATCCAAACAAAGCTCAGCTCAGCTCAGTTTTGCACCCGCACATGTATATGCAAAACAAGTAAAAACGTTGCAGTCGGACGCAACCGACTGCGGAATACTTTGATACCAGTAAAAGAACGGTTGATAAGGGAGAATGCTGGGGCGAAGGGAGTGGGCCATGTGGTAAACATCGCCAGCTATCATGTTACCAAATTTGGTGACTTTAGCTCAAAAGCTGTGGAAGATAGCTTGACTCCCAAATTTAAAAGGTGGGCGGCAGAGGTAGGCATGGCATCTTAATTTTTGAATCAAATGTTTTTACCTGTCACCATCTATATTCATAAAAAGTTTGGTGGCTCAAGCTCAAAAACTGTTAGAGATATAGCCGATTCCGATTTTATAAGGCGGGTGGGTTAGGTGGGCGTGGCATTCAAATTGATGTAGATCTTTGGTAGATGCTGCCTCCTATCTTTCTACCCAATTTACGGGCTCTAGCTTAAAAACTATAAGAGATATCGAAATTTCCGATTTTAAATAGTGGGCGGCAGAGGTGGGCGTGGCATCCAAATTTTTCATGCAGATCTTTTAAAGATGTCACCATATATCTTCCTACCAAATTTGGTGACTCTAGTTCAAAAAATGTGGAAGATACACGCCTAACCGTTTTAACATCGGCGGGGGGTGGGGGCGGAAGGTGTGGGCGTCGCATCCAAAATGTTGATCCATTTTTATGGGGAACTTCAATATCTATCTTGACACAAAATTTGGTGGCTCTAGCCCAAAAAATGTGAAAACTATAGGCGTTTCCAATTTCTTGGTGAAGGGGGGATGGGGGCGGAATCAGGGGGCGTGACATCCAAGTTTTGATGGGGAACGTCAGTACCTATCTTGACACAAAATTTGGTGGCTCTAGCCCAAAAAAATGTGAAAACTATAGGCGTTTCCAATTTCTTGGTGAAGGGGGATGGGGGCGGAATCAGGGGGCGTGGCATCCAAGTTTTGATGGGGAACGTCAGTACCTATCTTGACACAAAATTTGGCGGCTCTAGCCCAAAAAAATGTGAAAGCTATAGTCGTTTCCAATTTCTTGATGAAGGGGGGATGGGGGCGGAATCAGGGGCGTGGCATCCAAGTTTTGATGGGGAACGTCAGTACCTATCTTGACACAAAATTTGGTGGCTCTAGCCCAAAAAATGTGAAAACTATAGGTGTTTCCAATTTCATGGAGAAGGGGGATGTGTGCGGAATTTGGGGCGTGGCATCCAAAATTTTGATGCATTTTTTTGGGGAACGTCAATATCTATCTTGACACAAAATTTGATGGCTCTAGCCCAAAAAATGTGAAAACTATAGGCGTTTCCAATTTCATGGAGAAGGGGGGATGGGGGCGGAATCAGGGGCGTGACATCCAAAATTTTGATGCATAATTTTGGGGAACGTCAATATCTATCTTGCCACAAAATTTGGTGGCTCTAGCCCAAAAAATGTGAAAACTATAGTCGTTTCCAATTTCAAGGAGCAGGGATTATGGGGGCGGAAGGAGTGGGCGTGGCATCCAAAATTTTGATGCAGTTTTTTCAGGGACATGACTAGCTATCTGCGTGCAAAATTTGGTAACTCTAGCTGTAAGAATGTGAGAAATATTTGGTTTTATCGGTTTTCAGTTATCGAATTTATCGATTTCCCAGCCTCCTAGTAGGCGTGGCAACCCAATCTTGACACTTTATCTGTACCTTCTATGGATAAACATAATTGCAAAGTTTCAAGTCTCTAGCTTTACGGGTGTCGAAAAAAGTTGCGTTCATACGGACGGAAAGACGGACAGACGGACAGACAGACACCATGACGGACATTGCACAAAACCAATATACTATGAGACCTTCGGTATCAAAGTATAAAAATAGAGCCGGTTGTGAACTAGGATAATGCCGTTTTGTATGTTACCCCCGTAAATAAGGCACACGATGACAATTGTTGTTGTTGTAGTTGCTGTTGTTGGCTGCAGTAGAGAAGTTTCTATATGAGCTCGCTACTGGCAAAACTGCAATTTATGATAAAGCTTCGTACAGTTCTGTACTTGTATTGATGTTGATGTGCGTAACAATAGGCAAAAGCTCCAGCCAGGAATTCACCATACCCACTCTCTCAGAGCGAAAGAGCGGAAAAAGCACGAGCGAGCGTAAGCCGATGTTGGAATGATGTGAGAGAGCAAACAATGCTTAAAGCTCTTGCTGCTGCTATTGAGAAAGAGAACGTATAAAATGCATATACATAGAGAGAGAGAGAGAGAGGGCCCTAGCTATAGCTAAAAATAATTAATAGCCAAGCACACACACGCTACAACTACTCTCCTAGAAACTTTTACTATACACGCGCGCACGTCACACACACGTATGCAGAGAGAAAAAAAAAGATGAAGACAGAAGAGGCGCACACGAGCAATGCTTGCGCGCAACACTCTATAGCCGATCCCCTCTGACGCGTATAAGTATAGCTGAGTCTCGCTCTATCTTCCACAATGTATCTTCACCATCCATTGACCGCCACTCTCTCAGTGCCGATGAGCGAACTCGTCAATTATTGCCGATTGCCTTCACACTATTGTTTTTGTAGTTGTCGTTTCACTCCAAAATGATATTGACATACAAAAATCACACATACACATTTAAAAGAGAGAGAGAATGAATGAACAAAACCGCTCTCCTTCGTTTTGCATATGCAGAGCAATAATGCAAAAAATATACGCCAACGCTTTCAGATGCAAACAGCAAACTTTTATTAAGACTGTACACACCTATTTTATGCCTGGAAAAAACAACAATAAAAACCAAAAAAGCACTAAGCGAGCGTATATATGTGCATGTGAGTGTGTATGCATGGAGAGTGATGATGATGCGCGCACCTTTATATGTGTGTATATTGATGCGCTTTTATGACAATGTTAGTGACCATCCAGTGTAAATGTGAGTGTATGGAAAAAACCCAACGCAATACTGATGTTGTTGTATTGAGCGAGAGAGGGCGTCGCCGTTGGTAAAGAGAGAGTATGCAAGTATATATATATTTGTGTATGTCGACACGCTATTGTGTGCGTGTGCGTGCATACGTAAATGACTTTGTGTGTGCGTATGCTTTTACTTACAGCAGCAAGAAACCAAGACGAAAAAATATGTATGAACGCAATATTAATTGCTTACGTGACAATTCGCATGTGCGTATGTGTGTGAATGATCACGTGATGACTGCATGTATGTGGAATTGAATGTGTATTAGAATGGAAAATTTTCATTATTATACACACCAATTTTATATTTAATTATATACTTTTTTCAGTAGTGTATGATTTAAATCTCTTTGCGTGTTTATATACATGTGTATATATATCGTCCGGAAATATACAACAGCACGCAAACACAACTAATTGAAAATATTTATTTATTTAAATTTATTCACTCTATTGTTGATTACACGTGTGTGTGTGTGTGTGTGTTAAATATATTATAGTCTTGTAAATTTATTTTACTTTTTCACTATTAATTTCGACTTTAACGCGCACAATATATATACACTTTACTTCTTTTTTTGTTCACGTTTAAATTGGACGCTGCCGTTGGTCCGTCGTCGTCGTCGCCACTACGGCCGTCGGCTAAACGATGCGATTTTGCGAGAGTCGATGTGAGCGCGAGCGCACACGTCTGCTTCGATCGATGGTCGTGGGGGTAACTACAGCTGCCGAACAGCACAGAAGCAACCATAAGGCCACAAATCCATGCTGCAGAGACAACTGCACTCATCCGCCATAACATTAACAGAGAGGGGAGGGGGTTATGGTGAATAAGTGAAACTAGAACCAGCTAGCCACTCATTACACCACACCCCCTCAACTACCTCCTGCCTCTCGCTCACGCCTCAAGCTCAACGGCCAGGCACGACAGCAGACAGCGGACCAGCATTGTCCGTGAATTTATTGATATATGCTTTCAATTACAGATTAGATAGTAATAACAATGATTAACAGAATTCTTAAATACAACGAAATTATGCATGATGTTAACAACATTTGAATTGGCAAAAAGAAACAGATAAAGTGTGTGTGTGTGTGTGTGTTAAGTGTGTATGATGTGTGTGTATCTTATTATATGCATGTGAGTTTTGTGTGAGTGTGAGTGTGTTGCATGTAAGCTTAAAAGTGTTCTCTAACCTAGTTAGTGGCTAATTAACAAAGATTATTACTAACTTCGCGTTACCCCCACAACAACTAAACACCCCCCCAGGACCAGCATACAATATTTGGTTTTGACTGTAAACAGACTTTTCTGCTGTTTGTCTCCTATTGTTTTTAGGAACTTATTTTTGACACTACACTGCAATCTACCTGATTCTACCAAATACAAAAAACGTTTGTACATCTACCACAAACATGTTGAGAAAAAAAATTCCATTAAATCATCTAAGCATACATGATGTTTGTGCGGCACTAGCTACTACTTAAAGAGCCATAATCCTGCAGTATTTGACCAATTTGTGTTTTTTTTTTTTTAAAACTGACGAGAGAATGTAAGTTAATTGGTGTAAATACCAATTAAAATATACATGCATTCGTTCTGCGGAGTATGCAAACTGAAATGTTCCCGACGCATTTGCGACACAATTGCGAGCGCGCGTGCGCATGTAGATTTTGTGTGCCTTTAATTGTGTGCCTGGCAGTATGCATGAATGCAAACGCAAAAAAGTCGATAAAAACTGCATGTGCGTAATAAACAGGAACATGTATGATTGCCCGAGACAAATGTTTGGCAATCTGTTCAAAACTGAATATACACACACAATCTTAGATCGACTCGCAATCATTCGCATCATACACACATCCAAAAGCTACACTGCACGCTACACACAGCTACGCACATCTCAGCAATCGCATCACAATACCGCCAGGTGACAGACAATTCGCATACAAGCGACAAGAACTACAACAATGTACATTAAATTGGCGAATTGATGTACTATTTGTACCTGATTACGAATATTGACAATAATGTGCTGCCTTGCGCATTCTCCCACGGTGTATATGTGAACACAGGCATTTCGCTAATCGCCGCTAGCCAAGCTAAATGGTAACTATGGTAAGTGGGGGGGGTGTGTATAAATACAAATGTTCCCCGTAATTGACTACCTGATGTAACGCGATAAATCTGTTAGATAATATTTATGACTAATTATTTAACTAAGATGAATCGCGTACTGATGAATCCCGATGATGACGTTAAAGTTGTTTACTTCTGGACCTGCTAGTTGCTGTTTGTTGTTGTTTTACAGCAGCTGCTGTTTACTGTATGCGGCTGCTGTAATAACTGTTGCGACTGTTGCTGCCAGAAGGTGTTGACGATTGTTGGCTTGACGATGATGCCTCCCAGATGTTGCTGCTACCACAAATTGTAGCGTTCCAATAACGACGTATTTGCCGATACCACCGCTACTGTTTGCAGGAGACGATGCCCAGGAGTTGAAGGCTGAATGTTGATGGCTGCTGTTGCCAAATGATGACGATGGCGAAGACAATGCTGCTGCCTCCCAGGAGTTGCTGCTACCACAGATTTTGCGTACCGATAACGACGTATTTGCCGATACCACCGCTACTGTTTGCAGGAGACGATGCCCAGGAGTTGATTGGCAGTATGTTGATGGCTGCTGTTGCCAAATGATGACGATGACGACGATGCTGCATCCTTGATGTTGCTACAACGGCAATTGTAGCGTACCGATAACAAACATGACTGCAGCTGAATGATGCTGCTAAATTGTTGTTACCACCGCCACATATTGCTGGAGACGATGACAAGTTGCTGCTGCTCGTTGCTGTCGTGCCGTCGCTGCCAAACGATGATGACGACGACGATGCTGCCTCCCAGATGTTGCTACTACCACAAATTGTTGCGTTCCGATGACGGCGTATTTGCCATTACCACCGCTACTGTTTGCAGGAGACGATGCCCAGGAGTTGATTGGCAGTATGTTGATAGCTGCTGTTGCCAGGTGATGACGATGGCGAAGACAATGCTGCTGCCTCCCAGGAGTTGCTGCTACCACAAATTTTGCGTACCGATAACGACGTATTTGCCGATACCACCGCTACTGTTTGCAGGAGACGATGCCCAGGAGTTGATTGGCAGTATGTTGATGGCTGCTGTTGCCAGGTGATGACGATGACGACGATGCAGCATCCTTGATGTTGCTACGACGGCAAATTGTAGCGTACCGATAACAAACATGACTGCAGCTGAATGATGCTGCTAAATTGTTGTTACCACCGCCACATATTGCTGGAGACGATGACAAGTTGCTGCTGCTCGTTGCTGTCGTGCCGTCGCTGCCAAACGATGATGACGACGACGATGCTGCCTCCCAGATGTTGCTGCTACCACAAATTGTAGCGTTCCGATAACGACATATTTGCCGATACCACCGCTACTGTTTGCAGGAGACGATGCCCAGGAGTTGATTGGCAGTATGTTGATGGCTGCTGTTGCCAGGTGATGACGATGACGACGATGCTGCATCCTTGATGTTGCTCGACGGCAATTGTAGCGTACCGATAACAAACATGACTGCAGCTGAATGATGCTGCTAAATTGTTGTTACCACCGCCACATATTGCTGGAGACGATGACAAGTTGCTGCTGCTCGTTGCTGTCGTGCCGTCGCTGCCAAACGATGATGACGACGACGATGCTGCCTCCCAGATGTTGCTGCTACCACAAATTGTAGCATCCCGATAACGGCATGATAGCCATTATCACCGCTGTTAATTGCAGAAGACGATGCCCAGGAGTTGAAGGCTGAATGTTGATGGCTGCTGCTGCTATTTGTTGTTGCTGCAGCTGCCAAGTGGTGATGGACATTGTTGAAGACGATGATGACAACAATGCTGAATTGCCTCCTGAATGATTGCCGCTGTTACAATTGAGGCGTCCCGATAACACGATGCATGACTGCAGCTGTATATTGCTGCCAAAATTGCTGTTGTTGTTATCACCGCAGTTGATTGTAGCGGTTGATGCCAGGGGTTGATGACGATAGTTGCAGGCTGCTCGTGATTGGTTGAGCGCGTGCAACTTGATGATGATGAATGGCGTAGCATTGCAAATGGTTGCCAACGCTACGGCAATTGCTGTTGTAGTTGTAGCTGCTGCATTTAGAAATGCATTTGTTACAGCTGTCATTGCTGGTTTTGTTTGCACTGAGAAGTGCAATTTATGATGTCACGTTTGGTGTTGTTTTTGTTGCTGCACTAAAAAGTGCATTTTATGGCGGTGAAAACAACAAAAATAAAAATGTAAACAAAACTAAAAGAAACTAAAAAGATTTTTTAATCAAATGAAATGGAAATAATAAATGTACATAATTATTGTTGTCATTTTGTGAGCGGATGCGCATGTATGAGCGCAGTTATGACAAGAGCAAATTTAGAGAAAAGGCTTAAATGCCGTCGGATGAGTTGGATTCGGTAGAATCATTACCATGTCGAACGACGCCGGCGATAACCGCCTTCAATTGCTCAATTTGTTCGACCATTAGTGCCATCTGTTTCTGTTGCATATTGTACATATTCAGGAACAAGGCCGATTGATTGGTGTTATCATCAGCAACAACTGGCAATGGTGGCGACAACAACTCAACCACATGATCAATTATCATGGGCTGTTGCTGTTGTGACTGCGACTGTTGCTGGGATTGTTGTTGCTGCTGTTGATCAGATTGTTGCTGCTGCTGTTGCTGTGTAGCAACTGTTGCAGGCAATTGTGATTGCGATTCTTGTTGCTGTTGTGACACAAAATGGCCAAAAGAGCCCTGAAAGGAGTCTTCAAGTTGGCGCTGTTGTATTGTAACAATTTGCTCACGACTAACCGTGTTACCAAATTGCTGCTGCACTCGCTGTTGGCGCTCCTGTTCGAGATTTTCGACATGAACGAAACGTTTACGCGGATCTAATCGGACAGAAGACGGTATTGATGATGTAGGTGGTGCATTTGTATTAATGCCACCTGCATTTTGCCGATTAACAACGGCAGGTATGACAGTTGTTGCTGTTGACGTCTGTTTCGCCGTCTTTGGACGACGTTGACGTTGACGTTTTGGTTTTGGCTGAGAAGCAGCAGTAGCAACATCAGCACTCGCATTGATGACAGTCTGAGGTGCAGAAATATTCTGCTGTTGCTGCCGTTGCGATTGCTTTTGTTGCCTTGACTGCTTCTGCTGTTGTTGTCGCTTCTTATTAGAGTTGCGACGCGATTGATTATCGGACGATAGCTGCTGCTGTTTTGGCTGTTGAAGAAGCTGTTGCTGTGGCTTTGGCAGCTTTTGCTTCTTCTGTTGATTTGGCTGTGGTTGTGGTAAATTCGGTTTTGGTTGCTGTTGTTGTCGTCGCCGTGGCTGTTTTTGTTGCCGTTGCTGAGAAGCAGCGACAGCACCACCACTACCAGCACCAGTTGCAGACGACGGCAAACCCCCAGCAGACCGAATTTGTGTTGATTGTGGGCGAGAACGAGTGTTTCGTTCATTTATTGGATGTTTACGCGTCGTGGCCAGCTTCAAAAGACTCGCATAGTGGCGACATCCCTGAAAATTGGCAGTATGATCGCCATCACAATTGGCACATTTGGCCGGTTCTGAACTTGACTTAACGCAATCTCTCGTAAAATGGCCAGCAGCACATTTAACACACCGGGGCATATGACCGCAATAGCGGGCAGTGTGATTAAATTCCTGGCAACGATGACATTGCGGAAGTTTTGGCGCCTTTTGTCGTTTTGGCCATTCAACCCGAATGACATAGCTACACAGTGTCTTCAATTTGAAGATCAATCTATTCTCTAAAGCTGGTGCCAGCTCAATAAAGAATAAATTCGGTGTAAACATACGACCCGAACCGTTGCGATTCCGATATATGGGATTGTATACAGATCGTACTGTATAACCCAATTCGGTCAATTCGTCACGTATACGTTGTGTGTTTGTTGTGGCATTTATGCCACGCACAACAACACGAAACGAGCGATCAGCACGCATCTGATACGTGTTGAATGTCAGTGTATTGTCCAACTCAAGGACTTTGATGATTCTACGGTAGACCATAGATGTTTTTGGCAATATTCGAATATTATCGATACCGCCACCCAATTTCACACTAAAGTCAGTGGGGGGAAACTCAAGGCTAGACAATTTAGCTATTAACGCATCCACTTTGGATATGGTCCCGCTAGTAGCATTGTTGTTATTGACAGAAGCGGCATTGGCCGCTCTAGCTGCTGCTGCTGCTGCAGACGTGCTAGGCCCAGATGAAAGAATAGGCTCTGACTGTGACTGAGACTGTTCCCGCGTATCACTCTTAAAGTGTACGCATATTTGTGGGGGTTTATGGTGTTTTTCTTGTTCTGCTGCTGCTGTTGCCGCTGCTGCTGCCTGACCCAAAGGTGTTGAAGACGGCAACGGCGACGACGATGATGGTGGAGGCATATTTTTATTATTATTATAAGCCGATGCAGACGAAAATGCTGGATAATTGTTTATATTAATACTGCCTGGCATATTGCCGGTATTAATAAAGCCACCGCTATTATTGTTGCGATTTGTATGACAATTGTTGTTGTTGTTGTTAATGCCGGCATTTTGCCCGGCATTATTGTTGTTATTATTGTTGCTGCTGTTATTTAAAGCAGTTGTGACAGCTTCGGCAAAAGTTGGCACAGCCGGCTGATCTGACTCTGAGTCAATATCAGATTCAGTTAATAAACTGAAATTGCGATTAATGTGGTTGTTGTTGTTGCCCTTCAACAAAACACGCGACGCATCCTGTGCAGTCGAACGCAATTGGGCTGAGCTAGAACGCACCGATTTACGAGCAGTATTGCGACGCACCTGTTCGCGCTGCTTACGTTGCGATTTCCGAAGCGGGTGTAGTTCATCAAAGCCAGCAGTGCCGACAACACAAGAGGTGTCGGCAGCTAAACTACTACCACCATTATTGCTATCGCCACCCACCACAGTGGCACCACCATTACTACCACTGCTGTTGGCAGCATCAATAGCATCCCCACCGTTACCAGCAACAGCCATATAGGCCGTATACGGGCACGGCAGAGACGATGACGCTGATGATTGTGACGACAAAGACGATGATGATGAAGGCCACATTACCGATACCGGCGATGAGGATGAAGATGCCAACGCCGATACAGTGGGCGATAATGTAGACTGTGATCGCTCTGAAATGTCTTGTAGTTGCTGGGATGTGAACATGAATACTGGCTGAGTTGTTTGCGACGATGATGACAATGGCGGCGGCATTGACAAAGTAGCCGTCGCTGCTGTTGCCGTTGTCGTCGTGATTTGACTAGTCAGTGAAACGGGAGCTGGATTAATATCTGCTGCCGTTGTTGTTGTTTCTGTTATAGCTGGTATAGCTGTTGTGGCAGTAGCAGTTGAGGCTGTAGCGACAACAGAAGGAGTGGCAGATTGACCACCATGGCTGCCACCAACATCAATGACTGTAACATTGTTGCTGCTATCACTACTGCCACTGCTGCTATCAGTGTCACTGCGGTCCAGTAGTCCACACTTTCGTTTAAGTTGCAGAAACTTTTCCTGCAATGCTTCAGATCGTGCCGTTGTAGGAGAAACGGCTACTGTGGTGTTTGCACCGGCCTGAGTCATTGTTGTTGTTGTTTTTGTTGTTGTGGCGGGAATCGCCGTCATTGTTGCTATTGAAGCTGCTGATGCTGCCTCTGCAGGAAGCGCAAGCGGCAACGGCGATGACGATGACTGTGACGATGATGATGACGCGGCCGATGGTTTTGGCGGGGACTGCTTCTTCTTCTTCTTATGTCCCATGTTGATGTAAATATTCAGAAATTTACTTACTATTTAACGCAATAATAAATTGCGATCTAAATGAAAGCTACACTAAATAATGAGTATATGATGAACTGAGCGCAATATTTAATTGCCGACTAAAGATATGCTACACTACAAATACAGATTAAGTGTGTAAAGTAGTAGTAATGGCGTATTTAAGACACGCCTCTATGGCTTAATAAATGGCGAAACAATATACGCCTATTTGTTATGAATGTAAACTAATTGCTGAAAAATAACAATAATACTATAATGATTATATTATATTATGCATAAAGGGTATGATAAGTGAGTGATTAATAAACACTTTAATACACACATATGTCGACCTCTGTGCAAATGCGTATATATTTAAAAGTGTGTTTATTTATTAGAAATTAGGTTGCCAGTGAGCCTTCAAAACGGTCCAAATAAAGCTCAGCTCAGCTCAGTTTTGCACCCGCACATGTATATGCAAAAAAAAAAAATAGAGCCGGTTGTGAACTAGGATAATGCCGTTTTGTATGTTACCCCCGTAAATAAGGCACACGATGACAATTGTTGTTGTTGTAGTTGCTGTTGTTGGCTGCAGTAGAGAAGTTTCTATATGAGCTCGCTACTGGCAAAACTGCAATTGATGATAAAGCTTCGTACAGTTCTGTACTTGTATTGATGTTGATGTGCGTAACAATAGGCGAAAGCTCCAGCCAGGAATTCACCATACCCACTCTCTCAGAGCGAAAGAGCGGAAAAAGCACGAGCGAGCGTAAGCCGATGTTGGAATGATGTGAGAGAGCAAACAATGCTTAAAGCTCTTGCTGCTGCTATTGAGAAAGAGAACGTATAAAATGCATATACATAGAGAGAGAGAGAGGGCCCTAGCTATAGCTAAAAATAATTAATAGCCAAGCACACACACGCTACAACTACTCTCCTAGAAACTTTTACTATACACGCGCGCACGTCACACACACGTATGCAGAGAGAAAAAAGATGAAGACAGAAGAGGCGCACACGAGCAATGCTTGCGCGCAACACTCTATAGCCGATCCCCTCTGACGCGTATAAGTATAGCTGAGTCTCGCTCTATCTTCCACAATGTATCTTCACCATCCATTGACCGCCACTCTCTCAGTGCCGATGAGCGAACTCGTCAATTATTTCCGATTGCCTTCACACTATTGTTTTTGTAGTTGTCGTTTCACTCCAAAATGATATTGCCATACAAAAATCACACATACACATTTAAAAGAGAGAGAGAATGAATGAACAAAACCGCTCTCCTTCGTTTTGCATATGCAGAGCAATAATGCAAAAAATATACGCCAACGCTTTCAGATGCAAACAGCAAACTTTTATTAAGACTGTACACACCTATTTTATGCCTGGAAAAAACAACAATAAAAACCAAAAAAGCACTAAGCGAGCGTATATATGTGCATGTGAGTGTGTATGCATGGAGAGTGATGATGATGCGCGCACCTTTATATGTGTGTATATTGATGCGCTTTTATGACAATGTTAGTGACCATCCAGTGTAAATGTGAGTGTGTGGAAAAAACCCAACGCAATACTGATGTTGTTGTATTGAGCGAGAGAGGGCGTCGCCGTTGGTAAAAAGAGAGAGTATGCAAATATATATATATTTGTGTATGTCGACACGCTATTGTGTGCGTGTGCGTGAATACGTAAATGACTTTGTGTGCGCGTATGCTTTTACTTACAGCAGCAAGAAACCAAGACGAAAAAATATGTATGAACGCAATATTAATTGCTTACGTGACAATTTGCATGTGCGTATGTGTGTGAATGATCACGTGATGACTGCATGTATGTGGAATTGAATGTGTATTAGAATGGAAAATTTTCATTATTATACACACCAATTTTATATTTAATTATATACTTTTTTCAGTAGTGTATGATTTAAATCTCTTTGCGTGTTTATATACATGTGTATATATATCGTCCGGAAACGGACAATATACAACAGCACGCAAACACAACTAATTGAAAATATTTATTTATTTAAATTTATTCACTCTATTGTTGATTACACGTGTGTGTGTGTGTGTGTGTGTTAAATATATTATAGTCTTGTTTGATGTTGTCGCTTCTAATCCGAAACGAATAATGAGTTCAATTTGTTTTACAAAAACCCAGGACCAAATTTTAATATTCGGCCTACTGAGATGGCTGAGCAATACAGCCCCCAGAGCCAAATATAGAATTTGGTCTACTGGGGATACTGTGCCACTCAGCCACAGCACCGAATTATAAATTCGGCCTGCTGGGATTTGTAAAAGCCTTCATGAACAGTTTTTATTCAATATAATATTGTACTTAACATTTTCTATGAATTTGATAGCGCCTCATTTAATGTTGGAGGCTCAGAATGACAAGATTAATAAATAATCGCAATGAACGGATATTCTGGGTCTTGCATGACATGCTTCACCAGATGGCGATACAGAGCTTCTCATAAGATTCAGCGCTGTTGGTGGTTGAGCGTGTCGCTCAAATGCAAAGTGGTGGCATCCGGGGGATCAGAGAGGACGTCCGGAGTTAAAGACGGCTCCAGGTTTTCCGAAAGGATGGCAGGTTTTTTTTTTTTGTTGTTCTCGGTTCGAAATCGAAACGAGTAATGATCCATGCAATCTCCACAGCCCAGGACCGAATATTGAATTCAGCCTACTGGGGCTCGTGGAGGGGAACATGGAAAGCTTTATTCAAAATAATATTATCTAAAACATTTTCTTTGAATTATATGGTGCCGCATTTTCCTAAATGCTACTGGCTCTGATTGGCGAGATTAAATTAATAACCGTGTTGGTAGGGTCGACTGGTTGCTGCAAGTAATGCTGCTCCAGATGGCAATTGTATCCATTAATCCTGACTGGTGTATCAGGCATTGCGGCTACTAAATGACTGGATGACCGTCATCATCCACATCATGGTGTCCACTAGCTTGTCGAGCTTACCCTCAAGTTTGGCAAAGCTTGAACTGGCGCTATCATCTGTTTTGCGGAGACGATCCTCCCCGAGTAGGTCAGCGAGTTTGTCCAGTTTCTGGCAGATCAGCTCACTGGAGTCAAACCGTTGCGATATTCCGCGATGGTTACTGCGGCTGCGGTTGCGGAATGCAAGCCCAACAGGTGCTTGCGGGAGTTGGCGCTCTGTCTGTGCTCGTACCAGACTGGGCTGGCGCGATGCAGACTGCCTAGATGGAGGAGTAGGCTGCCGTAGGACCATCTGCGGCTGCCGTTGCTGAGTAGCTGCTCTGGCTACCGATGCATATGAAGTAGCTGCTTCGTTCTGCTCTTTACGCTGACGCTGGGCTGCCACTACCTGGGGGCGCTGTGGCGCTCGCTGGGAAGAGGATGCACGCTTCTGATGGTGGATAGTTGCACGTTGAGGCTGCAGCACCATAGCTTTGGCTACGTGCTGGCCACGTCGTTGCATTGGCTGCTTTTCGGCTATAGGAATTTGAGGAATACCAATCTCGCCCAGGATACAATTGGCACGTTGGATGCTGGAAGGCTCGCGCAGTTTACAGGCAACTGCGTTTTCGATGTTGTCGCTTCGAGCACGAAACGAATAATGAGAACATTTTGTGCTACACAATCCCAGGACCAAATTTTAAGTTCAGCCTACTGCGATGACTGTGGAACACAGCCCCCCCAGGGCCAAATTTAAAACTTGGCCTACTGGGATTACTGTGATTCACAGCCCCAGTACCGAACTTAAATTCGGCCAACTGGGATTGTGAAGGCCAAAATGAACAGTTTTATTCAATAATATTATCAATAACATTTTCTTTGAATAGTAGTGACGCCGCATTTACCTAAATGCTGTGGTCGGAGAGTGGGTAGATTAAAATTAATAATCTTAGTGAAGGGAGTTTTGCTGGATTTGAGCAAGATAGTCTTAATCCAGGTGGCGAAGAGCGTTTTTCCTAGGGGGAAGCCAGCGCTGCTGTGGTCTGAGAATATGCTCGTCCAGGGTGTTGGAAGCCGTAGGCTCTGAAGGTCCAGGTGGCGATCTTTGGATGACTGGGTGAGGGGAAGGTTGATTTATGATAGCCAATATGCCATTGACCAGGCTGTTATCAGCAGGAACCCTCTCGTAGTTGCCAACAGCCAGAAGTCGTGGTTCAAAACGTTGAGGCGATGCTGGGAGGCGATCTGGAGAAGCTTCTGGAGCCTCCGACAGCGAGCATGGAGAAGGGTAATGCAGAGGAGTACTATTTTGATTATCATTGCTGAGGAACTCTGGTGAGGATAAGATGGCAAGGATGCCAGATGCCAGGCTGTTCCCTCCAGGGTCAACAGCTGCAATGGAGTTAACCAAAGGATAGGGTGGTTGAGAAGGCGCCAGAGTGTTCCTCTGTTCCCGGAAATCCAATATAGCACGCAAATCAAGGTACCTTTGGCGGCGTCTTGCTGCATCAAGTGCTATAGTTTCAGGAGTCGGTTTAGGTATTGGTGGTTGAGCCAGAGCCTGAGCTATGAGCTGCTTATAAATTATGATCTTTGTTTTGAGCGGCAGCTTGTTGCTGCACAGAAGCCAATGAAGTTTTTTGAGCCTGGCTCTTAGCTTCCATACTGTGGCTGTGATGTGCTGATTCATGCTTAGTTTGGTGTCCATCTTCACTCCCAGGTACGTATGAACACTTTTACTTGATAGTTTGCATCCAGCTAAGCATGGTGCCATGGAAGAGTCCAGAGGTCGGAGTGAGTGCAGCACATGAGCAGTTTTGGAAATATTTACTTTAATGCACCATTTTTGGGTCCAGCTATGAAAATTATTGAGATACTCATTCATCCTTCTAATTGCAACATCTTGGGAGCGGTGAGCAGACATAATGACGGTGTCATCAGCGTATGTGGCCAAGAGCATACACCTGGTAAGGTGATTGGAGGAGTTAAGCGGAAGTGGCATGTCAGATGTGTACAGGTTGTACAGAACAGGACCAAGGACGCTACCCTGAGGAACTCCAGCCGACACGAGTTTGGTTGAGGAGCGCACTCCACCACTGCATTCCACCAGGAATCTTCTCTGGGATAAGTAACTTCTAAGGACCGTATATAGACAGTCAGGCAAAACTTTTTTGAGTTTATAGAGCAGCCCTGTGTGCCACACCCGGTCAAATGCTTCCTGAATATCCAGGTAAACGGCCGAGCAGTGGCTCCCATTCTCAAAGGCCTTGAGCAAGAATTGGGTGACTCTGCCCAGTTGTTGGTCAGCTGCATGCTCCGTGCGGAAGCCGAATTGATGGTTGGGTATAGCATTTGCAAACGATGGGACTTCAAAAAGTCTCTTGAAGATAATCGATTCGAAAATTTTAGAAATCCCCGAGAGAAGGCTAATTGGGCGGTACGATGCTAGATGCTCCGGAGGCTTACCAGGTTTAGGAATCATTTTAACGACAGCCAATTTCCACCTGTCCGGGTAATGTCCTAACCTTAGTATGCTGTTGAAGATAAGGGTAATATATTCAATAGCCGATGGTGGAAACGCTTTGATTGTTCTGTTGTCCAATAGGTCGATGCCTGGGGCTTTCTTAGACTTCAATTTCTCAATTTCAGCTTTGACTTCAGCAGGAGTGATGTCAATTGATGTGATATCGGATGCAGGTGGTCGCTTTACAAGTTCACTATCGATAAGTTTCCTGTCTTGCTCGGAGTTGGTTTCAAATGGTGTAAACCGGGTTTCAAGATGAAGACCGAAGGCCTCAGCTTTCTCTTCAGTGGTTTTACACCAGGAGTCACCATTGTTAGGGGATCCACTGTCCGTTATGGAGTGCTTCCGTACTGCAAGGTTGGGAGCAGGTTGCCTTTTTGTTTTATTTGTGATCTTCCATAGGAGCTGCATGTTGTATCTGTTGTCCGGATCAAGTCTTTCCAACATAAGATCTGTGCGCCTGATTTTATCCCTTTTTAATTCTTTAGCTATGCGATTGGTCAGGTAGTTCATAGCTACTTTAATTAAGGGGTGATGAGCCCTTGTGAGCTGTTTCTTTAGCAAACGCTTAGCTTCGATCATGAGTAAGACCTGGCGCCCCAAAGCTGCACGCCTTGATCTAAGCGGATGTCTAGAAGGAAGCGGGTGCTTTTTTTTTTATGTTGTCGTTTCCAAATCGAAACGGTAAGTGATTTCATGCTAGTTTCAACAATCCCAGGGCCGAATTAAGATTCAGCCTGCTGGGATTGTGAGTGTGTGCATGAAAAGTTTTATTCAACACAATATTTTTCATAACATTTTTCATTGAATCTGTTGGCGCCGCAATAATTTATATGCATTTGGCTCAGAATGGCAAGATTATGAGTTATAACCGCAATGGTAATATCAATCCTGTCAAGATTTTCCAGCTGATGCTGATCCAGGAGGCTAGTGAGTGCTACTCATCAAAGGAGTCCACACCGTTGTTGGCTGAGCGTCCGCTCGCATCCAGATAGTCCCTCCAGACACAACGAGGACATCTCCGATCCTTCTAGCTTGCATAGAAGCCCAGCAGCATTCCAAGAAACAATTTTTAAAAGAGTATTGTTGGTTGGAATGCTGCTGGAGCTGGATTGGTCCTAACTGAGTTAGGCCTTATTGCTACCATTAGCGTGGATAGTTTTCATCAAATCAACCATCACACTAATCAGCTGATCAATTTTCAGCTCAATGACAGCTAGGTTAGTTGACTCGTTGATGACAGACTTCTGTGAGCGGTCCTGGATAAGGATGTTCGTGAGTTTGTCAAGTTTTTGGCAAATCAGGACATTGTAGTCCTGCTCAACTTGACTGGACAGCCGATTGCTGGGGCTGCGACTATGAGAAGCTTGCCTTGAAACAGTTTGCAATGGTACTTGCATCACCGGAGCTTGCTTAGATTGAGCCAGCCTGGGTTGCATAGTAGGATGCTGAGATTTTTTTTTTTTTTTTTTTTTTTGAAGTTGTCGCTTCATACTGAAGCGAATACTGAATTCATGTAAAAATTCTCAGCCCCAGGTCCGATTTCTGGAATCGGCCTACTGGGATTGAGAATGTGCACATGAATAGTTTTATTCAATATAATATTTCCTAAACATTTTTGTATGAATATGATGACGCCTTAACATTAACGTTGCAGGTCCAGAATGACAAGATTATGGATAATCTCAGTGATCAGGTTTCTGGGTTTCGCAGTTCATGCTGTACCAGATGACAGAACAGAGCTTTCCACCAATGGGAGTCAGCGTTGTTGCTGATAGAGTGTGCCACTCTCATGCATAGTGTTAGCAGCCAAAGTTTCTGGGAGGACGTCCGGAATCAAAGGTGCCTCCGAACTTTCTGGTTGGATAGCAGGTGAATTGATGATGGCCAGTATACCAGCCACCAGGCTATTTCCAGGAGGATCAGAAGGCACTGGGGGCAACAGCGAATTGCTAGCTTGTGATGGAGCACAGTTACCAGAGCATGCATCCGTGAGTGCTACAGGAGCCTCCGGCAGCACGCTCGTTATTAGTTCGCGCGAAGCTATGATTCCATGACTAGCATCTCTGGTAGCCTCTTGAGATGGGCGAATGATGGCTAATATACCAGAAACCAGACTATCATCATTCCAGCCTCTTGAGTCCGTCTGTCGTTGACTTGGCTGATTTGCCAGTAAGTCCGCTGATTCGTGCAGGTTGCTAGGGATGAGCAGTGATGGTCGCTCAGGCTCTCGTAGGTCAAGCATCTGGAATAGCTCTAGTCTAAGCCGCTGCCGACGCTCAAGCGTGCGGGGGCTTGCATTAGTCTGTACAACTACAGTGCTAACAGCTTGGCCCGTAGAGTTTTGGTGGTTGAGTTCAGCTTCTTCTGCTCGCCGCCTCCTCTCACGTATTTCAGTAATACGTTCAAGTTCTCTCTTTGCGTGGTCATCCCGCCGCCTAGCAGCTGCAAGACGCTCTTGACGTCTCTCCTCACGCAGCTGCATCCACTGAGGGAGTGGCTCTGGAGTTGAGAGACGCACCCCTGAAGGAATGCACCTATCTACCATTTTCAAGTAGCGTGGACGGGTGAGGCGATTCGGTAGGTACACATGAGTTGCAATCCTACGAGCCTCTGGATTCTCGTGAGTGAGCAGTCTTTCCACATATCTACCGCAAGCGGCATTGTAGTAATCTTCTACACTTTTAACTTCTAGGTCAGAATGGATGGCGTTATTCCTAACGTACCATGGAGCACTAGCGATCATCCTAAGCGCTTTTTTTGAGCCACTTGGATCTCACCAAAACGTAGCTGGCTTGTTAGCGGCCCCCATACCGGGATTGTATACTGCCAGATCGGCGCTACCAGCTGTTTGTAGACGATGACCTTTGTCTTGAGGGGAAGCTTAGAGTTACCATCTAATAACCATAGTAATTTCTTTATCCTGGAACGGACTTTTGAGACTGTGGCTGTTATGTGCTTATTAAGGTTCAGCTTCACATCCAGCTGGACACCAAGATAGGTATGTGCTACCTTGGGTGCAATAACGCTTCCAGACATTACGGGTAGCAAGTTCGGGTTGGATACCCGCAGCGTATGCAGCACATACGCAGTTTTGGAGACATTGACTTTTATGCACCATTTGCTGGCCCATCTGGAGAAGGTTACCAAGTATCGGTTGATACACGATATAGCATTTTCTTGGCGGGTATGTTTTGCCATGATGACCGTGTCATCCGCATATGTCGCAAGCAGCATATCATCCTGTGGCAAAGGCATATCCGCTGAATAGATATTATAAAGTATAGGGCCCAGAACGCTACCCTGTGGTACACCGGCAGCTATCCGCTTTATGGAAGAGCGTACGCCTCCGCTGCATTCCACCACAAATGACCTCTGTGAGAGGTAGCTACGCAGGACTCTAAACATCATATCAGGAAGTAATCCTTTGAGCTTATAGAGCAAACCGTTGTGCCAAACACGGTCAAAAGCCTCTTGTATGTCTAGGTACACCGCCGGACAGAATTGGTTGCTCTCAAAAGCCTTCAGAATATATTGGGTCACCCTTCCCAATTGCTGATCACAGCCATGCTCCTTCCGAAAACCAAATTGGTGCTTGGGGATGGCATCAGCAAAGGTGTCATACTCAAAGAGGCGTCGCAGTAGTATGGACTCAAATATTTTTGAGATTCCGGACAGCAGACTAATGGGTCTGAAAGAAGACAGTTGCGCCACTGGTTTCCCTGGCTTATGAATCATCTTCACTAGAGCACACTTCCACTTAGTCGGGAAGTGACCATACTTAATTATATTGTTGAATATAAGAGTGATATATTCCAAAGCCGACGATGGCAGTGCCTTGATCACGTGATTGCCAACATTGTCCAGACCAGGAGATTTTTTGGGCTTTAGCTGCTTAATAACGGATTGAACCTCAGCAACCGTTATTTGCCGGAATGTAGGCTCAGGGGAGGGAAGACACTCATGCACCCGCTCTTCAATTTCAGCCCTGTCAATAGGCTGATTGGTGAGAAATGGAGTGAACCTAGTCTCCAAATGCAGTCCAAAAGATTCAGCTTTTTCTTCGGTAGTTGTACACCAGACGTCCCTGTCGCTGCCGGTTGCATTTCCGTCTGAGTATTTTTTAACTGGCAAGTTAGGTGCCGGTTGCCTTTTAAGCGAGCTGGTGATGCGCCAAAGTTTGTTGATACTGTACCTATCACTCGGATCAAGGTTTTCCAGCATTCTATTTGCTCTATTATCCTTTTCTTTTTTAACTCTTTCGAGATCCGATTAGTGAGGTGATTTATAACAACCTTAATCAGCGGGTGACGGTGGCTTGTCAGCTGCTTCTTGAGCAAACGCTTGGCCTCAATTTTTGATGTTGTCGCTTCAAACTGAAGCGAATACTGAATTCATGTAAAAAATTCTCAGCCCCAGGTCCGATTTCTGGAATCGGCCTACTGGGATTGAGAATGTGCACATGAATAGTTTTATTCAATATAATATTTCCTAAACATTTTTGTATGAATATGATGACGCCTTAACATTAACGTTGCAGGTCCAGAATGACAAGATTATGGATAATCTCAGTGATCAGGTTTCTGTGTTTCGCAGTTCATGCTGTACCAGATGACAGAACAGAGCTTTCCACCAATGGGAGTCAGCGTTGTTGCTGATAGAGCGTGCCACTCTCATGCATAGTGTTAGCAGCCAAAGTTTCTGGGAGGACGTCCGGAATCAAAGGTGCCTCCGAACTTTCTGGTTGGATAGCAGGTGAATTGATGATGGCCAGTATACCAGCCACCAGGCTATTTCCAGGAGGATCAGAAGGCACTGGGGGCAACAGCGAATTGCTAGCTTGTGATGGAGCACAGTTACCAGAGCATGCATCCGTGAGTGCTACAGGAGCCTCCGGCAGCACGCTCGTTATTAGTTCGCGCGAAGCTATGATTCCATGACTAGCATCTCTGGTAGCCTCTTGAGATGGGCGAATGATGGCTAATATACCAGAAACCAGACTATCATCATTCCAGCCTCTTGAGTCCGTCTGTCGTTGACTTGGCTGATTTGCCAGTAAGTCCGCTGATTCGTGCAGGTTGCTAGGGATGAGCAGTGATGGTCGCTCAGGCTCTCGTAGGTCAAGCATCTGGAATAGCTCTAGTCTAAGCCGCTGCCGACGCTCAAGCGTGCGGGGGCTTGCATTAGTCTGTACAACTACAGTGCTAACAGCTTGGCCCGTAGAGTTTTAGTGGTTGAGTTCAGCTTCTTCTGCTCGCCGCCTCCTCTCACGTATTTCAGTAATACGTTCAAGTTCTCTCTTTGCGTGGTCATCCCGCCGCCTAGCAGCTGCAAGACGCTCTTGACGTCTCTCCTCACGCAGCTGCATCCACTGAGGGAGTGGCTCTGGAGTTGAGAGACGCACCCCTGAAGGAATGCACCTATCTACCATTTTCAAGTAGCGTGGACGGGTGAGGCGATTCGGTAGGTACACATGAGTTGCAATCCTACGAGCCTCTGGATTCTCGTGAGTGAGCAGTCTTTCCACATATCTACCGCAAGCGGCATTGTAGTAATCTTCTACACTTTTAACTTCTAGGTCAGAATGGATGGCGTTATTCCTAACGTACCATGGAGCACTAGCGATCATCCTAAGCGCTTTGTTTTGAGCCACTTGGATCTCACCAAAACGTAGCTGGCTTGTTAGCGGCCCCCATACCGGGATTGTATACTGCCAGATCGGCGCTACCAGCTGTTTGTAGACGATGACCTTTGTCTTGAGGGGAAGCTTAGAGTTACCATCTAATAACCATAGTAATTTCTTTATCCTGGAACGGACTTTTGAGACTGTGGCTGTTATGTGCTTATTAAGGTTCAGCTTCACATCCAGCTGGACACCAAGATAGGTATGTGCTACCTTGGGTGCAATAACGCTTCCAGACATTACGGGTAGCAAGTTCGGGTTGGATACCCGCAGCGTATGCAGCACATACGCAGTTTTGGAGACATTGACTTTTATGCACCATTTGCTGGCCCATCTGGAGAAGGTTACCAAGTATCGGTTGATACACGATATAGCATTTTCTTGGCGGGTATGTTTTGCCATGATGACCGTGTCATCCGCATATGTCGCAAGCAGCATATCATCCTGTGGCAAAGGCATATCCGCTGAATAGATATTATAAAGTATAGGGCCCAGAACGCTACCCTGTGGTACACCGGCAGCTATCCGCTTTATGGAAGAGCGTACGCCTCCGCTGCATTCCACCACAAATGACCTCTGTGAGAGGTAGCTACGCAGGACTCTAAACATCATATCAGGAAGTAATCATTTGAGCTTATAGAGCAAACCGTTGTGCCAAACACGGTCAAAAGCCTCTTGTATGTCTAGGTACACCGCCGGACAGAATTGGTTGCTCTCAAAAGCCTTCAGAATATATTGGGTCACCCTTCCCAATTGCTGATCACAGCCATGCTCCTTCCGAAAACCAAATTGGTGCTTGGGGATGGCATCAGCAAAGGTGTCATACTCAAAGAGGCGTCGCAGTAGTATGGACTCAAATATTTTTGAGATTCCGGACAGCAGACTAATGGGTCTGAAAGAAGACAGTTGCGCCACTGGTTTCCCTGGCTTATGAATCATCTTCACTAGAGCACACTTCCACTTAGTCGGGAAGTGACCATACTTAATTATATTGTTGAATATAAGAGTGATATATTCCAAAGCCGACGATGGCAGTGCCTTGATCACGTGATTGCCAACATTGTCCAGACCAGGAGATTTTTTGGGCTTTAGCTGCTTAATAACGGATTGAACCTCAGCAACCGTTATTTGCCGGAATGTAGACTCAGGGGAGGGAAGACACTCATGCACCCGCTCTTCAATTTCAGCCCTGTCAATAGGCTGATTGGTGAGAAATGGAGTGAACCTAGTCTCCAAATGCAGTCCAAAAGATTCAGCTTTTTCTTCGGTAGTTGTACACCAGACGTCCCTGTCGCTGCCGGTTGCATTTCCGTCTGAGTATTTTTTAACTGGCAAGTTAGGTGCCGGTTGCCTTTTAAGCGAGCTGGTGATGCGCCAAAGTTTGTTGATACTGTACCTATCACTCGGATCAAGGTTTTCCAGCATTCTATTTGCTCTATTATCCTTTTCTTTTTTTAACTCTTTCGAGATCCGATTAGTGAGGTGATTTATAACAACCTTAATCAGCGGGTGACGGTGGCTTGTCAGCTGCTTCTTGAGCAAACGCTTGGCCTCAATCATGAGCAGAACTGATCGGCTAGCAGTATGTCGGATCTGCTGCGAAGCCTGCGAAGGCCTAGCCGCATAAGCAGCTGCACTACTTAAATTGCGATCAAGCACGTCAACGCAATCATCTATATCCGCTCCCGATCTTATTTCCGTGTCGTTAAGCACGTGCTGATTGAGAAACTCCTGAAACTTCCTTATGTTTGATCCGGGAGGGAGTAACTGCAGCTTCTTGTCTCTTATTGGTTCCGCGCTCAAAATAGTTATTTCAAGCGGGAGGTGGTCTGACCCCAGATAATGAAGGGCTTTGATCTGAAGGCGCGCATGCCTGAATCCTCCATACACTGCAAAGTCAATTGCCGAGGGTGGCTGACGCGTATTGTACGGGAAATGAGTTGGAGATCCAGTAGCCAAGATATTATAGTTGTGCGTTTGGAGGCACTGCAGCAGTCTGGCACCTCTTCTACAAGATCGGGCATTACCCCACCAGCTGTTTTTGGCATTCCAGTCGCCAGCAACCAGAAACTTCCTGCCCATATTGGTAAAAAGTGAGTGGAAATCTTCAGACGTCCATTCAACCAGTGGTGGAAAGTAAGCAGATGAGATGCTGAAAGAGCTTCCATCCCGGAGAGCGACTGAAACAGTGGCGCATTGGATCTTCGGCAGCAGCAAGGGAGGTTGCGCTAAATGGCGTATCGCATGCTTGATGAAGACGGCCGCTCCACCGCGCCTACGATCTGCAGGGTGGTTCGCCACATACGTTAGGTAGCCAGGAATAACGATATTATCAGCGTCAAGCAGATGCGTTTCTGAGACTAGAAGGATGTCCACATTGTTTAATTTAACAAAGATTTCCACCTCCTCTAGCTTGGATATTAGCCCAGCAGCATTCCAGGAAACAATTTTTAAAAGTGTACTGTTATCCAGAGATGCTGCTGGAGCTGAATTGGTTATGGGTGTATTAGACATTGCGGGGCCCATTGGCTCTCAAGAATATCATCATACTTGTCATGGTATCCACCAACTTATCAATTTTCGCTTCCAGCCTATCCATATTAGAGGGCTCATTGACGATTGACTTCTGGGCGCGATCCTGGATGAGGATATTCGCTAACTTATCAAGCTTTTGGCATATCATCACGTTATAATCCTGGGGAGCTTGACTGCTTTGGCGGAAGTTGCGGCTGCGGCTACGAGAGACCGACCTAGCAGGAGGTTGAGATGATACGTTGGCCAAGTGCATCGGAGCTTGATTGGGCTGGGACAGTCTTGGCTGTCTTTGGCGAGAAGCTGGCCGCTGAGGAGGCATTTCCGGCTGCCGCTGCTGCTTTACATGGGCACCTCTAGCAACTGAGGCATAAGAAACAGTTGGGCTGCTAAGTAATTGCAAGGGTGCAGACTGCTGTTGATGCTGCACATTCTGCGAAGAAGTAGATCGCTGCTTCTGCTTTTGCTGGGGAGGCGGTAGGCGTAGAGGCTGGGCAGTGATGCGCGCAGCTGCTCTGTAGTCGCTCCGCTGTACAGCTTGCTGGACGGTAAGAGGTATCTGTGGGATATTGAGTTTCCCCAGGATGTTGTTGGCTCGTTGGATGGTTGAGGGTTCGCGTATCTTACAAGCGTCCGCAAAGGCCTTGCAACCACGATAACTTGCAGCATGCTGCCCTTTGCAGTTAGCACATTTAGGAGGTTCCTCTGGCGTTTTCTCACATGATGTAGATGGATGGTCACCAGCACATTTGACGCACACAAAACGTCGACGGCAGTAGTTTTTAGTATGTCCGTATTGTTGACATCTATGACATTGTACAGCATCAGCTGCTTTCAGTGGTCGCTCAACTGTAACCTGTTGGTTTCCCAGTGTGGCCAGCTTAAGGACCTCAGTGATGCTGTCCGTGGACTCGAACTCGACCTCAAAGAGGTCAATAGGTTCCCTGGAAAACTTCCGCTTAATAACATTAAGGTAACGCACCTTGTATCCTAGTCCTGTTAATTTGGATCGGATCCAGTCCAGGGGGGTGGACCTATGAAGGTGGCGAATAACAACGCGGAATCCACGTTCGTGTTCCAATTGGTACGTGTGGGATTGGATTCCAGCTTGGACAAAATGTGCAGTAAGCTTCCTGTAAGAGTCGATGTCGTTACACAGAATACGGAGACCCTTGTTGGCGGTTGGTTTTGTGACGAACTTGTCTCCAATAACCTTAGAGACAGTATTCAAAATTTTTTTTTTTTGATGTTGTCGTATCAGAACCGATACGAAACTGATTTCATGTTTGTTTTCACAATCCCAGGACCAATAATTTAAGTATCGGCCTACTGGGATTGCAAAAATGTTCATGAATAGTTTATTCAAATAATATTTAACAAAACATTTTCTTTGAAATTAATTGGTGCCACATTAACTTGAATGCTTCTGGCTCGCAATGGTTAAGGCTAACTCAATGGCCGTTTTAAATATAATTTTCTGGATTATGCAGGTGTTGCTGCTCCAGATGACAATTGGGTGCTTCTCACGATGGGAGTCAGCGCCGCTGCTGGTTGAGCGTGTCGTCCACAGGTTCGGAAGGATTTATTGTTGGAGATGATGGACCCGAACTGACTGAGCAAGAGACGGGTGGGTTAATTATGGCCAGAATGCCGGCCACCAAGCTGCTACCAGAGTCAGGCTGCATACGATTTGCCTCTAGATGGGCACTCAAATCGACATGTTCCGAGGAAGTTGAAGCTGCACAAGGATCCAGTGAGGCTACTGAAGCCATCATCCGCATACTCGACATTGGTTGAATAGGAGCCGCTAAATGTGAATAGCTCTGGAGGGTTATATCCTGATTTCCTTGAGGGGCCAAAGGAAGTTGATTAAATATTGGGGATACCGGAGAGGTAATAATGGCAAGAATGCCAGCTGCCAGGCTGTTTCCTCCAGATCCATCAGCTGTAAGGTTACTGACCATTGGGGGATGTAGTTGCGAAGGCACCAAGGTGCTCCTCCCATCTTTACTATCAAATATTGCCAGTAAGTCAAGATATCTTTGATGTCTTCTAGCTGCATCAAGTGCAACAGATTCTTGGGTTAGATTAGGCTTTGGTGGTTTTGGTGGGAGAAGTGCCAATGCCTCCAAGCGTCGATCCTCCTCCTTTTCTCGCTCGATCCTCAGCGCTCGGAATTCTTCAAAGCGGAACTGCTGAGCTTGCTCAAGTACAGCCTGCTCTTGCTCCCTCTGAGCCTTTAGAGCATCGCGCTCTTGCTCAAGGTAAAACAACCTTTCTCTGGGCCCAATAAATGGTTGTCTAGGACGGGATGGGGCAAGTTCGGAGGCTTGACGGGGTTGCCTCCTCTGTTCTGGAGGCATACATTTATCGACCATTAGGAGGTACCTTGGTCGACTTAGACGTTCGGGTACGTATGGATAGAGAGCTATGTTTCTTGCCTCGCGGTTACAATGCGCTAGGAGTCGTTTGGCATATCTAGCGCATATGTCGTGGTATCGATCCTCAACTGTTTGGATTTTCAAGTCGTTGTGCAACGTAGCATTTCTGATGTACCACGGGGCTCCAGTGATAGTCCTAAGCGTCTTGTTCTGGACAGTTTGTAATTTTTGAAAATGCAGATCAGAGGAAAGTGGTCCCCAAACAGCTAGTGAGTATTGCCATATTGGCGCAATCAACTGTTTATATATAATAATTTTGGTTTTTAGAGGGAGCTTGTTGCTACTTATCAGCCAGTGAAGGCTTTTGAGCCTAGTCCTTATTTTGCAAATTATGTTAGTAATTTGCTGGATCATGTTAAGCTTTACGTCCATTTTTACTCCCAAGTACATATGGACGTTCTTGCTACCAAGGGTGTTACCAGACAGGCATGGTGCTAGTGGTGAGGCTCCCTGCGATCTGAGAGAGTGCAGTACGTGGGCAGATTTAGTAACATTAATTTGGATGCACCATTTCTGTGTCCAGCTGTGGAAAGCGGAAAGATATTCATCTATTCTTTTGATAGCGACCTCTTGCGAGCAATGCGCAGACATGACGACTGTGTCATCGGCATATGTTGCTAGGAGCATACTCCGATTAAGCGGTAGCGGCATATCCGAAGTATACAGGTTGTACAGTACTGGCCCAAGGACGCTACCCTGTGGGACTCCAGCAGACACGAGCTTGACAGATGATAGCACACCTCCACTGCATTCGACTTTAAATGAGCGCTGCGTTAAGTAGCTTCGCAGAACTCTGTAGAGCGAGTCAGGAACAACTTTCTTGAGTTTGTAGAGCAGGCCATTGTGCCATACTCGATTTAGTTTGTCGCTTCAGATCGAAACGATAAGTGGTTCCATGCTTGCTACAACAATCCCAGGGCCAAATAGAATCAGCCTACTGGGATTGTGAGCGTGTGCATGAAAAGATTTATTCAAACAATATTATTCTATAACATTTTATATTGAATGTGCTGGCGCCGCAATAATTATGCTTTCGGCTCTTAATGGCAAGGTTGAGATAACAACCGCAGTGGTGGGTTTTCTGGACTGTAGCTGCTGCTGATCCAGGTGGCGAGTGCTACACATCAAGTCCGCACTGCAGTAAACTGAGCGTTTGCTCACATCCAGAGTGTCCGCCCAGTCTCAAAGAGGACATCTCCGAGTCTTATAGCTTGCTTCAAAGCCCAGCAGCATTCCAAGAAACAATTTTTAAAAGAGTAATGTTGGTTGGAATGCTGCTGGAGCTGGATTGGCCCTAACAAAATTAGGAATTTTTCCTACCATTAGCATTTATGGTTTCCATCATCCCTAGCATAATACTAACTAGCTGATCAATTTTCAGCTCAATGTTAGCTAGGCTTGAAGAATTATTGACAACAGACATCTGGGAGCGATCCTGAATTAGGATGTCCGCGAGCTTGTCAAGTTTTTGGCATATAAGCACATTGTAGTCCTCTTCAGCTGCTTGGTTCAATAGTCGATTTTATTGTTGTTCTCGCTTCAGAGTTGAAACGAATAATGATATCATTCAGTTTTATACAGCCCCAGGACCGAATATCAATACAGGCCTACTGGGATTGGGAAACAACAACCCCAGAGCCGAATATTAAATCCGGCCTACTGGGATTGATGCATCCCAATACCCAGCACCGAACTTGACTTCGGCCTACTGGGACTGTGGAAGGCTGAATGAAAAGTTTTATTCGATTTTCAATATTATACACAACATTTTTCTCGAATTTAGGTGGTGCCGCATTAACCTTAATGCTGTTGGCTCTGAGTGGGAAGATTAAATCAGGATAATCGCAATGGTAACATTACTGGATTACGCAAGAGTTGCTGGTCCAGTTGGCGATCGAGCGCTACCCGTTTGAAGGAGTAAGCACCCATTAGTGGTAGAGCATCGGCCCGCAAATAGGGTGCAGGTACCCGTAGTCTCAGAGCGTCATGTTCAGGCACATATTATGTACCCGAGCGCTCAGTGCTGTCGAAAGATGGATCCAGGATGGCCAAGATCCCTGACACCAGACTGGTTCCAGAATTCGGCTGTTCAAAAAGTGCTGGGCTAACGCCCGGTAACACTCTTGAGTCCATATATTGTGGCTCCGCAGGGGACGCAGCCACACACCCAGCCGCAGGGCCGCACCCAGGCACGGGGTCTTGATGGTTAACGCTTGGAGCCTCCTGAGCAGAATCCAGGAGCAGATTTTCAGGAGAAGCTGATGCAGGTGGATGAGAGGTGGGTAGCAAGTCAGGCACTAGCCTATCACCTTGCATATTGCTAATGCTACTTAGTTGCCAGTCAGGTACAGCTGCTTGCAGGATCGGTGGGCTTCGGTGGTTGGACAGATCCAGCATTGGTAAGAGTACATGCCTGCGATGGTCTAATATTTCAAGGAGCTCCTGCCTGAGCCGCTGCTGACGCTCGCGCACGCGAGGGCTTATTATTGCTTGGATGCCTCTCACAAGCTCGTTGTTGGGCTCAGCTACCGGAGCGTTCAGGTGATTGAGCTCGGCCTGCTCCTCTCGCCTCCTACGCTCGCGAATTTCATTAAGACGCTCTAGCTCACGCCTGGCATGGTCTTCGCGCCGCCTGGCTGCCTCCAGGCGCTCCTGACGACGCTCCTCCCGCACTTGCATCCACTGAGGGAGTGGGGCTGGAGATGAGACACGCACTCCCGGCGGAATGTGCCTGTCCACCATATTCATGTATCGTGTCCGGTTGAGGCGGTTTGGTAAGTATACATGGGTCGCGATTTTTCGAACCTCCAGGTTTTCGTGGAAGAGAAGCTTTTGGACGTACCTACCATATGCAGCATGGTAATAGTCATCTACTTTCTTGACCACCAGATCATTATGCAGGGTGTTATTCCTCACGTACCAAGGAGCATTAGCAATCATCCTGAGCGCCTTGTTCTGGACAATCTGTATGCGATCAAAGTGAACTTGGCTTGTCAGGGGTCCCCACACCGGCATGGTGTATTGCCATATGGGCGCAATAAGCTGCTTGTATATAATAACTTTCAGCTTTAGGGGAAGCTTGGAGTTGCCGTCTATTAACCATTGCACCTTCTTTAACCTATAGCGGACTTTAGCAACTGTGGCTGCAACATGATTGTTCAGGTTAAGTTTTACATCCAACCGGACACCAAGGTAAGTGTGCACTGGCTTGGGTGCAATAGCGTTTTTTTTGATTTGTCGCTTCCGAATCGAAACGATAAGTGATTTCATGCGACTTCAACAATCCCAGGGCCGAATTTTAGATCCAGCCTGCTGGGATTGAGAGTGTGTGCATGAAAAGTTTTATTCAATACAATATTATACATTAACATTTTTCATTGAATTACTTGGTGCCGCAATAATAACATATGCAATCGGCTCAGAATGGCATTTAGCGGATGCTGATCCATTTGGCGAGTGCTACTCAACAAAGCAAGTCCGCACTGAAGTTTGCAGAGCGTTCGCTCGCACCCAGAGTGTCCATCCAGGCTCCTCCTCCGACTCTTCTGGCTTGCTTTTTTTTGATTTCTCGCACTGAGATCAGTACGACAATGGCTCCATGCTTGTACACACAACCCTAGGACCGAATAGTAAAATTCGGCCCATTGGGATGCGTGTAGGTATGCATGGAAAACTTTATTCAGTATAATATTTTTAAAACATTTTCGCTGAATTTGTTGGCGCCGCATTACATTAAATGCTATGGCTCATAATGGAGAGATTACATAAATAATCGCATTAACCGTTGGGTTGTCCGGATTTTGCAGATGGTGCAGGTCCGGATGGCAGGAGACTTTGATTTCTGATGGCTTGAATTGCCAACATCATCATCATAATTGCGTCGACAAGCTTGTCAATCTTGTTTTCGAGGCTGGCAAGATTGCTGCTCTCTGTGACAATTTTGTTCCGTGATCGGTCCTGAGTAAGAATGTCGGATAGCTTGTCCAGCTTCCGACATATCAATTCGTTATAATCCTGACGAGGAGTTTCGCATTGACGGCTGTTGCGGCTCCGGCTTCGAGATACAAGCCTGGGAGCCAAATGGGGCACTGAAGGTGCAACTTGCGTTGCAGCTCGAGCGGGTTGGCGCTGTCTTGGTTGCCGCATCTGAGCAGCAGCCTTGATTCGGGCTGGCTGAGGTTGTCGCTGTTGCTGGGGAGCTGCCCTGGCCACCGATGCATAGGTTGGGGCTGAAGGGGCTTGTTCCTGATAATTGCTGATTATCGCCCGAGGACGCTGAGGTGCCTGCTGCGATTGCTGAACAACTGGATACGGAAGTTGCAGTCCGCGTCGCTGCGACGGAGTTTTAATGGCGTTGGGGATCTGGGGGATTCCCAGCTCGCCCAACAGAGTATTAGCTCTGAGCAAGCTTGAACATTCGCGGAGCTTGCATGCATCAGCGAACGCCTTACATCCGCGGTAACTTGCAGCGTGTTCTCCATTACAATTGGCGCATTTCGGTGGCTCAGTCGAAAGCTTCTTACAAGCTGTAGATTGGTGGGATCCTGCACACTTTACACACTTAAATGGCCTACGACAGTAATTCTTAGTGTGCCCAAACTGCTGGCACCTATGACATTGAGCAGCATCGACTGCACGCAGGGGACGCTCAACAACAATTTGTTGGTTACCCAGAGTGCTTAGCTTCAGCACCTCCGTAATTGTATCTGAAGACTCGAATTCGACCTCAAATAAATCAATGGGCTCCTTAGAGTAGCGCCTTTTCATTAAGCTTAAAAAACGAACCTTGTACCCAAGGGCAGTCAGTTTCGCACGGATCCAATCCAGTGGAGTCGTTTTGTGCAAATGACGTATTACGGCTCTGAATCCACGTTCATGATCGAGCTGATAGGTGTGACACTCGATTTGCTTTTCATTGAAATGGTGAATGAGCTTTCTGTACGAGACGATGTCATTGCACAAAATGCGCAGTCCATGATTTGTAGTTGGCTTGGTGACGAACCTATCACCAATGACAGCAGTAATAGACTCCAATGTCGTCATAATATCATCTACCTTAGGAAGAAGAATTGGCTTGGGCTTCTCCAGCCGCTCGAAGGAGACACGCTGGCTTCCACCCATTGGCATAGCGTTAGGCTTGGAAGTGGTTGGTACGGAGGGACCAGAAGCGCCATCTGACAATGGAGCGCGAGGACTGAGTCCCAGAGAGACATCCTCCTCGCTGTCGTCCATGTCAGACAGGTCCGATTCACGCTCTTGCAAAATCACGCTGCGGTTTGCACAGCTTTTATTGGCAGCTGCCGAAGCAGCAGAGGTTGCGAGTTTGTTAGCAGGTGACACCTTAGATTTTGGGCTACTTGCGAGCTTTTCAGATGCGAGCCGTTTGTTGCTCGAAGGTTTTTGAGTTGGTTCTCGATCCAACTCTTTCAGAGCTTCAACTACTTCCTTGACCGTAGATTGCCGAGTGATATGTGTCGAGGCGCCAGCCGCTCTTAGAACGCTGGCCGCACTCTTCCACTGGCTATTGGTCAACTTGTTCAGGTTCGAATGCTGTCCACGTGTCGGGGATGGTGCCGAACATTCCATAATGTCGACATCTTCATCCTCGTCATCACTGGACAGTGTTGAGATAGGAGCACGGGTAGCACGGGTAGCGCCGGTTGCAGAGGTGGTTGCAGTCTTGCTGCTGACTTTGACCGTATTGGTATTCCACTAGGTTTAATTGGCGCAGAAGAATTGACCTTGCCGTCCAGAAAGCGCGCCGTCTTCTTCATTTTGACGGCCTGGGCCGCCAACTAGCTGGGGAAGAAGTTTTAGATGCCGCTGCTTTATGTTTAATTTTTCCGGATTTAATTTCAACGAATTTTCACGGCGTATTTATTTTCCTTTTTGGGAATCAGCTTTGAGCCGAAAATTTTCACGTATTTTAAGATCACACAATTTTATATGTTTTTTTAAAAACGAGAGAAAAAAGAAAGAAAAAAATTTTTGAAATTTTTTTTTTTTTTTTTTTTTTTTTTTTTTTTTTTTTAGTTTGTCGCTTCAGATCGAAACGATAAGTGGTTCCATGCTTGCTACAACAATCCCAGGGCCAAATAGAATCAGCCTACTGGGATTGTGAGCGTGTGCATGAAAAGATTTATTCAAACAATATTATTCTATAACATTTTATATTGAATGTGCTGGCGCCGCAATAATTATGCTTTCGGCTCTTAATGGCAAGGTTGAGATAACAACCGCAGTGGTGGGTTTTCTGGACTGTAGCTGTTGCTGATCCAGGTGGCGAGTGCTACACATCAAGTCCGCACTGCAGTAAACTGAGCGTTTGCTCACATCCAGAGTGTCCGCCCAGTCTCAAAGAGGACATCTCCGACTCTTATAGCTTGCTTCAAAGCCCAGCAGCATTCCAAGAAACAATTTTTAAAAGAGTAATGTTGGTTGGAATGCTGCTGGAGCTGGATTGACCCTAACAAAATTAGGAATTTTTGCTACCATTAGCATTTATGGTTTCCATCATCCCTAGCATAATACTAACTAGCTGATCAATTTTCAGCTCAATGTTAGCTAGGCTTGAAGAATTATTGACAACAGACATCTGGGAGCGATCCTGAATGAGGATGTCCGCGAGCTTGTCAAGTTTTTGGCATATAAGCACATTGTAGTCCTCTTCAGCTGCTTGGTTCAATAGTCGAATGCTAGGACTGTAACTCTGGGAAGCCTGCCTAGAAACACTTGGTGGTGGCATCTGCACCATGTTCACCGCAGCTTGCTTGGGTTGACCCAGGCTGGGTTGTCTTGGTTGCCTAGCAGGATGCATATTGGATTCGCGTTGTTGTTGCTGTCGCAGAGGAGCACCCCTAGCTACTGAGGCATATGAGGGAGCAGTACTGCACAATGATTGGGGAGATGCCAGCTGCTGATGTTGCTGCTTCCTCTGGGAAGACTCCACTTGTTGGTTAAGCCGAGGTGGCGGTAAGCGCTGCGGCTGGGAAACTTTACGGACAGCTGAGTGCCGATTGTTTCTCCGTACAGCTTGCTGAACAGAAACAGGAATCTGTGGGATATTCAGCTTTCCCAAGATATTGTTGGCTCTATGGATGCTCGATGGCTCCCTGACCTTGCATGCATCCGCAAAGGCTTTGCAGCCACGATAGCTAGCCGCATGCTGCCCGTTGCAGTTGGCGCATTTGGCTGGTTCATCCAGGGTTTTCTTACATGACGTGGACTGGTGATCACCAGCACACTTAACACACACAAAGCGTCGGCGGCAGTAGTTCTTTGTGTGCCCATATTGCTGGCACCTATGGCACTGCACTGCATCAACTGCTTTCAGCGGCCGTTCCACAATAACCTGCTGGTTTCCTAGCGTGGTCAGCTTCAGAACCTCGGTTATGCTTTCAGTGGTTTCGAACTCAACCTCAAAGAGGTCTATGGGCTCCCTTGTAAACTTCCTTTTTATAACATTTAAGTAACGCACCTTGAAGCCAAGATCCGTTAATTTGAAACGGATCCAATCTGGAGGGGTGGACCTGTGGAGGTGCCGAATGACCACCCGGAATCCTCGATTGTGTTGTAGCTGGTAGGTGTGACTCTGAATTCCGTTTTGAGCAAAGTGCGCAGTGAGCTTCCTATAGGAGTCCACATCACTGCACAGAATTCGGAGACCCTTATTTGCAGTCGGTTTTGTTACAAATTTTTCTCCAATAACATTAGAGATAGTTGTCAGCATCTCTATAATGCTGTCCACATGAGGAATTATGATAGGCTTCGGCTTTTCCGAGAGGCCAAATTTGGCAGAGCTAGTAGCACTTGTCCGAGGGGCGGCGCAGCGGTTTGCGTCGTTTGCCGTAGATGGCACCTCCTCTTCAAAGTCTAAGTCGTCCATGTCTGATATGTCGCTTCCAAGCTCTTCAGCAAGCTCGCGAAAGCGGTTTGATGAGAGGAGTTGCTGTATGCAAGCCTCTGCAGCAGAAGCGGATTTTGGTGGCGACATCGTAGGTTTAATCATTTTAGAGACACCGGTATGCTTGGAAGAAGAAACCCTTTTCCCGAGTTTCTTAAGTGGCTCTGAGCGCTCCTCACGTTCCATGTCTTGCAGCATTTGCTTGTAAGAGGCAAGAGAGAAGTTGGAAGCTCGAGAACTGCTGGTTGCTGATGTGGCTGCTGCCTCGCTACTTGGCTTAACCTGATTGGAAGCTATAGCAGGAATAATTGGCGCAGTGAATCCTTCGACGTCGATTTCTTCATCATCGCTATCCAATATGCGCATTGGCTTCTTCATATTTGACGGCCTAGGCCGCCAAATGGCTGGGGAAGAAGGTGCAGCTTACGCTGCTTTATGCTTAATTTATCCGGATTTTTAAATCAAGAATTTTTTCACGGCGTATTTATTTTGTTTTTTGGAAAACAGCTTTGAGCTGAAAACTCTACGTTTTTTTAAAACCGCACGATTTTATTTTGTTTTTTAAAAACGAGAAGAAAAAAAAAATTTTTTTTCCTTGTCGCTTCCGAATCGAAACGATAAGTGATTTCATGCGACTTCAACAATCCCAGGGCCGAATTTTAGATCCAGCCTGCTGTGATTGAGAGTGTGTGCATGAAAAGTTTTATTCAATACAATATTATACATTAACATTTTTCATTGAATTACTTGGTGCCGCAATAATAACATATGCAATCGGCTCAGAATGGCAAGGTTAACAAATAGCAACCGCAGTAATTATGCGTATGGATTTAGCGGATGCTGATCCATTTGGCGAGTGCTACTCAACAAAGCAAGTCCGCACTGAAGTTTGCAGAGCGTTCGCTCGCACCCAGAGTGTCCATCCAGGCTCCTCCTCCGACTCTTCTGGCTTGCATAAAAGCCCAGCAGCATTCCAAGAAACAATTTTTAAAAGAGTAATGTTGGTTGGAATGCTGCTGTAGCTGTATTGACCCTAACAGAGTTAGACACTGTTAGCGTGAATGGTTTGCATCACCTCCAGCATCACACTAATCAGCTGATCTATTTTCAGCTCAATGGAGGCAATGCTAGAAGGTTCGCTGGTGACAGCCTTCTGGGAGCGATCCTGGATAAGAATGTCCGTAAGCATGTCCAGTTTTTGGCATATTAGCACATTGTAGTCCGGAGCTTGCTTGGGTTGAGCCAGCCCGGGTTTCCTTGGTTGTAGAGCAGGATTCTGCGTGGAGTCAGAAGCACCTCTAGCCACCGCAGCGTAAGAGGGACCAGTACTACTTAGTGGTTGAGGTTGCTGCCGTTGCTGTGTACCCTGAAACAACTGAGATCGCTGCGCCAGTTGTGGAGTCGATAAACGTTGAGGCTGCGCATTGTTGCGGCCAGCTGGATATTGCCTGCTTCTATTCGTAGCTTGCAGAACAGGAGCTGGGATCTGTGGAATCTTGAGCTTCCCTAGGATGTTGTTGGCTCGGTGGATGCTTGTTGGCTCACGAACCTTACAAGCTTTCGCAAAGGCTTTACAGCCGCGGTAGCTTGCAGCATGCTGACCACTGCAATTGGCGCATTTAGCGGGTTCCTCCAAAGTCTTTTTGCACAGTGTGGATTGGTGGTCACCAGCACACTTTACGCACACAAAACGACGGCGGCAGTAGTTTTTTGTGTGCCCATATTGCTGGCAGCGGTGGCACTGCACAGCATCAGCTGCTTTGAGGGGCCGTTCCACTACTACCTGCTGGTTTCCCAGCGTGGTCAGTTTCAGAACCTCAGTTATGAATTCTGCATTTTCGAACTCAACCTCAAAGAGGTCGATGGGCTCTCTTGTAAATTTCCTTTTAATAACGTTTAGATATCGCACCTTATATCCAAGATCTGTTAATTTTGAGCGGATCCAGTCTGGAGGGGTGGACCTGTGGAGGTGCCGATACCGATACTCTGGATACCGTTTTGAGCAAAGTGCGCAGTGAGCTTCCTATAGGAGTCCACATCACTGCACAGAATTCGGAGACCCTTATTTGCAGTCGGTTTTGTTACAAATTTTTCTCCAATAACATTAGAGATAGTTGTCAGCATCTCTATAATGCTGTCCACATGAGGAATTATGATAGGCTTCGGCTTTTCCGAGAGGCCAAATTTGGCAGAGCTAGTAGCACTTGTCCGAGGGGCGGCGCAGGGGTTTGCGTCGTTTGCCGTAGATGGCACCTCCTCTTCAAAGTCTAAGTCGTCCATGTCTGATATGTCGCTTCCAAGCTCTTCAGCAAGCTCGCGAAAGCGGTTTGATGAGAGGAGTTGCTGTATGCAAGCCTCTGCAGCAGAAGCGGATTTTGGTGGCGACATCGTAGGTTTAATCATTTTAGAGACACCGGTATGCTTGGAAGAAGAAATCCTTTTCCCGAGTTTCTTAAGTGGCTCTGAGCGCTCCTCACGTTCCATGTCTTGCAGCATTTGCTTGTAAGAGGCAAGAGAGAAGTTGGAAGCTCGAGAACTGCTGGTTGCTGATGTGGCTGCTGCCTTGCTACTTGGCTTAACCTGATTGGTAGCTATAGCAGGAATTATTGGCGCAGTGAATCCTTCGACGTCGATTTCTTCATCATCGCTATCCAATATGCGCATTGGCTTCTTCATATTTGACGGCCTAGGCCGCCAAATGGCTGGGGAAGAAGGTGCAGCTTACGCTGCTTTATGCCTTATTTATCCGGATTTTTAAATCAAGAATTTTTTCACGGCGTATTTATTTTGTTTTTGGAAACCAGCTTTGAGCTGAAAACTTTACGTTTTTTAAAAACCGCACGATTTTTTAGATTTTTTTTTTTTGATTTCTCGCACTGAGATTAGTACGACAATGGCTCCATGCTTGTACACACAACCCTAGGACCGAATAGTAAAATTCGGCCCATTGGGATGCGTGTAGGTATGCATGGAAAACTTTATTCAGTATAATATTTTTAAAACATTTTCGCTGAATTTGTTGGCGCCGCATTACATTAAATGCTATGGCTCATAATGGAGAGATTACATAAATAATCGCATTAACCGTTGGGTTGTCCGGATTTTGCAGATGGTGCAGGTCCGGATGGCAGGAGACTTTGATTTCTGATGGCTTGAATTGCCAACATCATCATCATAATTGCGTCGACAAGCTTGTCAATCTTGTTTTCGAGGCTGGCAAGATTGCTGCTCTCTGTGACAATTTTGTTCCGTGATCGGTCCTGAGTAAGAATGTCGGATAGCTTGTCCAGCTTCCGACATATCAATTCGTTATAATCCTGACGAGGAGTTTCGCATTGACGGCTGTTGCGGCTCCGGCTTCGAGATACAAGCCTGGGAGCCAAATGGGGCACTGAAGGTGCAACTTGCGTTGCAGCTCGAGCGGGTTGGCGCTGTCTTGGTTGCCGCATCTGAGCAGCAGCCTTGATTCGGGCTGGCTGAGGTTGTCGCTGTTGCTGGGGAGCTGCCCTGGCCACCGATGCATAGGTTGGGGCTGAAGGGGCTTGTTCCTGATAATTGCTGATTATCGCCCGAGGACGCTGAGGTGCCTGCTGCGATTGCTGAACAACTGGATACGGAAGTTGCAGTCCGCGTCGCTGCGACGGAGTTTTAATGGCGTTGGGGATCTGGGGGATTCCCAGCTCGCCCAACAGAGTATTAGCTCTGAGCAAGCTTGAACATTCGCGGAGCTTGCATGCATCAGCGAACGCCTTACATCCGCTGTAACTTGCAGCGTGTTCTCCATTACAATTGGCGAATTTCGGTGGCTCAGTCGAAAGCTTCTTACAAGCTGTAGATTGGTGGGATCCTGCACACTTTACACACTTAAATGGCCTACGACAGTAATTCTTAGTGTGCCCAAACTGCTGGCACCTATGACATTGAGCAGCATCGACTGCACGCAGGGGACGCTCAACAACAATTTGTTGGTTACCCAGAGTGCTTAGCTTCAGCACCTCCGTAATTGTATCTGAAGACTCGAATTCGACCTCAAATAAATCAATGGGCTCCTTAGAGTAGCGCCTTTTCATTAAGCTTAAAAAACGAACCTTGTACCCAAGGGCAGTCAGTTTCGCACGGATCCAATCCAGTGGAGTCGTTTTGTGCAAATGACGTATTACGGCTCTGAATCCACGTTCATGATCGAGCTGATAGGTGTGACACTCGATTTGCTTTTCATTGAAATGGTGAATGAGCTTTCTGTACGAGACGATGTCATTGCACAAAATGCGCAGTCCATGATTTGTAGTTGGCTTGGTGACGAACCTATCACCAATGACAGCAGTAATAGACTCCAATGTCGTCATAATATCATCTACCTTAGGAAGAAGAATTGGCTTGGGCTTCTCCAGCCGCTCGAAGGAGACACGCTGGCTTCCACCCATTGGCATAGCGTTAGGCTTGGAAGTGGTTGGTTCGGAGGGACCAGAAGCGCCAGGACTGAGTCCCAGAGAGACATCCTCCTCGCTGTCGTCCATGTCAGACAGGTCCGATTCACGCTCTTGCAAAATCACGCTGCGGTTTGCACAGCTTTTATTGGCAGCTGCCGAAGCAGCAGAGGTTGCGAGTTTGTTAGCAGGTGACACCTTAGATTTTGGGCTACTTGCGAGCTTTTCAGATGCGAGCCGTTTGTTGCTCGAAGGTTTTTGAGTTGGTTCTCGATCCAACTCTTTCAGAGCTTCAACTACTTCCTTGACCGTAGACTGCCGAGTGATATGTGTCGAGGCGCCAGCCGCTCTTAGAACGCTGGCCGCACTCTTCCACTGGCTATTGGTCAACTTATTCTGGTTAGAATGCTGTCCACATGTCGGGGATGGTGCCGAATATTCCATAATGTCGACATCTTCATCCTCGTCATCACTGGACAGTGTTGAGATAGGAGCACGGGTAGCACGGGTAGCGCCGGTTGCAGAGGTGGTTGCAGTCTTGCTGCTGACTTTGACCGTATTGGTATTTCCACTAGGTTTCATTGGCGCAGTAGAATTGACCTTGCCGTCCAGAAAGCGCGCCGTCTTCTTCATTTTGACGGCCTGGGCCGCCAGCTAGCTGGGGAAGAAGTTTTAGATGCCGCTGCTTTATGTTTAATTTTTCCGGATTTAATTTCAACGAATTTTCACGGCGTATTTATTTTCCTTTTTGGGAATCAGCTTTGAGCCGAAAATTTTCACGTATTTTAAGTCACACAATTTTATATGTTTTTTAAAAAACGAGAGAAAAAGAAGAAAAAAAAAAGTTTTTGAAAAATTTTTTTATTTTTTTTTTATTGTAAGGACGTTTTCTATGGCCGAGGTCGGCGTCTCAATCGCGTCCGGGGTCTTTTACAGATTATTTGTAAAATGCCGGAACACTGGAGTGAGCCGCACCGAGGTCGGGCACCAAGACGCAGACATATATGGTCGGAGGGGTAGTACCGCCGCTCGGTTCGACACCTTCAGAGTGGACTAAGGGAAAGGCTGAGGGTCCAGGGTGATAACCCGGAAGACTCATCAGCTCCTTTCCTCAGACCACCCTTCGGCGTCGACCCGGCGTAAAGCCAGTCTTCGGGATACGAAGGAACGGGAACCAAGTACTCATCTGGCTCGGCTAGGGTAAGACCCGGAAGCCTTGCCAGCTGACCACCCGGTCCCGCCCACCTCGTTTTTCTCACCGGCCGCGCCATCGGACGCGTGCAGGTGGCCTAGGTAGCGGCCCGGGGCGCACAGGGTAAGACCCGGAATGCGTCCCAAACTACTCCACCCAGCCCCGCTACAACTGCAACGCGCGGGTATTACCCGGTTGTCGCTACACACGGATCGGGCCGTATGGTAAGGCTACCCGAAGACAGAGGCTTCGACTACCCGCTGAAAAGGAGGGGATAGGGTATTGTGGGGTGACAACAAAGAAAATACACACAAATATATAGGTTCGAATGGTTTTATTCCATGTGTGTGTGCGTGTGTGTAGCGGGTGTGTGCGTGTGCAGCGGGTATACGCGTAGCGTGTGTGCCTGCGCGTGCGTGCCGGTGATGTGCCCCTGTGTGTGTAGACAGCGAGTGTGTGCCTGTGGTGTGTCTGCTGTGGCTGCTCGGCGTGTGTGCAACTTTTGGGTGGGTGTGTGTAGCGGGGTGTGTGTATACCGGTGTGTGTGTATGTTCTCCCACCGACACTTGCACTTGCACTTGCACTGTTGTTACTGCCGCTGGGGCCGTCGTGGTCGTTGCTGTTGACCGTGGCTATGGTTGTTGTTGTTGCCGTGGCTGTTGTTGTTGCTGCTATAAGCTGCAGTCGCTGTTGTTGTTGTTGTGACCGGGGCTGCGGTGACCGTTGCGGTGGTTGTTGCTGTTGCCGTGGCTGTTGTCGTTGCTGCTATACGCTGCAGTCGCTGCTGTTGTCGTTACCGCTGGGGCTGCCGTGGTCGTTGCTGTTGTTGTTGTGTTGTTACTCCTTTCGTGGTTGTTGTTGTGGCTGCCGGGGCGGTGCTATGGCCGTTGCTGGTGTTGTTTTTGCCATGGCGGTGGCGCTTCACTGTTGTTGTTGTTGCCGCTGGGGCTGCCGTGGTCGTTGCTTTCGTTGTTGTTGTTGTTGTTGCCACCGGGGCGCATAAAACGTTCTCTCTCGCGGCGCGTCGAAAACCTTCTTCTTCGTCTTCTCAGGTTTTGCCAAATCATGCAGCCGGTCGGCATAGTGTTGGGAAATGCCAACACCCGCGAGTAAAAAGTGCGTCGTTTGGCTCCCTTTGCGCAACGATCGAGCTTTTGTCGTGGAGGCGCTCTCGCAACTGCGCAACGCTACTGAGCGCGCCTCACGACGTAAAGCTGGCAGCTTTTGTGCGGTAGCAGAATGCTACCTCACACCCTCCTCTTACTTCGGGGGGCGGTGACGGATGGTGTCCTTGCCGGCCGATCGTTGCTGTCGTTGCGGGCTACCGTGGTCGTCGCTGGCTGCTGTAGTACCGTGAGTACCGTGTACCGTGATCGTGGCTTGCGGTGATGGCGCTGCTGTTCGCTGCTGTCGCTTCTGCTCCCGCTGTTGTCTCTGCCGTTGTTGCCGTTGTAAATACTGGCGCTAATGACGTCGTTGCCTCTTCTGTTCTGCTTCTTCTGTTGTTGTTGTGGTCGATGCTTGGTGCTACGCTGTCCGTTGCGGTTGTTGATGCTGTGATTGCTGTTGCTGATGCTGGTGATTATTATTGCTGATGCTGGCGCTACTGGGGCTGCTGCTATGGCTGCTGTTGCTGGCGCTGCTTCTGCTACTGTTGCTTGATGCTGTGATCGCTGTCGCTGATGCTGGCGCTACTGTGGCCGCTGCTATGGTTGCTGTTGTTGATGCTGGCGCTACTGGGGCTGCTACTGTTGCTTGATGCTGATGCTGTGATCGCTGTCGCAGATGCTGGCGCTACTGTGGCCGCTGCCATGGTTGCTGTTGTTGATGCTGGCGCTACTGGGGCTGCTGCTATGGCTGCTGTTGCTGGCGCTGCTTCTGCTACTGTTGCTTGATGCTGTGATCGCTGTCGCTGATGCTGGCGCTACTGTGGCCGCTGCTATGGTTGCTGTTGTTGATGCTGGCGCTACTGTGGCCGCTGCTATGGTTGCTGTTGCTGATGCTGGCGCTGCTTCTGCTACTGTTGCTTGATGCTGATGCTGTGATTGCTGTCGCTGATGCTGGCGCTACTGTGGCCGCTGATATGGTTGCTGTTGCTGCTGTGGCCGATGCTGGTGCGGTGACTGTTGTGGTCGTTGCTTTGGCCGCGGCTGTTGCTTCTGCTCTCGCTGCTGTTATCGTCCAACTGCTACCGCCTGTGATCGCCCGTTGCCCGACTCGAAGGTCACTTCGCGAATGGAGAGAGCCGCGTTCGTCTCGCCAGTGCTCGGGTCTTCCTTCGGGGATTCCCTGCCGTCTCGGAGGTCACTTCGCGACTGGGGACCTCGTTCGTCTCGCCAGTGCTCGGGTCTTCCTCCTGTGAGGTGGCTGTCGGGGCGGTGCTGTGTTCTCTTCGGTGGCTGGAGCTAGACTACCCTTTCTGGTGCTAGCAGCCGGCCTTATATGCAGAACCGGCTGCTCTGCTAGCACCAGCAGCGGCGTTCTGCCTGCGTCGGCAGAGAGGGTCTCGTTGGCAGCGCGGCGACGCAGCCTTCTGCCGCCGGATGCCTACGATGTTGTGGAACATGGGGAAAGGGTTGTGGATCAGGGCGTAGGGAGATTTTGGGGACTAGTGTACTTTCTACAAAACAACAAAAAAAAAACGTAAGGACATAGAAAGGACAATAACAGACAAAACACTGCGCAATGGTGTCGTTCCCGGACCCCCCTTTCTGTACAACCGTTGCACTAGTGGTTCTTTAGGCCACAAAAAGGGGAGGGGCTCCTTCTCAACAAGTCTTCCAGTGTCCCTGCTCGGGCGCCATCTGTAAGGACGTTTTCTATGGCCGAGGTCGGCGTCTCAATCGCGTCCGGGGTCTTTTACAGATTATTTGTAAAATGCCGGAACACTGGAGTGAGCCGCACCGAGGTCGGGCACCAAGACGCAGACATATATGGTCGGAGGGGTAGTACCGCCGCTCGGTTCGACACCTTCAGAGTGGACTAAGGGAAAGGCTGAGGGTCCAGGGTGATAACCCGGAAGACTCATCAGCTCCTTTCCTCAGACCACCCTTCGGCGTCGACCCGGCGTAAAGCCAGTCTTCGGGATACGAAGGAACGGGAACCAAGTACTCATCTGGCTCGGCTAGGGTAAGACCCGGAAGCCTTGCCAGCTGACCACCCGGTCTCGCCCACCTCGTTTTGCTCACCGGCCGCGCCATCGGACGCGTGCAGGTGGCCTAGGTAGCGGCCCGGGGCGCACAGGGTAAGACCCGGAATGCGTCCCAAACTACTCCACCCAGGCCCGCTACAACTGCAACGCGCGGGTATTACCCGGTTGTCGCTACACACGGATCGGGCCAAGAGGCAGACATCGCAGAATCTAGAGTAAAACTCGGAGGATTCGCTATTCTGCCCCTCATGCCCGACCCATGTGGGCCGTATGGTGAGGCTACCCGAAGACAGAGGCTTCGACTACCCGCTGAAAAGGAGGGGATAGGGTATTGTGGGGTGACAACAAAGAAAATACACACAAATATACAGGTTCGAATGGTTTTATTCCATGTGTGTGTGCGTGTGTGTAGCGGGTGTGTGCGTGTGCAGCGGGTATACGCGTAGCGTGTGTGCCTGCGCGTGCGTGCCGGTGATGTGCCCCTGTGTGTGTAGACAGCGAGTGTGTGCCTGTGGTGTGTCTGCTGTGGCTGCTCGGCGTGTGTGCAACTTTTGGGTGGGTGTGTGTAGCGGGGTGTGTGTATACCGGTGTGTGTGTATGTTCTCCCACCGACACTTGCACTTGCACTTGCACTGTTGTTACTGCCGCTGGGGCCGTCGTGGTCGTTGCTGTTGACCGTGGCTATGGTTGTTGTTGTTGCCGTGGCTGTTGTTGTTGCTGCTATAAGCTGCAGTCGCTGTTGTTGTTGTTGTGACCGGGGCTGCGGTGACCGTTGCGGTGGTTGTTGCTGTTGCCGTGGCTGTTGTCGTTGCTGCTATACGCTGCAGTCGCTGCTGTTGTCGTTACCGCTGGGGCTGCCGTGGTCGTTGCTGTTGTTGTTGTGTTGTTACTCCTTTCGTGGTTGTTGTTGTGGCTGCCGGGGCGGTGCTATGGCCGTTGCTGGTGTTGTTTTTGCCGTGGCGGTGGCGCTTCACTGTTGTTGTTGTTGCCGCTGGGGCTGCCGTGGTCGTTGCTTTCGTTGTTGTTGTTGTTGTTGCCACCGGGGCGCATAAAACGTTCTCTCTCGCGGCGCGTCGAAAACCTTCTTCTTCGTCTTCTCAGGTTTTGCCAAATCATGCAGCCGGTCGGCATAGTGTTGGGAAATGCCAACACCCGCGAGTAAAAAGTGCGTCGTTTGGCTCCCTTTGCGCAACGATCGAGCTTTTGTCGTGGAGGCGCTCTCGCAACTGCGCAACACTACTGAGCGCGCCTCACGACGTAAAGCTGGCAGCTTTTGTGCGGTAGCAGAATGCTACCTCACATTATGTTTTTTGATTTCTCGCACTGAGATCAGTACGACAATGGCTTCATGCTTGTACACACAACCCTAGGACCGAATAGTAAAATTCGGCCCATTGGGATGCGTGTAGGTATGCATGGAAAACTTTATTCAGTATAATATTTTTAAAACATTTTCGCTGAATTTGTTGGCGCCGCATTACATTAAATGCTATGGCTCATAATGGAGAGATTTCATAAATAATCGCATTAACCGTTGGGTTGTCCGGATTTTGCAGATGGTGCAGGTCCGGATGGCAGGAGACTTTGATTTCTGATGGCTTGAATTGCCAACATCATCATCATAATTGCGTCTTTTTGATGTTGTCGTATCGAGGTCGACACGAATAGTGAGTACAATTTGTGCTACACAATCCCAGGACCAAATTCAGAATTCAGCCTACTGAGATGGATATGAAACACAGCCCCCAGAGCCAAATTAAATTTGGCCTACTAGGATAACTGTGGTTCACAGCCACAGTACTGAATTCTAAATTCGGCCTGCAGGGATTGGAAAGCTAGAATTGGACAGTTTTATTCAATTAATATTATTAAAACATTTTTCTTGAATTTGTTGGATGCCGCATTGACCTTGAATGCTTTGGCTCTGACTGGAAAGATTACAAATCAGAATGGCAACAATGTTTCCTGGACTACGCGGATTGTTGCTGGTCCAGGTGGCGAGGGAGCTCAACTCTTTCGTGGGAGTCAGCGCTGTTCCTGATTGCGCTTGTCGCACGCAGACGGAGGCTCAGGAGGGGCGTCCAGAATAGGTGGTCCAATATATCCTGGATGTGCAGGTGAGTTGATAATGGCCAAGATGCCACCCGCCAAGCTATTAGCAGATGGAACAGTCTGTGTAAGACTAGCATCAGTCTGAGCTATTGGCACAACAAGAGGAGTTGACACAGATGCTGGGAAGGACCGTGGAGCAAAGCTATCCGAGCGTGGATCCGGGGAAGCTACTGAAGCTACCGGCAGCACATTCAGAGCTGGGGAGTGCAAGTCCAAATTTCGATGGCTAGATTCATTAGGAGCCTCCTTTTTTTTTTTTTTTGCTCTCACGCAAGCCAGCCTATTGCTTAAGCTTGGTTACATGGTTGATTCACACCCATACTTGGCATACACATGGATTAAAACAGCCGGTGTATAAGTCAGGGTGAATCTGCTCCACCATCGCCACAACGGTAGTAGTCCACGTGGATTCGGACGCCATATTGGTCACGGTAATTCAGCAAGTAAAATGGACTGCAGAATTCCAACAGGAAGTTTAGGCTCAATAAATTTGGCTGAGCAGTCAATATATGTACAGTATTTCAATGAACCAGACAAAGTGTCTCCTTCATTGTACCAAATCTCAGAGAGAGGTAAAACTTGTACATTAATTGAGTAATATTTGTATGAAAAGTGAGTGGATAGAGTACAGTTGAGTTAGTGCACTGTAGAGCACCGGGCATGCATTCATACTCAGACCCTCCTACAGACGCGGGCATTAGGCTAACAACAGGGGTATCTGCATATGAAGAAGCCCAGTACTGTTCCAATACACCCACTTTCCTGTGAGCTTATTAAAAGTTGAATTTACTTGGTTATCAAAAGGGATAGCAAGAGGTAGGCAGAGGAGTGAGAGAGTTAGAAGAAGCAAGTCATACACTTATGGCTCTCCGTGATTACAGACGCGGGCATTAGGCTAACAACAATACAGAGAGCCCTCTAAGGAAGCCACGCATCTCCCAAACAGACCCTCTCCACTGTAGTGCAAGTTTAGTATGTAGAAGTTTAGATTAAATGGTGAGGCAGCAATAACTAGCTGCAACATCAGATTGATTATTGTTGTTTTAGTATTGTAAGAGTGTTATTGGAAGTTTTCAAATTTAGTAGGTAGGAGTATTAAGGCTGATATAACTTTAGCCTGGTTGGTTTGAGTTGAGTAAGGTGTTTAGTAGGGTGTTAGAGTGTTAGAGTTAAAGTTTACCTGTCCAAGCCCTAGATGGGAGACACACAACAGGGCAACATCCAACAGTTCGTTCGCCCAGAGTTTATTAAATAAGCACCCACTGTAAGAGTACCCTGCAGTTGTGTCGGAAGGGGGGATTTCGTGTATATTGAGTACGGTGTTTGAGTCTACCAGTCCAAGCCCTAACTGGGAGACACACAACAGGGCAACAACAGTTCGTTCGCCCAGAGTTATTAAATAAGCACCCACTGAAGAATACCCTGCAGTTGTGTCCGAAGGGGGGGGACTACGTGAGTTTTGTTATGTAGGGTGTTGAGTAACGTGTTGAGTAGGGTGTTTAAGTTTATCTGTCCAAGCCCTAGATGGGAGACACACAACAGGGCAATATCCAACAGTTCGTTCGCCCAGAGTTATTAAATAAGCACCCACTGAAGAATACCCTGCAGTTGTGTCCGAAGAGGGGGGACAACGTGAATTTGTTATGTAGAGTGTTGAGTGAGATTTTGAGTAGGGTGTTTAGGTTTACCAGTCCAAGTTCTAGATGGGAGACACACAACAGGGCAACAACCAACAGTTCGTTCGCCCAGAGTTATTAAATAAGCACCCACTGTAGAGTACCCTGCAGTTGTGGCCGAAGGGGGGACTACGTGAATTTTATAGTGTCGGATGTTGAGTAAGGAGTTGAGTAGGGTGTTGAGTAGAGTGTTTAAGTGTGTTTTTTAGTTTTTTTTTTTAGTTTTTTATTTGAGTAGCCATAAATTGGAAGGTCATACCCTGTAAAACAGGGGTTGCCCCCCAGATTTTGGATGTTTAGTGAATAGGCTATTGAGTTGTCCTCCAAAACACTTTTTTTGGCAGGTCAAGCATCAATAGTTTTAATTGATTATTGTGGCTACTTAATTTTTATTTATTTGTTTATTTATGGTGATTTGTTGTGATTTAGCTAGAGCAATTATAACTTCTTGCTCTAGCTTTAAGTTAAGGTTATAGTGTAGTATATATTCTGTATGTATTTTATTAGGTTATTGAATAACAAGGGTAACAACTTGTTATTCAATTTGGTAGCCACTCATCTGTCAGCACAGATTGGCTTTATTAAATCTTAGTTAAATTTTAATCAACCCTTACCGCGAATATAACCAGACTTTAGTTGGGTTTAGCTTTTTAAGTTTGTATTGGGATCCTAAAGATAGCTGCATACTCATCTGGTCAGATAAGTATCAGTTCCAGAGAATAGTCATATGAAAACTGTATACTCTTTTTTGGAGCTTAATACGCCCAATTTTGTTAAATTTTGTTGAGAAATAGGCAAAATCTACATTTGTAAGAATCAGATGGTGCCCAACATGGGCCCATTCAGTTCTCATTCTACAGCTTAACTAAGTTCAAAATACAAATAGTCGATGAAATTCATTTGTATTATCTTAAATGTTTTGGGGAGGGGGGAGGAGTAGGCTGCAGCCTGTTGAATATAGATTGTTTTATTTGTAGATTTGTTGTTTTGCATGGGTTTTTATGGTTGATTGATTTCGTTTTTGTAGGTGATTTGTTATATTTGCTTTGATTTTTTTAGCTGTGGAGAGAGGAGAAGTTTGTAAGCTTATGTGTGGATACTTACAGTTGTTTGATATGCTTAAAAATAGAAGTTAAATTTTTGTTTGAATTTTTGTTTGAATTAGATAATTTTATTCATTGTTTTGATTGGTTTTGGTTTTTGTGTTTATGTTTTGTTAAGATTAAGTTTATGTACATTTTTATTTTACATTTAAGTATAGTTTACAAGTTTTTTTGGTTTGTAGGATAGTTTGTTTATAGAATATATATTTTGTTGTTTTGTATTGAAGAGTTAATTGCTAGTTGTAAGATTGTGGGACTTATATTATTTACAAGTGTTTGGTCTATTTATACTAGGTGTATATTGTGAGTTTTGTTTAATTATGATTACTTCAGGTAAAGGGTCTGTGTAACGTATTTCCAGTTCTGTGGATTTGTAGTTGTAGATTTGATGTTGTTGTTTTTACTTGTGATCCTGAGAAGAGATGATAGATAGCATTGGTTGTAAGTGATTGTACTTATATGATATTTGTTTATAGCTTCTTTTTATTTTGGAAATTATAGTATGCTCTTGTTTTAATTTGGTACATGGTCCTGGTTGTCAAATATTAGTTAGGTTTCATAAGTTTTCCTGTCGTTGTTCTGTCAAAAGTTTGTGGTTATTTGGTGATTTGTTTAGATCATTGGTATGTAATTGGGTAGTTTTTAGGTAGGACTGGTAGGGTTTAATTGAGGCGTTAGAAATATGTTTAGTATTTTAACTTAATGTTTTCAGTTACAATAGTCATCCTGAGTTTTAACATTCAATGAGTCTATTGATATCATCATCAACATAAGTGTAAGTGTGGTTAGTTAGATATGTTTGTTGTAAGTGTTAAGGTTTCTTTAGTTATTGGGTAATTGATTGGTTTGTTGAGTTAAGGTTTAATATGTTTTATGTTTAGTTTTTGAACTTATTGTTTTCAGTTACAATAGCCTTATTGAAATTTAACATTCAATTGGTCTATTGATATCATCATCAACATAAGTGTGAGTGTGGTTAGTGAGATATGTTTGTTGTAAGTGTTAAGGTTTCTTTAGTTATTGGGTAATTGATTGGTTTGTTGAGTTAAGGTTTAATATGTTTTATGTTTAGTTTTTGAACTTATTGTTTTCAGTTACAATAGCCTTATTGAAATTTAACATTCAATTGGTCTATTGATATCATCATCAACATAAGTGTGAGTGTGGTTAGTTAGATTAATTTGTTGTAGGAGATAGGTTTGTTTTAATAGTTTTAGTATAAGTAGATGTAGGGGTTTTAGTATTTTGTTTACTGGGTTGATGAAGGAGCGTTGATTTGATAGTTTAAGGTATTTTGGTTTAGAGAGATTGGTTGAGACATTGGTAGTAGAGTTGGAGTTTGTTGTTGTTGTAGTGCTTGTTGAGAGTAGGTTTGGTCAATTTCTGTTCTGTAAATGGCTATTTGTTCATCAATACTAAGTAGTTTCCTTCTAGTGTCATGCATACGATGGTTTATTTCGTTAATAACTCCCTCATTTGTTCTATACTTGAGTGTAATAACCCTTGGGTTTGAGTAATCATATGGATTTAGGTCTTCTAAGTTTTTTAGTCTCTGTTGTAGATCTAGTTTTTGTTTTGTTAAGGTAGCTATTCTTTCTAGGTTAAGTGGAATATTGATTCTTTGGATGTTTGGTGTGGTTACCCTGGTTGACTGCAAGGGTTTAATATGTTTGAGTACTAGTTGAGAGTATCTATTCCTACGAAGTCTATATGGGGCGTACATATCTGTAAAGAGTTGTTTGATCTCATTATTTGAGTGAATACTAAGGCGTGTTGCAAATTTGGATGATATTTTGTCGTAGCTTTCACTGACTGGACGAACTTTAAGTTCCTCATGTATATCTACATTTCTTGTCAGATGTGGGGCATTTTTAATCATTCTGAGTGTGATGTTTTGGAAGGCAGATACTTTATTGAATTGTGTGTCACTGGTGAGAGAACCCCATACTGGTATGGCATATTGCCAAATAGGGGCTATGAGTTGTTTGTAGAGTAGGGCTTTGGTGATTGTTGGTAGTTTGCTTTTTTCACTAATTAGCCATTGGAGCTGAGATCTACGGGATTTGAGTTTTGTAATTAAGGCAGCAGAGTGCTTGCAGAAAGTAAGTTTATTGTCTAGAATGACTCCCAAGTATGTATGAGAATCTTTATTGGTAATGCGCTCGTTCATTATTTTTGGAGAGGGTTTGGAGGCAAGCGTACCATAGTTTTCTCTTAGTGTATAAAGGACATGAGCAGTTTTACTTGCGTTGATTTTGATACACCATTTGTTAGTCCAATCTGTTAGGACTTTGAGGATGGATTCAACTTGGCAGATGGCGGCCTCAGCAGAGGCAGAGGCAGACATTACTACTGTGTCGTCAGCATATGTGGCTAGTAGAGATGGTGAGTTGAAGGTACTATATGCTAGTGTAGAGTCTGGGGTTGGCATATCTGAGGTGTAAATTGTGTATAGGATGGGTCCTAGAACGCTTCCTTGGGGAACACCTGCTTGTATTATTTTGGGTGTGGATAGAACTCCCTGTTGACATTCTACCATGAATTTTCGATTAGATAGGTAGTTTTTAATGAGTTTGAATAGGGTGGGTGGAAGTATTGATTGTATTTTAAAGAATAGCCCTTGGTGCCAGACTCTGTCGAATGCCTCTTGGATGTCTATGAATACTGCAGAGCAGTAAAGATTGTTTTCATATGTTTTTAGTATAAATTGGCTGACCCTGGTTAGTTGTTGTTCAGTGCAGTGTTTATATCGAAAACCGAATTGATGGTTTGGAATGGCATTAGCAAACAGTGGGCAGTTAAACATTCTTTTAAGTAGGAGTTTCTCTAGTATTTTGGACAGGCCTGAAAGGAGACTTATTGGTCTGTATGAACTGAGTTGATCGGCAGGTTTACCTGGCTTGGGGATCATTGTGACTATGGCCATTTTCCATTGTTGTGGAAAATGCCCATATTGGAGGGCTCTATTATAAATCAGAACAAGATATAATAGAGCTGAATCAGGTAATATTTTAATAATTTTATTATCAATTTTGTCCTGTCCTGGGGCCTTATTATTTTCAAGTTTTTTGATTTGATCTTTGAGTTCCTTAAGTGTAATGGGTTTAAATTGTGGATTATTATCAGTTTGGTGGTCTGTTATTTTACTAAGAATTTCCTGTCTTTCATTGTACGTATTAAGGAGGTTTGGTTTGAATCTAAGTTCAAGGTGCTGAGCAAATGCTTCAGCTTTTTCTTGTCTGGTTTTGCACCATTGACTGTTGTTGTTATTGTTGTCATGATCTATGTCAGAGTCAGTGTCAGTGTCAGAGCTTGATAGGTTAGATGATTGATTTGGATTGATATGTTTTCTAACTGGTAAATTTGGGATTGGTTTTCTTTTAATTTGTTTTGTGAATTTCCACAGCTTCTGTAGACTATATCTATCTTTTTGATTAATATTGGCTAGGGTCTTGTTTAAGTTTTTATCTTTATTAGCTTTGAGAGCTCTTCTTAGTCGATTGGAGATTAATTTGTGTTGTCTTTTAGCTTCTCGAGGATGTAATGACAATCGGTTGTATCTAAGATTTCGCTTTTGGATAAGAAGGTTTCTAATATATTGATTTGGTGTTTTATATTTTCTAAATCTGCTATTTTCAGGTAATCTTTCTATTTCATTAGCTGCATATACAGCGGCTTGGTGTATGTTTTTAATAAGTATATCAACTGCATCCTCAATGTCGGCGCCTGATGAGATATCCGTGTTGAGATGTATGTTTTGGTCAAGCCAGTGTTGGAATTTTTTAATATTGGTTTTGCTTGATAGAATGGGTATTTTTGATGATATAGTTGCTGGTTTGTTGAGTAGATTGATGAGTAGTGGGATGTGGTCAGAGCCTAGGTCAGAAGTAGAGGTGATGTTTAGAAGGTTATGCTGTATCCCTTGGTAAACAGCAAAATCAATCGCTGAGGGCCGTTTTCGTTGATCATATGGGAAGTGTGTAGCTGATCCTGTTGCTAATATGTTGTAGTTGCTATTTCGTATGCAGGCAATCAGTTCAGTTCCTCTATTGCATGCCCTTATGTTGCCCCACCAGCTGTGCTTGGCATTCCAATCACCAACGAAGAGAAAGCGAGGGGAGTAAAGTTGAAAGATTGTGTGAAAAGCTTCTCTAGTAAGTCCTCTTGTTGGTGTGCAGTAGATGGATATTATATTTATGTTTTGTTGATGTTGCATAGTGATGCTAACTGGGGTGCACTGGACTACATTAGTGCAAATTGTTGGTAGCGCGATATGGTCAATTTTTCTGTTGATAAGTATAGCTGTTCCTCCTCTACGACGTTGGGTTGGGTGGTTAGCAGTATATATGTGGTAGCCATCAAAATCAAGTGATTCCAGATCTGATGAGATCAAATGAGTTTCAGATATGGCAGCTATGTCAATTTTGTTTTGTAGTATGAAGTTTTCTAGTTCTTCTAGCTTATTTTTGATGCCAGCAGCATTCCAGGAAATGATTCTTAGTTGGTTTTCTTGTTGGTTTCCAGATGGATTTTCATTCATATTTTGGATATTATGTTCCATTTTATTATAGGTTGGAGATTGTGCAGTTATTTCTTTGGGTAGATATTTGTTTGCATGTACCCTGTAAGAATTTTTAAGAATTTGACAGCAGAGAATTTTATAAAAACCGATTTATTTGTTCATTTTTTTTGTATTTAGGTAGGTAAAATAATATTTATATTTCTTTAATAAGTTGTACATAGTTTCTTTGATTAAGATAATCATTAATTCACGAATTTTGGTATGTATGTTTAGTATTTATTACCCTCTAGGCAAGTATTGTATGTTTAATGTTTATTAAGATAAGATAGTATAAGGTAAGATAAAATAACAAAAGCCTTTAATGATTCAAATAGGCAACAAGATTATATTCTGTTTCAGAGAAAGGAGCTAGGTTCTCTCTAGAGCCCCTCCTATATTATTTAATCAAAACGTCCAAATTAGGCAATCATTAATTCATAGATCCTGGTGTGTATATTAAGTTTATATTACCCTCTAGGTAGGTATAATATGTTTAATGTTTGTTAAGATAAGATAATATAAGGCAAAATAAGATAACAAAGGTCTTAGATGATTCAAGTAATTTACTTTAAATTAGGTTTTGATTTCAGAAAAATTAGGTCTTACCCAAGGTCACCGATATATCATTCGTGTAAAATTGATACTACAGTTTACCCAACAGGGCTTAATCATTACGACATGGGATTTATTTAACCATTCGTGGATTAATAATTCCCCCTAGCAATTAGTACTTAAATTATTGGTTTTGGAGATCTTGGTTTTCGAGGTGGGATACAATATTCTTGATGCTGTTGGCCGCTGCAATCAGGTCTTGTAATTGTGTTTGCGTTTGCAGGTTGAAGTTTGTGTTCTGTGTATAGGGGTTGATCAATCGAGGGCGAGTGGCATGGCTTCTTGGTCCAAGTGATGGTTCTCGCAGTATTGATGGGGCATATCTTGCCCTGGTTGTTGTTTGGTTTGAGCAGCTTGGTGAGAAGTCAAGTTCATGGTGATCAGATGGAGCTGTATTATAAGATCTTGGTTGTCTTCCTCTATCGCCCAGGGCTTCCCAGTCAATGAGCTCAGAGCTCTTATAATAAGTGGTATAGTCCGGATAAGTATCTGTGTTTGTATTCGTTGTTGGTTTTATGGGATTTATTGATTGTCTGTAGGCTGCTTCATTGTAGCTCGGGCATCCCTTATAGATAGCTACATGATTACCCATACAATTTGCACAGGTTCCGTCCTTATCCCTTGGCTTATTACAGATGTTGGAAATGTGGTGGCCAGCACACTTAAAAAGTACAAAGAATTGGCTAGGGCATTCCTGGAAGATATGATCAAATTTTTGGCATTTCCGACATTGATAGACAGTTCGGCTGGCGGTTGGCTTGTCTATCTTAACTCTGTAAGTTCCTATATTTGTTATCTTGAATACATCCTCATTGTTTGGGCGTGGAATTAAATCAACTCTAAAGGAGCTGGTTGGTAACTTAGAGAAGTTTCCAACTATATTATTAACGTAACATGTAGTGTGACCAAGAGCCGCTAGTTGATCTGAGATCCATTTGTGTGTGGTCGAGTAGTGTAAGCCTTTGATGACAATACGGAATCTTATGCCGGTTTTCATTTTTGTATAAAATTTGACTTTTAGATCAACTAAAAGCCTTATAAGCTGTTCTTGTTGTTGTTCGTTCGTACAGAGTAGGCATAGATTATTGTCCGTGGTTATGCTAGTGGTGAAGGAGTTTGCTCCTATTTTTTCAATTGCTTTTTCAATAATGGCATTGGCGTCCTTTATGTTTGTTATTATTATGCGTAGTGTATTATGCAGATGGATTGGGCGTAGATCAATTGATTCCAGGTCATCAACAGCAATGTCACTTGTAGTGGAGTCAGGTGAGACACTTTCCTCTTCAATAGACATTGTTTCTGCTGAAAGTGCATTATATAGTCCAAGTGTGGCTGTAGATTTGGTGACAGGGGTGGCAATCGTATCTGTTTCATTTGTGTCTAGTTTATCTGATGTTGATTTTGATTGGTCATTTGAGCTCGTACTAGCTTGATCATTTGATTTTGATTGGCTCCTAGATTTAGTTCTTGCTTTCGGTTTTTTCTGTTTACTCATCTGTTTATGGACCAACTCAGTTTGTTGTTTTATGTCTGCCAGAACCTCTTCTTGAATGGTTGCCTTGGTTTTTTGCGAGTTAGTTGGCGTCACAATCACGGCTGGTAAAGTAGGAGATGTAACAGGTGATTTTCCTGTGTTTTGCGAGCTAGCAGGGCTAGATTGTTTGGAACTGCGTTTGTGCGGCATTTTAGTTTAATTTTTGTCTTGTTTTTAGACTATAATATATGCTGTAGATTGGTTTAAAAAGAATTGTAGTTTGGTTAGTTAGATTCATTGGTACAATAGTAGGTAAGTTTTTAGATTATTGGTAATTAGGTTTGTTGGTATGTTTTGCTGTATGATTTTGTTCTTGAATTGGTAGCATATTATAGTCTTAACTCATATTTTATTCAGTTGTAGGTTTAGTTTTGATTTTGTTTTATATTTAGTTTTTATCCCATAGTTGTTGTTTTTTTTTTTTTTTTTTTTTTTTTTTAGCGTAGCATATTTATATATATTATAAGTTGTGTTTGTTGGGGCTGCAGCCTACATATTTGAGGGTCTTTTTAGTAGTTTAGTTTTAATCAATTTTAATTCTAAGTTAGATTTTATGGAAAATATAGTATGTTAGTGTTTGTATTGAATGCAGGTCTTTCTGTATATTGATTATAGGAGAGATAATAATATTGATATGATAGTGCAAGTGATTTGCTAATTTGATATATACTCGTTTGCAAGATATGTTTAGAAGAGTATTAAAAAAGGGGGTTTGATCTGATGAGAATTTTAGGCTGGACATCCCTGTTGTGAGAGGGGTATTGAATTTTGAGAGAGTGTTCCTAGCTGGTATGGGGGTATTTTAGCCTCTTGCTACTGGGGAAATTTTACACACACACGCAACGCATCATGGAGAAGTGGAGTATATGTAATGAGTAAAACAACAGTGGTTTTTCTATTATTAGTTTTATTATTTTGTAAATTTTGTATAGGTTGTTCTGGTTGTTTTGTGTTTGGTCAATTGCTAATTTTTAGCTGGCTGGGCAGTGTTTGTATATTTCATATTATTGATAGGTTGGGTAGAACTTGGTTTTATAGGCTCACATTATTTTTGGCTGAGCAGTATTTTTTTTTTGTGTATGGTAATTTGATGACGACACATCAGGTGTGAGATTAATTTTGTAGACCGAGATTTTTTATAAGATTTTTTTTGGAGTATTTATATGTTGTTTAGATCATATATGTCTGAGTAGGAGGCTGATAAGCGGCATCAGTTTGGCATTTATTAGTTGAACAGATCATCAATATAAGAATATATATATATATTCAAGTAGGCAAGCTGGTAGACGGCATCGGTTGACATTCGTAGATTCTTTGATTTCAGGCATTTTGAGCGTCCCTGATCCAGAGCATTGGTGTAGAGACATTGATAGATTCTTTGATTCAGGCATTTTGAGCATCCCTGATCCAGAGCATTGGTGTATTTATCGTATTATTTTATTTGCAAATATGCAATAATTATTTTGTTATAATATTATTGTTGTATTTTTAAATATACATTTTGTATTTCCTGAAAATAATAAAAATTTCTAACCAGCCATGAAAAAGCGTGCGCGTGTGTGTGTGTGTGGACGTGCAAAAATATTAATATTAACGCAAACAATTATTTGCACCAAAAATAATCATTTTATAAATGTAGAAAAATTTATAGCGCATGCTAAAATAAGGGGAATATGCGCATATAATTGCTATATTTGTTAAGAAATTTATAAAGATTTTATAAAATTTATAAAAATTATTCAAAAAATTCGAAAAATATACAAGTAATATTTTCACACTCATAATAAAATCAGGGGGTTATGAGTGTGTATTTACTAGTTTTGTTTGTTCAAGAATTTATAAAAAATTAATTTTCTAATAATAATAGAAAAAATATTCAGTGTAGACATGACTTCCCTTGTTTTTAATGCATTTTATTAGGACTCAAAACGGCTTGCTGTTGATCGCGTACATAAACATCTGATTGCACTTGTGTTTGTGTGCGTGTGTATGGGCGCAAAATATTTTTAAAAGAGAGAGAGAGCGGCAAAAATTTGAGAGAGCGTGTGTGTGATGTGTGTGTGGCGGTGGCGGCTGCCATTTTATGGAGAGATTTTGGAGACATTTTTTCCAACAAGTCAACTTGTTAAAATTATATATATTTACACACATATATATGAGGAGAATAACACAGGAGAAGTATATATATATGCAATATTTTGCACCAATTCAAGAACAAAATGGGTTAGATTTACATGGAAAAATATATCTACTGGCGACAAAAACGACTCACCCCGATCAATGTTCTGTGTTTTTTACAACAACAACAAGTTTTTTAAGCAGCAGCAGCAAGTATGAAAAACCATCAAAAAGGTCATCGAAAAAAGTCATCAAGAGCGGCGTCGGTATATCACACACGCAAAATAGCAGCAGCGTTAAAGGAGGGGCGGGGGCCCGGCTTCACTTATTCTTCTTCTTCTTCTTCTTAGCGGCGGCGGCAGCGGCGTTGACAGCGGCGGTGGCCGTATTTATAAACTGATATTATCCTCACTGCTTTTTGTTGTTGTTGTTGTTGTTATTGTTTTTATTATTGATGACGATTATTGCTATTATTGTCTCAATATAATTCACTAAATAGTTCAGGATACACAGCAAAACACAAGTCTAACCAACAGCAAAGTTTTTTGTTCTTGTAAATGCGATTCAGTAAACGGTCATTATATATATATGCATGCAAGCAAGCATCTAGCGGCGCACTTGTACATATGTACGTATGTATGTATTTGAGTGTACAGTTTTTGGTTATTTTCCACGAACAAAGGGAGACGCGCTAAGCACAGCCGAGACGATCAACATTCGTTTTATTATTGAGAGTGGGTGTCGGCAATAAGCCGAGAGCAAGCTAGTCGCTACAAATCGTATGCAAAATTTTTTTTTTTTTTTTTTTTGCTCTCACGCAAGCCAGCCTATTGCTTAAGCTTGGTTACATGGTTGATTCACACCCATACTTGGCATACACATGGATTAAAACAGCCGGTGTATAAGTCAGGGTGAATCTGCTCCACCATCGCCACAACGGTAGTAGTCCACGTGGATTCGGACGCCATATTGGTCACGGTAATTCAGCAAGTAAAATGGACTGCGGAATTCCAACAGGAAGTTTTGGCTCAATAAATTTGGCTGAGCAGTCAATATATGTACAGTATATCAATGAACCAGACAAAGTGTCTCCTTCATTGTACCAAATCTCAGAGAGAGGTAAAACTTGTACATTAATTGAGTAATATTTGTATGAAAAGTGAGTGGATAGAGTACAGTTGAGTTTGTGCACTGTAGAGCACCGGGCATGCATTCATACTCAGACCCTCCTACAGACGCGGGCATTAGGCTAACAACAGGGGTATCCGCATATGAAGAAGCCCAGTACTGTTCCAATACACCCACTTTCCTGTGAGCTTATTAAAAGTTGAATTTAATTGGTTATCAAAAGGGATAGCAAGAGGTAGGCAGAGGAGTGAGAGAGTTAGAAGAAGCAAGTCATACACTTATGGCTCTCCGTGATTACAGACGCGGGCATTAGGCTAACAACAATACAGAGAGCACTCTAAGGAAGCCACGCATCTCCCAACAGACCCTCTCCACTGTAGTGCAAGTTTAGTATGTAGAAGTTCAGATTAAATGGTGAGGCAGCAATAACTAGCTGCAACATCAGATTGATTATTGTTGTTTTAGTATTGTAAGAGTGTTATTGGAAGTTTTCAAATTTAGTAGGTAGGAGTATTAAGGCTGATATACTTTAGCCTGGTTGGTTTGAGTTGAGTAAGGTGTTTAGTAGGGTGTTAGAGTTAAAGTTTACCTGTCCAAGCCCTAGATGGGAGACACACAACAGGGCAACATCCAACAGTTCGTTCGCCCAGAGTTTACTAAATAAGCACCCACTGTAGAGTACCCTGCAGTTGTGTCGGAAGGGGGGATTTCGTGTATATTGAGTACGGTGTTTGAGTCTACCAGTCCAAGCCCTAACTGGGAGACACATAACAGGGCAACAACAGTTCGTTCGCCCAGAGTTATTAAATAAGCACCCACTGAAGAATACCCTGCAGTTGTGTCCGAAGGGGGGGGACTACGTGAGTTTTGTTATGTAGGGTGTTGAGTAACTGTTGGGGTTGATGAGCAGGTCACGCGCACTTGCTCACCATCCGTTAGGAGGCACTTGTCAATGGTGGTGGTCGTCGATGGCGGTCACCGGCGGCAGGACGAACGCGGTACAGACGGACGAGTGGCGAGGCGAGTTGAGTTGAGTTGAGTTGCGAGCTAAGAAAATCGTTGCGTTGCGCGTGGTTTAAGCATTCGAAAAAGACTGCCAGACCAGCGTTCAGCAACGATCCATTGCAGTCAAAAGCAGCGGGCAGCGAAAAACGATCGAACAATCTAGCAGTGAACGGCGCGAAGCGCCAATAGAAACGATAATAGCGGCAGCGAAGCTGACGCTTATAGCAAAAATACCGAACAGACACACGCATACATGCATACAATGGGCGGCGCGAAGCGCCGAATAGCGGCAGCGCAGCTATTGCTGCAACGACAATGGCGGCAGCGAAGCTGACGCAGTAGCGAAGATCAGCGACGCTGCAGCGAGAGAGAACAGGACAGACACACGTATAGCTAAAAAAAAGACACACGCATACATGCATACAATAGGCGGCGCTGAAAAAAGGCGCAGCACAAAAGCGCGAAAGAAGAAGCCGAATAAGACAGCGCAACAATGGCAGCGCTGAACGACAATGGCGGCAGCGAAGCTGACGCAGTAGCGAAAATCAGCGACGCTGCAGCGAGAAAGAACAGAACAGACATACGTATAGCTAAAATAGACACACGCATACATGCATACAATAGGCGGCGCTGAAACGACAATGGCGGCAGCGAAGCTGCAACGACATGAGCAGCACAGTAGCGAAAATCAGCGACGCTGCAGCGAGAAAGAACAGAACAGACATACGTATAGCTAAAAAAGACACACGCATACATGCATACAATAGGCGGCGCAAGCGCCAAGCAAGCTATTGCTGAAACGACAATGGCGGCAGCGAAGCTGACGCAGTAGCGAAAATCAGCGACGCTGCAGCGAGAAAAAGCAGAACAGACACACGTACACATACTATGAAAGAGGCGGGAGACCAATAGAAAGCGAGAATAGCGATAGCGGCAGCGCAGTCGGGGCGGCAGCTAGAAGCAGCGAAGCCAGTGGAAAAATACTGAACAAAACCGCGTGTACGTGTGAAAAAGCACACGCACACAAGTAAACACAGAATTTGCAGACCAGTCCTTTCATGTTTAAGAACTGGCCATATGCTGATATCAGTGATGCCAGTTTGGCCTTTTCAGGCCAAATAGTGATACCAATTTAGCCTTTTTAAAGCCAAATCTGGCCTTTTTCAGTGATGCCTATTTGGCTTTTTTCAAGCCAAATAGAGATGCCAATTTAGCCTTTTTTAAGGCCAAATCTGGCCTTTTTCAGAGATGCCAATTTAGCTTTTTTCAAGCTAAATCTGGCTTTTTTGCAGGGAATTTCGGAAAAAACAGCAGGCAGCGGGAATTTTTGGCTGAAAGTATTAAGAGAGAGAGCGACCTATCAGTAAATGCCGATTTTAGTCTTTTTCAAACTAAATCTGGCTTTTTTAAAAGGGCATTTGGGCAGCAATAATTTTTGCTATTTTTTATGTGATGCTACTGAAAGTATCACAGTAAAAATAAGCGAGAGAGCGACCTATCAGTGTTGTTAAATTTGCTTTTTTCAAGCTAATTTCAAACTTTTTATTTTTCAAGCTAAATCTGAGTTTTCTACAGGGCATTTGGGCAGCGGAAATTTTGGCTATTTTTTATGTGATGCTACTGAAAGTATCACAGTAAAAATAAGCGAGAGAGCGACCTATCAGTGTTGTTAAATTTGCTTTTTTTCAAGCTAATTTCTATTTTTTTCAAGCTAAATCTGAGTTTCACAGGGCTTATAAATTTGCAGCGGAAATTTTTTTTTTTTATGTGATGCTACTGAAAGTATCACAGTAAAAATAAGCGAGAGACGACCTATCAGTGTTGTTAAATTTGCTTTTTTCAAGCTAATTTCTAACTTTTTTTTTTTTCAAGCTAAATCTGAGTTTCCTACAGGGCATTTGTGCAGCGGAAATTTTGGCTATTATTTTATGTGATGCTACTGAAAGTATCACAGTAAAAAATAAGCGAGAGAGCGACCTATCAGTGTTGTTAAATTTGCTTTTTCAAGCTAATTTCAAACTTTTTTTTTCAAAGTAAATCTGATTTCTACAGGGCATTTGGGCAGCGAAAATTTTGGCTATTTTTTTTTGATGCTAGAAAGTACACAGAAAAAAAGAAAAACTATCAGTGTTGTTAAATTTGCTTTTTCAAGCTAATTCTTTTTAAAATCAGAGTTTTCTACAGGGCATTTGGGCAGCGGAAATTTTTAGGCAATTATTTTATTATTGAAAAGCTGGGCGACACCAGCAGCCCAATATAAATCAAAAAATACAACTAACTAAAGATGTTAAAAAAAAATTTTAATTAAAAATCAAACTGAAAAACTGGGCGACACCAGCAGCCCAAAATATAAATGCACGCAAAAAATAAAAAAAACTAACAAGATGTTAAGAAAGATTTAACTGGAAAATCCAACTGGAAAGCTGGGCGACACCAGCAGCCCAAAAGTAAACAGAGTCTATTTTCTTGTTAAAAGCACAATTCTGCTAATAGAAAAATTAGGAAAAATCTAACTGAATAGCTGGGCGACACCAGCAGCCCAATACAGATATTGGCAAAATACATACTAATAGGATGTTGAGAGAATTTTAATTGAAAATCAAACTGAAAAGCTGGGCGACACCAGCAGCCCAAAACAGATTCACGCAAAATACATTCTAACAAGATTTTAGGAGAAAATTTAACTGGAAAATCTAACTGAAAAGCTGGGCGACACCAGCAGCCCAATATAAATGCACGCAAAAATAAAAACTTGCAAGATGTTAAGAAAGATTTAACTGGAAAATCCAACTGGAAAGCTGGGCGACACCAGCAGCCCAAAAGTAAACAGAGTCTATTTTCTTGTTAAAAGCACAATTCTGCTAATAGAAAAAATTAGGAAAAATCTAACTGAATAGCTGGGCGACACCAGCAGCCCAATACAGATATTCGCAAAAGTACATACTAACAGGATGTTGAGAAAATTTTATTTGAAGATCAAACTGAAAAACTGGGCGACACCAGCAGCCCAAAACAGATTCACGCAAAATACATTCTAACAAGATTTTAGGAGAAAATTTAACTGGAAAATCTAACTGGAGAGCTGGGCGACACCAGCAGCCCAATATAAATGCACGCAAAAAAAAAAAACTAGCAAGATGTTAAGAAAGATTTAACTGGAAAATCCAACTGGAAAGCTGGGCGACACCAGCAGCCCAAAAGTAAACAGAGTCTATTTTCTTTTAAAGAAAAAAGCACAAATTAAAACGACTAAGAAAAATAAAGAAAAGAAAATTTAACTGAAAAGCTGGGCGACACCAGCAGCCCAATATAAATACACGCAAAAATAAAAACAAGATGTTAAGAAAGATTTAACTGGAAAATCAAACTGAAAAACTGGGCGACACCAGCAGCCCAATATAAATGCACGCAAAAATAAAAAACTAGCAAGATGTTAAGAAAGATTTAACTGGAAAATCCAACTGGAAAGCTGGGCGACACCAGCAGCCCAATAAAAAAAACCCAAAAAAAAAAAACTAGCAAGATGTTAAGAAAAATTTAACTGGAAAACCAACTGGAAAGCTGGGCGACACCAGCAGCCCAAAAGTAAACAGAATCTTTTCCTTGTTGAAAAGCAACAATTTTAGCTAATAAGAAGTAAATATATTCTATCAAAATGCTAAAGAGAATCAAACTGAAAAAGCTGGGCGACACCAGCAGCCCAATACAAATACACGCAAAAATACATACTAGCAAGATGTTAAGGAAAAATTTAACTGAAAATCAAACTGAAAAAGCTGGGCGACACCAGCAGCCCAATACAAATACACGCAAAATACATACTAACAAGATGTAAAGGAAAATCTAATTGAAAATCGAACTGAAAAGCTGGGCGACACCAGCAGCCTAAAAGTAATCGAACTCTTCCCTTCTTTAAAGAACCGCCAAAGCCGTAGCGACATACTAACAAAAGTAGAGAGTAATCTAACTGAAATTGCTGGGCGACACCAGCGTGTAAACGTATAAAAAGTTAGAGAATTTGACAAAGGCAGGAAGGGGGGGGAAGTAGCTCGCAACTCAACCAGTCGCCACAAAAATATCAGTCCCAAGACCAGTAACCGCGAAAATAATACCCACACGTTAGTCCACCGCAAGGTCCGTCCATTTTTAAAACGACACCAGACAATGCCAGACTCCTAACCCAATAAGGACCACTAGCTTGCCTGCTAGTAGCGGAGGGAGAAGGGGTTTGCTTACAACAGTTTTTAGTTGTCAAAGGACCTTTATAGATCACACCATGTTCATTTAGTAATAGAAAATAAAAAGTGGGAGTAAAATAATAAATGTGGGAGTAATAATAATGCAGATTGCCGGTCTGCTAGAAACGAACAGGCTTAACACACTCAGTTTAAAAACTTAGCGTGCTAGATCGATGGTTGTTTGTGAATAAAGGTTACAGCGGCCTCAGCAAATCTATGTTGCCATTATCCTGCTATGATCAATGTGAGATATTGGTAATTGGAGCATCCATACTTATTGCCTCAATGCAACAAACAATAGTATGTAGTTGTCGATGGAATCAAGCGCCAGATTGATGTATCGTTTTCTGCATACATACAACATGTATATACATATGGGTATACGCCCACGCACACACATACATACAGTACTGCAAGCATGTATAAGCGCGTGCGCACACACATAGGTACACAGATGATTTAAGCAGGCGGGTACCAAATTGCTCGACCCCAGCTGCTTTATATGTATGCAAAAGAATGGCGGAGATTTTTGAAATACAACCAGTTTTAAGCAGTTGCATGTTGTCATACTCAATTTCCCGGCAAGAAAAGAGATTTTTTGTAGAATCACAATTATAGTGATGTGAGTCAATGTAACTACAATAATTGTAGGTTGTCAATGAAAAATAAAAGTAACATCTGCATCATAGAAATAAATCTGAGATGTGAGTTTTTACTTTGTGGTCAATGTGTAGGGTTTTTTATATATGTACATCACACAGCGGCAAAACATGTGTGTACATAGGTATCAGTGGAATAGAGTGTTCAAATCACTCGGCAATACGCACGAGTGACGATGCTCTAGTTGTCAATTTCAGGGACTTTTTTGCACAGTAACACACACTCGCAGGGCGTACATGTGTGTCTGGGCAGATGATCAATGTAAACATATACATAGTTAGGCAAGTATATGATTGGAGGTGTTCTATAGTGCGGTATGGCACGTGTTCAATGTCTAGAGATCAGGGGGGGGGGGATGCGATTGTGCCTTCCGAGTAACCTAGCAAGCATAATTAAACAATTTATGCAAAATGTGTCTACATATAGCCGGCTTAGTGATTTTGTAAATATACAAATTTTAATTTTAATTTTAATTTAATTTCAATTAATTAGCAATGGCAGCAAGTACTTGGTCGAGATTGTTGTGAGCAGATTAAAAAGAAATGATTTTTGCCTCAATCACATTCAATGAATACCAGTGCAGCAGCTGGTCTACCCTATCCGCCGCCCCCCACTCAGACATTAAGAAACAGATCCCCTCCCACCTCATGCTTTCCCCAGTAATCAGAATATGGTTGTTCACATATATGCAATTACGCATAAAAGAATGCCGTTTTATCATCATGTACTGGGCAAACGCAGAGGAAGGATCTGTTTTCGAGTGGGGAAGCAGAGAGAGCAGACACACCGCGTTTGAGAAAAAAGTGAGCAGAGGCGGGGAGCAGTATATGTGCAAGCACACATATGCTCAGGAAACACGATAGACGCACTCTGTGGTAGAAGGAAAAGTTTGAGTTAAGATAGTATTCATTGAATGTTCAAATTGAGACTGCTTTTTACGTTAATTTAATGCAAGTTTGTATCAAGTTTTGTATTTACGTTAATTTTTGATGCAAGCTAAATTTAATAAGGCAAAGTTTACGTTAATTTTGAAAGAATATGCAAAATAGTTGCTCACAACAATTGGAATTTTAAACGAGAATTTAAGCGGGAATCCGATAAGTTTAACGCGCGCTAAGCAAGAAAATATACGAAAGCGAGAGCGGAGTAGAAAAATAATAATTTTAATCTAAAAATAAGAAATTTAGTTAAAAGGATTTTTAACCCTCCCTCCAAGAGCTGTAAATGAGAATTTAAAGTAATTTTTTATATCGAAATTTTTAATATAATAATATAATAATAGTATGTAATATAGTTGATAATGTAATACGTGTGCTGGTAATTAGGGGAAGGGAGGGGCAGGGGTCGTGGCAGGGCAGTTTTAGTCCGAGTCAGTCATTGAGAGAGTTGTGGTGGATCCTGTAGGCAACCGGAGGTAACCACTCAGCTGGGACTTCATCTGAGTGACCATCTCCTTTATATTGCATACCTCCATTTGTTGGTTGCTGACAATAGCAGTAAGCTGAGTTAGTTGTTGTGTGAGAGTCGAGTTGTCAGTCTGCTGTTGTTGTTGTTGTTGTTGTTGTTGTTGTTGTTGTTGTTGCTGCTGCTGCTGACGGTTTTCGCTGGGCTGTGATACATTATCTTGGGCATCCTGTTGCAAACGCCGTCGAAGTTGAGTCACTCGTCGTCGCTTACGAGCGTTGCTTGCATCAGTGGTCATCACGCCTGCATGCGGCAAACCCGAGGCATCCATGCTTCCAGTGTGAGTGTTTGGGGTGCGTATAGTAGTAGAACTGGGAGCAGCATCAACAACAGCGGCGGGCGCGCCAGCATCAGGATTAGTAGCAGTGAGCGCGTTTTGTTGTTGTTTTTTTGGTCGGGGGTGATGGTGTCCACGATGACGGCGGCGGCGGCGAGCGTAAAAGCGCACCTGAATCCGGCTCTACTGGGCGTCGCTTTTTTTGATATATTTTGAACAGCCCGGAAAATTGGCAGTGTGCTCTTGCATACAGTTTGCATTGCAGGAAGCGGACAAAATTGTGAGGCGTGTTTTGAGCCACATTTAATGCAACGCGGACTGTGATTGCAATAGCGTGCTGTATGCTGAAAACGCTGGCATTTGCTACATTAGGTATGAGCCTCTCAGGTTTGCGGTGAATTTTTAATTTTTTTAAAATTTTTTAAAAAATTTTTTTTTTTATAAAAATTTTTTTTTTTTTTTTTTTTTTTTTGGTTTTTTTTTTTAAAAAAAAAAATAAAAAAAAAAAAATTTTTTTTTTTTTAAAATTTTCCATTTTGGGGGAAAAAAGGGGGGTTCTTTAAAATCAAGCGTTTCTAATTCTTCGCGTATGCGACAGATTTTTGTTGAGGCATGAAGGGACAATGGCAACATTTTTTTTTTTAAAAAAAAAATTAATTTTTTTTTTTTTTTTCTAAAAAAAAAAAAAAAAACCCCTTTTGGTTGGGGGTTTTTTAGAGAAAATATTTTTTTTCCCCCCCCCCCATATTTTTTTTTTAAACCCGTAATTGGAGGTGAAGTATTGTTGAGAGTCTCAATAATGAGATCAAGGTCAATTTGGTGCGATGATGGCGCGCCGATGGTTTCCAAGCAGGAGGAGATCAAAATTGGCGGGGGCTTACGTTCGTCAGTCATGTCATTGTTACTTTCATTATACCTCATTGTCACAATCAGTATCCGCAGCAGCGCCGCCCGCTACCACCCGCCAACGACCACACCATCCCCTCACCACGACCGCTGGCAGTAAACGGTGGTGCCCAAAAAAAAAAAAAATTATTTTTTTAGGGGGGGAGAGGGAGAGTGGGCGAAGATTGAGACCAAATAGTCTGTTTGATGAGGACGGGCGATCGCCCATGGCCATAGCGGGATTTGTAGAGGCGCTATCTAAAGGAGATGGGGCATTTGCCATAGGGGATGGAGGACGAGCAGTTATACTGTTAGTATCGGCCAAACTATTGTCACTATCAATGACTATAGGTGAAGGGGGATCTTTGTAATTTTCAGACAATTCAGACGTATTAGTCTTAGAGGAAGACATGCTTGCAATAAGATTTTTGCTCACTGGCAAGAGCTGAAAGAGTTGCGCAAAAGGCGTTTTGCTTGGCGGTTGGTGCACTGGCTAGCCGAGACAAAATATTGGTGTACGGACTAAGCAATGGTTGGTGTATCGGACAAAGAGTGAAAACGCAACACGGAAAAAACAGCAAAAGCTGCTGCTCAAGGGGCGCTGCAAAAAATAATAATAATAAAAATATAAAAAACTGAAAAAGAAAATAATTTGGTTAAATATATGAATGTATAAATACTTGGTAACCAATATTAGGTTAGTTAGTAGCAGGGTGGGTATGAGCGTCTCTTCAAAAATTCCAGTATGGGTATTTTAGTAGCGTCGAAAAATTCCAGTATTTAATAGCATCAAAGATTCCAGTATGGGTAGTCACTAGCATCAGTATGGGTAGTCAATAGCATCAAAAATTCCAGGACGGGTCGTCTAAAGGGTGTACAGCATGTATGGGTAGTCAATAGCATCAAAATTCCAGGACGGGTCGTCGTCGTCAGTGGCGTCACAAGCGTAGTATTAGAGCGGAGAATTAGCACAGAGTATGGGTAGTCACTAGCATCAGTATGGGTAGTCAATAGCATCAAAATTCCAGGACGGGTCGTCGTCGTCAGTGGCGTCGCAAGCGTAGTATTAGAGCGGAGAATTAGCACAGAGAGAACCGAATTCCGGAGGCGAGGATGAACACGTTTTATTTGTCTATGCAAATATATGAGTTTTCCTAGAACGCACACACGAAAAACCGAAAAACCGAAAACCGAAAAACCGAAAAAACCGAAAAGTCAAGATACCAGAACGCCACCTTAGTGGGGGCTAGCCCCTGAGTTAAATTGTTCACTACACACACAGCACTATATTTATAGACACGCTGGTCTCGAAAAGGCACAGATCGCTGTGTCCTTTTCTTTTTCTGTTGGGGTTGATGAGCAGGTCACGCGCACTTGCTCACCATCCGTTAGGAGGCACTTGTCAATGGTGGTGGTCGTCGATGGCGGTCACCGGCGGCAGGACGAAACGCGGTACTCTCACGGACAGACGGACGAGTGGCGAGGCGAGTTGAGTTGCGAGCTAAGAATCGTTGCGTTGCGCGTGGTTTAAGCATTCGAAAAAGACTGCCAGACCAGCGTTCAGCAACGATCCATTGCAGTCAAAAGCAGCGGGCAGCGAAAAACGATCGAACAATCTAGCAGTGAACGGCGCGAAGCGCCAATAGAAACGATAATAGCGGCAGCGAAGCTGACGCTTTTAGCAAAAAATACTGAACAGACACACGCATACATGCATACAATGGGCGGCGCGAAGCGCCGAATAGCGGCAGCGCAGCTATTGCTGCAACGACAATGGCGGCAGCGAAGCTGACGCAGTAGCGAAGATCAGCGACGCTGCAGCGAGAGAGAACAGGACAGACACACGTATAGCTAAAAAAGACACACGCATACATGCATACAATAGGCAGCGCTGAGAAAAGGCGCAAAGGACGCGGCAAAAGCGGAGCGATTGCTGCAAGACAATGCGGCAGCGAAACGCAAAATCATAGCGACGCTGCAGCGAGAAAGAACAGAACAGACATACGTATAGCTAAAATAGACACACGCATACAATAGCAAACAATAGGCAGAAAGGCAGCAATGCTGAAACGACAATGGCGGCAGCGAAGCTGACGCAGTAGCGAAAATCAGCGACGCTGCAGCGAAAGAACAGAACAGACATACGTATAGCTAAAATAGACACACGCATACATGCATACAATAGGCGGCGCTGAAAAGACAATGGCGGCAGCGAAGCTGACGCAGTAGCGAAAAAGCAGCGACGCTGCAGCGAGAAAAAGCAGAACAGACACACGTACACATACTATGAAAGAGGCGGGAGACCAATAGAAAGCGAGAATAGCGATAGCGGCAGCGCAGTCGGGGCGGCAGCTAGAAGCAGCGAAGCCAGTGGAAAAATACTGAACAAAAACCGCGTGTACGTGTGAAAAAGCACACGCACACAAGCAAACACAGAATTTGCAGACCAGTCCTTTCATGTTTAAGAACTGGCCATATGCTGATATCAGTGATGCCAGTTTGGCCTTTTCAGGCCAAATAGTGATACCAATTTAGCCTTTTTAAAAGCCAAATCTGGCCTTTTTCAGTGATGCCTATTTGGCTTTTTTCAAGCCAAATAGAGATGCCAATTTAGCCTTTTTTAAGGCCAAATCTGGCCTTTTTCAGAGATGCCAATTTAGCTTTTTTCAAGCTAAATCTGGCTTTTTTGCAGGGAATTTCGGAAAAAACAGCAGGCAGCGGGAATTTTTGGCTGAAAGTATTAAGAGAGAGAGCGACCTATCAGTAAATGCCGATTTTAGTCTTTTTCAAACTAAATCTGGCTTTTTTACAGGGCATTTGGGCAGCAATAATTTTTGCTATTTTTTATGTGATGCTACTGAAAGTATCACAGTAAAAATAAGCGAGAGAGCGACCTATCAGTGTTGTTAAATTTGCTTTTTTCAAGCTAATTTCAAACTTTTTTTTTTCAAGCTAAATCTGAGTTTCCTACAGGGCATTTGTGCAGCGGAAATTTTGGCTATTTTTTTTTTTGGTGATGCTACTGAAAGTATCACAGTAAAAATAAGCGGAAGAGCGACCTATCAGTGTTGTTAAATTTGCTTTTTTCAAGCTAATTTCTAACTTCTTTTTTTTCAAGCTAAATCTGAGTTTTCTACAGGGCATTTGTGCAGCGGAAATTTTGGCTATTTTTTATGTGATGCTACTGAAAGTATCACAGTAAAAATAAGCGAGAGAGCGACCTATCAGTGTTGTTAAATTTGCTTTTTTCAAGCTAATTCCTTTTTTTCAAGCAAAATCTGAGTTTTCTACAGGGTATTTGGGCAGCGGAAATTTTTGGCTATTATTTTATTATTGAAAAGCTGGGCGACACCAGCAGCCCAATATAAATGCAAAATACAAACTAGCAAGATGTTAAGAGAAGAAATTTAACTGGAAAATCTAACTGGAAAGCTGGGCGACACCAGCAGCCCAAAAGTAAACAGAGTCTAAATTTCCTTGTTAAAAGCACAATTCTGCTAAAATAAAAATTTAGGAAAAAATACTGGAAAACAACGAATAAGCATAAAAAATACTAACAATAAAAAAATGAAAAGCTGGGCGACACCAGCAGCCCAATACAGATATTAGCAAAAAATACATACTAAACAAAGGATGTTGAGAGAATTTTAATTGAAAATCAAACTGAAAAGCTGGGCGACACCAGCAGCCCAAAACAGATTCACGCAAAATACATTCTAACAAGATTTTAGGAGAAAATTTAACTGGAAAATCTAACTGGAGAGCTGGGCGACACCAGCAGCCCAATATAAATGCACGCGAAAATAAAAACTAGCAAGATGTTAAGAAAATTTAACTGGAAAATCCAAACTGGAAAGCTGGGCGACACCAGCAGCCCAAAACAGATTCACGCAAAAACATTCTAAAAATTTAGAAAATTTAATGGAAAATCTAACTGAAGAGCTGGGCGACACCAGCAGCCCAATATAAATGCACGCGAAAATAAAAAAACTAGCAAGATGTTAAGAAAGATTTAACTGGAAAATCCAACTGGAAAGCTGGGCGACACCAGCAGCCCAAAAGTAAACAGAGTCTATTTTCTTGTTAAAAGCACAATTCTGCTAATAGAAAAATTAGGAAAAATCTAACTGAATAGCTGGGCGACACCAGCAGCCCAATATAAGATATGCACGAAAATACATACTAACAGGATGTTGAGAAAATTTTAATTTGAAAATTCAACCGAAACAGAAAAAAAAAAATTAAAATTAGAGAAAATCTAACTGAAAAGCTGGGCGACACCAGCAGCCCAATATAAATGCACGCAAAAAATAAAACTAGTAAGATGTTAAGAGGGATTTAACTGGAAAATCCAACTGGAAAGCTGGGCGACACCAGCAGCCCAAAAGTAAACAGAGTCTATTTTCTTGTTAAAAGCACAATTCTGCTAATAGAAAAATTAAGGAAAAATTTAACTGAAAAGCTGGGCGACACCAGCAGCCCAATATAAATGCACGCAAAATACATACTAGCAAGATGTTAAGGAAAGTCTAATTGAAAATCGAACTGAAAAGCTGGGCGACACCAGCAGCCCAATATAAATGCACGCAAAAAATAACAACTAGTAAGATGTTAAGAGGGATTTAACTGGAAAATCCAACTGGAAAGCTGGGCGACACCAGCAGCCCAAAAGTAAACAGAGTCTATTTTCTTGGTAAAAGCACAATTCTGCTAATAGAAAAATTAGGAAAAATCTAACTGAATAGCTGGGCGACACCAGCAGCCCAATACAGATATTCGCAAAAATACATACTAACAGGATGTTGAGAAATTTTAATTTGAAGATCAAACTGAAAAACTGGGCGACACCAGCAGCCCAAAAAAAATTCACGCAAAATACATTCTAACAAGATTTTAGGAGAAAATTTAACTGGAAAATCTAACTGGAAAGCTGGGCGACACCAGCAGCCCAATATAAATGCACGCGAAAATAAAAAACTAGCAAGATGTTAAGAAAGATTTAACTGGAAAATCCAACTGGAAAGCTGGGCGACACCAGCAGCCCAAAAGTAAACAGAGTCTATTTTCTTGGTAAAAGCACAATTCTGCTAACAGAAGATAAGGACAAATTTAACTGAAAAGCTGGGCGACACCAGCAGCCCAATATAAATGCACGCAAAATATAAAAACTAGTAAGATGTTAAGAAAGATTTAACTGGAAAATCCAACTGGAAAGCTGGGCGACACCAGCAGCCCAAAAGTAAACAGAGTCTTTTTCCTTGTTGAAAGCAACAATTTTAGCTAATAAGAAGTAAATATATTCTATGAAAATGCTAAAAAAATCAACTGAAAAGCTGGGCGACACCAGCAGCCCAATACAAATAACGCAAAATAAAAAAATAGCAAGATGTTAAAAAAATTTAAGAGAAATCAAACTGGAAAAGCTGGGCGACACCAGCAGCCCAATACAAATACACGCAAAATACATACTAGCAAGATGTTAAGGAAAATTTTATTTGAAGATCAACCTGAAAAACTGGGCGACACCAGCAGCCCAATACAAATACACGCAAAATATATACTAACAAGATGTAAAGGAAAATCTAATTGAAAATCGAACTGAAAAGCTGCGATACCAGCAGCCTAAAAGTAGAAGGGTCGAACTCTTTACTTCTTTAAAGAACCCAAAGCCGTAGCGACATACACTAACAAGTAGTAGAGAGTAATCTAACTGAAATTGCTGGGCGACACCAGCGTGTAAACGTACAAGAAGTTAGAGAATTTGACAAAGGCAGGAAGGGGGGGAAGTAGCTCGCAACTCAACCAGTCGCCACAAAAATATCAGTCCCAAGACCAGTAACCGCGAAAATAATACCCACACGTTAGTCCACCGCAAGGTCCGTCCATTTTTAAAACGACACCAGACAATGCCAGACTCCTAACCCAATAAGGACCACTAGCTTGCCTGCTAGTAGCGGAGGGAGAAGGGGTTTGCTTACAACAGTTTTTAGTTGTCAAAGGACCTTTATAGATCACACCATGTTCATTTAGTAATAGAAAATAAAAAGTGGGAGTAAAATAATAAATGTGGGAGTAAAAATAATGCAGATTGCCGGTCTGCTAGAAACGAACAGGCTTAACACACTCAGTTAAAAACTTAGCGTGCTAGATCGATGGTTGGTTGTGAATAAAGGTTACAGCGGCCTCAGCAAATCTATGTTGCCATTATCCTGCTATGATCAATGTGAGATATTGGTAATTGGAGCATACATACTTATTGCCTCAATGCAACAAACAATAGTATGTAGTTGTCGATGAAATCAAGCGCCAGATTGATGCATCGTTTTCTGCATACATACAACATGTATATACATATGGGTATACGCCCACGCACACACATACATACAGTACTGCAAGCATGTATAAGCGCGTGCGCACACACATAGGTACACAGATGATTTAAGCAGGCGGGTACCAAATTGCTCGACCCCAGCTGCTTTATATGTATGCAAAAGAATGGCGGAGATTTTTGGAATACAACCAGTTTTAAGCAGTTGCATGTTGTCATACTCAATTTCCCGGCAAGAAAAGAGATTTTTTGTAGAATCACAATTATAGTGATGTGAGTCAATGTAACTACAATAATTGTAGGTTGTCAATGAAAAATAAAAGTAACATCTGCATCATAGAAATAAATCTGAGATGTGAGTTTTTACTTTGTGGTCAATGTGTAGGGTTTTTTATATATGTACATCACACAGCGGCAAAACATGTGTGTACATAGGTATCAGTGGAATAGAGTGTTCAAATCACTCGGCAATACGCACGAGTGACGATGCTCTAGTTGTCAATTTCAGGGACTTTTTTGCACAGTAACACACACTCGCAGGGCGTACATGTGTGTCTGGGCAGATGATCAATGTAAACATATACATAGTTAGGCAAGTATATGATTGGAGGTGTTCTATAGTGCGATATGGCACGTGTTCAATGTCTAGAGATCAGGGGGGGTGGATGCGATTGTGCCTTCCGAGTAACCTAGCAAGCATAATTAAACAATTTATGCAAAATGTGTCTACATATAGCCGGCTTAGTGATTTTGTAAATATACAAATTTTAATTTTAATTTTAATTTCAATTAATTAGCAATGGCAGCAAGTACTTGGTCGAGATTGTTGTGAGCAGATTAAAAAGAAATGATTTTTGCCTCAATCACATTCAATGAATACCAGTGCAGCAGCTGGTCTACCCTATCCGCCGCCCCCCACTCAGACATTAAGAAACAGATCCCCTCCCACCTCATGCTTTCCCCAGTAATCAGAATATGGTTGTTCACATATATGCAATTACGCATAAAAGAATGCCGTTTTATCATCATGTACTGGGCAAACGCAGAGGAAGGATCTGTTTTCGAGTGGGGAAGCAGAGAGAGCAGACACACCGCGTTTGAGAAAAAAGTGAGCAGAGGCGGGGAGCAGTATATGTGCAAGCACACATATGCTCAGGAAACACGATAGACGCACTCTGTGGTAGAAGGAAAAGTTTGAGTTAAGATAGTATTCATTGAATGTTCAAATTGAGACTGCTTTTTACGTTAATTTAATGCAAGTTTGTATCAAGTTTTGTATTTACGTTAATTTTTGATGCAAGCTAAATTTAATAAGGCAAAGTTTACGTTAATTTTGAAAGAATATGCAAAATAGTTGCTCACAACAATTGGAATTTTAAACGAGAATTTAAGCGGGAATCCGATAAGTTTAGCGCGCGCTATGCAAGAAAAACATACGAAAGCGAGAGCGGAGTAGAAAAATAATAATTTTAATCTAAAAATAAGAAATTTTAATAAAAGGATTTTTAACCCTCCCTCCAAGAGCTGTAAATGAGAATTTAAAGTAATTTTTTATATCGAAATTTTTAATATAATAATATAATAATAGTATGTAATATAGTTGATAATGTAATACGTATGCTGGTAATTAGGGGAGGGAGGGGCAGGGGTCGTGGCAGGGCAGTTTTAGTCCGAGTCAGTCATTGAGAGAGTTGTGGTGGATCCTGTAGGCAACCGGAGGTAACCACTCAGCTGGGACTTCATCTGAGTGACCATCTCCTTTATATTGCATACCTCCATTTGTTGGTTGCTGACAATAGCAGTAAGCTGAGTTAGTTGTTGTGTGAGAGTCGAGTTGTCAGTCTGCTGTTGTTGTTGTTGTTGTTGTTGTTGTTGTTGTTGCTGCTGTTGTTGCTGCTGCTGCTGACGGTTTTCGCTGGGCTGTGATACATTATCTTGGGCATCCTGTTGCAAACGCCGTCGAAGTTGAGTCACTCGTCGTCGCTTACGAGCGTTGCTTGCATCAGTGGTCATCACGCCTGCATGCGGCAAACCCGAGGCATCCATGCTTCCAGTGTGAGTGTTTGGGGTGCGTATAGTAGTAGAACTGGGAGCAGCATCAACAACAGCGGCAAGCGCGCCAGCATCAGTAGCAGGGCGAAGATTGAGACCAAATAGTCTGTTTGATGAGGACGGGCGATCGCCCATGGCAATAGCGGGATTTTTAGAGGCGCTATCTAAAAGAGATGGGGCATTCGCCATAGGGGATGGAGGACGAGCAGTTATACTGTTAGTATCGGCCAAACTATTGTCACTATCAATGACTATAGGTGAAGGGGGATCTTTGTAATTTTCAGACAATTCAGACGTATTAGTCTTAGAGGAAGACATGCTTGCAATAAGATTTTGCTCAGGCAAGAGCTGAAAGAGTTGCGCAAAAGGCGTTTTGCTTGGCGGTTGGTGCACTGGCTAGCCGAGACAAAATATTGGTGTACGGACTAAGCAATGGTTGGTGTATCGGACAAAGAGTGAAAACGCAACACGGAAAAAAAAAGCAAAAGCTGCTGCTCAAGGGGCGCTGCAAAAAATAATAATAATAAAAATATAAAAAACTGAAAAAGAAAATAATTTGGTTAAATATATGAATGTATAAATACTTGGTAACCAATATTAGGTTAGTGGGGGGCTCTTCAAAAATTCCAGTATGGGTATTTTAGTAGCGTCGAAAAATTCCAGTATTTAATAGCATCAAAGATGTCAATAGCATCAAAATTCCAGTATGGTAGTCACTAGCATCAGTATGGGTAGTCAATAGCATCAAAAATTCCAGGACGGGTCGTCACTAGCATCAGTATGGGTAGTCAATAGCATCAAAAATTCCAGGACGGGTCGTCGTCGTCAGTGGCGTCGCAAGCGTAGTATTAGAGCGGAGAATTAGCACAGAGAGAACCGAATTCCGGAGGCGAGGATGAACACGTTTTATTTGTCTATGCAAATATATGAGTTTTCCTAGAACGCACACACGAAAAACCGAAAAACCGAAAACCGAAAAACCGAAAAAACCGAAAAGTCAAGATACCAGAACGCCACCTTAGTGGGGGCTAGCCCCTGAGTTAAATTGTTCACTACACACACAGCACTATATTTATAGACACGCTGGTCTCGAAAAGGCACAGATCGCTGTGTCCTTTTCTTTTTCTGTTGGGGTTGATGAGCAGGTCACGCGCACTTGCTCACCATCCGTTAGGAGGCACTTGTCAATGGTGGTGGTCGTCGATGGCGGTCACCGGCGGCAGGACGAAACGCGGTACTCTCACGGACAGACGGACGAGTGGCGAGGCGAGTTGAGTTGCGAGCTAAGAAAATCGTTGCGTTGCGCGTGGTTTAAGCATTCGAAAAAGACTGCCAGACCAGCGTTCAGCAACGATCCATTGCAGTCAAAAGCAGCGGGCAGCGAAAAACGATCGAACAATCTAGCAGTGAACGGCGCGAAGCGCCAATAGAAACGATAATAGCGGCAGCGAAGCTGACGCTTTTAGCAAAAAATACTGAACAGACACACGCACACATGCATACAATAGGCGGCGCGAAGCGCCGAATAGCGGCAGCGCAGCTATTGCTGCAACGACAATGGCGGCAGCGAAGCTGACGCAGTAGCGAAGATCAGCGACGCTGCAGCGAGAGAGAACAGGACAGACACACGTATAGCTAAAAAAAAAAAAGACACACGCATACATGCATACAATAGGCAGCGCTGAGAAGACAGAAGCGCGGAGCGCAGACAGCTATTAATTGCTGCAACGACAATGGCGGCAGCGAAGCTGACGCAGTAGCGAAAATTAGCGACGCTGCAGCGAGAAAGAACAGAACAGACATACGTATAGCTAAAATAGACACACGCATACATGCATAAACCCAATAGGCGGCAGCCCAATACAAATACACTCAAAATATATACTAACAAGATGTAAAGGAAAATCTAATTGAAGATCGAACTGAAAAGCTGGGCGACACCAGCAGCCTAAAAGTAATCGAACTCTTCTCTTCTTTAAAGAACCGCCAAAGCCGTAGCGACATACTAACAAGAGTAGAGAGTAATCTAACTCAAATTGCTGGGCGACATCAGCGTGTAAACATATAAGAAGTTAGAGAATTTGACAAAGGGAGGGGGGGGAAATATTTCAACAAATACCCGGTTCCCAAAAAAATATTAGTCCCAAGACAAGTAACCGCGGAAAATAACCCAGCGCCAATTTCCATCCAAAAAAAAATATCCCACTTTTTTTCCCCCCCAAGGTTCCTTCCTTTTTAAAACGACACCAGACAATGCCAGACTCCTAACCCAATAAGGACCACTAGCTTGCCTGCTAGTAGCGGAGGGAGAAGGGGTTTGCTTACAACAGTTTTTAGTTGTCAAAGGACCTTTATAGATCACACCATGTTCATTTAGTAATAGAAAATAAAAAGTGGGAGTAAAATAATAAATGTGGGAGTAATAATAATGCGCAGATGCGGTCTGCTACAAACGAACAGGCTTAACACACTCAGTTAAAAACTTAGCGTGCTAGATCGATGGTTGGTTGTGAATAAAGGTTACAGCGGCCTCAGCAAATCTATGTTGCCATTATCCTGCTATGATCAATGTGAGATATTGGTGATTGGACCATACATACTTATTGCCTCAATGCAACAAACAATAGTATGTAGTTGTCGATGGAATCAAGCGCCAGATTGATGTATCGTTTTCTGCATACATACAACATGTATATACACATGGGTATACGCCCACGCACAACACATACATACAGTACTGCAAGCATGTATAAGCGCGTGCGCACACACATAGGTACACAGATGATTTAAGCAGGCGGGTACCAAATTGCTCGACCCCAGCTGCTTTATATGTATGCAAAAGAATGGCGGAGATTTTTGGAATACAACCAGTTTTAAGCAGTTGCATGTTGTCATACTCAATTTCCCGGCAAGAAAAGAGATTTTTTGTAGAATCACAATTATAGTGATGTGAGTCAATGTAACTACAATAATTGTAGGTTGTCAATGAAAAATAAAAGTAACATCTGCATCATAGAAATAAATCTGAGATGTGAGTTTTTACTTTGTGGTCAATGTGTAGGGTTTTTTATATATGTACATCACATAGCGGCAAAACATGTGTGTACATAGGTTTCAGTGGAATAGAGTGTTCAAATCACTCGGCGATACGCACGAGTGACGATGCTCTAGTTGTCAATTTCAGGGACTTTTTTGCACAGTAACACACACTCGCAGGGCGTACATGTGTGTCTGGGCAGATGATCAATGTAAACATATACATAGTTAGGCAAGTATATGATTGGAGGTGTTCTATAGTGCGGTATGGCACGTGTTCAATGTCTAGAGATCAGGGGTTGGGGGGGGGGCGGGGGGGTGGATGCGATTGTGCCTTCCGAGTAACCTAGCAAGCATAATTAAACAATTTATGCAAAATGTGTCTACATATAGCCGGCTTAGTGATTTTGTAAATATACAAATTTTAATTTTAATTTAATTTCAATTAATTAGCAATGGCAGCAAGTACTTGGTCGAGATTGTTGTGAGCAGATTAAAAAGAAATGATTTTTGCCTCAATCACATTCAATGAATACCAGTGCAGCAGCTGGTCTACCCCATCCGCCGCCCCCCACTCAGACATTAAGAAACAGATCCCCTCCCACCTCATGCTTTCCCCAGTAATCAGAATATGGTTGTTCACATATATGCAATTACGCATAAAAGAATGCCGTTTTATCATCATGTACTGGGCAAACGCAGAGGAAGGATCTGTTTTCGAGTGGGGAAGCATAGAGAGCAGACACACCGCGTTTGAGAAAAAAGTGAGCAGAGGCGGGGAGCAGTATATGTGCAAGCACACATATGCTCAGGAAACACGATAGACGCACTCTGTGGTAGAAGGAAAAGTTTGAGTTAAGATAGTATTCATTGAATGTTCAAATTGAGACTGCTTTTTACGTTAATTTAATGCAAGTTTGTATCAAGTTTTGTATTTACGTTAATTTTTGATGCAAGCTTAATTTAATAAGGCAAAGTTTACGTTAATTTTGAAAGAGTATGCAAAATAGTTGCTCACAACAATTGGAATTTTAAACGAGAATTTAAGCGGGAATTCGATGAGTTTAGCGCGCGCTATGCAAGAAAACATACGAAAGCGAGAGCGGAGTAGAAAATGAATAATTTTAATCTAAAAATAAGAAATTAAAATAAAAGGATTTTTAACCCTCCCTCCAAGAGCTGTAAATGAGAATTTAAAGTAATTTTTTATATCGAAATTTTTAATATAATAATATAATAATAGTATGTAATATAGTTGATAATGTAATACGTATGCTGGTAATTAGGGGAGGGAGGGGCAGGGGTCGTGGCAGGGCAGTTTTAGTCCGAGTCAGTCATTGAGAGAGTTGTGGTGGATCCTGTAGGCAACCGGAGGTAACCACTCAGCTGGGACTTCATCTGAGTGACCATCTCCTTTATATTGCATACCTCCATTTGTTGGTTGCTGACAATAGCAGTAAGCTGAGTCAGTTGTTGTGTGAGAGTCGAGTTGTCAGTCTGCTGTTGTTGTTGTTGTTGTTGTTGTTGCTGCTGTTGTTGTTGTTGCTGCTGCTGCTGACGGTTTTCGCTGGGCTGTGATACATTATCTTGGGCATCCTGTTGCAAACGCCGTCGAAGTTGAGTCACTCGTCGTCGCTTACGAGCGTTGCTTGCATCAGTGGTCATCACGCCTGCATGCGGCAAACCCGAGGCATCCATGCTTCCAGTGTGAGTGTTTGGGGTGCGTATAGTAGTAGAACTGGGAGCAGCATCAACAACAGCGGCAAGCGCGCCAGCATCAGTAGCAGGGCGAAGATTGAGACCAAATAGTCTGTTTGATGAGGAAGGGCGATCGCCCATGGCAATAGCGGGATTTTTAGAGGCGCTATCTAAAAGAGATGGGGCATTCGCCATAGGGGATGGAGGACGAGAAGTTATACTGTTAGTATCGGCCAAACTATTGTCACTATCAATGACTATAGGTGAAGGGGGATCTTTGTAATTTTCAGACAATTCAGACGTATTAGTCTTAGAGGAAGACATGCTTGCAATAAGAGCTGGCAAGAGCTGAAGGAGTTGCGCAAAAGGCGTTTTGCTTGGCGGTTGGTGCACTGGCTAGCCGAGACAAAATATTGGTGTACGGACTAAGCAATGGTTGGTGTATCGGACAAAGAGTAAAACGCAACACGGAAAAAACAGCAAAAGCTGCTGCTCAAGGGGCGCTGCAAAAAATAATAATAATTAAAATATAAAAAACTGAAAAAGAAAATAATTTGGTTAAATATATGAATGTATAAATACTTGGTAACCAATATTAGGTTAGTTAAAAAATTAGTAGCGTCGAAAAATTCCAGTAGTCAATAGCATCAAAGATTCCAGTATGGGTAGTCACTAGCATCAGTATGGGTAGTCAATAGCATCAAAAATTCCAGGACGGGTCGTCACTAGCATCAGTATGGGGAGTCAATAGCATCAAAAATTCCAGGACGGGTCGTCGTCGTCAGTGGCGTCGCAAGCGTAGTATTAGAGCGGAGAATTAGCACAGAGAGAACCGAATTCCGGAGGCGAGGATGAACACGTTTTATTTGTCTATGCAAATATATGAGTTTTCCTAGAACGCACACACGAAAAACCGAAAAACCGAAAACCGAAAAACCGAAAAAACCGAAAAGTCAAGATACCAGAACGCCACCTTAGTGGGGGCTAGCCCCTGAGTTAAATTGTTCACTACACACATAGCACTATATTTATAGACACGCTGGTCTCGAAAAGGCACAGATCGCTGTGTCCTTTTCTTTTTCTGTTGGGGTTGATGAGCAGGTCACGCGCACTTGCTCACCATCCGTTAGGAGGCACTTGTCAATGGTGGTCACTGGCGGTCACCGGCGGCAGGACGAAACGCGGTACTCTCACGGACAGACGGACGAGTGGCGAGGCGAGTTGAGTTGAGTTGAGTTGCGAGCTAAGAAAATCGTTGCGTTGCGCGTGGTTTAAGCATTCGAAAAAGACTGCCAGACCAGCGTTCAGCAACGATCCATTGCAGTCAAAAGCAGCGGGCAGCGAAAAACGATCGAACAATCTAGCAGTGAACGGCGCGAAGCGCCAATAGAAACGATAATAGCGGCAGCGAAGCTGACGCTTTTAGCAAAAAAATACTGAACAGACACACGCACACATGCATACAATAAGCGGCGCGAAGCGCCGAATAGCGGCAGCGCAGCTATTGCTGCAACGACAATGGCGGCAGCGAAGCTGACGCAGTAGCGAAGATCAGCGACGCTGCAGCGAGAGAGAACAGGACAGACACACGTATAGCTAAAAAAAAAAAAAAGACACACGCATACATGCATACAATAGGCAGCGCTGAGAAGACAGAAGCGCCGAATAGCGGCAGCGCAGCTATTGCTGCAACGACAATGGCGGCAGCGAAGCTGACGCAGTAGCGAAAATTAGCGACGCTGCAGCGAGAAAGAACAGAACAGACATACGTATAGCTAAAATAGACACACGCATACATGCATACAATAGGCGGCGAAACGGCAGCGAAGCGCCGAATAGCGGCAGCGCAGCTATTGCTGAAACGAATAGCGATAGCGGCAGCGCAGTCGGCGGCAGCTAGAAGCAGCGAAGCCAGTGGAAAAATACTGAATAAATGCGTGTACGTGTGAAAAAGCACACGCACACAAGCAAACACAGAATTTGCAGACCAGTCCTTTCATGTTTAAGAACTGGCCATATGCTAATATCAGTGATGCCAGTTTGGCCTTTTCAGGCCAAATAGTGATACCAATTTAGCCTTTTTTAAGGCCAAATCTGGCCTTTTTCAGTGATGCCTATTTGGCTTTTTTCAAGCCAAATAGAGATGCCAATTTAGCCTTTTTTAAGGCCAAATCTGGCCTTTTTCAGAGATGCCAATTTAGCTTTTTTCAAGCTAAATCTGGCTTTTTTGCAGGGAATTTCGGAAAAAACAGCAGGCAGCGGGAGTTTTTGGCTGAAAGTATTAAGAGAGAGAGCGACTTATCGGTAAATGCCAATTTTAGTTTTTTTCAAACTAAATCAGGCTTTTTTTTACAGGGCATTTGGGCAGCAATAATTTTTGCTATTTTTTATGTGATGCTACTGAAAGTATCACAGTAAAAATAAGCGAGAGAGCGACCTATCAGTGTTGTTAAATTTGCTTTTTTTTCAAGCTAATTTCTTTTTTCAAGCTAAATCTGAGTTTTCTACAGGGCATTTGGGCAGCGGAAATTTTTGGCTATTTTTTATGTGAAGCTACTGAAAGTATCACAGTAAAAGCAAGCAAGAGAGCGACCTATCAGTGTTGTTAAATTTGCTTTTTTCAAGCTAATTTCAAACTTCTTTTTTTTCAAGCTAAATCTGAGTTTCCTACAAGGCATTTGGGCAGCGGAAATTTTTTGGCTACTTTTTATGTGATGCTACTGAAAGCATCACAGTAAAAATAAGCGGAAGAGCGACCTATTAGTGTTGTTAAATTTGCTTTTTTCAAGCTAATTCCTTTTTTCGAGTAAAATCTGAGTTTTCTACAGGGTATTTGGGCAGCGGAAATTTTTGGCTATTTTTTATGTGAAGCTACTGAAAGTATCACAGTAAAAGCAAGCAAGAGAGCGACCTATTAGTGTTGTTAAATTTGCTTTATTCAAGCTAATTCCTTTTTTCGAGCAAAATCTGAGTTTTCTACAGGGTATTTGGGCAGCGGAAATTTTTGGCTATTATTTTATTATTGAAAAGCTGGGCGACACCAGCAGCCCAATACAAATACACGCAAAATACATACCAGCAAGATGCTAAGAGAAGAAATTTAACTGGAAAATCTAACTGGAAAGCTGGGCGACACCAGCAGCCCAAAAGTAAACAGAGTCTATTTTCTTGTTAAAAGCACAATTCTGCTAATAGAAAAAATTAGGAAAAATCTAACTGAATAGCTGGGCGACACCAGCAGCCCAATACAGATATTCGCAAAGTACATACTAACAGGATGTTGAGAAAATTTTATTTGAAGATCAAACTGAAAAACTGGGCGACACCAGCAGCCCAAAACAGATTCACGCAAAATACATTCTAACAAGATTTTAGGAGAAAATTTAACTGGGAAATCTAACTGGAGAGCTGGGCGACACCAGCAGCCCAATATAAATGCACGCGAAAATAAAAAACTAGCAAGATGTTAAGAAAGATTTAACTGGAAAATCCAACTGGAAAGCTGGGCGACACCAGCAGCCCAATATAAATGCACGCGAAAATAGAAAACTAGCAAGATGTTAAGAAAGATTTAACTGGAAAATCCAACTGGAAAGCTGGGCGACACCAGCAGCCCAAAAGTAAACAGAGTCTATTTTCTTGTTAAAAGCACAATTCTGCCAATCGAAAAAATTAGGAAAAATCTAACTGGGCGACACCAGCCCAATACAGATATTCGCAAAAGTACATACTAACAGGATGTTGAGAAAATTTTTAATTGAAAATTAAACTGAAAAAACTGGGCGACACCAGCAGCCCAATATAAATGCACGCAAAAATAAAGACTAGCGAGATGTTAAGAAAGATTTAACTGGAAAATCCAACTGGAAAGCTGGGCGACACCAGCAGCCCAAAAGTAAACAGAGTCTATTTTCTTGTTAAAAGCACAATTCTGCTATAAGAAAAATAAGGAGAAATTTAACTGAAATGCTGGGCGACACCAGCAGCCCAATTCAGATAATGGCAAAAATACATACTAACAGGATGTTGAGAAAATTTTATTTGAAAATCAAACTGAGAAGCTGGGCGACACCAGCAGCTCAATATAAATGCACGCAAAAAATAAAAACTAGTAAGATGTTAAGAGGGATTTAACTGGAAAATCCAACTGGAAAGCTGGGCGACACCAGCAGCCCAAAGGTAAACAGAGTCTATTCTCTTGTTAAAAGCACAATTCTGCTAATAGAAAAAATTAGGAAAAATCTAACTGGGCGACACCAGCCCAATACAGATATTCGCAAAAGTACATACTAACAGGATGTTGAGAAAATTTTATTTGAAGATCAAACTGAAAAACTGGGCGACACCAGCAGCCCAAAACAGATTCTCGCAAAATACATTCTAACAAGATTTTAGGAGAAAATTTAACTGAAAAATCGAACTGGAGAGCTGGGCGACACCAGCAGCCCAATATAAATGCACGCGAAAATAAAAAACTAGCAAGATGTTAAGGAAGATTTAACTGGAAAATCCAACTGGAAAGCTGGGCGACACCAGCAGCCCAAAAGTAAACAGAGTCTATTTTCTTGATAAAAGCACAATTCTGCTAACAGAAAACAAGGACAAATTTAACTGAAAGCTGGGCGACACCAGCAGCCCAATATAAATGCACGCGAAATTAAAAACTAGTAAGATATTAAGAAAGATTTAACTGGAAAATCCAACTGGAAAGCTGGGCGACACCAGCGGCCCAAAAGTAAACAGAATCTTTTTCCTTGTTGAAAGCAACAATTTTAGCTAATAAGAAGTAAATATATGCTATCAAAATGCTAAAGAGAATCAAACTGGAAAAGCTGGGCGACACCAGCAACCCAATACAAATACACGCAAAATATATACTAGCAAGATGTTAAGGAAAATTTTATTTGAAGATCAACCTGAAAAACTGGGCGACACCAGCAGCCCAATACAAATACACGCAAAATATATACTAACAAGATGTAAAGGAAAATCTAATTGAAGATCGAACTGAAAAGCTGGGCGACACCAGCAGCCTAAAAGTAATCGAACTCTTCTCTTCTTTAAAGAACCGCCAAAGCCGTAGCGACATACTAACAAGAGTAGAGAGTAATCTAACTCAAATTGCTGGGCGACATCAGCGTGTAAACATATAAGAAGTTAGAGAATTTGACAAAGGCTGGAAGGGGGGAAGTAGCTCGCAACTCAACCAGTCGCCACAAAAATATCAGTCCCAAGACCAGTAACCGCGAAAATAATACCCACACGTTAGTCCACCGCAAGGTCCGTCCATTTTTAAAACGACACCAGACAATGCCAGACTCCTAACCCAATAAGGACCACTAGCTTGCCTGCTAGAGCGGAGGGAGGAGAAGGGGTTTGCCTTACAACAGTTTTTGTTTTTTTTTTTTTTTTTTTGCTCTCACGCAAGCCAGCCTATTTTTTAAGTTTGGTTATTTGGTTGTTTACCCCCCTTCTTTGCATACACATGGATTAAAACAGCCGGTGTATAAGTCAGGGTGAATCTGCTCCACCATCGCCACAACGGTAGTAGTCCACGTGGATTCGGACGCCATATTGGTCACGGTAATTCAGCAAGTAAAATGGACTGCAGAATTCCAACAGGAAGTTTAGGCTCAATAAATTTGGCTGAGCAGTCAATATATGTACAGTATTTCAATGAACCAGACAAAGTGTCTCCTTCATTGTACCAAATCTCAGAGAGAGGTAAAACTTGTACATTAATTGAATATTTGTATGAAAAGTGAGTGGATAGAGTACAGTTGAGTTAGTGCACTGTAGAGCACCGGTCATGCATCCATACTCAGACCCTCCTACAGACGCGGGCATTAGGCTAACAACAGGGGTATCTGCATATGAAGAAGCCCAGTACTGTTCCAATACACCCACTTTCCTGTGAGCTTATTAAAAGTTGAATTTACTTGGTTATCAAAAGGGATAGCAAGAGGTAGGCAGAGGAGTGAGAGAGTTAGAAGAAGCAAGTCATACACTTATGGCTCTCCGTGATTACAGACGCGGGCATTAGGCTAACAACAATACAGAGAGCACTCTAAGGAAGCCACGCATCTCCCAAACAGACCCTCTCCACTGTAGTGCAAGTTTAGTATGTAGAAGTTTAGATTAAATGGTGAGGCAGCAATAACTAGCTGCAACATCAGATTGATTATTGTTGTTTTAGTATTGTAAGAGTGTTATTGGAAGTTTTCAAATTTAGTAGGTAGGAGTATTAAGGCTGATATAACTTTAGCCTGGTTGGTTTGAGTTGAGTAAGGTGTTTAGTAGGGTGTTGAGTACGGTGTTTGAGTCTACCAGTCCAAGCCCTAACTGGGAGACACACAACAGGGCAACATCTAACAGTTCGTTCGCCCAGAGTTTACTAAATAAGCACCCACTGAGAGTACCATGCAGTTGTGGCCGAATTAGTGGGCTGCGTGAGTGAAAGGCAAGTTTGTTGTGAGTTTTAAATACAAAGCTGCAATTGATATGTTGTTATATTAGTGGTTTGGTTGAGTAAGGTTTTGAGTAGTGTTAAAGTTTACCTGTCCAATCCCTAGATGGGAGACACACAACAGGGCAACATCCAACAGTTCGTTTGCCCAGAGTTTACTAAATAAGCACCCACTGTAGAATACCCTGCAGTTGTGTCGGAAGGGGGGATTTCGTGTATATTGAGTACGGTTTTGGTCAAGTCAAGCCTAACTGGGACAAAACAGGGCACAACAGTTCGTTCGAGAGTTATAAGCACCTGAGTACCGCAGTTGTCACCGAGAAAAAGGGCCCAGAGTTATTAAATAAGCACCCACTGAGATACCCTGCAGTTGTAGTTGTGTTGGATGTTGGGTAAGGTGTTGAGTAAGTTGTTGAGTACGGTGTTTGAGTGTATTTTCTAGTTTTTTTTTTTATAGTTTTATTTGTGTAGCCATAAACTGAAAGGTCATACCCTGTAAACAGGGGCAGCCCCTCAGATTCTGGATGTTTAGTGATTGGGCTATTAAGTTGTCCTCCAAAACACTTTTTTGGCGGGACAAGCATCAATAGTTTTAGTTGATTATTGTGGCTACTTAGTTTTTTATTTGTTTGTTTATTTATGGTGATTTGTTGTGATTTAGCTAGAGCAATTATAACTTCTTGCTCTAGCTTTAAGTTAAGGTTATAGTGTAGTATATATTCTGTATGTGTTTTATTTGGTTATTGAATAACAGGGGTAACAACCTGTTTATTCAATTTGATAGCCTCTCATCTGTCAGCACAGATTGGCTTTATTAAATTTTTTAGTTAGTTAAATTTAAATCAATCCTAATCAGTCCTTACCGCGAAAATCATCAGACCTTAGTTGGGTTTAGTTCTTTGAGTTTGTATTGGGATCCTAGAGATAGCTGCATACTCATCTTGTCAGATAAGTATCAGTTCTAGAAAGTAGTTCTTATGAAAACTGTATGCTCATTTTTGGAGCTAGAAACGCCTAGTTTGTTAAATTATTTTGAAAAATTGGCCAAATCTGTATTTCTAAGAATCGGACAATGCTAATCATGGGCTTATACAATTCGTATTTTGTAGCTTAACTAAGTCCAGCATGCAATTAGTCGATAAAAACAATCATTTGTAGAATTTCAATGTTTGGTGGCCTTAAGAATGTTTATGTTCAAAAGTGAGGATGATTGTACTGATCCTGAAAATTTTGGTCGGGTTTAGCTTTTTAGCTTTTTGGGTTTGTATTGGGATCCTAAAGATAGCTGCATACTCATTTGGTCAGATGACTATCAGTTCTAGAAAATAGTCATATGAGAACTGTATACTCTTTTTTGGAGCTTAATACGCCCAATTTTGTTAAATTTTGTTAAGAAATAGGCAAAATTTAACATGGTGCCCAACATGGGCCCATTCAGTTCTCATTCTACAGCTTAACTAAGTTCAAAATACAAATAGTAAAAAATAGTCGATGAGATTCATTTGTATTATCTTAAATGTTGGGGGAGGAGTAGGCTGCAGCCTGTTGAATATAGATTGTTTTATTTGTAGATTTGTTGTTTGTTTTTTTTTTTTTTTTTTTTTTTTGTAGATTTGTTGTTTTGCATGGGTTTTTATGGTTGATTGATTTCGTTTTTGTAGGTGATTTGTTATATTTGCTTTGATTTTTTAGCTGTGGAGAGAGGAGAAGTTTGTAAGCTTATGTGTGGATACTTACAGTTGTTTGATTTGCTTAAAAATAGAAGTTCAATTTTTGTTTGAATTAGATAATTTTATTCATTGTTTTGATTGGTTTTGGTTTTTGTGTTTATGTTTTGTTAAGGCTAAGTTTATGTACATTTTTATTTTACATTTAAGTATAGTTTACAAGTTTTTTGGTTTTTAGGATAGTTTGTTTATAGAATATATATTTTGTTGTTTTGTATTGAAGAGTTAATTGCTAGTTGTAAGATTGTGGGACTTATATTATTTACAAGTGTTTTTTTTATTTATTATTGTTATTGTGAGTTTTGTTTAATTTTGATTACTTCAGGTAAAGGGTCTGTGTAACGTATTTCCAGTTCTGTAGATTTGTAGTTGTAGATTTGATGTTGTTGTTTTTACTTGTGATCCAGAGAAGAGATGATAGATAGCATTGGTTGCAAGTGATTGTACTTATATGATATTTGATTATAGCTTCTTTTTTTTTTGGATATTATAGTAAGCTTTTGTTTTAATTTGGTACATGGTCCTGGTTGTCAAATATTAGTTAGGTTTCATAAGTTTTCCTGTCATTGTTCTGTCAAAAGTTTGTGGTTATTTGGTGATTTGTTTAGATCATTGGTATGTAATTTGGTAGTTTTTAGGTAGGACTGGTAGGGTTTAATTGAGGCGTTAGAAATATGTTTAGTATTTTAACTTAATGTTTTCAGTTACAATAGTCATCCTGAGTTTTAACATTCAATGAGTCTATTGATATCATCATCAACATAAGTGTAAGTGTGGTTAGTTAGATATGTTTGTTGTAAGAGTGTTAAGGTTTCTTTAGTTATTGGGTAATTGATTGGTTTGTTGAGTTAAGGTTTAATATGTTTTATGTTTAGTTTTTGAACTTATTGTTTTCAGTTACAATAGCCTTATTGAAATTTAACATTCAATTGGTCTATTGATATCATCATCAACATAAGTGTGAGTGTGGTTAGTTAGATTAATTTGTTGTAGGAGTTAGGTTTGTATTAATAGTTTTAGTATAAGTAGATGTAGGGGTTTTAGTATTTTGTTTACTGGGTTGATGAAGGAGCGTTGATTTGATAGTTTAAGGTATTTTGGTTTAGAGAGATTGGTTGAGACATTGGTAGTAGAGTTGGAGTTTGTTGTTGTTGTAGTGCTTGTTGAGAGTAGGTTTGGTCAATTTCTGTTCTGTAAATGGCTATTTGTTCATCAATACTAAGTAGTTTCCTTCTAGTGTCATGCATACGATGGTTTATTTCGTTAATAACTCCCTCATTTGTTCTATACTTGAGTGTAATAACCCTTGGGTTTGAGTAATCATATGGATTTAGGTCTTCTAAGTTTTTTAGTCTCTGTTGTAGATCTAGTTTTTGTTTTGTTAAGGTAGCTATTCTTTCTAGGTTAAGTGGAATATTGATTCTTTGGATGTTTGGTGTGGTTACCCTGGTTGACTGCAAGGGTTTAATATGTTTGAGTACTAGTTGAGAGTATCTATTCCTACGAAGTCTATATGGGGCGTACATATCTGTAAAGAGTTGTTTGATCTCATTATTTGAGTGAATACTAAGGCGTGTTGCAAATTTGGATGATATTTTGTCGTAGCTTTCACTGACTGGACGAACTTTAAGTTCCTCATGTATATCCACATTTCTTGTCAGATGTGGGGCATTTTTAATCATTCTGAGTGTGATGTTTTGGAAGGCAGATACTTTATTGAATTGTGTGTCACTGGTGAGAGAACCCCATACTGGTATGGCATATTGCCAAATAGGGGCTATGAGTTGTTTGTAGAGTAGGGCTTTGGTGATTGTTGGTAGTTTGCTTTTCTCACTAATTAGCCATTGGAGCTGAGATCTACGGGATTTGAGTTTTGTTATTAAGGCAGTAGAGTGCTTGCAGAAAGTAAGTTTATTGTCTAGAATGACTCCCAAGTATGTATGAGAATCTTTATTGGTAATGCGCTCGTTCATTATTTTTGGAGAGGGTTTGGAGGCAAGCGTACCATAGTTTTCTCTTAGTGTATAGAGGACATGAGCAGTTTTACTTGCGTTGATTTTGATACACCATTTGTTAGTCCAATCTGTTAGGACTTTGAGTATGGATTCAACTTGGCAGATGGCGGCCTCAGCAGAGGCAGAGGCAGACATTACTACTGTGTCGTCAGCATATGTGGCTAGTAGAGATGGTGAGTTGAAGGTACTGTATGCTAGTGTAGAGTCTGGGGTTGGCATATCTGAGGTGTAAATTGTGTATAAGATGGGTCCTAGAACGCTTCCTTGGGGAACACCTGCTTGTATTATTTTGGGTGTGGATAGAACTCCCTGTTGACATTCTACCATGAATTTTCGATCGGATAGGTAGTTTTTAATGAGTTTAAATAGGGTGGGTGGAAGTATTGATTGTATTTTAAAGAATAGCCCTTGGTGCCAGACTCTGTCGAATGCCTCTTGGATGTCTATGAATACTGCAGAGCAGTAAAGATTGTTTTCATATGTTTTTAGTATAAATTGGCTGACCCTGGTTAGTTGTTGTTCAGTGCAGTGTTTATATCGAAAACCGAATTGATGGTTTGGAATGGCATTAGCAAACAGTGGGCAGTTAAACATTCTTTTAAGTAGGAGTTTCTCTAGTATTTTGGACAGGCCTGAAAGGAGACTTATTGGTCTGTATGAACTGAGTTGATCGGCAGGTTTACCTGGCTTGGGGATCATTGTGACTATGGCCATTTTCCATTGTTGTGGAAAATGCCCATATTGGAGGGCTCTATTATAAATCAGAACAAGATACAATAGAGCTGAATCAGGTAATATTTTAATAATTCCATTATCAATTTTGTCCTGTCCTGGGGCCTTATTATTTTCAAGTTTTTTGATTTGATCTTTGAGTTCCTTAAGTGTAATGGGTTTAAATTGTGGATTATTATCAGTTTGGTGGTCTGTTATTTTACTAAGAATTTCCTGTCTTTCATTGTACGTATTAAGGAGGTTTGGTTTGAATCTAAGTTCAAGATGCTGAGCAAATGCTTCAGCTTTTTCTTGTCTGGTTTTGCACCATTGACTGTTATTGTCATTGTTGTCATGATTTATGTCAGAGTCAGTGTCAGTGTCAGAGCTTGATAGGTTAGATGATTGATTTGGATTGATATGTTTTCTAACTGTTTTTTTTTGTTTTTGTTTCTCGCACTGAGATCAGCACGACAATGACTTCATGCTTGCACACACAATCCCAAGACCGAATTGAAAATTCAGCCTACTGGGATGCGTGTAAGCTGCATGAAAAGTTTTATTCAGTATAATATTTTTATAACATTTTCACTGAATTTGTTGGCGCCGCATATCATTGAATGCTTTTGGCACAGAGTGGGAAGATTACATTAATCGCAGTGGTGGTTGGGTTCCGGATTTTGCAGATGGAGCAATCCGGATGGCGAGAGATTTTGATTTTTGATAGATTGAATAGCCAACATCATCATCATGATGGCGTCGACTAGCTTTTCAATCTTATTTTCCTGGGTGGCAAGTTTGGTGCTCTCTGAGACAATATTGTTCCGTGAGCGGTCCTGGGTATGGATGCCAGTTAGCTTGTCCAGCTTCTGACACATCAATGCACTGTAGTCCTGCCCAGGGGCTTTGCTGCATTGGCGACTGCTGCGGCTCCGGCTTCGAGATACAAGCCTGGGAGCCAAGTGGGGCACTGAAGGCGCAACTTGCGTTGCAGCTCGGGCTGGTTGGCGCTGCCTTGGCTGCCGCTTCTGTGGAGCAGGCTTGCCTGGAACTGGCTGATGTTGACGCTGTTGCTGTTGAGCTGCCCGAGCCACCGATGCATATGATGCGGCAGACACGGCTTCAGCCTGAGGGCGCTGAGGTGCACGATGAGGGGATGCCCGTCCCACTGGTGCGCGCTGCGGTTGCAGCGCAACTTCCAGGGTAGGTCGCTGTCCACGTCGCTGCGGTGGTTTAAAAATGGTGCTGGGAACTTGAGGTATTCCCAGGTGTCCCAACAAATTATTGGCTCGATGTAAGCCTGAAGATTCGCGGAGCTTGCATGCCTCAGCGAATGCTTTACATCCGCGGTAACTGGCAGCGTGCTCTCCATTGCAATTGGCGCATTTAGGTGGCTCATTAGGAAGCTTCTTACAAGCTGTTGATTGGTGTGAGCCTGCACACTTTACACACATAAATGGCCGTCTACAGTAGTTCTTGGTGTGCCCAAACTGCTGGCACCTATGGCACTGAGCAGCATCAACAGCACGCAGGGGACGCTCTACCACGATTTGCTGATTGCCCAGTATGCTTAGTTTGAGCACCTCCGTTATGTTTTCAGATGACTCGAATTCAACTTCAAATAAGTCAAGAGGTTCCTTAGAGTAGCGTTTCTTTTTTTTTTTTTTTTTTTTTTCGAAACGAATATTGAATTCATACAATTTTCCACAGTCCCAGGACCAACTTTAAAAGTCGGCCTACTGGGACTGGGAAAGTGCGCATGAATAGATTTTATTCAGTATATAATATTAAAAAACATTTTCCCTGAATTTGCTGGCGCCGCATTTCTTAGAATGCTTTTGGCTCAGACTGGGAAGATTACAATAATCATTATGGTGGTTGAGCTCCGGACTTTGCAGATGGCGACAAACGGATCCGGAGGGCGAGATATAATGATTTTTGATGGATTGGATAGTTAGCATCATCATCATAATGCTGTCCACTAGCTTATCCATTTTGACTTCTAGTTTGGCAATATTGGTGCTCTCAGAGGCAGTATTCTTCCAGGAGCGGTCCTGGATGAGAATGTCCGTAAGCTTGTCCAGCTTCAGACATATAATAGCGTTGAAGTCCTGAATAGGGGCTTGGCTGCGTTGACGACTTCTGCGGCTCCGGCTTCTAGATGCAAGCCTGGGTGCAAACTGGGGCACTGAGGGCGCAACATGCGTTGCATTTTTGATGTTGCCGCTTCGAGCACGAAACGAGTAATGATTTCATACTTTAGACTAAAATCCCAGGACCAAAATTTAATTTTGGCCTACTGGGATTTTTAGAGTGTGTATGAAAAGTTTTATTCAAACAATATTTTTATAACATTTTTCTTGAATTTGTTAGCGCCAAATAAAGGCTCAGAGTGGAAAGATTTGTGAAAATCAAGCTGGCCAAGTTTTCTAGTGGAAACAGGTGTTGCTACCCTAGATGGCTTGAGTGCTTCTCGCAGTTGGGATCAGCGCTCTTGTTGATCAAGCGTGTCGCTTGCATGCATCGTGCTATCACCCGGATGCTCAGGGAGGACTTCCGAACTCAGAAATGGCGCCGGAATGTCTAGCTGGATGGCAGGTGAGCTGAGGATGGCCAGTATTCCAGCCGCCATGGTATCTCCAGGGTCAGGCAGAGAACGACTAACATCAGCCTGCGTTCTTGCTTCAACGGATGGACTTGCCGCAAGAGCTGGGAGCAACATCGAATTGCTGGTTGGAAGTAGGGCATAATTTCTGGAGAGTGGATCCGTGAAGGCTTCAGGAACTATCGGCAGCACCTTAGCCATTGAGTCGTTCGGAGTTATACTGCTGTGGCTGTCATCATTGATAGCCTCATGGGGTGAATTGATAATGGCAAGGATACCTGAAACCAGACTATTATCGTTGGGGCCCCCAGATTCTGGCTTAAGATGGCTTGGCTGATTAGCTTGCAAATCCACAGCTCCTTGGTGATTGATCGTTGCATGCGTTAGTGGCCGGACTGGTTCTTGAAAACCTAGTAAGTGTAGGAGCTCCAACCTAAGCCGCTGTCGGCGCTCGAGCGTACGGGGACTAGTAGTAGTCGGGTTATTTCTTTTGCTGGCAGTTTGTTCCGTAGGGCTATGGTGGTTAAGTAAGGCTTCTTCTTCTTGCCGCCTTCTCTCACGGATTTCAGTGATTCGTTCTTGTTCTCTCGTTCTGTGGTCATCGCGTCGCCTAGCTGCTGCAAGACGCTCATGGCGACGCTCCTCACGCAGCTGAACCCATTGAGGGAGCGGCTCTGGAATTGAGAGACGCGTTCCAGGAGGGATGCACCTGTCAATCATGCTTAAGTAGCGTGGACGGGAGAGACGATTCGGTACGTACACCTGAGTCGCAACATTGCGAGCCTCTGGATTCTCATGGGAGAGCAGCCTTTGCACATACCTACTACAGGCGTCATTGTAGCAGTCCTCAACACTTCTAACTCCCAGGTCAAGATGGATGGCGTTATTCCTTATGTACCATGGTGCACTAGCGATCATTCTGAGCGCTTTATTTTGAGTTACTTGGATCTCTCCAAAACGCAGCTGGCTTGTTAAAGGTCCCCAGACCGGGATAGTGTACTGCCAGATTGGTGCTACTAGCTGCTTGTACACTATGACCTTAGTCTTTAGGGGAAGTTTGGAGTTACTATCCAGTAACCACTGTAGCTTCTTCATTCTGGAACGAACTTTCGAAACCGTGGCTGCTATATGCTTATTGAGGTTGAGCTTCTCGTCCAGCTGAACACCAAGATAGGTGTGCGCCGGACTGGGTGCTATAACGCTACCAGCCATTTCCGGAAGCAGCCTCGGGTTGGCTGTCCGTAGAGTGTACAGTACATGTGCCGTTTTTGAGATGTTCACGGTGATACACCATTTATTGGCCCATCTCGAGAAGACTTCCAAGTAGGAATTGATACCTGCTATCGCATTTTCCTGACGGTGGTGTGCTGCCATGATGACAGTGTCATCTGCATATGTCGCCAACAGCATGTTGCTTGAAGGTACGGGCATGTCCGCTGTGTATATGGTATACAGGATAGGGCCCAGAACGCTGCCCTGAGGAACCCCAGCAGCTATATGCTTAATCGTTGAGCGCACTCCGCCACTGCACTCAACCACGAATTGCCTCTGCGATAGGTAACTCCGGAGCACTCTATACAGCACATCAGGGAGCAGACCACTAAGTTTAAAGAGTAGGCCGTCATGCCATACCCTGTCGAAGGCTTCTTGGATGTCAAGGTACGCTGCCGGACAGTACTGGTTGCGCTCAAAAGCCTTTAAGATGAATTGCGTGACTCGACCGAGTTGCTGGTCGCTGCCATGTTCCTTACGGAAGCCAAACTGATGTTTGGGAATGGCATCAGAAAAGGCATCAACTTCAAAAAGGCGCCTTAGTAAGATGGATTCGAATATCTTAGATACTCCAGAAAGTAAGCTAATAGGCCTGTACGAAGATAGCTGCTCCAAAGGTTTCCCAGGCTTCGGTATCATTTTAACTACAGCGCACTTCCATTTTGACGGGAAGTGCCCGTATTTAATGATATTTTTTTGATGTTGTAGCTTCGAGCACGAAACGAGTAATGATTTCATATACAAAACTAAAACCCCAGGACCAAATTTAACTTTGGCCTACTGGGATTTTAGAGTGTGTATGAAAAGTTTTATTCAAACAATATTTTTAAAACATTTTCCTTGAATTTGTATTGTTCAATGAATCTGCTCCACCATCGCCACAACGGTAGTAGTCCACGTGGATTCGGACGCCATATTGGTCACGGTAATTCAGCAAGTAAAATGGACTGCAGAATTCCAACAGGAAGTTTAGGCTCAATAAATTTGGCTGAGCAGTCAATATATGTACAGTATTTCAATGAACCAGACAAAGTGTCTCCTTCATTGTACCAAATCTCAGAGAGAGGTAAAACTTGTACATTAATTGAGTTATATTTGTATGAAAAGTGAGTGGATAGAGTACAGTTGAGTTAGTGCACTGTAGAGCACCGGGCATGCATTCATACTTAGACCCTCCTACAGACGCGGGCATTAGGCTAACAACAGGGGTATCTGCATATGAAGAAGCCCAGTACTGTTCCAATACACCCACTTTCCTGTGAGCTTATTAAAAGTTGAATTTACTTGGTTATCAAAAGGGATAGCAAGAGGTAGGCAGAGGAGTGAGAGAGTTAGAAGAAGCAAGTCATACACTTATGGCTCTCCGTGATTACAGACGCGGGCATTAGGCTAACAACAATACAGAGAGCCCTCTAAGGAAGCCACGCATCTCCCAAACAGACTCTCTCCACTGTAGTGCAAGTTTAGTATGTAGAAGTTTAGATTAAATGGTGAGGCAGCAATAACTAGCTGCAACATCAGATTGATTATTGTTGTTTTAGTATTGTAAGAGTGTTATTGGAAGTTTTCAAATTTAGTAGGTAGGAGTATTAAGGCTGATATAACTTTAGCCTGGTTGGTTTGAGTTGAGTATGAAAAGTGAGTGGACAGAGTACAGTTGAGTTAGTGCATTGTAGAGCACCGGTCATGCATCCATACTCAGACCCTCCTACAGACGCGGGCATTAGGCTAACAACAGGGGTATCTGCATATGAAGAAGCCCAGTACTGTTCCAATACACCCACTTTCCTGTGAGCTTATTAAAAGTTGAATTTACTTGGTTATCAAAAGGGATAGCAAGAGGTAGGCAGAGGAGTGAGAGAGTTAGAAGAAGCAAGTCATACACTTATGGCTCTCCGTGATTACAGACGCGGGCATTAGGCTAACAACAATACAGAGAGCCCTCTAAGGAAGCCACGCATCTCCCAAACAGACTCTCTCCACTGTAGTGCAAGTTTAGTATGTAGAAGTTTAGATTAAATGGTGAGGCAGCAATAACTAGCTGCAACATCAGATTGATTATTGTTGTTTTAGTATTGTAAGAGTGTTATTGGAAGTTTTCAAATTTAGTAGGTAGGAGTATTAAGGCTGATATAACTTTAGCCTGGTTGGTTTGAGTTGAGTAAGGTGTTTAGTAGGGTGTTAGAGTTAAAGTTTACCTGTCCAAGCCCTAGATGGGAGACACACAACAGGGCAACATCCAACAGTTCGTTCGCCCAGAGTTTACTAAATAAGCACCCACTGTAGAGTACCCTGCAGTTGTGTCGGAAGGGGGGGATTTCGTGTATATTGAGTACGGTGTTTGAGTCTACCAGTCCAAGCCCTAACTGGGAGACACACAACAGGGCAACAACAGTTCGTTCGCCCAGAGTTATTAAATAAGCACCCACTGAAGAATACCCTGCAGTTGTGTCCGAAGGGGGATTACGTGTATGTTGAGTACGTGAGTTTTAGTCTATCAGTCCAAGCCCTAAATGGGAGACACACAACAGGGCAACAACCAACAGTTCGTTCGCCCAGAGTTATTAAATAAGCACCCACTGAAGAATACCCTGCAGTTGTGTCCGAAGGGGGAGTAGTATTGTTGTTGAGTGTTGAGTAGGGTGTTTAAGTTTATCTGTCCAAGCCCTAGACTGGGAGAAAAACACACAACAGGGCAACATCCAACAGTTCGTTCGCCCAGAGTTATTAAATAAGCACCCACTGTAGAATACCCTGCAGTTGTGTCAGACCAAAGACAACGTGAATTGATGTTAGTGTAGGATGTTGAGTAGGAGTTTTTGAGTTTACCAGTCCAAGCCCTAGACTGGGAGACACACAACAGGGCAACATCCAACAGTTCGTTCCCCGAGAGTTATTAAATAAGCACCCACTGTAGAGTACCCTGCAGTTGTGTCCGAAGGGGGATTAAAACAGCCGGTGTATAAGTCAGGGTGAATCTGCTCCACCATCGCCACAACGGTAGTAGTCCACGTGGATTCGGACGCCATATTGGTCACGGTAATTCAGCAAGTAAAATGGACTGCAGAATTCCAACAGGAAGTTTAGGCTCAATAAATTTGGCTGAGCAGTCAATATATGTACAGTATTTCAATGAACCAGACAAAGTGTCTCCTTCATTGTACCAAATCTCAGACAAACAGAGAGAGGTAAAACTTGTACATTAATTGAGTTATATTTGTATGAAAAGTGAGTGGATAGAGTACAGTTGAGTTAGTGCACTGTAGAGCACCGGGCATGCATTCATACTTAGACCCTCCTACAGACGCGGGCATTAGGCTAACAACAGGGGTATCTGCATATGAAGAAGCCCAGTACTGTTCCAATACACCCACTTTCCTGTGAGCTTATTAAAAGTTGAATTTACTTGGTTATCAAAAGGGATAGCAAGAGGTAGGCAGAGGAGTGAGAGAGTTAGAAGAAGCAAGTCATACACTTATGGCTCTCCGTGATTACAGACGCGGGCATTAGGCTAACAACAATACAGAGAGCCCTCTAAGGAAGCCACGCATCTCCCAAACAGACCCTCTCCACTGTAGTGCAAGTTTAGTATGTAGAAGTTTAGATTAAATGGTGAGGCAGCAATAACTAGCTGCAACATCAGATTGATTATTGTTGTTTTAGTATTGTAAGAGTGTTATTGGAAGTTTTCAAATTTAGTAGGTAGGAGTATTAAGGCTGATATAACTTTAGCCTGGTTGGTTTGAGTTGAGTAAGGTTGAGTGTAAGTTTAATTTTGTTTAGGTTATGCATATAAGACCCTCCTAATTTTTACATGGGAGATTGTCTAGACACAGCCCAGTAACAGGGCAACATACAACAGTTCTGTTTTTTTTTTTTTTTTTTTTTTGCTCTCACGCAAGCCAGCCTATTGCTTAAGCTTGGTTACATGGTTGATTCACACCCATACTTGGCATACACATGGATTAAAACAGCCGGTGTATAAGTCAGGGTGAATCTGCTCCACCATCGCCACAACGGTAGTAGTCCACGTGGATTCGGACGCCATATTGGTCACGGTAATTCAGCAAGTAAAATGGACTGCAGAATTCCAACAGGAAGTTTAGGCTCAATAAATTTGGCTGAGCAGTCAATATATGTACAGTATTTCAATGAACCAGACAAAGTGTCTCCTTCATTGTACCAAATCTCAGAGAGAGGTAAAACTTGTACATTAATTGAGTTATATTTGTATGAAAAGTGAGTGGATAGAGTACAGTTGAGTTAGTGCACTGTAGAGCACCGGGCATGCATTCATACTTAGACCCTCCTACAGACGCGGGCATTAGGCTAACAACAGGGGTATCTGCATATGAAGAAGCCCAGTACTGTTCCAATACACCCACTTTCCTGTGAGCTTATTAAAAGTTGAATTTACTTGGTTATCAAAAGGGATAGCAAGAGGTAGGCAGAGGAGTGAGAGAGTTAGAAGAAGCAAGTCATACACTTATGGCTCTCCGTGATTACAGACGCGGGCATTAGGCTAACAACAATACAGAGAGCCCTCTAAGGAAGCCACGCATCTCCCAAACAGACCCTCTCCACTGTAGTGCAAGTTTAGTATGTAGAAGTTTAGATTAAATGGTGAGGCAGCAATAACTAGCTGCAACATCAGATTGATTATTGTTGTTTTAGTATTGTAAGAGTGTTATTGGAAGTTTTCAAATTTAGTAGGTAGGAGTATTAAGGCTGATATAACTTTAGCCTGGTTGGTTTGAGTTGAGTATGAAAAGTGAGTGGACAGAGTACAGTTGAGTTAGTGCATTGTAGAGCACCGGTCATGCATCCATACTCAGACCCTCCTACAGACGCGGGCATTAGGCTAACAACAGGGGTATCTGCATATGAAGAAGCCCAGTACTGTTCCAATACACCCACTTTCCTGTGAGCTTATTAAAAGTTGAATTTACTTGGTTATCAAAAGGGATAGCAAGAGGTAGGCAGAGGAGTGAGAGAGTTAGAAGAAGCAAGTCATACACTTATGGCCTCCAAGGCTCCCGTGATTACAGACGCGGGCATTAGGCTAACAACAATACAGAGAGCCCTCTAAGGAAGCCACGCATCTCCCAAACAGACCCTCTCCACTGTAGTGCAAGTTTAGTATGTAGAAGTTTAGATTAAATGGTGAGGCAGCAATAACTAGCTGCAACATCAGATTGATTATTGTTGTTTTAGTATTGTAAGAGTGTTATTGGAAGTTTTCAAATTTAGTAGGTAGGAGTATTAAGGCTGATATAACTTTAGCCTGGTTGGTTTGAGTTGAGTAAGTAGAGTAGTAAAAAAAAAGAAGGTGTTTAGTAATTGTGAGTGTTAGAGTTAAAGTTTACCTGTCCAAGCCCTAGAAGGGAGCAAAACAGGGCAACATCAACAGTCGTTCGCCCAGAGTTACAATAAAAGCACCCACTGAAGAGTACCTGCAGTTGTCGAAGGGATTTCGTGTATTTTGAGTACGGTGTTTGAGTCTACCAGTCCAAGCCCTAACTGGGAGACACACAACAGGGCAACAACAGTTCGTTCGCCCAGAGTTATTAAATAAGCACCCACTGAAGAATACCCTGCAGTTGTGTCCGAAGGGGGGGACTACGTGAGTTTTGTTATGTAGGTTGTTGAGTAACGTGTTGAGTAGGGTGTTTAAGTTTATCTGTCCAAGCCCTAGATGGGAGACACACAACAGGGCAACATCCAACAGTTCGTTCGCCCAGAGTTATTAAATAAGCACCCACTGAAGAATACCCTGCAGTTGTGTCGGAAGGGGGGATTTCGTGTATATTGAGTACGGTGTTTGAGTCTACCAGTCCAAGCCCTAACTGGGAGACACACAACAGGGCAACAACAGTTCGTTCGCCCAGAGTTATTAAATAAGCACCCACTGAAGAATACCCTGCAGTTGTGTCCGAAGGGGGGGGACTACGTGAGTTTTGTTATGTAGGTTGTTGAGTAACGTGTTGAGTAGGGTGTTTAAGTTTATCTGTCCAAGCCCTAGATGGGAGATACACAACAGGGCAATATCCAACAGTTCGTTCGCCCAGAGTTATTAAATAAGCACCCACTGAAGAATACCCTGCAGTTGTGTCCGAAAAGGGGGGACAACGTGAATTTGTTATGTAGAGTGTTGAGTGAGATTTTGAGTAGGGTGTTTAGGTTTACCAGTCCAAGTTCTAGATGGGAGACACACAACAGGGCAACAACCAACAGTTCGTTCGCCCAGAGTTATTAAATAAGCACCCACTGTAGAGTACCCTGCAGTTGTGGCCGAAGGGGGGACTACGTGAATTTTATAGTGTCGGATGTTGAGTAAGGAGTTGAGTAGGGTGTTGAGTAGAGTGTTTAAGTGTGTTTTTTAGTTTTTTATTTGAGTAGCCATAAATTGGAAGGTCATACCCTGTAAAACAGGGGTTGCCCCCCAGATTTTGGATGTTTAGTGAATAGGCTATTGAGTTGTCCTCCAAAACACTTTTTTTTGGCAGGTCAAGCATCAATAGTTTTAATTGATTATTGTGGCTACTTAATTTTTATTTATTTGTTTATTTATGGTGATTTGTTGTGATTTAGCTAGAGCAATTATAACTTCTTGCTCTAGCTTTAAGTTAAGGTTATAGTGTAGTATATATTCTGTATGTATTTTATTAGGTTATTGAATAACAAGGGTAACAACTTGTTTATTCAATTTGGTAGCCACTCATCTGTCAGCACAGATTGGCTTTATTAAATCTTAGTTAAATTTTAATCAACCCTTACCGCGAATATAACCAGACTTTAGTTGGGTTTAGCTTTTTAAGTTTGTATTGGGATCCTAAAGATATCTGCATACTCATCTGGTCAGATGACTATCAGTTCCAGAGAATAGTCATATGAAAACTGTATACTCTTTTTTGGAGCTCAATACGCCCAATTTTGTTAGATTTGTTAAATTTGTTAAATTTTGTTGAGAAATAGGCAAAATCTACATTTGTAAGAATCAAATGGTGCCCAACATGGGCCCATTCAGTTCTAATTCTACAGCTTAACTAAGTTCAAATACAAATAGTAAAAATACAAATAGTCGATGAAATTCATTTGTATTATCTTAAATGTTTGGGGGAGGGGGGGAGGAGTAGGCTGCAGCCTGTTGAATATAGATTGTTTTATTTGTAGATTTGTTGTTTTGCATGGGTTTTTATGGTTGATTGATTTCGTTTTTGTAGGTGATTTGTTATATTTGCTTTGATTTTTTAGCTGTGGAGAGAGGAGAAGTTTGTAGGCTTATGTGTGGATACTTACAGTTGTTTGATATGCTTAAAAATAGAAGTTCAATTTTTGTTTGAATTTTTGTTTGAATTAGATAATTTTATTCATTGTTTTGATTGGTTTTGGTTTTTGTGTTTATGTTTTGTTAAGATTAAGTTTATGTACATTTTTATTTTACATTTAAGTATAGTTTACAAGTTTTTTGGTTTGTAGCATAGTTTGTTTGTAGAATATATATTTTGTTGTTTTGTATTGAAGAGTTAATTGCTAGTTGTAAGATTGTGGGACTTATATTATTTACAAGTGTTTGGTCTATTTATACTAGGTGTATATTGTGAGTTTTGTTTAATTATAATTACTTCAGGTAAAGGGTCTGTGTAGCGTATTTCCAGTTCTGTGGATTTGTAGTTGTAGATTTGATGTTGTTGTTTTTACTTGTGATCCTGAGAAGAGATGATAGATAGCATTGGTTGTAAGTGATTGTACTTATATGATATTTGTTTATAGCTTCTTTTTATTTTGGAAATTATAGTATGCTCTTGTTTTAATTTGGTACATGGTCCTGGTTGTCAAATATTAGTTAGGTTTCATAAGTTTTCCTGTCGTTGTTCTGTCAAAAGTTTGTGGTTATTTGGTGATTTGTTTAGATCATTGGTATGTAATTTGGTAGTTTTTAGTTAGGACTGGTAGGGTTTAATTGAGGCGTTAGAAATATGTTTAGTATTTTAACTTAATGTTTTCAGTTACAATAGTCATCCTGAGTTTTAACATTCAAAGAGTCTATTGATATCATCATCAACATAAGTGTAAGTGTGGTTAGTTAGATATGTTTGTTGTAAGTGTTAAGGTTTCTTTAGTTATTGGGTAATTGATTGGTTTGTTGAGTTAAGGTTTAATATGTTTTATGTTTAGTTTTTGAACTTATTGTTTTCAGTTACAATAGCCTTATTGAAATTTAACATTCAATTGGTCTATTGATATCATCATCAACATAAGTGTGAGTGTGGTTAGTGAGATATGTTTGTTGTAAGTGTTAAGGTTTCTTTAGCTATTGGGTAATTGATTGGTTTGTTGAGTTAAGGTTTAATATGTTTTATGTTTAGTTTTTGAACTTATTGTTTTCAGTTACAATAGCCTTATTGAAATTTAACATTCAATTGGTCTATTGATATCATCATCAACATAAGTGTGAGTGTGGTTAGTTAGATTAATTTGTTGTAGGAGTTAGGTTTGTTTTAATAGTTTTAGTATAAGTAGATGTAGGGGTTTTAGTATTTTGTTTACTGGGTTGATGAAGGAGCGTTGATTTGATAGTTTAAGGTATTTTGGTTTAGAGAGATTGGTTGAGACATTGGTAGTAGAGTTGGAGTTTGTTGTTGTTGTAGAGTAGGTTTGGTCAATTTCTGTTCTGTAAATGGCTATTTGTTCATCAATACTAAGTAGTTTCCTTCTAGTGTCATGCATACGATGGTTTATTTCGTTAATAACTCCCTCATTTGTTCTATACTTGAGTGTAATAACCCTTGGGTTTGAGTAATCATATGGATTTAGGTCTTCTAAGTTTTTTAGTCTCTGTTGTAGATCTAGTTTTTGTTTTGTTAAGGTAGCTATTCTTTCTAGGTTAAGTGGAATATTGATTCTTTGGATGTTTGGTGTGGTTACCCTGGTTGACTGCAAGGGTTTAATATGTTTGAGTACTAGTTGAGAGTATCTATTCCTACGAAGTCTATATGGGGCGTACATATCTGTAAAGAGTTGTTTGATCTCATTATTTGAGTGAATACTAAGGCGTGTTGCAAATTTGGATGATATTTTGTCGTAGCTTTCACTGACTGGACGAACTTTAAGTTCCTCATGTATATCTACATTTCTTGTCAGATGTGGGGCATTTTTAATCATTCTGAGTGTGATGTTTTGGAAGGCAGATACTTTATTGAATTGTGTGTCACTGGTGAGAGAACCCCATACTGGTATGGCATATTGCCAAATAGGGGCTATGAGTTGTTTGTAGAGTAGGGCTTTGGTGATTGTTGGTAGTTTGCTTTTTTCACTAATTAGCCATTGGAGCTGAGATCTACGGGATTTGAGTTTTGTAATTAAGGCAGCAGAGTGCTTGCAGAAAGTAAGTTTATTGTCTAGAATGACTCCCAAGTATGTATGAGAATCTTTATTGGTAATGCGCTCGTTCATTATTTTTGGAGAGGGTTTGGAGGCAAGCGTACCATAGTTTTCTCTTAGTGTATAAAGGACATGAGCAGTTTTACTTGCGTTGATTTTGATACACCATTTGTTAGTCCAATCTGTTAGGACTTTGAGGATGGATTCAACTTGGCAGATGGCGGCCTCAGCAGAGGCAGAGGCAGACATTACTACTGTGTCGTCAGCATATGTGGCTAGTAGAGATGGTGAGTTGAAGGTACTATATGCTAGTGTAGAGTCTGGGGTTGGCATATCTGAGGTGTAAATTGTGTATAGGATGGGTCCTAGAACGCTTCCTTGGGGAACACCTGCTTGTATTATTTTGGGTGTGGATAGAACTCCCTGTTGACATTCTACCATGAATTTTCGATTAGATAGGTAGTTTTTAATGAGTTTGAATAGGGTGGGTGGAAGTATTGATTGTATTTTAAAGAATAGCCCTTGGTGCCAGACTCTGTCGAATGCCTCTTGGATGTCTATGAATACTGCAGAGCAGTAAAGATTGTTTTCATATGTTTTTAGTATAAATTGGCTGACCCTGGTTAGTTGTTGTTCAGTGCAGTGTTTATATCGAAAACCGAATTGATGGTTTGGAATGGCATTAGCAAACAGTGGGCAGTTAAACATTCTTTTAAGTAGGAGTTTCTCTAGTATTTTGGACAGGCCTGAAAGGAGACTTATTGGTCTGTATGAACTGAGTTGATCGGCAGGTTTACCTGGCTTGGGGATCATTGTGACTATGGCCATTTTCCATTGTTGTGGAAAATGCCCATATTGAAGGGCTCTGTTATAAATCAGAACAAGATATAATAGAGCTGAATCAGGTAATATTTTAATAATTTTATTATCAATTTTGTCCTGTCCTGGGGCCTTATTATTTTCAAGTTTTTTGATTTGATCTTTGAGTTCCTTAAGTGTAATGGGTTTAAATTGTGGATTATTATCAGTTTGGTGGTCTGTTATTTTACTAAGAATTTCCTGTCTTTCATTGTACGTATTAAGGAGGTTTGGTTTGAATCTAAGTTCAAGGTGCTGAGCAAATGCTTCAGCTTTTTCTTGTCTGGTTTTGCACCATTGACTGTTGTTGTTATTGTTGTCATGATCTATGTCAGAGTCAGTGTCAGTGTCAGAGCTTGATAGGTTAGATGATTGATTTGGATTGATATGTTTTCTAACTGGTAAATTTGGGATTGGTTTTCTTTTAATTTGTTTTGTGAATTTCCACAGCTTCTGTAGACTATATCTATCTTTTTGATTAATATTGGCTAGGGTCTTGTTTAAGTTTTTATCTTTATTAGCTTTGAGAGCTCTTCTTAGTCGATTGGAGATTAATTTGTGTTGTCTTTTAGCTTCTCGAGGATGTAATGACAATCGGTTGTATCTAAGATTTCGCTTTTGGATAAGAAGGTTTCTAATATATTGATTTGGTGTTTTATATTTTCGAAATCTGCTATTTTCAGGTAATCTTTCTATTTCATTAGCTGCATATACAGCGGCTTGGTGTATGTTTTTAATAAGTATATCAACTGCATCCTCAATGTCGGCGCCTGATGAGATATCCGTGTTGAGATGTATGTTTTGGTCAAGCCAGTGTTGGAATTTTTTAATATTGGTTTTGCTTGATAGAATGGGTATTTTTGATGATATAGTTGCTGGTTTGTTGAGTAGATTGATGAGTAGTGGGATGTGGTCAGAGCCTAAGTCAGAAGTAGAGGTGATGTTTAGAAGGTTATGTTGTATCCCTTGGTAAACAGCAAAATCAATCGCTGAGGGCCGTTTTCGTTGATCATATGGGAAGTGTGTAGCTGATCCTGTTGCTAATATGTTGTAGTTGCTATTTCGTATGCAGGCAATCAGTTCAGTTCCTCTATTGCATGCCCTTATGTTGCCCCACCAGCTGTGCTTGGCATTCCAATCACCAACGAAGAGAAAGCGAGGGGAGTAAAGTTGAAAGATTGTGTGAAAAGCTTCTCTAGTAAGTCCTCTTGTTGGTGTGCAGTAGATGGATATTATATTTATGTTTTGTTGATGTTGCATAGTGATGCTAACTGGGGTGCACTGGACTACATTAGTGCAAATTGTTGGTAGCGCGATATGGTCAATTTTTCTGTTGATAAGTATAGCTGTTCCTCCTCTACGACGTTGGGTTGGGTGGTTAGCAGTATATATGTGGTAGCCATCAAAATCAAGTGATTCCAGATCTGATGAGATCAAATGAGTTTCAGATATGGCAGCTATGTCAATTTTGTTTTGTAGTATGAAGTTTTCTAGTTCTTCTAGCTTATTTTTGATGCCAGCAGCATTCCAGGAAATGATTCTTAGTTGGTTTTCTTGTTGGTTTCCAGATGGATTTTCATTCATATTTTGGATATTATGTTCCATTTTATTATAGGTTGGAGATTGTGCAGTTATTTCTTTGGGTAGATATTTGTTTGCATGTACCCTGTAAGAATTTTTAAGAATTTGACAGCAGAGAATTTTATAAAAACCGATTTATTTGTTCATTTTTTTGTATTTAGGTAGGTAAAATAATATTTATATTTCTTTAATAAGTTGTACATAGTTTCTTTGATTAAGATAATCATTAATTCACGAATTTTGGTATGTATGTTTAGTATTTATTACCCTCTAGGCAAGTATTGTATGTTTAATGTTTATTAAGATAAGATAGTATAAGGTAAGATAAAATAACAAAAGCCCTTAATGATTCAAATAGGCAACAAGATTATATTCTGTTTCAGAGAAAGGAGCTAGGTTCTCTCTAGAGCCCCTCCTATATTATTTAATCAACACGTCCAAATTAGGCAATCATTAATTCATAGATCCTGGTGTGTATATTAAGTTTATATTACCCTCTAGGTAGGTATAATATGTTTAATGTTTCTTAAGATAAGATAATATAAAATAAAATAAGATAACAAAGGTCTTAGATGATTCAAGTAATTTACTTTAAATTAGGTTTTGATTTCAGAAAAATTAGGTCTTTCCCAAGCTCACCGATATATCATTTGATTAATTCGTATAAGATTGATAGATCAGTGGTACAAAGGCTACTAGCTATTATTTAGTCCGTTTATTTGATCATGACTAATTTATTCCAGCGTGATTTAAAAGATAAAATACAAAAGCCATTAGGCCTTCAACTACAGTTCACCCAACAAGGCTTAATCATTACGACAAGGGATTTATTTAACCATTCGTGGATTAATAATTCCCCCTAGCAATTAGTACTTAAATTATTGGTTTTGGAGATCTTGGTTTTCGAGGTGGGATACAATATTCTTGATGCTGTTGGCCGCTGCAATCAGGTCTTGTAATTGTGTTTGCGTTTGCAGGTTGAAGTTTGTGTTCTGTGTATAGGGGTTGATCAATCGAGGGCGAGTGGCGTGGCTTCTTGGTCCAAGTGATGGTTCTCGCAGTATTGATGGGGCATATCTTGCCCTGGTTGTTGTTTGGTTTGAGCAGCTTGGTGAGAAGTCAAGTTCATGGTGATCAGATGGAGGTGTATTATAAGATCTTGGTTGTCTTCCTCTATCGCCCAGGGCTTCCCAGTCAATGAGCTCAGAGCTCTTATAATAAGTGGTATAGTCCGGATAAGTATCTGTGTTTGTATTCGTTGTTGGTTTTATGGGATTTATTGATTGTTTGTAGGCTGCTTCTTTGTAGCTCGGGCATCCCTTAAAGATAGCTACATGGTTACCCATACAATTTGCACAGGTTCCATCCTTATCCCTTGGCTTATTACAGATGTTGGAAATGTGGTGGCCAGCACACTTAAAACAGACAAAGAATTGGCTAGGGCATTCCTGGAAGATATGATCAAATTTTTGGCATTTCCGACATTGATAGACAGTTCGGCTGGCGGTTGGCTTGTCTATCTTAACTCTGTAAGTTCCTATATTTGTTATCTTGAATACATCCTCATTGTTTGGGCGTGGAATCAAATCAACTCTAAAGGAGCTGGTTGGTAACTTAGAGAAGTTTCCAACTATATTATTAACGTAACATGTAGTGTGACCAAGAGCCGCTAGTTGATCTGAGATCCATTTGTGTGTGGTCGAGTAGTGTAAGCCTTTGATGACAATACGGAATCTTATGCCGGTTTTCATTTTTGTATAAAATTTGACTTTTAGATCAACTAAAAGCCTTATAAGCTGTTCTTGTTGTTGTTCGTTCGTACAGAGTAGGCATAGATTATTGTCCGTGGTTATGCTAGTGGTGAAGGAGTTTGCTCCTATTTTTTCAATTGCTTTTTCAATAATGGCATTGGCGTCCTTTATGTTTGTTATTATTATGCGTAGTGTATTATGCAGATGGATTGGGCGTAGATCAATTGATTCCAGGTCATCAACAGCAATGTCACTTGTAGTGGAGTCAGGTGAGACACTTTCCTCTTCAATAGACATTGTTTCTGCTGAAAGTGCATTATATAGTCCAAGTGTGGCTGTAGATTTGGTGACAGGGGTGGCAATCGTATCTGTTTCATTTGTGTCTAGTTTATCTGATGTTGATTTTGATTGGTCATTTGAGCTCGTACTAGCTTGATCATTTGATTTTGATTGGCTCCTAGATTTAGTTCTTGCTTTCGGTTTTTTCTGTTTACTCATCTGTTTATGGACCAACTCAGTTTGTTGTTTTATGTCTGCCAGAACCTCTTCTTGAATGGTTGCCTTGGTTTTTTGCGAGTTAGTTGGCGTCACAATCACGGCTGGTAAAGTAGGAGATGTAACAGGTGATTTTCCTGTGTTTTGCGAGCTAGCAGGGCTAGATTGTTTGGAACTGCGTTTGTGCGGCATTTTAGTTTAATTTTTGTCTTGTTTTTAGACTATAATATATGCTGTAGATTGGTTTAAAAAGAATTGTAGTTTGGTTAGTTAGATTCATTGGTACAATAGTAGGTAAGTTTTAGATTATTGGTAATTAGGTTTGTTGGTATGTTTTGCTGTATGATTTTGTTCTTGAATTGGTAGCATATTATAGTCTTAACTCATATTTTATTCAGTTGTAGGTTTAGTTTTGATTTTGTTTTATATTTAGTTTTTATCCCATAGTTGTTGTTTTTTTTTTTTTTTTTTTTGTTTAGCGTAGCATATTTATATATATTATAAGTTGTGTTTGTTGGGGCTGCAGCCTACATATTTGAGGGTCTTTTTAGTAGTTTAGTTTTAATCAATTTTAATTCTAAGTTAGATTTTATGGAAAATATAGTATTTAGTGTTTGTATTGAATGCAGGTCTTTCTGCATATTGATTATTGGGGAAAGATAATAATATTGATATGATAGTGCAAGTGATTTGCTAATTTGATATATACTCGTTTGCAAGATGTGTTTAGAAGAGTATTAAAAAGGGGGTTTGATCTGATGAGAATTTTAGGCTGGACATCCCTGTTGTGAGAGGGGTATTGAATTTTGTGAGAGTGTTCCTAGCTGGTATGGGGGTATTTTAGCCTCTTGCTACTGGGGAAATTTTACACACACGCGCAACGCATCATGGAGAAGTGGAGTATATGTAATGAGTAAAACAACAGTGGTTTTTCTATTATTAATTTTATTATTTTGTAAATTTTGTATAGGTTGTTCTGGTTGTTTTGTGTTTGGTCAATTGCTAATTTTTAGCTGGCTGGGCAGCGTTTGTATATTTCATATTATTGATAGGTTGGGTAGAACTTGGTTTTATAGGCTCACATTATTTTTGGCTGAGCAGTATTTTTTGTGTATGGCAGTTTGATGACGACACATCAGGTGTGAGATTAATTTGGTAGACAGAGATTTTTTATAAGATTTTTTTGGAGTATTTATATGTTGTTTAGATCATATATGTCTGAGTAGGAGGCTGATAAGCGGCATCAGTTTGGCATTTATTAGTTGAACAGATCATCAATATAAGAATATATATATATATATTCAAGTAGGCAAGCTGGTAGACGGCATCGGTTGACATTCGTAGATTCTTTGATTTCAGGCATTTTGAGCATCCCTGATCCAGAGCATTGGTGTAGAGACATTGATAGATTCTTTGATTCAGGCATTTTGAGCATCCCTGATCCAGAGCATTGGTGTATTTATCGTATTATTTTATTTGCAAATATGCAATAATTATTTTGTTATAATATTATTGTTGTATTTTTAAATATACATTTTGTATTTCCTGAAAATAATAAAAATTTCTAACCAGCCATGAAAAAGCGTGCGCGCGTGTGTGTGTGTGTGGACGTGCAAAAATATTAATATTAACGCAAACAATTATTTGCACCAAAAATAATCATTTTATAAATGTAGAGAAAAATTTATAGCGCATGCTAAAATAAGGGGAATATGCGCATATAATTGCTATATTTGTTAAGAAATTTATAAAGATTTTATAAAATTTATAAAAATTATTCAAAAAATTTCGAAAAATATACAAGTAATATTTTCACACTCATAATAAAATCAGGGGGTTATGAGTGTGTATTTACTAGTTTTGTTTGTTCAAGAATTTATAAAAAATTAATTTTCTAATAATAATAGAAAAAATATTCAGTGTAGACATGGCTTCCCTTGTTTTTAATGCATTTTATTAGGACTCAAAACGGCTTGCTGTTGATCGCGTACATAAACATCTGATTGCACTTGTGTTTGTGTGCGTGTGTATGGGCGCAAAATATTTTTAAAAGAGAGAGAGAGCGGCAAAAATTTGAGAGAGCGTGTGTGTGATGTGTGTGTGGCGGTGGCGGCTGCCATTTTATGGAGAGATTTTGGAGACATTTTTTCCAACAAGTCAACTTGTTAAAATTATATATATATTTACACACATATATATGAGGAGAATAACACAGGAGAAGTATATATATATGCAATATTTTGCACCAATTCAAGAACAAAATGGGTTCGATTTACATGGAAAAATATATCTACTGGCGACAAAAACGACTCACCCCGATCAATGTTCTGTGTTTTTTACAACAACAACAAGTTTTTTAAGCAGCAGCAGCAAGTATGAAAAACCATCAAAAAGGTCATCGAAAAAAGTCATCAAGAGCGGCGTCGGTATATCACACACGCAAAATAGCAGCAGCGTTAAAGGAGGGGCGGGGGCCCGGCTTCACTTATTCTTCTTCTTCTTCTTCTTAGCGGCGGCGGCAGCGGCGTTGACAGCGGCGGTGGCCGTATTTATAAACTGATATTATCCTCACTGCTTTTTGTTGTTGTTGTTGTTGTTATTATTGGTGACGATTATTGCTATTATTGTCTCAATATAATTCACTAAATAGTTCAGGATACACAGCAAAACACAAGTCTAACCAACAGCAAAGTTTTTTGTTCTTGTAAATGCGATTCAGTAAACGGTCATTATATATATATGCATGCAAGCAAGCATCTAGCGGCGCACTTGTACATATGTACGTATGTATGTATTTGAGTGTACAGTTTTTGGTTATTTTCCACGAACAAAGGGAGACGCGCTAAGCACAACCGAGACGATCAACATTCGTTTTATTATTGAGAGTGGGTGTCGGCAATAAGCCGAGAGCAAGCTAGTCGCTACAAATCGTATGCAAAAAGCGAACCAGCATCAATGTTGCTAAACATTATTTTTCAATGATGGCAGCTTTGGTTTCGCGATTGAGAGTGAGCGTCGGCAAAAAGCCGAGAGAGCAAGGCGGCCGCTTACAATGTTTATGCAAAAAGTGGACCAGCAACAATGTTGCGAAACATTATTTTTCAGCGATGGCAAATATGACAATTTGGCGGCATTTTTTAAGGGGCAAAATTATATGTGGCTGTTGTTGTCGTTGCTTTTTTTGGGAGAATATTTATTATATAAAAAATGCAATTTAATGCATTTCTATAAGGAAATTAATTCTTGAATTTAGCGGGTATAGAAAATTCTCATAATATTCTAAGAAAAATTATGAAAAATTATGGAAATTTATGCACATACACACAACACATTCCGCACACACACGCAACGCATCATGGGTAAAATAATAATTTTATAGGCAATATTTTTGGAATTTTTTGGTAATTTTTGGGTAGTTTTTATATTTTTGGCAGATCGATAAACGGCGGTGTATTTGGCCACTGGCAGGTTGGCAAATATTGGTAAAATATTGGTAGAAATTTGTAAAAATTGGTAAAAATTGGTTTTATAGGCTCACATTATTTTTGGCTGAGCAGTATTTTTTGTGTATGGCAGTTTGATGACGACACATCAGGTGTGAGATTAATTTGGTAGACAGAGATTTTTTTATAAGATTTTTTTGGAGTATTTATATGTTGTTTAGATCATATATGTCTGAGTAGGAGGCTGATAAGCGGCATCAGTTTGGCATTTATTAGTTGAACAGATCATCAATATAAGAATATATATATATATATTCAAGTAGGCAAGCTGGTAGACGGCATCGGTTGACATTCGTAGATTCTTTGATTTCAGGCATTTTGAGCATCCCTGATCCAGAGCATTGGTGTAGAGACATTGATAGATTCTTTGATTCAGGCATTTTGAGCATCCCTGATCCAGAGCATTGGTGTATTTATCGTATTATTTTATTTGCAAATATGCAATAATTATTTTGTTATAATATTATTGTTGTATTTTTAAATATACATTTTGTATTTCCTGAAAATAATAAAAATTTCTAACCAGCCATGAAAAAGCGTGCGCGCGTGTGTGTGTGTGTGGACGTGCAAAAATATTAATATTAACGCAAACAATTATTTGCACCAAAAATAATCATTTTATAAATGTAGAGAAAAATTTATAGCGCATGCTAAAATAAGGGGAATATGCGCATATAATTGCTATATTTGTTAAGAAATTTATAAAGATTTTATAAAATTTATAAAAATTATTCAAAAAATTCGAAAAATATACAAGTAATATTTTCACACTCATAATAAAATCAGGGGGTTATGAGTGTGTATTTACTAGTTTTGTTTGTTCAAGAATTTATAAAAAATTAATTTTCTAATAATAATAGAAAAAATATTCAGTGTAGACATGGCTTCCCTTGTTTTTAATGCATTTTATTAGGACTCAAAACGGCTTGCTGTTGATCGCGTACATAAACATCTGATTGCACTTGTGTTTGTGTGCGTGTGTATGGGCGCAAAATATTTTTAAAAGAGAGAGAGAGCGGCAAAAATTTGAGAGAGCGTGTGTGTGATGTGTGTGTGGCGGTGGCGGCTGCCATTTTATGGAGAGATTTTGGAGACATTTTTTCCAACAAGTCAACTTGTTAAAATTATATATATATTTACACACATATATATGAGGAGAATAACACAGGAGAAGTATATATATATGCAATATTTTGCACCAATTCAAGAACAAAATGGGTTCGATTTACATGGAAAAATATATCTACTGGCGACAAAAACGACTCACCCCGATCAATGTTCTGTGTTTTTTACAACAACAACAAGTTTTTTAAGCAGCAGCAGCAAGTATGAAAAACCATCAAAAAGGTCATCGAAAAAAGTCATCAAGAGCGGCGTCGGTATATCACACACGCAAAATAGCAGCAGCGTTAAAGGAGGGGCGGGGGCCCGGCTTCACTTATTCTTCTTCTTCTTCTTCTTAGCGGCGGCGGCAGCGGCGTTGACAGCGGCGGTGGCCGTATTTATAAACTGATATTATCCTCACTGCTTTTTGTTGTTGTTGTTGTTGTTATTATTGGTGACGATTATTGCTATTATTGTCTCAATATAATTCACTAAATAGTTCAGGATACACAGCAAAACACAAGTCTAACCAACAGCAAAGTTTTTTTGTTCTTGTAAATGCGATTCAGTAAACGGTCATTATATATATATGCATGCAAGCAAGCATCTAGCGGCGCACTTGTACATATGTACGTATGTATGTATTTGAGTGTACAGTTTTTGGTTATTTTCCACGAACAAAGGAACGACGCGCTAAGCACAACCGAGACGATCAACATTCGTTTTATTATTGAGAGGGGTGTCGGCAATAGATTAAAACAGCCGGTGTATAAGTCAGGGTGAATCTGCTCCACCATCGCCACAACGGTAGTAGTCCACGTGGATTCGGACGCCATATTGGTCACGGTAATTCAGCAAGTAAAATGGACTGCAGAATTCCAACAGGAAGTTTAGGCTCAATAAATTTGGCTGAGCAGTCAATATATGTACAGTATTTCAATGAACCAGACAAAGTGTCTCCTTCATTGTACCAAATCTCAGAGAGAGGTAAAACTTGTACATTAATTGAGTTATTTGTATGAAAAGTGAGTGGATAGAGTACAGTTGAGTTAGTGCACTGTAGAGCACCGGGCATGCATTCATACTTAGACCCTCCTACAGACGCGGGCATTAGGCTAACAACAGGGGTATCTGCATATGAAGAAGCCCAGTACTGTTCCAATACACCCACTTTCCTGTGAGCTTATTAAAAGTTGAATTTACTTGGTTATCAAAAGGGATAGCAAGAGGTAGGCAGAGGAGTGAGAGAGTTAGAAGAAGCAAGTCATACACTTATGGCTCTCCGTGATTACAGACGCGGGCATTAGGCTAACAACAATACAGAGAGCCCTCTAAGGAAGCCACGCATCTCCCAAACAGACCCTCTCCACTGTAGTGCAAGTTTAGTATGTAGAAGTTTAGATTAAATGGTGAGGCAGCAATAACTAGCTGCAACATCAGATTGATTATTGTTGTTTTAGTATTGTAAGAGTGTTATTGGAAGTTTTCAAATTTAGTAGGTAGGAGTATTAAGGCTGATATAACTTTAGCCTGGTTGGTTTGAGTTGAGTAAGAAAAGTGTAGTGGACAGAGTACAGTTGAGTTAGTGCATTGTAGAGCACCGGTCATGCATCCATACTCAGACCCTCCTACAGACGCGGGCATTAGGCTAACAACAGGGGTATCTGCATATGAAGAAGCCCAGTACTGTTCCAATACACCCACTTTCCTGTGAGCTTATTAAAAGTTGAATTTACTTGGTTATCAAAAGGGATAGCAAGAGGTAGGCAGAGGAGTGAGAGAGTTAGAAGAAGCAAGTCATACACTTATGGCTCTCCGTGATTACAGACGCGGGCATTAGGCTAACAACAATACAGAGAGCCCTAACTAGGGAGCCACGCATCTCCCAAACAGACCCTCTCCACTGTAGTGCAAGTTTAGTATGTAGAAGTTTAGATTAAATGGTGAGGCAGCAATAAAGAACTACCTTGAGTTTGTTTTAGTATTGTATTAGAGTGTTATTGGAAGTTTTCAAATTTAGTAGGTAGGAGTATTAAGGCTGATATAACTTTAGCCTGGTTGGTTTGAGTTGAGTAAGGTGTTTAGTAGGGTGTTAGAGTTAAAGTTTACCTGTCCAAGCCCTAGATGGGAGACACACAACAGGGCAATATCCAACAGTTCGTTCGCCCAGAGTTATTAAATAAGCACCCACTGAAGAATACCCTGCAGTTGTGTCGGAAGGGGGGATTTCGTGTATATTGAGTACGGTGTTTGAGTCTACCAGTCCAAGCCCTAACTGGGAGACACACAACAGGGCAACAACACTAGTTAGGCCCCAAATCTGTAATACGTGTTTAGTCAGTCAAAATAGAGTTATTAAATAAGCACCCACTGAAGAATACCCTGCAGTTGTGTCCGGAAGGGCGTGAGTTTTGTTATGTAGGGTGTTGAGTACGGTGTTTGAGTAGTGTTTAAGTTTACCTGTCCAAGCCCTAGATGGGAGACACACAACAGGGCAACATCCAACAGTTCGTTCGCCCAGAGTTATTAAATAAGCACCCACTGAAGAATACCCTGCAGTTGTGTCGGAAGGGGGGATTTCGTGTATATTGAGTACGGTGTTTGAGTCTACCAGTCCAAGCCCTAACTGGGAGACACACAACAGGGCAACAACAGTTCGTTCGCCCAGAGTTATTAAATAAGCACCCACTGAAGAATACCCTGCAGTTGTGTCGGAAGGGGGGATTTCGTGTATATTGAGTACGGTGTTTGAGTCTACCAGAAATACAGGTCGAAGGGGGGACTACGTGAGTTTTGTTATGTAGGTTGTTGAGTAACGTGTTGAGTAGGGTGTTTAAGTTTATCTGTCCAAGCCCTAGATGGGAGATACACAACAGGGCAATATCCAACAGTTCGTTCGCCCAGAGTTATTAAATAAGCACCCACTGAAGAATACCCTGCAGTTGTGTCCGAAAAGGGGGGGGACAACGTGAATTTGTTATGTAGAGTGTTGAGTGAGATTTTGAGTAGGGTGTTTAGGTTTACCAGTCCAAGTTCTAGATGGGAGACACACAACAGGGCAACAACCAACAGTTCGTTCGCCCAGAGTTATTAAATAAGCACCCACTGTAGAGTACCCTGCAGTTGTGGCCGAAGGGGGGACTACGTGAATTTTATAGTGTCGGATGTTGAGTAAGGAGTTGAGTAGGGTGTTGAGTAGAGTGTTTAAGTGTGTTTTTTTTTATAGTTTTTTATTTGAGTAGCCATAAATTGGAAGGTCATACCCTGTAAAACAGGGGTTGCCCCCCAGATTTTGGATGTTTAGTGAATAGGCTATTGAGTTGTCCTCCAAAACACTTTTTTTGGCAGGTCAAGCATCAATAGTTTTAATTGATTATTGTGGCTACTTAATTTTTATTTATTTGTTTATTTATGGTGATTTGTTGTGATTTAGCTAGAGCAATTATAACTTCTTGCTCTAGCTTTAAGTTAAGGTTATAGTGTAGTATATATTCTGTATGTATTTTATTAGGTTATTGAATAACAAGGGTAACAACTTGTTATTCAATTTGGTAGCCACTCATCTGTCAGCACAGATTGGCTTTATTAAATCTTAGTTAAATTTTAATCAACCCTTACCGCGAATTTAACCAGACTTTAGTTGGGTTTAGCTTTTTAAGTTTGTATTGGGATCCTAAAGATAGCTGCATACTCATCTGGTCAGATGACTATCAGTTCCAGAGAATAGTCATATGAAACTGTATACTCTTTTTTGGAGCTTAATACGCCCTATTTTGTTAGATTTTGTTAAATTTTGTTAAATTTTGTTGAGAAATAGGCAAAATCTACATTTGTAAGAATCAGATGGTGCCCAACATGGGCCCATTCAGTTCTAATTCTACAGCTTAACTAAGTTCAAAAAAAAAAAATACAAATAGTCGATGAAATTCATTTGTATTATCTTAAATGTTTTGGGGGGGGGGGGAGGAGTAGGCTGCAGCCTGTTGAATATAGATTGTTTTATTTGTAGATTTGTTGTTTTGCATGGGTTTTTATGGTTGATTGATTTCGTTTTTGTAGGTGATTTGTTATATTTGCTTTGATTTTTAGCTGTGGAGAGAGGAGAAGTTTGTAAGCTTATGTGTGGATACTTACAGTTGCTTAAAAATAGAAGTTCAATTTTTGTTTGAATTTTTGTTTGAATTAGATAATTTTATTCATTGTTTTGATTGGTTTTGGTTTTTGTGCTTATGTTTTGTTAAGATTAAGTTTATGTACATTTTTATTTTACATTTAAGTATAGTTTACAAGTTTTTGGTTTGTAGCATAGTTTGTTTGTAGAATATATATTTTGTTGTTTTGTATTGAAGAGTTAATTGCTAGTTGTAAGATTGTGGGACTTATATTATTTACAAGTGTTTGGTCTATTTATACTAGGTGTATATTGTGAGTTTTGTTTAATTATGATTACTTCAGGTAAAGGGTCTGTGTAACGTATTTCCAGTTCTGTGGATTTGTAGTTGTAGATTTGATGTTGTTGTTTTTACTCGTGATCCTGAGAAGAGATGATAGATAGCATTGGTTGTAAGTGATTGTACTTATATGATATTTGTTTATAGCTTCTTTTTATTTTGGAAATTATAGTATGCTCTTGTTTTAATTTGGTACATGGTCCTGGTTGTCAAATATTAGTTAGGTTTCATAAGTTTTCCTGTCGTTGTTCTGTCAAAAGTTTGTGGTTATTTGGTGATTTGTTTAGATCATTGGTATGTAATTGGGTAGTTTTTAGGTATGACTGGTAGGGTTTAATTGAGGCGTTAGAAATATGTTTAGTATTTTAACTTAATGTTTTCAGTTACAATAGTCATCCTGAGTTTTAACATTCAATGAGTCTATTGATATCATCATCAACATAAGTGTAAGTGTGGTTAGTTAGATATGTTTGTTGTAAGTGTTAAGGTTTCTTTAGTTATTGGGTAATTGATTGGTTTGTTGAGTTAAGGTTTAATATGTTTTATGTTTAGTTTTTGAACTTATTGTTTTCAGTTACAATAGCCTTATTGAAATTTAACATTCAATTGGTCTATTGATATCATCATCAACATAAGTGTGAGTGTGGTTAGTGAGATATGTTTGTTGTAAGTGTTAAGGTTTCTTTAGCTATTGGGTAATTGATTGGTTTGTTGAGTTAAGGTTTAATATGTTTTATGTTTAGTTTTTGAACTTATTGTTTTCAGTTACAATAGCCTTATTGAAATTTAACATTCAATTGGTCTATTGATATCATCATCAACATAAGTGTGAGTGTGGTTAGTTAGATTAATTTGTTGTAGGAGTTAGGTTTGTATTAATAGTTTTAGTATAAGTAGATGTAGGGGTTTTAGTATTTTGTTTACTGGGTTGATGAAGGAGCGTTGATTTGATAGTTTAAGGTATTTTGGTTTAGAGAGATTGGTTGAGACATTGGTAGTAGAGTTGGAGTTTGTTGTTGTTGTAGTGCTTGTTGAGAGTAGGTTTGGTCAATTTCTGTTCTGTAAATGGCTATTTGTTCATCAATACTAAGTAGTTTCCTTCTAGTGTCATGCATACGATGGTTTATTTCGTTAATAACTCCCTCATTTGTTCTATACTTGAGTGTAATAACCCTTGGGTTTGAGTAATCATATGGATTTAGGTCTTCTAAGTTTTTTAGTCTCTGTTGTAGATCTAGTTTTTGTTTTGTTAAGGTAGCTATTCTTTCTAGGTTAAGTGGAATATTGATTCTTTGGATGTTTGGTGTGGTTACCCTGGTTGACTGCAAGGGTTTAATATGTTTGAGTACTAGTTGAGAGTATCTATTCCTACGAAGTCTATATGGGGCGTACATATCTGTAAAGAGTTGTTTGATCTCATTATTTGAGTGAATACTAAGGCGTGTTGCAAATTTGGATGATATTTTGTCGTAGCTTTCACTGACTGGACGAACTTTAAGTTCCTCATGTATATCCACATTTCTTGTCAGATGTGGGGCATTTTTAATCATTCTGAGTGTGATGTTTTGGAAGGCAGATACTTTATTGAATTGTGTGTCACTGGTGAGAGAACCCCATACTGGTATGGCATATTGCCAAATAGGGGCTATGAGTTGTTTGTAGAGTAGGGCTTTGGTGATTGTTGGTAGTTTGCTTTTTTCACTAATTAGCCATTGGAGCTGAGATCTACGGGATTTGAGTTTTGTTATTAAGGCAGTAGAGTGCTTGCAGAAAGTAAGTTTATTGTCTAGAATGACTCCCAAGTATGTATGAGAATCTTTATTGGTAATGCGCTCGTTCATTATTTTTGGAGAGGGTTTGGAGGCAAGCGTACCATAGTTTTCTCTTAGTGTATAAAGGACATGAGCAGTTTTACTTGCGTTGATTTTGATACACCATTTGTTAGTCCAATCTGTTAGGACTTTGAGGATGGATTCAACTTGGCAGATGGCGGCCTCAGCAGAGGCAGAGGCAGACATTACTACTGTGTCGTCAGCATATGTGGCTAGTAGAGATGGTGAGTTGAAGGTACTGTATGCTAGTGTAGAGTCTGGGGTTGGCATATCTGAGGTGTAAATTGTGTATAAGATGGGTCCTAGAACGCTTCCTTGGGGAACACCTGCTTGTATTATTTTGGGTGTGGATAGAACTCCCTGTTGACATTCTACCATGAATTTTCGATTAGATAGGTAGTTTTTAATGAGTTTGAATAGGGTGGGTGGAAGTATTGATTGTATTTTAAAGAATAGCCCTTGGTGCCAGACTCTGTCAAATGCCTCTTGGATGTCTATGAATACTGCAGAGCAGTAAAGATTGTTTTCATATGTTTTTAGTATAAATTGGCTGACCCTGGTTAGTTGTTGTTCAGTGGAGTGTTTATATCGAAAACCGAATTGATGGTTTGGAATGGCATTAGCAAACAGTGGGCAGTTAAACATTCTTTTAAGTAGGAGTTTCTCTAGTATTTTGGACAGGCCTGAAAGGAGACTTATTGGTCTGTATGAACTGAGTTGATCGGCAGGTTTACCTGGCTTGGGGATCATTGTGACTATGGCCATTTTCCATTGTTGTGGAAAATGCCCATATTGGAGGGCTCTATTATAAATCAGAACAAGATACAATAGAGCTGAATCAGGTAATATTTTAATAATTTTATTATCAATTTTGTCCTGTCCTGGGGCCTTATTATTTTCAAGTTTTTTGATTTGATCTTTGAGTTCCTTAAGTGTAATGGGTTTAAATTGTGGATTATTATCAGTTTGGTGGTCTGTTATTTTACTAAGAATTTCCTGTCTTTCATTGAACGTATTAAGGAGGTTTGGTTTGAATCTAAGTTCAAGGTGCTGAGCAAATGCTTCAGCTTTTTCTTGTCTGGTTTTGCACCATTGACTGTTGTTGTTATTGTTGTCATGATCTATGTCAGAGTCAGTGTCAGTGTCAGAGCTTGATAGGTTAGATGATTGATTTGGATTGATATGTTTTCTAACTGGTAAATTTGGGATTGGTTTTCTTTTAATTTGTTTTGTGAATTTCCACAGCTTCTGTAGACTATATCTATCTTTTTGATTAATATTGGCTAGGGTCTTGTTTAAGTTTTTATCTTTATTAGCTTTGAGAGCTCTTCTTAGTCGATTGGAGATTAATTTGTGTTGTCTTTTAGCTTCTCGAGGATGTAATGACAATCGGTTGTATCTAAGATTTCGCTTTTGGATAAGAAGGTTTCTAATATATTGATTTGGTGTTTTATATTTTCGAAATCTGCTATTTTCAGGTAATCTTTCTATTTCATTAGCTGCATATACAGCGGCTTGGTGTATGTTTTTTAATAAGCATATCAACTGCATCCTCAATGTCGGCGCCTGATGAGATATCCGTGTTGAGATGTATGTTTTGGTCAAGCCAGTGTTGGAATTTTTTAATATTGGTTTTGCTTGATAGAATGGGTATTTTTGATGATATAGTTGCTGGTTTGTTGAGTAGATTGATGAGTAGTGGGATGTGGTCAGAGCCTTTTCAATCGATTTTGTGCTGCCCTATAGTTGCGTCTTGCCTCTGTGGTGCGGGTCGCCAACAAGATCCTTCTGCATAGCTGCTTTTCCGCAAGCAAATCGCTAGTTGCCTCGTCCAGCTGAGTGTGTTGATGACGTCGATGATGCTGAGGCCGTTTTCGTTGCGGATGTTGTTGTGTTGCTGTAGCTGCTGCTACACGTACATTCGCCAGGAAAATATCAACGGCATCTTCGATATCTTGCGCTGTTCTTATCTCCGTGTTGAGATGTATCAGCTGCTCCAGCGTCTTTTGGAACACGCTGATATTGGCACGTGCCGGAAGAAGTCGATTGCTGGTTGAGGCCGCTTGAGGTATGCATCTGCTGTTGCCGATCGTCAACTCTATTTCGAGCAGCATATGGTCCGAATCCAGATCCGATGAGGAGTGTATTTTTAGGCAAGTATCCTCAATTCCCTTGTATAGTGCAAAGTCTATTGCTGATGGCCTTTTTCTTTTGTCGTAGGGGTAGAGAGTGGCACCACCAGTGGCCAGCACATTGCAGCCTTTGATGGCATGCACAGCCTCCATCAGCGCTTTGCCTCTAGCGCAACCACGGATGTTACCCCACCAGGAATGCTTCGCGTTCCAGTCTCCGCATAGAAGAAAGCTGGATGTACTTTCCTCCCTACACATCTTGCCAAAATGTTGAGCTAGACCAGAAAAGTGAGCTGCCGACCATTTGTAGACAGGCGGGCAATATATCGGTGCAATAATAACTCCATTTTTATTTGTTTTTCCAGGGAACACGATGACTGGTGCACTTTGGATAAACGGCTTCGAGATAGGTTGCAGTGCAGAGTGACGGACATCAATACGGACCAGTATGGCCACACCCCCACTTCGATGGTTATCCGGATTTTTAGCAGTGTACGTATGGTACCCGTTGACAGAGACGATTCTTGTGCGCGTTTCAATAATCATCATTAACTCTATTTCTTTTTGTTTCAGGAACAGTTCAACCTCATTCATCTTGTTAGCCACACCACAAGCGTTCCAGAAGGCAATTTTAAAAGAGTTGCCATTCTGGTTGACGCTGCGGATGGCTATATTCTGGGCTGGATTAACGTTTGAGAGGCTATTAGGGACCGGACTATACATAATACACGTCATTGGCGGTTGACGGCACCATGTCTATAGAGTTTGGTGACGTATTTTTAGATTTTGTAGTTTTATTTACATTTATATTGATTAATTTGACAATTGCAGCGAATAAACTATCGATTTTTGACTCGAGCCTTGTGAAGAATTCCGCGTTTTCGTTTTGAGTATGGGTCTGCGTATTAGCTGGGCGCTTTGTTGGCTGTTCTTGTTGTTTCTGCTGCTGTTCGTCCCTGAGCCTTTGCTGGAAGTTGGCCAGATGCCTTTCAGCCGGATTGCCTTGAGCAACGCGGCTATACAACGGCCTGTTGTTGTTGATGTTGTTTGGAGTTGCTGTTGGTGTTGCTGCTGCTGCTTTGGCCTTTCTCCCCATGATTGTGCGCTGCTGTTGTTGATGATGATGTTGCTGTTGCTGGGGCCGCTTCTTTTGCGATTGTTGCTGCTGTTGTTGATGATGATACTGCTGTTGCTGGGGCCGCTTCTTTTGCGATTGTTGCTGCTGATGTTGCTGCTCAGCAACACGCGCAATAGGCTGCTGTTGTCGCTGCTGAGGATGACGATATTGTTGTTGTTGTTTTTTGGCCGCGCGTGGCTGTTGATGTTGTGTAGCATTTCCACTGCGAGCCACCTGGCTGTATGACGGCTTGCCATTGTTGTTGTTGTTAGCTTGTTGCTGCTGCTGTTGTTGCTGGCCTTGGCTTTGCATCTGTTTTTTTTTGTTTTTTTTTTTTTTTTTTTTTTGTTTGTTGTTGTGGGGGGGTTTGGTGGGGGGTTTGTTTTTTTTTTTTTTTTTGTTTTTGTTGTTGTTGTTGCCTCTGCTCCTCTCTTTTGTGATTATTTTACCTTAGCAAGTTTTGGGCCTTTTTGAAAGCATCACATCCTTTGTAGCAGCTGACGTGTTTGCCGCTGCAGTTGGCACATTTTGCATCTTCCTGCCTCGGTTTCCTGCATGAAGTTGAAGGATGCTCCCCTGCGCATTTCAAGCATTTGAACGGCCCCCCCCAATTTTTTTTTGTGTGGAAAAAACCCTACCCGATATAATTTGGCCTGGGTCGCGCGGCTTGCCTTCCCTCCCGATCGCAACGACTTGATTGGCCAGTTGTTTGAGCGTCAGAATCCCCTCATGGGGATTTGGTGTTGCCTGGATTTTCATCGCTGGACATATGTTGACTTCGGATGGATGCGGCGATGGATGTGGATGTCGCAAAAGCAAGTGCAGCAAAAGCATGTGCAAATTTGATGTTTTGCCATGCAAGCAGCGTTGGAGACAGTCGCCGTGGAATTGCATCGGAATGCCGGAAACCATGGTTTTATCGGCGAAGCAACTTCATATGCGTTTCCAGGAGTGACGGGACGAGTTAAAAGCGCATTTTCATGCACTTCAGGTGAGTATTTTGCGTTTTTTATACTTCTTCTGGCAGCATTTGTTGTCATCGGAAAATGTTGCATACTTTTAGTTACTTTGCGCAAATGCAAAGCGCCGAAGCAAAACGCCGTTTGTTAACTTCCGTTGCATACTTTCAGGTGCTTCTCGATGCCGGATCTGTGGCAGCCTTTTAGGATGGCGCTTTTGTTTGTGATGGCCAACACAACCAAAAGGTGCAGATTGGATTGGACCTTCGCCATGGCCCAGGATTTGACCAGATGTGTGCGGGGACGGAAGCTGATGGCCATGCAGTGCCGCAAAACCATTTTTGCCCGGATTTCGATGCGCGGTGTGGCCAGTGCAAACATGTCCAAATTTGCAATTTTGGCGTGCAAACAGCGATGATGGCGCTCGTCGATGGAGCCCTTCTGGGGGCCGGATACCCATGTTTCGCCCAGTGGAGAAGCATCGTAGGAGCAGGTAGGTGGTGTCGCCCGGTGTCTCAAGCGTATTTTTGTGCGCTTCAGGTGAGTTTTTTGTGCGTTTAAAATACTCTGTGAATGAGAGAAGGTGGTGCATATTAAATATATTTTAAAACTCACCAGGAATGCCGATGGTGACCAACACAACAGCATGGGACTTGCTGTGGCCGGATTGCGGCATCCTAGCAGGCGGCGCCTTGCAGCACCAGAGTGCCGAGTGACTGCAGCAGTGTGCAAATTGCGTATGCAGTTGTCGCCAGCGTCGTTAATCTCCACAATTTGGACATCGTCGTCTTCGTCGACCACGCGTTCGAGGCGCCGTTGGACTTGCGCTAGTCCATGGTCAAGCAGTGCCTCTTGCTGCATGGATTGACTAGACGGCGTCTGTGTTGCGTGTGTTGTGCTCATTGATGCCAGTGTTTGGCCATGCTGGTGTGTTGACGGCCGGTCGCTGTTTGTGCGATTTTGCTGTTGGCTGCTGCGCGGATGTTGGCTGAATTGCGTTGCTGGTACCGGGTCACCCTCATAATCCGGAAGGATTATCCTCTGGATTGATAGTGGCTGGCCGAATATAAGCGCCACCACTCTTTCCCGGGGAGTTTGGCCGCTGAGATAACGTTTGCGGATGCAATTTATCAGCAATTCGCCAAACCTTTCGGGATGCGGATTGTCGATATTTTGCTGCTGTATGTTCCTCAACTGCCTGGCGTCTGATTCACGTTTTCTTTTTTCTTTTCAGCTCCTCTTCTTCAAGCCGGACCAGCGTTGGGAGCGAATCGTCGGGGATGACCGGATTTGGATGTTGCTGTTGTCGGCTCGGGTTTTGTGGCTGCAATGGACGGATGTACTGCTCCAGCTGTTGCCGATATCGAGGCCTTTGTAGTCGCTGTGGCTCATACGGCTGCAGTACCAACTTACGCGCTTCAGGATTCACGTGGCAAGCTAGTGCGTTAGCGAAACGCCCACTTGCCGTTTGGAATACCTCGTCAATCGTCTTGAAATTGTGAGTTTTTCGGATAGCATCGTTTCTGGTAAATCTTGACGCTTTCAATGCTCTTCTAATAACCTTATTTTGCAGACTTTGCACACGTTGCAGCTGAGTGTCGGATACTAACGCACCCCAAACTGGGAGTGCGTATTGCCAGATTGGCATAATCAGCTGCTTGATGATGGTCGCCTTGCAGTCGTTTACCAGTCGGCTTCTGGGTCCCGTAAGCCACTCCAGTTTGGACGCTCTTGATCGCAGTTTTATTAGGAGCCGAGTGACATGCGCGCTTAAGGTGAGTTTTTTATCCAATTTGATTCCCAAATATGTGTGTGAGTTGGCAAGTGGTACCAGCTGACCGTTTAATACCGGCGGTTGCCTTAAGTCCGTCGCTCGTATGGCTCTCAGGGTAAAGATCACGTGGCCTGTTTTTTTGGCATTTATATTAATGCACCACTTTTTGGCCCAGATAGAGAAGTGTTCCAGGTACCGCTGGTTATTACTGACTGCTGAATTCGGAAGCTCCGATGCACTCATAATAACCGTATCATCGGCGTATGTTGACAGCAACATTGTTTTGCGTTCCGAATAAAGGCTTGTATTATCCTGGATGAGATGTGGCATGGGCATGTCTGAGGCATAGATTGTGTATAAGATGGGCCCAAGTACACTACCCTGCGGGACTCCAGCTGTAATTTTGCCGGCTCTTGATACAACTGCATCGTTGCAACTCACGCAAAACGTACGATCGGCCAGGTAGCTTTCTAGGATGCTATACAAATTGACAGGCAGCAGCTTTATCAATTTGTATAGCAGCCCATCATGCCATACTCGATCAAATGCTTCCGAGATATCTAGGAATATAGCAGAGCAAAACTGTTTATTTTCATATGCCTTGAGAATGAATTGTGTGACGCGGGCCAGCTGCTGCTCGGTACCATGCTCACGCCTAAAGCCGAACTGATAGCTTGGTACAGCCTTGGCGAAATCCTCAACCTCAAACAATCTGGCCATCAGTAGTTTTTCAAAGATTTTGGAGAGGCCCGATAATAAACTGATGGGCCGGTATGAACACACGTCTGCTGTGTTCTTACCCGGCTTCAGAATCATTTTGATATGGGCATGTTTCCATTGGGTTGGAAAGTGTCCCAGCCTAAGCATTGAGTTATATATTAACAATAAATATATCAACGCTTTTTTTGGCAATTTTTTAATAATTTTGTTATCGATTTTATCCCCTCCAGGTGACTTGGCCAGCTCCAGTGCATCGATAATCCGCTCTAGCTCGGGAAGTGTGATTGGCCTAATGGATTGCCCATTTGCATGCTCTAGCAGTTGTTGTTTTTCCCGCTTTATCTGCTCCCGATTGTTGCCGATAGACGCCCGTTCTTCATCAGTATTAGAAAGGTTCGGTCTGAATCTCTCCTCCAGGTGAGTAGCAAAAGCCTCGGCTGTCTCAGCTGTCGATTTGGACCATGAAACGCTTGTTTTGCCTCCGATCAGCGTTTGAAGTCTTAATGGCCAGTTTGGTTGCGGCTGCCTTTTGATTTTGCTGGTCATCTTCCATAGCTTCTGCATCTGGTAGCGATCTGTGCTGTCAATGCCTTCAAACAACCTGTTAATATTCTTGTTTTTCAGGACTATGAGCGCTTTTTGGAGACGATTTTGTGCAGCCCTGTAATTTCGCCTTGCTTCGACAGTGCGGGTCGCCAGCAAGATCCTTTTGCACTGATGTTTTATCGCGAGCAGATCGCTTGTTGCCTCGTCCAGCCTAATGTGTTGATGTCGATGTTGGTGCTGTGAACGTTTCTGATGTGAATGTTGTTGTGATGCTGTAGCTGCTGCTACGCGTACATTCGTCAGAAACATATCAACTGCAAATTCGATGTCATGCGCTGTTTTCAACTCTGTGTTGAGGTGGATCAGCTGCTCCAGCGACTTTTGGAACAAGCTGATATTGGTGCGTGCAGAGAAGAGATGATTGCTGGATGTGGGCGTAGGATGGTTGCTTCTGTTGTTGCCAATTGCTAACTCAACTTCAAGCAGCAAGTGGTCCGAGTCCAGGTTCGAGGATGAGTGGATTTTCAGGTGAGTACCATCAATGCCCTTATAGATTCCAAAATCAATCGCTGATGGTCTCTTCCTTCTATCGTAGGGGTAATGAGTGGCACCTCCAGTGGCCAGTACATTGCATCCATTGCTGGCATGCACAGCCTCCATCAACGCTTTGCCTCTAGCGCAACCGCGGGCATTACCCCACCACGAATGCTTCGCGTTCCAGTCGCCGCATAAAAGAAAGCCAGATGCAGTTTCTTCAACACATAGTCTGCTAAAATGTGCAATTAAAGCAGCACAGTGAGATGTCGACCACTTGTAGACAGGCGGGCAGTAGATTGGCGCAAAAATAATTCCCTTTTTATTTTTATTTTCAGGAAACACGATGACTGGTGCACTTTGGATGAACGGCTCGGAAATTGACTGCAGTGCAGAGTGACGGACATCATCCCGGACTAGAATGGCTACACCCCCTCTACGGTAGTTTGCCGGATTATGTGCAGTGTAGGTATGATAACCGTCAACAGAGACAGATCTAGTGCGCGTTTCAATTATCATTATTAATTGTATTTTTTCTCTTTTTAGGAACAGTTCAACCTCATTCATTTTGTTTGCCACACCACAAGCGTTCCAGAAGGCAATTTTAAAAGAGTTGCCGTTCTGGTTGACGCTGCGGATGGCTATATTCTGGGCTAGGATTGGCGTTTGGAACGGTCATGTCTGGTTGCTGCTGGACTAGACATAGTAGGCGTCATTGGCGGAAGACGGCACCATGTCTAAGGAGTTCTGGTGTTGTATTGTTTGTTTTGTTTGTTTTTTTGCTTATTTGTATTTATGTTTATTAACTTTGACTATTGCAGCAAATAAACCATCTATTTTTGGCCTCGAGCCTTGAGAGAGAGTCTGCGTTCTTTTCGTGTTCGGAGGCAGATGATGATCTGAGACATGGGCATGTTCTGGGCATGGTCATGGGCAAGGGCATGGGCATGTGTATGGGCATGGTCATGGGCGGCTTTGTCTGGCTGTTGTTGTTGTTTCTGCTGCTGTTCGTCCCTGAGCCTTTGCTGAAAGTTGGCCAGATGCTTTTCGGCCGGATTGCCTTGAGCAACGCGGCTATACAACGGCCTGTTGTTGTTGTTTGGAGTTGCTGTTGATGTTGCTGCTGCTGCTTTGGCCTTTTTCCCCACGATTGAGCGCTGCTGTTGTTGATGATGATGTTGCTGTTGCTGGGGCCGCTTCTTTTGCGATTGTTGCTGCTGTTGTTGATGATGATGCTGCTGTTGCTGGGGCCGCTTCTTTTGCGATTGTTGCTGCTGATGTTGCTGCTCAGCAACACGCGCAATAGGCTGCTGTTGTCGCTGCTGAGGATGACGATATTGTTGTTGTTGTTTTTTGGCCGCGCGTGGCTGTTGTTGTTGCGTAGCATTTCCGCTGCGAGCCACCTGGCTGTATGACGGCTTGCCATTGTTGTTGTTGTTAGTTTGTTGCTGCTGTTGTTGTTGCTGGCCTTGGCTTTGCATCTGCTGTGTGTTGTTATGCTGCTGATGCCTACGCTGATGTTCGGTGCGTTGATGTTGTGGGCGTTGCCGGTCGGTTTGCTGCTGTTGTTGTTTGCGTTGATGTTGCTGCTGATGTTGTTGCTGATGCCTCTGCTGCTCCCCGATGAGCCTGTTTGACCTTAGCAAGCTTCGAGCCTTTTTGAATGCAGCACATCCCTTGTAGCAGCTGACGTGTTTGCCGCTGCAATTGGCACATTTTGCATCTTCCTGTCTCGGCTTTCTGCATGAAGTTGACGGATGGTCCCCTGCGCATTTCATGCACCTAAATGGCCGTCTACAGTAATTTTTGGTGTGGCCAAAAGCCTGACACCGATGACATTGCGCTGGGTCGCGCGGCTTGGCTTGCCTCTCGATCGCAACGACTTGATTGGCCAGTTGTTTGAGCGTCAGAATCCCCTCATGGCCACCATCAGCCGTGGGTTGGATCTCTACCTCAAATAAGTTCAATGGTCTCCCATTGAACCGGTGCTTTAGCACTCGGAGAAACCGAGTAGTATACCCTAGCCGATTCAGCTCATCAGCTATCCAGCTGCAAGGTGTAGAGTGGTGTAGGTGTCGTATTATAACACGGTACCCCTTAGCGCTACGCGGTTGATGGGTATGAAGCTGGATGCCATCTTCAGCTAAAGCGTTCAGGATAGCGTTGTGTGTGACCATGTCAACACACTGGACTCTGAGCCCACTATCGGCAGTAGATTTGGTGGTGAATTTACCTACATTCGGGTTGCTGGTGAGTTTATTTATAAGCGGTATAATTGCTGGTACCAGGGGTAGGAAAAGAGTTGGTACCTTGGTACCACGTATTGGCAAAAGACTGGGCTGCGTAGCTGGCTGTTGTTGTTGTTGCTGCTGCGATTGTTCAGTCTCCATATGTTGTGTCTCTGGTGTATGTTGTTGTTGCTGATGTATCTCCATCTGTTCAGTTGTGCGTGCTCGGTTTTGAGAAACAGGTGGCGACTCATACTCTGGCTCTGACTGTGACTGGCGGGACTCCAGATGCAATCTTTTTGCAAATCCGCTCTTAAATATTGGAGTATCCATGGGCAGAAAGGTGAAGTCTTCGTCATTGGAATCCGTCTCAATCGCCACGCATCTTCTTTTGAGCGGCGACCGATACGAATTATCAGGTACATTCACCTTTGCTATTGGGGTCATGGTCATGGGCATTCGTAACTCCTGGGGTAATAGCGGAGGCACACTAGTAAGCCATTCGTCTACCAATAATCGCTTGGTATTAGGCTTTGTCGGTTTATATTGTGCGTCCGTTTGTGAGAGTATGGGCAGCAAGCATTTTCTACTAGCAATTGTTTTTGCTGTCGTTAATTGTTGTTGTTGCTGCTCATCTGCTTGTTGTTGTTGTGCTGAGTTATGCTGTTGTTGTTGTGGACTCGTTTTCTAGTTGAGTGCCGGTAAGAAATTCTGTGTGCGTGATTGTATTAGTGTTGGTGTAGGTCAGGGCATCATTGCTTGTATTAGTATGCGTGTTCGTGTTTGGCTTTCGTTTTGTGTTCATATTCGGCTTGGCGTTAGCATTCGGCGGCAAACGTTTTGTGTGCTTGAGAGAGCGCAAGCATCACTCTCTTTCGTATTTGCTCTTGTGTGCGTGTCCGTATTAAGCTTAGGCGGCGAACGTTTCGTTGCTTGGAGGGAAATAGGCTGGACGAACGTTTTAATGCTGAGAGCGCTACGCTCTCGGTGTTTGCGCATGTATTGTGTTCGTGTTCGTCTTAGGCGGCAAACGTTTTGATGCTTGGAGCGCGAAACTAGCGCTTGGCGACGAACGTTTTAATGCTGGGAGAGCGCTAGCATCGCTCTCTCGGGTGTTTGCGCATGTATTAGGTGTTTGTTCGTCTTAGGCGGCAAACGTTTTGATGCTTGGAGCGCGAAACTAGTGCTGAACGTTAATGGAGCGGCAAACGTTTCGGGTGTTTGCGCATGTATTTGTGTGTGTGTTCGTCTTGGGCGGCAAACGTTTTGATGCTTGGAGCGCGAAACTAGTCTTGCGACGAACGTTTTAATGCTGGGAGAGCGCTAGCATCGCTCTCTCGGGTGTTTGCGCATGTATTAGTGTTCGTGTTCGTCTTAGGCGGCAAACGTTTTGATGCTTGGAGCGCGAAACTAGTGCTTGGCGACGAACGTTTTACTGCTGGGAGAGCGCTAACATCGCTCTCTCGGGTGTTTGCGCATGTATTAGTGTTCGTGTTCGTCTTAGGCGGCAAACGTTTTAATGCTTGGAGCGCGAAACTAGCGCTTGGCGACGAACGTTTTACTGCTGGGAGAGCGCTAACATCGCTCTCTCGGGTGTTTGCGCATGTATTAGTGTTCGTCTGTGGCGGCAAACGTTCTAATGCTTGCCAAGCCGCGCTTTCGCTTGCTTTCGGCGCCAAAAGTTCTGGTGTGGAGTGAGAGTGAGAGTAAGAGTAAGCGTCACTCTCTATGACGCTAGAATTTATTGAGTGAATTTCGGGGCTTGAGTGAGATTCGTTTTCTTTTTCGTTGCATGTTTGGCGCGCAAACAAAGTGGCGTCATTTTTGTTGTTGTGTGCAATTAAATGTTTTTCTGTTAGAGAGTGCGCGCAGTTATCTTTGTCGGCTGTTGCACTTTCGCTTCTGAGTGCGATTTTTGGCGGCGAATTTGCAGACGCTTGGTTGTGTGTGTGAGCGTCAGTTTTTAATGCGCTTGTCGGCAACTTTCTAACGTAGAGACTCCTATCTACGCCATCAGAGCGACCAAAGCGACGCTTGAACTCAATTATAGTTTGCTCAAATGAACTCTCTGGCGAGTCCAAATCAGCCAATTCCGCATCCCCCTCAGAGTCGAACATTGGCTCGAAAAGTGTCATATTTAGGGGATCGTTTTCTCCGTAGGGCTTGGTCGGCATATCGGGATCAGTAATAAGGGACTGGTACTCACCACCCGCTTCAGCAGATGTTTCTGGTGCCGAAAATTCCATTATTTGCGTGTTAAAAGGTGGAGCAAGTGCGTCAATTGGTGAGCCTGGCGCAGTTTCGTCCTTAGATTTGAGTGAGGTCATCATTTAGCAACTTGAGATCCAGTTGCGTGGTCCAGATTATTCACTTTATCTTCACTGTGTCACAGGCGTAGCATTAAATTGTTTCATTTGTGTTACTTGCACTATTTTAACACGTAATTGTTATTGTTAATATATATTAATATATATTTAAAACATTATTAATGTTCGCGGCAGAGTCAAAAGTCACTTTTATGTCGCTTATTTTCCGACGCGAAAGACACAAGTCGCTTATTTTTTGGAATTTAATTGCGCGCGAAAAGCACAAGTCGCTTATTTTGACGAATTTAAATTTTCGCGAAAAACACAAGTCGCTTATTTTGACGAATTTAAATTTGCGCGAAAAAACACAAGTCGCTTATTTTATTGCGTGTAAAAACACAAGTCGCTTATTTTGCTTTCATAAGTAGTTATAAGTCCTTTTTTTTTAATAGTTATTTAATGCAAGTGCACGCCCCCCAGCTTGCGTACACTCGCCCGCCAGCTTAACAACTGCTGGCAAATTTATTTCAGCTTTTCCTTATTACCTAAACACAGGCAACTTACATTAAAGCTTAACATAACAACAATTACGTTTTTTAAAAATACCGGGCTGTTAACTTAACATTAACATAACTGAACGAAACATTAACATTACATGTAACTAGTCTAACAGTCTGGCAGCCCTATTTTGACACTCACAGATTTAACATACATGTAACAAACAGCTGGTAAGTACAATACAGCATGGTAACTCAGAGGTCAGTATTAACAAATATTAACAATAATAACTATATTAATCTATTTTTTCTTTCTTTTCAGGTACATTGGCAGGCATTGGAGGCATCGCGGACAACGGTAGCAGCCTTTTAGGGTCATCACTCAAACGTAAACAAAGCACGGCGCCGGTTGCAGTACGATTTGGTGTTGACTGGATTTTCGTCGCTGGACAAATGATGACTTCAAATCGGATGGATGCGGCGATGGATGTGGATGTCCTTGCGATGCTGCGGAACCATTCATTGGCCGATTTGCAGCAAAAGGTTAGTGCAGCAACAAACATGTGCAAATTTGTATTTTTGCCATGCAAGCAGCGTTGGAGACAGTCGCCGTGGAATTGCATCGGAATGCCGGAAACCATGGTTTTATCGGCGATGTAGCTTCGGATGCGTTTCCAGGAGTGACGGGACGAGTTAAAATCGCATTTTCATGCGATTCAGGTAAGTATTTTGCGTTTTTATATTTCTTCTGGCAGCATTTGTTGTCATCAGAAAATGTTGCATACTTTTAGTTACTTTGCGCAAATGCAAAGCGCCGAAGCAAAACGCCGTTTGCTGACTTCCGTTGCATACTTTCAGGTGCTTCTCGATGCCGGATCTGTGGCAGCCTTTTAGGATGGCGCTTTTGTTTGTGATGGCCAACACAACCAAAAGGTGCAGAGAGGATTGGATCTTCGCCATGGCCCAGGATTCGACCAGATGTGTGCGGGGACGGAAGCTGATGGCCATGCAGTGCCGCAAAACCATTTTTGCCCGGATTTCGATGCGCGGTGTGGCCAGTGCAAACATGTCCAAATTTGCACTTTTGGCGTGCAAGCAGCAGTGATGACGCTCGTCGATGGAATCTTTCAGGAGGCCGGATGACCCATGTAAACGCCCATGGAGAAGCATCGTAGGAGCCGGACTAGGGGTGTCGCCTGGTGTCGCAAGCGTGTTTTCACGCGTTTCAGGTGAGTTTTTGCTGTGTTTGTATTGGTCTGTGAAAGAGATAAAGGCGCGCATATTAAAGACATTTTTAAACTTACCAGGTATACCGACAATGACCAACACATCAGCATTGGGCTCGCTGCGGCCGGATTGCGGCATCCTAGTAGGCGTCGCCTAGCTGCACCAGAGTGCCGAGTGACTGCAGCCGTGTGCGAATTGCGTTCGCAGTTGCCGCCAGCGTCGTCAACATCCAAATTGAATCATCGTCGATAATCTCCACAATTTGGACATCGTCGTCTTCGTCGACCACGCGTTCGAGGCGCCGTTGGACTTGCGCTAGTCCGTGGTCAAGCAGTGCCTCTTGCTGCATGGATTGACAAACCACGTCCGTGTTGCGTGTGTTGTGCTCAGACGCTGTTTGGCCATGCTGCAGTGTTGACGGCCGATCGATATTTGTGCGATTTTGTGTTGGCTGCTGCGCGGATGTTGGCTGTTGCGTCGCTGGTACTGGGTCACCCTCATAATCCGGAAGGATTATCCTCTGGATTGATAGTGGCTGGCCGAATATAAGCGCCACCACTCTTTCCCGGGGAGTTTGGCCGCTGAGATAACGTTTGCGGATGCAATTTATCAGCAATTCGCCAAACCTTTCGGGATGCGGATTGTCGATATTTTGCTGCTGTATGTTCCTCAACTGCCTGGCGTCTGATTCACGTTTTCTTTTTATTTTCAGCTCCTCTTCTTCAAGCCGGACCAGCGTTGGGAGCGAATCGTCGGGGATGACCGGATTTGGATGTTGCTGTTGTCGGCTCGGGTTTTGTGGCTGCAATGGACGGATGTACTGCTCCAGCTGTTGCCGATATCGAGGCCTTTGTAGTCGCTGTGGCTCATACGGCTGCAGTACCAACTTACGCGCTTCAGGATTCACGTGGCAAGCTAGTGCGTTAGCGAAACGCCCACTTGCCGTTTGGAATACCTCGTCAATCGTCTTGAAATTGTGAGTTTTTCGGATAGCATCGTTTCTGGTAAATCTTGACGCTTTCAATGCTCTTCTAATAACCTTATTTTGCAGACTTTGCACACGTTGCAGCTGAGTGTCGGATACTAACGCACCCCAAACTGGGAGTGCGTATTGCCAGATTGGCATTATTAGCTGCTTGATGATGGTCGCTTTGACGTCATTTGCCAGCCGGCTTCTGGGTCCAACAAGCCACTCAAGTTTGATCGCTCTTGAACGCAGTTTAATGCACAGCCGCGTGACATGCGAGCTTAAGGTGAGTTTTTTATCCAATTTGATTCCCAGATATGTGTGTGAGTTGACAAGTGGCACCAGCTGACCATTCAATATCGGCGGTTGCGTCAGGTCCGTCGCTCGTATATTCCTCAGTGCAAAGATCACGTGACCTGTTTTTTTTGCATTTATGTTGATGCACCACTTCTTGGCCCATGTGTGGAAGTGTTGCAGGTACCGCTGGTTACTATTGACTGCTGAGTTCGGCATCTCCGATGCACTCATGATAACAGTATCGTCGGCGTAAGTCGACAGCAACATTGTTTTCCGTTCCGAGTAGCGGCTTATATTGTCCGGTATTAGATGAGGCATTGGCATGTCCGAGGCATAAATCGTGTATAGGATGGGCCCAAGTACACTACCCTGCGGGACTCCAGCTGTAATTTTGCCGGTTCTTGATACAACTGCATCGTTGCAACTCACGCAAAACGTACGCTCGGTCAGGTAGCTTTCTAGTATGCTATACAAATTGACAGGCAGCAGCTTTATCAATTTGTATAGCAGCCCATCATGCCATACTCGATCAAATGCTTCCGAGATATCTAGGAATATAGCAGAGCAAAACTGTTTATTTTCATATGCCTTGAGAATGAATTGTGTGACGCGGGCCAGCTGCTGCTCGGTACCATGCTCACGCCTAAAGCCGAACTGATAGCTTGGTACAGCCTTGGCGAAATCCTCAACCTCAAACAGTCTGGCCATCAGTAGTTTTTCAAAGATTTTGGAGAGGCCCGATAATAAACTGATGGGCCGGTATGAACACACGTCTGCTGTGTTCTTACCCGGCTTCAGAATCATTTTGATATGGGCATGTTTCCATTGGGTTGGAAAGTGTCCCAGCCTAAGCATTGAGTTATATATTAACAATAAATATATCAACGCTTTTTTTGGCAATTTTTTAATAATTTTGTTATCGATTTTATCCCCTCCAGGTGACTTGGCCAGCTCCAGTGCATCGATAATCCGCTCTAGCTCGGGAAGTGTGATTGGCCTAATGGATTGCCCATTTGCATGCTCTAGCAGTTGTTGTTTTTGCAGCTTTATCTGCTCCCGATTGTTGCCGATAGACGCCCGTTCTTCATCAGTATTAGAAAGGTTCGGTCTGAATCTCTCCTCCAGGTGAGTAGCAAATGCCTCGGCTGTCTCAGCTGTCGATTTGGACCATGAAACGCTTGTTTTGCCTCCGATCAGCGTTTGAAGTCTTAATGGCCAGTTTGGTTGCGGCTGCCTTTTGATTTTGCTGGTCATCTTCCATAGCTTCTGCATCTGGTAGCGATCTGTGCTGTCAATGCCTTCAAACAACCTGTTAATATTCTTGTTTTTCAGGACTATGAGCGCTTTTTGGAGACGATTTTGTGCAGCCCTGTAATTTCGCCTTGCTTCGACAGTGCGGGTCGCCAGCAAGATCCTTTTGCACTGATGTTTTATCGCGAGCAGATCGCTTGTTGCCTCGTCCAGCCTAATGTGTTGATGCCGATGTTGGTGCTGTGATCGTTTCTTATGTGAATGTTGTTGTGATGCTGTCGCTGCTGCTAAGCGCACATTCGTCAGAAACATATCAACTGCAAATTCGATGTCATGCGCTGTTTTTAACTCTGTGTTGAGGTGGATCAGCTGCTCCAGCGACTTTTGGAACAAGCTGATATTGGTGCGTGCCGAGAAGAGATGATTGCTGGATGTGGGCGTAGGATGGTTGCGTCTGTTGTTGCCAATTGCTAACTCAACTTCAAGCAGCAAGTGGTCCGAGTCCAGGTTCGAGGATGAGTGGATTTTCAGGTGAGTACCATCAATGCCCTTATAGATTCCAAAATCAATCGCTGATGGTCTCTTCCTTCTATCGTAGGGGTAATGAGTGGCACCTCCAGTGGCCAGTACATTGCATCCATTGCTGGCATGCACAGCCTCCATCAACGCTTTGCCTCTAGCGCAACCGCGGGCATTACCCCACCACGAATGCTTCGCGTTCCAGTCGCCGCATAAAAGAAAGCCGGATGCAGTTTCTTCAACACATAGTCTGCTAAAATGTGCAATTAAAGCAGCACAGTGAGAAGTCGACCACTTGTAGACAGGCGGGCAGTAGATTGGCGCAAAAATAATTCCCTTTTTATTTTTATTTTCAGGAAACACGATGACTGGTGCACTTTGGATTGAACGGCTCCGAAATTGACTGCAGTGCAGAGTGACGGACATCATCCCGGACTAGAATGGCTACACCCCCTCTACGGTAGTTTGCCGGATTATGTGCAGTGTAGGTATGATAACCGTCAACAGAGACAGATCTTGTGCGCGTTTCAATTATCATCATTAACTCTGTTTCTTTTCTCTTTTCAGGTGCAGTTCGACTTCATTCATCTTGTTTGCCACACCACAAGCGTTCCAGAAGGCAATTTTAAAAGAGTTGCCGTTCTGGTTGACGCTGCGGATGGCTATATTCTGGATAGGATTGGCATTGGAACGGTCATGTCTGGTTGCTGCTGGACTAGACATAGTAGGCGTCATTGGCGGAAGACGGCACCATGTCTAAGGATTTTGGTGTTGTATTGTTTGATTTTGTTTGATTTTGCTTGCTTATTTGTATTTATGTTTATTAACTTTAACTATTGCAGCAAATAAACTATCAATTTTGGCCTCGAGCCTTGAGAGAAAGTCTGCGTTTTTTTTTTGAGTTCGGAGGCAGCGATGATGATCTGAGACACTTTGTTGGCATGTTCTTGTTGTTTCTGCTGCTGTTCGTCCCTGAGCCTTTGCTGGAAGTTGGCCAGATGCTTTTCAGCCGGATTGCCTTGAGCAACGCGGCTATACAACGGCCTGTTGTTGTTGATGTTGTTTGGAGTTGCTGTTGGTGTTGCTGCTGCTGCTTTGGCCTTTCTCCCCCGATTGGAGCGCTGCTGTTGTTGATGATGATGTTGCTGTTGCTGGGGCCGCTTCTTTTGCGATTGTTGCTGCTGTTGTTGATGATGATGCTGTTGCTGGGGCCGCTTCTTTGGATTGCGATTGTTGCTGTGTTGCTGCTCAGCAACACCGCAAAAGGCTGCTGTTGTCGCTGCTGAGGATGATGATATTGTTGTTGTTGTTTCTTGGCCGCGCGTGGCTGTTGATGTTTTGTAGCATTTCCACTGCGAGCCACCTGGCTGTATGACGGCTTGCCATTGTTGTTGTTGTTAGTTTGTTGCTGCTGTTGTTGTTGCTGGCCTTGGCTTTGCATCTGCTGTGTGTTGTTATGCTGCTGATGCCTACGCTGATGTTCGGTGCGTTGATGTTGTGGGCGTTGCTGGTCGGTTTGCTGCTGTTGTTGTTTGCGTTGATGTTGTTGCTGATGCTGGCCTCTGCTGCTCCCTGATGAGCCTGTTCGACCTTAGCAAGCTTCTGAGCCTTTTGAATGAAATCCCTTTGTAGCAGCTGACGTGTTTGCCGCTGCAGTTGGCAAATTTTGCATCTTCCTGTCTCGGCTTTCTGCATGAAGTTGACGGATGGTCCCCTGCGCATTTCATGCACCTAAATGGCCGTCTACAGTAATTTTGGCCATGGCCGACACTGACTTTTGGCGTGCTGGCCATGCCTGACACCGATGACATTGCAGTGCGCGGCTTGGCTTGCCTCTCGATCGCAACGACTTGATTGGCCAGTTGTTTGAGCGTGGTCAGAATCCCCTCATGGCCACCATCAGCCGTGGGTTGGATCTCTACCTCAAATAAGTTCAATGGTCTCCCATTGAACCGGTGCTTTAGCACTCGGAGAAACCGAGTAGTATACCCTAGCCGATTCAGCTCATCAGCTATCCAGCTGCAAGGTGTAGAGTGGTGTAGGTGTCGTATTATAACGCGATACCCCTTAGCGCTACGCGGTTGATGGGTATGAAGCTGGATGCCATCTTCAGCTAAAGCATCCAGGATAGCGTTGTGTGTGACCATGTCAACACACTGGACTCTGAGCCCACTATCAGCAGTAGATTTGGTGGTGAATTTACCTACATTCGGGTTGCTGGTGAGTTTATTTATAAGAGGTACTATTGCTGGTACCAGGGGTAGGAAAAGAGTTGGTACCTTTGTACCACGTATTGGCAAAAGACTGGGCTGCGTAGCTGGCTGTTGTTGTTGTTGCTGCTGCGATTGTTCAGTCTCCATATGTTGTGTCTCTGGTGTATGTTGTTGTTGCTGATGTATCTCCATCTGTTCAGTTGTGCGTGCTCGGTTTTGAGTAACAGGTGGCGACTCATACTCTGGCTCTGACTGTGACTGGCGGGACTCCAGATGCAATCTTTTTGCAAATCCGCTCTTAAATATTGGAGTATCCATGGGCAGAAAGGTGATGTCTTCGTCATTGGAATCCGTCTCAATCGCCACGCATCTTCTTTTGAGCGGCGACCGATACGAATTATCAGGTACATTCACCTTTGCTATTGGGGTCATGGTCATGGGCATTCGTAACTCCTGGGGTAATAGCGGAGGCACACTAGTAAGCCATTCGTCTACCAATAATCGCTTGGTATTAGGCTTTGTCGGTTTATATTGTGCGTCCGTTTGTGAGAGTATGGGCAGCAAGCATTTTCTACTAGCAATTGTTTTTGCTGTCGTTAATTGTTGTTGTTGCTGCTCATCTGCTTGTTGTTGTTGTGCTGAGTTATGCTGTGGTTGTTGTGACTCGTTTTCTAGTTGAGTGCCGGTAAGAAATTCTGTGTGCGTGATTGTATTAGTGTTGGTGTAGGTCAGGGCATCATTGCTTGTATTAGTATGCGTGTTCGTGTTTGGCTTTCGTTTTGTGTTCATATTCGGCTTCGGCGTTGCGGCAAACGTTTTTGTGCTTGGAGAGCGCAAGCATCACTCTCTTTCGTATTTGCTCTTGTGTGCGTAAAGCTCCTTATTAAGCTTAGGCGGCGAACGTTTTGTTGCTTGGAGCGCGAAACTAGCGCTTGGCGACGAACGTTTTAATGCTGGGAGAGCGCTAGCATCGCTCTCTCGGGTGTTTGCGCATGTATGTGTGTTCGTGTTCGTCTTAGGCGGCAAACGTTTTGATGCTTGGAGCGCGAAACTAGTGCTTGGCGACGAACGTTTTAATGCTGGGAGAGCGCTAGCATCGCTCTCTCGGGTGTTTGCGCATGTATTAGTGTTCGAGTTCGTCTTAGGCGGCAAACGTTTTGATGCTTGGAGCGCGAAACTAGTGCTTGGCGACGAACGTTTTAATGCTGGGAGAGCGCTAACATCGCTCTCTCGGGTGTTTGCGCATGTATTAGTGTTCGTGTTCGTCTGTAGGCGGCAAACGTTTTGATGCTTGGAGCGCGAAACTAGTGCTTGGCGACGAACGTTTTAATGCTGGAGAGCGCTAAGCTCTCTCGGGTGTATGTGTAGTGGTCGTCTTAGGCGGCAAACGTTTTGATGCTTAGCGCGAACTAGTCTTGGCGACGAACGTTTTATGTGGGAGGCGCTAGCATGGTTGTGATGTTGTGTCTTAGGCGGCAAACGTTTTGATGCTGGCGGAAAGGCTTGGCGACAACGTTTCTGTGGAGAGCGCTAACATCGCTCTCTCGGGTGTTTGCGCATGTATTAGTGTTCGTCTGTGGCGGCAAACGTTCTAATGCTTGGCCAGCCGCGCTTTCGCTTGCTTTCGGCGCCAAAAGTTCTGGTGTGGAGGAGAGTGAGAGTAAGAGAATAAGCGTCACTCTCTATGACGCTAGAATTTATTGAGTGAATTTCGGGGCTTGAGTGAGATTCGTTTTCTTTTTCGTTGCATGTTTGGCGCGCAAACAAAGTGGCGTCATTTTTGTTGTTGTGTGCAATTAAATGTTTTTCTGTTAGAGAGTGCGCGCAGTTATCTTTGTCGGCTGTTGCACTTTCGCTTTACGAGTGCGATTTTTGGCGGCGAATTTGCAGACGCTTGGTTGTGTGGGTGAGCGTCAGTTTTTAATGCGCTTGTCGGCAACTTTCTAACGTAGAGACTCCTTTCATCTACGCCATCAGAGCGACCAAAGCGACGCTTGAACTCAATTATAGTTTGCTCAAATGAACTCTCTGGCGAGTCCAAATCAGCCAATTCCGCATCCCCCTCAGAGTCGAACATTGGCTCGAAAAGTGTCATATTTAGGGGATCGTTTTCTCCGTAGGGCTTGGTCGGCATATCGGGATCAGTAATAAGGGACTGGTACTCACCACCCGCTTCAGCAGATGTTTCTGGTGCCGAAAATTCCATTATTTGCGTGTTAAAAGGTGGAGCAAGTGCGTCAATTGGTGAGCCTGGCGCAGTTTCGTCCTTAGATTTAAACTGAAGAGGTCACTGGCGTAGCATTAAATTGTTTAATCAGAAATTTGCAAGATTTAATACTGTATTGTTATTGTTTAATATATATTATAGATAAAACATATTGCTCGTGGTAGAGCTGTGCGTCACTTTTATGTTGCTTATTTTCCGACGCGAAAGACACAAGTCGTTTATTTTTTTGAATTTAATTGAGCGCCAAAACGTTCGTCGCCAAGCGCTAGTTTCGCGCTCCAAGCATTAAAACGTTTGCCGCCACAGACGAACACGTACACTAATACATGCGCAAACACCCGAGAGAGCGATGTTAGCGCTCTCCCAGCAGTAAAACGTTCGTCGCCAAGCGCTAGTTTCGCGCTCCAAGCATCAAAACGTTTGCCGCCACAGACGAACACAAACACTAATACATGCGCAAACACCCGAGAGAGCGATGTTAGCGCTCTCCCAGCAGTAAAACGTTCGTCGCCAAGCGCTAGTTTCGCGCTCCAAGCATTAAAACGTTTGCCGCCACAGACGAACACGCACACTAATACATGCGCAAACACCCGAGAGAGCGATGTTAGCGCTCTCCCAGCTTCCAAGCGTCCGTCAAGCACGAGCACAATCACAAGCACAAACGTAAAACAAAAGAGCGCGCTCATACCCAAGCCAAAGATAGACATAAAACGAAACACAAATACCAATACACATACAAGCACCACAGCCCACACTAACACCAATAGCTACACGAATACGAATACAATGACACTTGCCGTTGCTCTTGCCGGCACTCAGCAACAACACGAACAACAGCAAGCTGTTAAACAGCAAACTGTTAGACAACAACAGCAGCAAAAAAATAATGGTATCCATGAGCAGCAGAGACAACAACCAATAACAGCAGCAAAAGAAATTGCTAGCAGAAAAAGTTTGCTGCCTATTCTAACTCAAATGGAGGTATGCTTAACGCCGATAGAATCAAATACCATGACCAGATCGGTTAATGATTGGCTATCTAGCGTACCCCCGCTTATGCCCCATGAACTCTTCATGCCCCTGGCCCGAACCCCTTTAGGCAAAACTACGGCTAATGATAACTCATACCGATCGCCGCTCAAAAGAAGATGTGTGGAGATAGAGACGGATGTGGACGATGATGACAATGACTTGGCTTTCCTGCCTATGGAAACTCCAGTTTTCAAAAGCGGATTTGCAAAGCGCTTGCACCAGGAAGCCAGACAGTCAAATACAGAACATGAGCCCGCAACAACAACAACAGTTGCTCAAAACCAACGGGAACACGAAACCGAGAGTAGGGGGATTCAGCAGCAACTACAAAAACAACAACAGCATCAACTAAAACAACAACAACATGAACAACAACAACAACAACAGGAAAACATGGACACTGAGACCACACAGACGGAACAACAAGTACAACAGCCATCAATACTGAGTAACCAGAACTACTTACCGCCAATCCTGGGCACCAAGGTCCCCACTCTATTCCTACCTTTAGTTCCGGCAATAATGCCAATAATCAACAAACTTACCAGTAATCCTAAAGTAGGCAAATTTACCACTAAAACAACAGCTAATAGTGGGTTAAGAGTCCAATGCGTTGACATGGAAACACACAACGCAATCCTAAATGCCCTTGCAGCTGATAACATCCAGTTACATACTCACCAGCCACGCAGCGCCAAAGGATTCAGAATCATCATCAGGCACTTACACCACACAACACCCTGTAAATGGATTGAAGATGAGCTGAAACTACTCGGCCACACAACAAGATTCATACGAGCGCTAAAACATCGTTTCAATGGCCGACCACTTAACATTTTTGAGGTTGAAATTCAACCCACTGTGGATGGCGGCCATGAAAAGATTCTTAGTGTGAAACTCCTGGCCAATCAATGCGTTGAGGTGGAGCGGCAAGCGAAACCACGCGACCCAGCTCAATGCCACAGGTGTCAGGCTTTTGGCCACACCAAGAATTACTGTAGAAGGCCTTTCAAATGTATGAAATGCGCAGGGGATCATGCGTCAATTTCATGCCAAAAACCAAGAAAAGACGATCCTAAATGCGCTAATTGTGGTGGGAATCATGTTAGTTGCTACAAAGGATGTGTTGCCTTTAAAAAGGCTCGCAATTTGCTGCGCTCAAATAGGCTGATTGGAGACCAGATTAGGCAACAGCAACAGTTCCAGCGCAAACAACATCAACATCAACAACAACAGCACAGTGGAAACAAACAGCCAGCTATTCCAGCCCAACAGCAGATACCACAACATCAGCATCTGCAAAAAATAATAAACAACAACAACAACAACAAAGAGAGGCCATCATATAGCCAGGTGGCACGAAATGGAAACGCTAACAAACAACAACATCAACAACAGCGACCAGCCAACCAGCAACAACAACAACACAATCAGCAGAATCAACGCGAGCAGCTTCCAAACCGTGGCAATGTTAACATTAAGCGCAATGTTAACCAACATAACAGGCCTCAACATCAACAACAACAACAACAGCAGCAGCGCACAAAAAATCCACAAAAAGCAACAACAGCAGCAAAAACAGCAACTCCCAAAATCAGCAAGCCTCTGTATGGGCGCGATGCACGAGGCAATCCAGCTGAAAAACACTTGGCCAAATTCCAGCAAAGACTCCGGGAACAGCAGCAGCAACAGCAACAACAACAACAGCCAGAGAAACGCCCAGCCAATGCTCATGACCATGCCCATACACATGCCCATGCCCTTGCCCATGACCATGCCCAAGAACATGCCCATGTCTCAGATCATCATCGTGCCTCCGAACAAGAAAAGAACGCAGACTTTCTCTCAAGGCTCGAGGCCAAAATAGATGGTTTATTTGCTGCAATAGTAAAGTTAATAAACATAAATACAAATAAGCAAGCAAAAACAAACAAAACAAACAATACAACACCAGAATCCTTAGAGATGGTGCCGTCTTCCGCCAATGACGCCTACTATGTCTAGTCCAGCAGCAACCAGACATGACCGTTCCAATGCCAATCCTATCCAGAATATAGCCATCCGCAGCGTCAACCAGAACGGCAACTCTTTTAAAATTGCCTTCTGGAACGCTTGTGGTGTGGCAAACAAAATGAATGAGGTTGAACTGTTCCTGAAACAAAAAGATATAGAATTAATGATGATTATTGAAACGCGCACAAGAATCGTCTCTGTCAACGGGTACCATACGTACACTGCTAAAAATCCGGATAACCATCGAAGTGGGGGTGTGGCCATACTGGTCCGTATTGATGTCCGTCACTCTGCACTCCAACCTATCTCGAAGCCGTTTATCCAAAGTGCACCAGTCATCGTGTTCCCTGGAAAAACAAATAAAAATGGAGTTATTATTGCACCGATATACTGCCCGCCTGTCTACAAATGGTCGGCAGCTCACTTTTCTGGTCTAGCTCAACATTTTGGCAAGATGTGTAGGGAGGAAAGTACATCCAGCTTTCTTCTATGCGGAGACTGGAACGCGAAGCATTCCTGGTGGGGTAACATCCGTGGTTGCGCTAGAGGCAAAGCGCTGATGGAGGCTGTGCATGCCATCAAAGGCTGCAATGTGCTGGCCACTGGTGGTGCCACTCACTACCCCTACGACAAAAGAAAAAGGCCATCAGCAATAGACTTTGCACTATACAAGGGAATTGAGGATACTTGCCTAAAAATACACTCCTCATCGGATCTGGATTCGGACCATATGCTGCTCGAAATAGAGTTGACGATCGGCAACAGCAGATGCATACCTCAAGCGGCCTCAACCAGCAATCGACTTCTTCCGGCACGCGCCAATATCAGCGTGTTCCAAAAGACGCTGGAGCAGCTGATCCATCTGAACACAGAGATAAGAACAGCGCAAGATATCGAAGATGCCGTTGAGATTTTCCTGGCGAATGTACGTGTAGCAGCAGCTACAGCAACACAACAACATCCGCAACGAAAACGGCCACAGCATCAACGACGTCATCAACACACTCAGCTGGACGAGGCAACTAGCAATTTGCTTGCAGAAAAGCAGCTATGCAGAAGGATCTTGTTGGCGACCCGCACCACAGAGGCAAGACGCAACTATAGGGCAGCACAAAATCGGTTGAAAAAAGCACTGGAAAACCTGAAAAATAGAAACATTAATAAGCTGTTCGAAGGCATAGACAACAAGGATCGATATCAAATGCAGAAACTATGGAAACTTACCAGCAACATCAAAAGGCAGCCGCAGCCAAACTGGCCACTGAAACTTTCCATGCAGGTCGAAGGCAAGACTAGCGTTTCATGGACAAAAACTGAAGTCGAGGTAGCTGAGGCATTTGCTGACCATCTGGAGAAGAGATTCAGCCCGATCCTGTCCAATACAGATGAAGAGCGGGCTTCAATCAGCGAAGAATGGGAACTCACAAAACGGCAAAAACAGCAACATCCAGACCAAGCAAACGGGGGTCCGTTCAGGCCAGCCACACTGCCCGAGCTGATGTTGATTATCGATTCATTGGAGCTGGCAAAGTCACCTGGGGGCGATAAAATCGACAATAAAATGATTAAAAAATTGCCAAAAAAAGCGTTGCTATATATACTGCTGATATACAACTCTATTTTCAGACTGGGGCACTTTCCAAGCCAATGGAAACATGCCTATATAAAGATGATCTTAAAGCCGGGTAAGAACACAGCTGATATGTGTTCATACCGGCCAATCAGTCTACTACCGGGTCTTTCAAAAATGTTCGAAAAAATGTTGATGGCAAGACTGTTTGAACACGAGGATTTCGCCAAAGCAGTGCCTAGCTATCAGTTTGGATTCAGGCGCGAGCATGGCACCGAGCAACAACTGGCTCGTGTCACTCAATTCATCCTTAAAGCGTTTGAAAACAAACAATATTGCTCTGCTATCTTCCTGGATATATCTGAAGCTTTCGACCGCGTATGGCACGAGGGATTGCTATACAAACTCATAAGGCTTTTGCCGCTCAATTTGTATAGGATCCTTGAAAGTTATCTGTCCAAACGCACCTTCTGCGTGAGCGGCAAGGACGATAGTAAGTCTAGGATCGGTCAAATAACAGCTGGAGTCCCGCAAGGCAGTGTCCTGGGGCCTATACTTTACACCATATATGCCTCGGACATGCCATTGCCACAACTAATCTCGGATGATTCTTGCCTCCAATCAGAACGGAAAAATACGCTGCTGTCAACTTACGCTGATGACACTGTCATTATGAGCGTGTCTGAAACCCCGAATGCAGCAGTCACCAACAACCAGCGCTACCTCAAACACTTTTCTATCTGGGCCAAGAAGTGGTGTATAAAACTAAACGCGGAAAAGACAGGCCACGTAATCTACACCCTGAAAACCATACGCCCAACGGATCTGAGACAACACCCAGTTCTAAACGGACGGACTGTGCCTCTGATCAAAACACACACTTACCTGGGCGTCAAGCTGGATCAAAAACTTACCCTCAGCCTGCACATAACGCGGCTGCGTATAAAACTGAGAGCAAGGGCAGCCAAACTGGAGTGGCTCATCGGACCCAAAAGCCGGTTGGCAAATGAAGTCAAGGCGACCGTTATTAAACAGCTTATAATGCCCATCTGGCAATACGCACTCCCAGTTTGGGGTGCGCTGACATCTGATACGCAGCTACAACGAGTCCAAAGCCTGCAAAACAAGATTATTAGAAGAGCACTCAAAGCAACGAGGTATACGAGGAATGACGCCATAAGACTTACCCACAACCTGCACACGATCAACGAGGTATTCCAAACGGCAAGTGGGCGTTTCGCTAACGCACTAGCTTGCCACGTGAATCCGGAAGCGCGTAAGTTGGTACTGCAGCCGTATGAGCCGCAGCGTCTGCAGAGGCCTCGCTATCTGCAACAGTTGCAGCAATACATCCGCCCGTTGCAGCCAGCAAACTTGAATCGACAACAGACACATTCAGATCCGGTCATCCCCGAAGACATGCTTCCCACTCTGGTCCGGCTTGAAGAAGAGGAGCTGAAAATAAAAAGAAAACGTGAATCAGACGCCAGGCAGTTGAGGAACATACAGCAGCAAAATATCGACAATCCGCATCCCGAAAGGTTTGGCGAATTGCTGATAAATTGCATCCGCAAACGTTATCTCAGCGGCCAAACTCCCCGGGAAAGAGTGGTGGCGCTTATATTCGGCCAGCCACTATCAATCCAGAGGATAATCCTTCCGGATTATGAGGGTGACCCAGTTCCAGCGACGCAACAACAGCCAACACCAGTGCAGCAGCCAACACAAAATCGCACAAATATCGATCGGCCGTCAACACTACAGCGTGGCCAAATAGCATCTGAGCACAACACACGCAACACGGACGTGGTTCGTCAATCCATGCAGCAAGAGGCACTACTTGACCACGGACTAGCGCAAGTCCAACGGCGCCTCGAACGCGTGGTCGACGAAGACGACGATGTCCAAATTGTGGAGATTATCGACGATGATGTCCAAATTGTGGATGTTGACGACGCTGGCGGCAACTGCGAACGCAATTCGCACACGGCTGCAGTCACTCGGCACTCTGGTGTAGCAAGACGTCGCTTACTGGGATGCCGCAATCCGTTCACAGCAAGTCCTACGCTGTTGTCCTGGACACAGTCGGCAATCCTGGTGAGTTTAAAAATGTTATTAATATGTACACACTTATCTATTTCACAGAGTAATTTAAATCCATTCAATACTCACCTGAAACGAGTGAAAACTCGATTGCGGCACCAGGCGACACCCCTAGTGGCTCCTTCGATGCGTCTCCATGGGGGTTTCCATGTCATCCGGCCTCCCGAAGTATTCCATCGCCGAGCGTCACCACTGCTGCTTGTATGCCAAAAGTGCAAATTTGGAAATGTTTGCACTGTCCACACCGCACAACGAAATCCGCGCAAAAATGGTTTTGCGGCACTGCATGGCCATCAGCTTCCGTCCCCGCACACATCTGGTCGAATCCTGGGCCATGGCGAAGATCCAATCCTCTCTGCACATTTTGGTTGTGTTGGCCATCACAAACAAAAGCGCCATCCTAAAAGGCTGCTACAGATCCGGCATCGCGAAGCACCTGAAAGTATGCAACGGAAGTCAACAAACGGCGTTTTGCTTTGGAGCTTCGCATTTACGCGAAGTAACTAAAAGTATGCAACAGTTTCTGATGACAACAAATGCTGCCAGAAGAAATATAAAAACGCAAAATACTTACCTGAATCGCATGAAAATGCGATTTTAACGCGTCCCGTCACTCCTGGAAACTCATCCGAAGCTACATCGCCGATAAAACCTTGGTTTCCGTCCTTCTGATGCACTTCCACGGCGACTGCCTCCAACGCTGCTTGCATGGCAAAACCACAAATTTGCACATGTTTTTGCTGCAAACACCGCACAGCAAAATCGGCGAATGAATGGTTCCACCTCGAACTCCTGAGGAGGGGAAGGTTCTAAATAGCATCTGAACGTTTCTATTGCTAACACAACGGCTAGGCACTCGCGTTCAGTAACCTCAGTTCCGTTGAGCACTATTCGATTTCTTTGACATAAACGTAGGCTTCTCATGTGTCTCATCCGAAAGTTGTACTAAAACTACCAATGCTGAAATCGCAGTGAAGAAAAACTTTTTTCAGTCAGGATTGGTTAAAACGGGTGCTGTTGTCAAATTTTCATTAACTGGTCCATGGCCAACTGAGCTTCCGGTATCCATAAACTTTTTCTTGGTAGAAATTACGTTTGTAATGGGATATGTGAATCAGCGAACTGGTGAATCAACCTACGGCACCATCCGCAAACTCCTAGAAATCCGCGAACCTTCTTTAGATTCTTTGGCGAGGGGCCAATTCCAAATACCCACGATACCTTAGCTGGGTCTGTACAAAATGCCTCCACTTCCAATAGCGTAGGCAAGTAGTTTATGCTTGTTAAGCAAAATTGACTTTCTCAAGATTAAGAGTCAAGGCTGCTTTGCGGAACTGCTTTGCGATACGCACTAGAACTGCGAGATGTGAAGAAAAATCTTCGACAATACACAGATCATCAGATATCGAAATTACCTATGTCTCAAATCTGGTATTATATCATCCATCAGGCGACACATTGTGGAGGGGCATTGCACATTAAAGGAAGGTCGCGGGAAGTAAGGGTAAGGTTTGGATTGGGGAGTTCGATGCCAGAGGCATCAAATCAGCGGAAGATATTCGCTTTGGCAACGAGAAAAACCCAAGCGGAAGGAAAGCATCTTTGCTTGGTAGCGCTATTAAGTCGACGAGCATCCAAACAAAGACGAACTTTGTTTGGTTTGAGAACAACGACGCATAGACTGGGAACTTGGGGCCAGGCACTTGTTGACGCTTCAATGACATCATGCTGCAGCATGTGGTCTATTTCTTCTGCATAAATAAGTTTTTCCACGGATGGGCCAATGGATAAAACTCTGCTTGGAGGGCTTTGCATCTCCTACATCAATATGGTGCTGAATTAATGTAGTACGACCTAAGCGTGAAGCGTTTGGAAAAAGTTGTTTAACGACTTCAAGTTGCTGAACTTGCTTAGGCCTTAATCGATAAAATTTTCAGTGACACTCTTGAGCTTTAGGAATTTGACGTTGTTTCTACAGAGGCTTATAATGGGAGCAAGTTTAGGAGAAGTAAAAATTTTTCAGAAATCATGCCCTAAAATCAACTTCTGCTTGATAGAGGGTATAACAAAAGTTTCATAGGCTTTGTAATGGACTTGTATGTCATCATCACATTCAAGCATCCCAAGACATCCTGCTGTTGTCCATCCGCTGTTTTCATGGGATTTTATAGGTTTAAATTCTGAAAACGGCCTAAAGTTCTCTGCAGCAGAGACGAGCCAATTCAGCTTATAGTCACTCCAGTATCCAACAATATTAGTTCGGTATACTTGAGAAAAGACACTTCGGCATAAGTACGCATATCAATTTGACAATTAAAAATTGTGGAAATTGATAACCGACGACTTCTGTTTAACCTTATTATAAAATAATCTTAACCGTAACGTACGCTTACTTATTTTACGTTCTATACAACTGAAAATACGATTTCTAACGTTTTCATAATTTTGAAGCCGCTCTTCATATGGAAGGCAATGCAGAGGGACGGCTGAACTCGACTCTTCATCTTGACATTCTTTCGAGCAAGACCTGGCTGCTACCGGAGGATTTTCGATAAGGGACTCATTTAGACTTTTGGGGGCATCCGGCTGACATTTGATGCTCCCGTTTGGTAGTTTTCCGAACGTTTACGGAGACAATGCTTACATTGGGGCTTATAGGTATCCGGTGCGCCACAACCATAACAAAATATACGCCGTTCAGCTAAACAATTCTCCCAAACATGACCAAGTTCTTCACAGTTCCAGCACTTCACCTTTGAATGTGAGGCGCGAAGAGCAGCAAGCTCTACATCAGCTTGATGGTCTTCTTTGAATTCACTTAGATCTTCTTCTAAAGCATGTATTTGCCGACGGTTAACAACGGGTTGCATTTTGGACGGGTACTCTGTCCGACCAAGCAATTCAGTTTCCAAGTTCTCACTAACTTGTACTAAACGACGCAAATGACCTACTGAAAGGACTGGTTGATACAAAAGATTTTGACGATGTCGAGGAAGCAAATTGTTCTTCAAAATCTCGACTAATTCTTCTTCATCTATCTTGACACCGGATTTGTCTATCATAGATGCCACCGCATCATAAAAGGATGAGATTGATTCTCCTTGCTTTTATTTACGGAATCTTATCATTTCTTTGCTCATAAAGTCTGAGCGATGATCTTTATATTGCTGACGTAACGACGTACGAATATCTGACCATACAATTCTTTCGACTTGTTTATGGTATCGCCAATACCAATCTCAAACTTTCCCGACAAATAATACATGCATGTTCCTACACATGGCTGCAAAATCACTACTAATGTCTCGTCTGTGAGAGCTTTTACGCGATATAAAAACCCATCAAAACCCAAACCTTAATCGGATCCATCGAAATGCAGGTTCCATTTCTGCAAGATATCAGCATCCTTTCACGCATACAAAGAACTTATAGAAGTCGAAGGGAACTCACGAATCGGTGCTGCGGGAATTTGCATATTCGAAGGACTGGTATGAGTATTCAAATTTAAACTGGAAACCACTCTACTCACAGTTTGCTCTATCATTGCCTGTATTGCTTCCCGGTTCATACCGTCCGATCCACGAGCATACCCGGAAGGGGGGTGGGCGACCTCTTCTTCTAGACGCGGCAGCGCCAGATGGATTGGTACTATGACTCACATCAGAAGGCTGTCGACTGTAAGGTAGTACTTGTATTTGACACAAGAGGTTCTGGAGCAGTGATTGTATTTGAGGCTTGGGCTTGCTCTATAGCCTTAGTTAATTGACGGGTCATAATTCTCAGGAGCAACTGGGGCAGCTGAGGGCGTTGAACTAAAGTCTTCAACAAACTTCTGGTAGCCACATCTGTTGGGCTCTTACAAATATAACAAACGGTATACTCTTCTAACCAGCTGTCTAAACAAGTTTTGTGAAAAAGGGTAAAGAGTAGCAAGGGTGGGTATTATCCATGAGGCTTTGGCAGATTGCGCACTGCGCAACTTCGGCTGTAGGCCGGTGCGTTTCAGGTGGGCTGCGATCTATAGGCATTTTCATATAATAAGTGTTCTTGGGGGTCCGGCAATACTGAAAACAAAATAATCTAATAGAACATAAGAGATTCAATGTATGATGAAACTTTAAATAAACTGGGCTATCGAAATTATCCAAAGATATCCAAGTACTAAATCAGCTTCTATATGAGTAATTAAGTTGACGGCAAGTGCATGCAAACGCAGCAATGTCACAAGTTCAGACTCAACTGCAACTATCCAACAAAATCTAATTTCAGTTCTTTTCTGTCTTTGTATATGCTTTTTTGAGTTTCTCCAGGACACAAAGCATGAAGCAAGCCAAAATATATCGCAGGGACAATCAGTATTGGAAGTCAATCAGACTGCGCAATATTCTGTAGTTGTGTACGACAGTATTAACCAGTCAACAAACTTGTATCTAGTTATTCTCTTAAAAGCATACGAAAACAAACGAGTATAAGCTTCTTCTAGCAGATGATAAAGCTATTTCTTCTGTCTACTTCGTAAACGGTATGACAATAAGTGTAGGAATCTATCTTCAAATGCGATCGCTAGACTAAACAAATCTAAACGGTTTCAGCAAGTGTGATAGTCCACTTCAGAATTAATCATGAATACTTACACAAGAGAGGTGTGTGGCAACTGGCATCCTCCTTACTGGCAGGCGCACCATTGTTCTGTTTCAAGTGATCTAGGCCAAGCATTTTCGGAGATATGATCTACGCCCGTCGTGTAACTTATATAATATTTTCCCTCAAGTTGGTCGTCAAAGTTATCTAACAACCGGCGTGGTACTCCTGCGAATCAGGCGCCGCCAGTGAAATAATATAGCGACACCCATAGCAGTGAAGCCGAGTTGACCTTGGCTTGGGTTATCAGCTGAGAATTACAGTGGGTGGAATCCTACTGGTGCCTTAGCTCTTCGGCGTGGGGTGGGTCATTCCTGTTCCTCAACTGTACGGTACATAAACTTTAAATATTAGGATTCCGGAAAGTTATTAAGGGAGCTTGACTCCACGAATCTTCATGCATCCATTCACCATCACAATTAGTGACAATGACGTTAACATATCAATGATCAAAGAAAAATTTCATACAAAAACAATCTCCTTATGGGGCGAGGTCTAAAGATGACAACCGACACTCGCGTTCTCTACCCTTCCCAACCGTGATCTTCTACGCGGCATTTTGTTGAAAATACCCTCAGAAAACTTCCACTAGATTATTTAGTTAACATGTCTTTCCCCCGAACGAAACAAGATTTAAGACTCCATTATTCTTTCAAAATACTTCAATATTTATTTACAAAAGAAATCATTTTCAAAATTTCTGCGTTTGCGAACATATGGACTTAACTAATTACGAAAACAATTTATTTAAACTAGATTTAAATCATTAGCGTGAAATTATTTGTTTTTTGCTTTTTCTGTTATTCTACTTTATTTAATTTATTTTTTTTTTAAGCAAAAAATACTAAAAGGAAATTTATTAATAATGTAATCAATCAATGATTCAACTAAGCGGACATATATTTACAGACGGCACTGTAAGTAAGCGCGTAAGCGCATGAGCTTTATTACTATAGGTCAACGTCTTTAACAGCTGACATTCTTGTGTATGTTAGTATGTATGTCTGTTGGCGATACATAATCTCAAAATTTTGTTGTTGTTGTTGTGGGCTCATGCAAATTGATTTTGCATAATTAAAATAGATTTTGTTTTTTATATTTTCCACATTTAAAAGTGTGTATAAATTCAAAAAAATTATTATTATGTAAATGCAAACTATAAGCGATCACCACATTGCCAAAACTCAACGAAGAATACCCAGATCCACACCTACATAATTACATGCTACGCCGGCATATGGTAAGCTTCGAGCTCTCAAGAGAGAGTGCATGCATGTATATGCAACAGCTTACGCATGCATGTATGTATATGTGGATGCCGGTTACATGCGTTAACACTAGTGGCAAAAATAATTCGTACACATGGCAATTTGACTCAGCTTATGCCAATAAATATAAACAATGTTTAAGATTACTCACAGATTTTTCTCCAGTGATGAAAGATCTTTCCTCGTGGCTTGATGTTTTGTTGATTGGGGGTGGATAATAATTTTATGTGCTTCTTTTACATTTGACTTTTTTTTGTTGTCGTAGAATTTGCAGGTTATGTCATCTTATTTTTTTTTTTTTTGGTTTAATTAATTCATTTTTCACACATTTAAAATAAGAAGTAATACACCATAAATAATAAAAAAAAAAATTGGGTAATTTTGAAGCTTTGCTTCCACCACAACAACACAATTGGCGATATCAGCCAACCGACCTACATACACACATACAACCAAATGCACGTGCGCATAGAACCAATATATGCTGCAGTTTTCTTTTTTTTCTCCTCTCTTTTTCACTTTTTAGCTATGTTCATCAATATTTTTGTGTCTGTCCTAGTTTTTCGTAGCTTTAACTAATTTTTATAACGATTTTAAAATATTTATTAACACGTATTTCTCTCCCGATTTGTACTAACACCACCACAGTTCCAGCTGGCCGTGCTTTGGCAAGCTTTTAAGCCAGGGTAAAGCAGGGGCGTAGAAAACGTCCAACTTGCAAGAGGAATGAAAATTCCGGCAGGACGAGAATTCGTCAGGCCGCCTCAATGCCGATTTGATGAGTGGGGTTAGAGACGGCGGTGAATATATATATGGTTATATACTCGCAAGTACTTAAATTATGCCAATCAAACAAGACAGGAATCTGATTCTTGCGGTCGGATCCGGAATGGATGTGGACCGATTAGGTTCAGCTGTAACCTCTTCGCTGGCGACTTGCCCGTGATGGTGAATTTAATTAATTAGTTTATAGTTTTTTTTGTCCTTTTGACTTTGGTTTTTGGTTGTTTTAGCACTCGCGGCAGCGGAATTTTTGCATATTTTAGGGACACAATTGCCCTAACAATAACTTGTTAACTTTTCTAACCTTTTTTACGGTTGGCGCACGTTTTTATCTCACACGACAGCAACGAGGCTTAGCTGTCCGGCGTGGAGTTATACTTTGGGGTTCGATCAGGAAAAGAGGCAGACTCGTGTTGCCTGAGGGTTTATGTAGGACTAAATTCCAGAGAGAACAAGCTCTCTCACGGGAATACCTCCACTGAAGTTGGTTGCGCTTGTGTTATTTGCAGCAGCGGATAACAACGTATTATCGCATGCGCCTTTAAGGACTGCTACATTTTTCTTGCACTCATTTTATCGCATGCAATACTTGTAAGCAGCCAGACGGCGATAAAAACATATTTTATTTTAAAGACAATCAAACGCAACGGCGACCATTGCAATAGATCAGCAATAAAGCTTTGTTCGTTGAAAGCAGACAAACGACGGCAACGGTGAAAAAAGCTTTGGTGGCTGTGAGCAGACATACGACTGGAATGGTTTAAAAGCTTTGGTGGCTGAGAGCAGACATACGACTGGAATGGTAAAAGGCTTTGGTGGCTGAGAACAGACATACGGACGCAAAGGGTTAAACATGGCGTAAACATTATTTATTTATAAAAATTGTTCAATTTAGTTTTAAAAAAGACACATCGAAGCGTCTTGGTTGGAAGGAAAAACAGACATGTGTTCCAAGAGATGGCAATTAAAATGCAGGCGATGGATTGTGGCATCCAGTGGACTGATGAGAGGACAAAGTGGACAACCTCGCAAGCAAGTATAGGTATGATGCATGGAAGTTTTTATATTCGGGGTGTGACAGAATTCTCTAGAGATTGGGGGTCGAGCACATTTTCAAATCTCTAAAACAAAACCGTAGGTGTGCCAGAAGTTAGGGAGATTTCATTTTTCGGTAAAATGTTTCGGAGCAAATACGTAATACGAAAATGGCCAAAACGAGTTGCTACCTTTAAAAAATGAGAATTGCCTAAAATGTATTTGCTATTTTTGTCATTGTTTTCAAGGTTGGCCTCATGGCAATAGTGATATATTTAATAAATGGTAAAATAAAAATATGTTAGATCTTATCTCTTGTAGTTCTTATACAAAATAAATATTTAATATTTTGCCCGCCAAGTAACTCTGTCGCTTGACAACCCTGCTATGACAGCTTTCTTGAACAGCTGTTCTACGTACTTCGTAAATAGCAAATCTGGTTTTGTTTACATTTTAAAAGTGCAAATAGTGAACTGTGTTTTCGTCATGGACCAATAATAAAATAAATGTAAAACAAAATATTAAATGCAATTTTAATTTAACTTACATTTTGGACGCTCAATGACTTTCCATAAGTTAAATTCTTCTTCTTACTGTTACATTCACACACCTAACAAACACCGCAAAAGTTGCCACCTCATAAAAAAAAAGGTTTGTGCTATAACTTATAGGGTCTTTCCACTGCTCAGTTATTCTCAGTTATGTTAAGTTAACAGTTACGGAGGTTCAGTTTTCGAGTTTTTTCCCATAAAGAATTAACTGAAGTAAAACTAACCGCAAATATGAAGAATAACTGAAGAGGAACTGGTTCATTAGAACACTTGTTCGATAAAACATCGCTGTTAATGGGCTCTTTTAATGTAACAGTCGAAAAACAGATGATTGTGAATACCAGAAATTGTGAATAGGTTGGCGCAATATTTTGTAATATTCCAAATTGAATTAAAAATTTTGTTTTTTGATGAATTATCATAGGAAACAATTGAACTCCGAGCAAAATTTCAAAGGATTGCTTTTAAAACTGTGGGCGGACAATTTTATTGCATTAAGGGCAGTTCAGAATTACTCCCACGTATATACGGAAATGGACTTGTACTGCGTCTGCAGTGCAAGCAAAAATGCTTGTAGGCATTAAAAATAAGCCATACAAGTTGGCAACACGCTGTTACTTATTTGCAATGTACAATTTCGGTTAGTTTTTCTCACTTTTTTTGCAGAAAATACAAAGCAAAACAAACCGAACAGCTGATTTATTTACGGAGGTTCAGTAGCAGAGCAATAGAAAAAACAGCTTTCGTCAGTTACTGTTAAGATTTACGGAAACGGATCAATGGAAACACGCTATTAGTTAAATTTACAACAAACTGTACACTGCTCAACCATGCAATTTTGTTACTTTAGAGTACGATTTTATTTATGTTTATTTGTCACAAAAAAGTGTCTTTAAAATTTGCCTATTTAAGACTCCGAATAATAGTTATTGTTAACCAAACAAGGTGGCAGCTCCATTGCTAGGGACGGTTTTGCACGCTTACACAGAACGGCAAATAGTTTTAGAGATTTGTTAGAGATATATTAAAATTAAAAATCATGAGTTAAAATATGTATTAAATTCAAATATATTTGCAATATGCAACTAAGCTTAAAATTACCTTTCGAAAAAGTAACACTTGTTATTCATTAGACATTTAATATTGCTTAAACTAACCAAATCTCTGGCCAAATTCCTTGAGATTTCAAAACCATCTCGAACTAGGGTTGGTTTTAGGTTGGAATTCGGTTGGTTTTGATTGCTGGCACACCCCTGATTAAAACTGTTTAATATCGGCAATTTATTTCAAGCAAGAGAAGCTAAAAATCGGCCCAAGAAGAGGATCCACTTCAACATGGAAAATGTTTGGCAAATTGAATGAATTTCTGGACACGTTTGCACAAGAGCGATTGTTTCAGTCGACACGGGACGATAATATTGTGCTGGACCCAGCGACACCTGCTAAGCGTCGCAGAAATAACCAGGTGGAGATCGTTGAGCTGATGAGCGCAATTAGATGCAAAAAAGAGCAAAACGCTTATTATTAATTTTGTATTTCTGAAAGACTTAACAAACTGTTACGCGTCTCTCCTAAAATGCCAACCAGCTCAATTAACATACTCTCCTGTTGAGAGGCTAACATAATTCTGTTTCATCCATATTTTTTTAATAAATTAATTTGTAAAAACAAAGAGTAATATACGCGCAGACATAAGCACGTCACTTTTACATTTTACATTTGATGTTAGATATTGCAATATGAACACGAGTTTCCCATCTCCTCATCGTTCCGCGTGATGTGCCCTAGTGTGAATTGGGTATAAGACGATATTTGTAAAAATACCCATAGGCATGTTTGCATTAGCACGTCTACGGTGTTGATAGTTGCTCTATGTATCGGCGTTGAAGATTTGTTTTCATTTGGATGTGTACTGCATTTGCTGGTGTTGGTGTTGAGATGCGAGATGCTTCGACGAAGACTGACTCAAGTTTGTTTGCCATAGAGTCGATGTCAGCTTCCACTTCCAGATGCGGATTTAGCTCAATGTGTGAAGTTATATAATTTTTGTATTTGAGCCAGTTAGTTTTTTGGCGATTTACAAACTCTGGGTGTCGTAGTAATTGTATAAGAACAGGCGAGTGATCGGATGAAAGATCCGATAGGCTTTCGGCGCTAATCGGGCTGCGGGGAATAGTTTTGGTAACTGCAATATCAATCAAGTCGGGTAGTTTCCTGGGGTCCGTTGGCCAGTAAGTTGGTGTGCCAGGAAAGACGTAGCTGAGCCTGTTGTTTACTTTTACAAGTGCGTTCTACAGCTTCTTTACCTTTGGATTCAGAAGGCGAGATCGCCAGTGTGTGTGCTTGGCATTAAAGTCTCCTGCTCCTGATGGAGTGTAGTTAGGCTGTGCGCTTTGCGTGCGTGCTGTGTTCACGCAGATGATGGATGCGAGACTTAAGTTATTTGTAAATTGGGCAGCCTCTGTAGTAAGCTGTGTGATTGGTGCCGCAGTTACCGCACTTTTTTTTAGCTGGAGTCACCTTTGCTTGGTGGGCTGCGCGACGAGTCATGAAGCTCGCCGCAAACTACACATACCAGGCGCAGTGTGCAGTAAAACCTTGTGTGGCCGTATTCTTGGCAGCTCATGCATTGTACCGGGCCGTTGCGTTAGTGTTGCTCTTCTACGGTGATTCTGCGGTGCAATAGAAACTGAAGCTTGTAAATATATTTTTTAGTTATCTGCGTCTCAGGCTCAATTTCCACTTTGAAGAGTGGTTGCTGCTGTGTGCTCTTGTTTAGAATATTAAAAACTTTTTTAACGCAGAATCCTTTCTCATTTAGCGCCTCATGGATTTCATTTGGCGTGACATCAGACTCTGTGCCTTTGGTACGTGTTAAAGGCTTTTTTTTAGCTTTCGTTTAAGTACTTTGACAAAACTCTAAAGTTGTCTTCGGTTTTTGTCTGAACTTTAATCTCCTGGATTTTACCCCTCATTAGGGGAATGATATGGAAATTGTCCTGATAATATTGTCTCGTATAAATATTGGAGGTGGCTTTAGCTTTTCCTTGTCAACAACAACAGGTCGTCAGCGTTATCTGCTAAGATTTCAAATCTGTTGATGTTGTTCGAAGTGTCGCCTCAGTTGCCACGAGTGATTTTTGATTTGTGTGTGGAGTGTTGGTGGCTTAATTTACGCTTGATCTGTATGTAGCGGTCCATGCCTGTCTGCATGGCCGGCTCTACATTTGCGTTGGCTGCGGAGTGTTTTCTTGACGGCGCGCAATGTAATGCAATGTAAAATGAGCAAAGGCCCTACTGTGCGGCGCAGCAGTCGTTGGGTTTGCAGAGCGGGCAGTCGGCACCGGTGCAATTGTTGTTGCAGTAGCTGTTTTGGCGGACGTCGGGGACAAAACAGACGGAGAGCGTGATCGAACTCTGTCGTGCGAGAGTTTTGGGAAAATTTGGCACGGCAACTTTATACGCATTATCATTAATGCTAGATGTGAGATGTGCCCTAGTGTGAATTGGGTATAAATATCATCAGGGAGTCTGCTTTTATTTGATGGAATAATAAGAAAATACATTTTTTCACATAAATACATTAATACATAAATATGAGAAGCACTTGCCCATTTTGGTACATACATTTTAGTTGTATTCACTTATTATAGTTTCGTCAATCCTAATCTTAATATAGCCGCTGTCTCCGTATCAATAAACATTATAATCACAGTTTTAACTTTCTGTGCAGTCGGGTGCAGCTTGGTTTGCTTATTGCAGCCGCGTAAATATAATTCGTCTAAATATTTTCCCCTTCGTTGCCGTTTACAACAGGGCTCATAGAAAGTAATTGTATAAACATTCTGATGTGCAACATGCGGCAGTTTGGGAGTCACACATCAAAACAATAATAAAGTGATGAAAATAATGTGTGTATACATATACAACAGAGGTTTCCATCGAATTCGTTTTATACGTTATAAATAATTTTATTGTAGTGCTTCTTTCAAAGGTTTATTACGAACTAAATAACACAAACTCAAATATGTGCGACATACGCTCTCTTGTTATTCTTCTTATTCTTATAACTGTTAATGCGCTCTTTCGCGCTATTTGAGTATCAATGTATACACTCACATTGCATATAATTCAACATAAAGCACAGCTGAATTCCCCGTTAAGGTTGGCAACACCATTAGGAGATAGTGATATATCGATGATAGGTAACTTTGGCTTTGAGATTACCAAATAGCTTATTACTATTACGCGTTTTCCCGTAGAAATTAAGCATTTTCCGCGGTAAAAGATAGATTATGTGCTTTAGGGATAGTTTCGGCTTCTACGGGTAAAAGTATTTTTCAAATCGGTCTAGTAGTTTCGGAGCCTTATCAATACAAACAAACAAACAATCAAATCTTTCCATTTTATAATATTAGGATAGATAAGCTTAGTAAAATCAAGTTACAATGACTTTCGTTGTTTCCTTTCTTTAACTTTCGTATGCACGACAACAAGACAAAACAAGTGAAAACGTTGCAGTCGCTCACAACCGACTGCGGAATACTTTGATACCAGTAAAAGAACGGATGGTAATTAGTCTTATTGCAGAGGAGTGGGCCGGGTGGTAAACATCGCCAGCTATCATGCTATAAAATTTGGTGACTTTAGCTCCAAAACTGTGGAAGATAACTGAACTTCAAAATTTAAATGGTGGGCGGCAGAGGTGGGTGTGGCATCCAAATTTTTGAATCAAATCTTTTTAACTGTCACCATTTATCTTCCTACCAAGATTGGTGGCTCCAGCTCAAAAACTGTTAAAGTTATAGCCGATTCCGATTTTATAAGGCGGGTGGCTTGGGTGGGCGTGGCATCCAAAATGTTGATGCAGTTTTTCAGGGACGTGATTAGCTATCTGCGTGCAAAATATGGGAGCTCTAGCTGCAGAAATGTGAGAAATATATGGTGTTATCGGTTTTCAGCTATCGATTTTATCGATTTCCCACTTTATCTGACCCGGCTATAGACAAACATAATTGCAAAGTGTCAAATCTCTTGCTTTACGGGTGTCGAAAAAGTTGCGTTCATACAGACGGACGGACAGACGGGCAGACAGACACCATGACGGACATTGCACAAAACCAATATACTATGAGACCTTCGGTATCAAAGTATAAACATTTAATAAGTCGGCTTGGCTTTGAATGCATTAAAAACGCAAACTCCTATTCTAATGCATTCCGACTCGTTCTATTCGTTGCTTTTCGTTTAAACGTTGTGCGAGCGCACTCAAACGTGTTCGGCTTTGCATTCAATTTCACTTAACGCATTTTGCGCATTGCTCATTCGAGCATGGTTTTTCTGCTATTCATGCAGACCTCTAGTCTTCAAGGCTGGAAAAGCCTCTCACACGACCCCGAATGACTTCCGTCCCATAAGCATAACATCTTTCCTACTTAAGACACTAGAAAGGGTGCTGGGCCTACATATCAGAAATTTGATCTCGACCGCTAATTTCTCTCAAGGACAAACGCTTTCCAAAATATCAAATTAACTGAAACAGCGCTTCATGTTGTTATCTCAACAGAAAAAAGCACTCCACCATAAGGAGTACTGTCTTATAGCCTGTCTGGCCTTGTGGATCTGATTGATCAACTGCTTAAACGCAGTATAATCAGGGCCACATTGGGGTCCTCGATCATTTCCAGGTCTTTTAACAGAGGCACTCCGCAAGGGGGTTCTCTCCTCTTTTCTATGGAAGACTTACGGACAATCCTATATTCTTGTGGGAAATTCACTTATCCCCCCCTAATACGGACTATTGCTGTCCTCAGTAGTTACCCAAAGCTCCATTCCACACAACAATCTCCCTAAGAGACGAATGGTGCTCAGGCACGCCAGAGCCGACAGACTCAATACAAATTTACACTGATGGCTCAAAGCTAGACGAATGGGTAGGGGAGGTGTCTTTTGCGAAGAGCTATCCATTAGGCAATCCTTCAGCCTTCCTGATCATCGCCGTGTTTCCCAAAACGAAATCATTGCAATAAAGGAGGCACTTCTCTGCCTTACCGACCTTAAGTGCTCAGCAGCTAGAATCTGCATATTCTCTGATAGCCGGGCGGGAGCAACTGCAAGGCAGACGAGCTGACAAGGCATGGTACTACTATGCCTCTCCTCACAGATAAGAAGGGCTTGGGTAGCCGTAATCTGGGCCATTACTTGGCACAGGCTAGTGGTGACTCATGCAGCCAGACTACTAGCCCCTTTCAACAATTTCTGCAGCAGCTGTCGGGACGTGTAAGAGAAGGAAACAGTTTCCCACCTTTTCTGCGACTGTCCGGCACTCTGCAAGACCAGAAATCGCTATCTTGGTTCTTTTTTCTCTCTCAATTAGCGGATATTAACCAGAAAAATATCCTTTTTTTATTCAAGCCTCGGGGTGGGACCACGCCCTCGATTACGGTGTTACACACTCTGTGTCTGGGTAGACGGTATGGATGTTATAGTGCATTTACACTGGCGCCGTAGCAACGCCGCTAGCATTTCGCCTTATAGTGCATTTACACTGGCGCCGTAAGCAACGCCTTTATTTTAAGCCTTTACCATACAAAATGTGTCTGTTAAATTTTGAATTTAGAGACTTTTCTCGCGTCGCTAGAGCGCCGCTATTCTACCGGCTCAAATAAAAACCTTTTTTACCGATGAATCGATACTTTTGGTCAAATTACTGATGGCGGCAACAGGAATCAGCTGATTCAAAATTAAAACAAATGTGCAAGCAAGTACAAAATTATTGAACATATGAAATATTTTTATTATTATTGTAATTAATCAATTTAATTTCAAGTGGATGTCGGACAAAAGAGAAAGCAGTGGTCGGAAAGCTTGGAAAGCATTTTTGCAAAGAAACCTCAATTGTTGATTGGATCAACAAATTTGCCAAACCAGTTTGCAGAACTCCTTCTGAATATTTCACAGGCAAGCTGTCGACATGCCAAGCAACCTGGCAACGGTTCTGTGCTCGGCGGATGAGCCCAGGCTGTACAAAGCTACGGCAACCCGCTTATCTAGTGGGATGCACGCTCTTAAATTGGAGTCTTCCTTTTCATTTGAGGCAAGGCATAGACTAACTTTTGAAAAAATCTTCTTTCCATCATGAACAAATCCTCACTTAACTTTGGCACATCTATCTCCATATAACAACCATTGCGCTCGTGCATCCAGACACTTCGCGTGCTAATACAGTCGAACTGCAACCACATATTAAGCGCAGCCGTTGCTACTGCAGCTTCTTCGTTTTCGCAATCAACAAAATTGCTTAAAATGTATTATTATTAATTATTGCAGTATTATTAATACTATCACCAATTTCCGTGGCCAGCATCAATAAATTTAAATTTTGATCAATTTTTCAAATTTCTTCTTCTTTAGCAATCGCAACAAAAGTAAACACAAAACAGCTGATTCTAAAGACTTTTTGCCAAAGTAAATGACTTTCGCCGCTAACCACTAAGCGGCGCCAGTGTAAATGCACTATTAGTGGGTGGTTTTTGAAACCTCTCATTACCGCCCTAATCTAATGTAACCTAGGGGTATATCCAAGTGGTTTGCCAAAAAGTTGTTTTTTAACAGTAATATTTTTGTGACTTCGGGTGCTTTTTAATCTTTTTGTTAATGATCTTAAAACGGTAATCCCTAACTCATACGTATTTATGTTTGCTGATGATGTTAAGCTTATTTAATCTATAATGATTTGTCTTTTGGTGACTTACTACAATCGAATCTGAAAGCGTTGTCGGTGCCGTTATACCTTACGCAATATGTATTATTATTACTAAGTGTAAAGCTATGTAATTTTTTTAAGAAAACGCTTCACACTGCTCACTTCTTGCTTCATGGTACATCCGATCTTTGAATATGGAATATTTTAAAATAATTCAAAAATGTTGTTTTTGAATGTAATAAGAAATAATTAAATTGGGAGCCAAGGTTGACGAAACAATGGAAACAGCTTCGAAACAGAGCAATGGAAACACCATAATCTGCGACCCTAGATTACGCCAAGAAGACTTCACTAAGCACTCTAAGACCCCCCAAATTGTATTATATTTAATCTTATATTTTATATTTAATATTCGGATCTATTATTTCAACTCTATATTTGTTTCACATAATAAATAGTGGTATGTGCTTTAAATTGCTTTTATAAAAAAGTAGTAGTTTTGTGTAATTTGTCTTTGAATTATTCGCATCCAGTGATTATGCGCCGCGTCACTTGGTCGAAATGGGGGAAGCTGTGCAGCTTTTTTGCTTTGGTCCACTCGTTTACAAATATAACTTTTGATCTACCAAGATCAAAATGCAATCGTGTATATGCATCAGCCGACAGCTGTGTTCATTACCAGGTTACTTACGCAGTATGAGTTAACGAGGTAAATTTCATAAGCAACCAAACAATAAATGTTGTTTACCACATCGCTTATCAAGTTTTGTAAGTTTTCGTGGCATTTCATACTTTCCAGAATTACTCTAAATATCTTGTATTTTTTTACTACCTAACTTTATTGAAAGTCTTTAATTAAAGTAAAGTTAAATAAAACATTTTGTACGAGAATTTTATCGTATTATCCGCTCAACATTATTTAAGCTATTAATATACATATACATATTAAATTTAGTTTAATACAGTGACTATATATTTTGTTGCACATAAAAGGAAAAACAGTACTGGTTTAATGCTTGTTTAGCAGTATGATGTATTTATCTGCGAAATGTAAATAATTTAATTATTCGGTTTGAAAACATATTTCCTGATAATTATATTAAGGGGTTACACCACTCTAACCAAACATATTTTACCTATTTCTTAAGTGGAAGGAATGGATTAGGAGTCGGCTCTGCTCTCAGAGGGCCTTGTGTGTATTAAGTTTTTCTATCTACGTCATATCTCATATTGCGTGCCCCACAAAAAAAAATTTATTTATTATACATTCTTATAATGTTTTTATTTTTTGTATAACCTTAACAGAATAATTTAAATATTCTCTTTTTTAAATAAACTTTCAAAATTGTGTTACTTTTCAAGCCGTTAGACTAAGCCCCCTTCAGTCTTTCTGACTCATGATGAAACTAACAAGGTGACATATATTTGAATTGCTTAAAATCATTTTTTAGATGAATTGATATATACGCCGGCGAAACAGCAGTCCTTACAAAACGCTTGGGCTTGGTGACAGTTGCAGGAAAACTCAAACACTTAACAATATTTTAACTTCGCGTTCGAAGCATATGTTTAAAGCGCCAAAAGGCTGTGAAACAGGAGATAAACTATTTTTAAGGCCAAAAATTAAACATTTTTAAAATTTTTCAATGGTGTAACCCCCTAACAGTTCGTTTTTTGGATTGTTAAAAACCTAATAAAACTGACCAGTTATTAGTAAATGAATAACACCATAGCCTACGACACGACGACGACGACATTCGAGGGGCGGTGGAAAATGGGCGGAAACAGGCCGGTGCTGCAGCCGGCTACGCCATGACTAAGCCAGCACCATTTCAAAAGATGAAAAAAAACGCTTGCAGTAAAACTGCTGTATGGCAATCAAAACAAGAATGACGAAGTGACAGAGAAAACTTGTTTAGATAAATTGTAAGGTTTTGTTTATACAGTTTGCAAAGTGTTTGAGGTATGTCCAAGAAGGCATTACCATGCTAAATTTCTAATGCTTTGGGTCCTTGTTATAGTCCACATACACGCGCACAACTTCACCGGAATATTTCCGTTGCGACGGCATAAAATAAAAGTCTGGAGTATCGGCACCGCCGTTCAAACGTGGATCATCACGTGATCGATCATAGCTGGCTTCGTGTTCATGACGATGACGACGCTCCTCGCCACCTGCTCGCTCCCTTTTCCTCGCACAGCTCGGCGATCATGCGTATAGTATCCGGACGGCTGCGTTACTTCCGAGCTCTGTTTATAATAATGATTCTGGCGTGGAAGCGAGTAAGCACGCTCGGCAAAACTACCACGCGAATAGGGTCCTGTCCCAGAGGCTACCATTGAGTCGCCTGTGTCAGCCACGCGACTCTCCTGCGTCACGTCACGAGTATTGCTTGAGCGACTGTTTCCACTAGAGATCTTGCCATGGCCATGCCCGTTGCCATTGCCGCTCTCATAGTACATCTGTGACTTGCTGGTGGGTGAGTGGGACATGGGTAAGGTAGTTTGTTGGCTGCTGGCCAAAGAACGATTGCGAGCCTTCTCCTTAGCTGTGGTGCTATTAGTCATGTGCTTCTCCTCAGTTTCGCCATAGGGATCGAATGCGTAGTTTGTGTTCGAGGCAAACTCCTTCCAGGGCGTGTTTTGTATGAGTTTCTCCTGTAAGCAGACCAGAGAATTGATAATAGGGTTTATTTCTTTTCTCTGTGTGTGTAACATAATCACGTATTTCTTAGCGCTTAACCAGTTAGCCTTTGGTTCGAGTTCCAATCGTACATCGATTTATAATAATTTTTAAAGCATAAAAATAACAGTACGCTTGCAACCAACATCTTTTAAATATGTATGTATTCCAATAGCATGTGTAAAGTGCCTGGTAGTTGCTTTAATGCCAATTAATTTCAAATAAAAAGCAAAGATGGTCTAAAATTGCAACCCAAAGGCTTCAATTGTTTTGTAAGTAGGTTTTGTAAAAACAGAAATTTGTTTCATTAACATTTTTTATGCAGGAAAAAAAGTTGAAGAGAAATTTTTCAAAATAAATATAGGAATAAAGTTTCAGAAAGAAACAAACACGAAAAGAGACTAAGTATACAGAAACTAGAGCGTTATTATGTAATACCCCGATTGTATGTACCAGGCTGCATTCTTCATAGCTCAGTATAATACCCCGATTCGACTAGGGCCAAATGCAGGAATTCTGCAAGAACTTAGTTATGCAGCGTATTTTAACTTTGATATTGAAAGAATCATAGTATATTGGTTTTGTGCAATGTCCGTCATGGTGTCTGTCCGTCCGTCCGTATGAACGCAACTTTTTTCGACAGCCTTAAAGCTAAAGACTTGAAACATTGCAGTTATGTTTATCTATAGCCGGTACAGATAAAGTGTCAAGATTGGAGTGCCACGCCTACTAGGAGGCTGGGAAATCGATCAAATCGATCACATTCTTACAGCTAGTATTTCCAAATTTGGCACGAAGATAGCAAGTCACGTCCCTCAAAAAACTGCATCAAAATTTTTGATGCCACGCCCAATCCTTTCGCTCCTAGCAACCCTGCTCCTAGAAACTGGAAACGACTATAGTTATCACATTTTTGGGCTAGACCCACCAAGTGTTGTGTCAAGACAGGTAATAAAGTTTTCAAAAAACTGCATCTAAAGTTTTAATGCCACGCCCACCTCCACCACCCACATTTTAAAAGCTGAAATTCAGCTATCTCTCACAGTTCTTAAACTATAGCCACCAAACTTGGTAGGAAGATGGTGACTGTTCAAAAGATTTGATTGAAAAATGTTGATGCCACGCCCACCCATGCCATCCGCCTTTGAAAATATAAAATATTCATTGATTCCGTAGTTTATTTGATAGTCCCCAAAATTGGTTTCAACCGCTTTCTAACCAACACTACGCTTTAATTAAATTACTCAAAGTGCCATCTATTGGTTTGATGAATGTTTGATCTTCTGCCAATCTATAGATGCGCAAAGACATCTATGTTTATTTCACTAGACACTAAATGGCCTTCCATGGTCATTTATGTAGCAGCCCAGATATCTGGCAGCGCCATCTGGCCTTACATTGCGAAAAATCAACCGGCAACTCTTACAGCAGCTGATGCGATGCTCGCCTTTTCAGCGCATTTGAAATCTGTATGTATGCAAATATCGCAATTTCCTGAAAAAGTACCACACCGGCCACCATCAGCGCCCTTTTAATAGTACGAATGCGTGTAATTTTTAGAGTTCTTAAGCTAGAGTCAGTATCCCAAAGGTTTTCATACAAAATTTGGATGCCACACCCACCTCTGCCGCCAACCTTTAAATTTGGAAGTTCAGTTATCTTTCACAGTTTTTAAGCTAAAGTCACCAAATTTGGTAACATGATAGCTGGCGATGTTTACCACCCGGCCCAAACCTGCCGCCCCGTATTCACACTTTGCAAGCAGACTCCTTACAATCCGTTCTACTTACTGGTATCAAAATATTTCGCAGTCGGTTGCGTCCGACTACAACGTTTTCACATGTGTATTTTCATAGATTTTTCGCCAATTGTGAACCGATTTTAAAAGTTATTGTTAGTTCGAAAGGGTATACTTCCGGGATGGTCCCATTATCATCAAGTCCTAAACTGATGATGGAATCTTAGGAAAATCGAGGAAAACCGAACAAAATAAAATTTTTTTTTTTGATAAAGACAATTTACTATATACGGGTTTGTAATAAAAGCTATAACATAGCTTGCGTTTAGTTATTTATTTACGAAAAGTGAACTTAAGTCTATACTACCCTCCTGTGTTACGCACAGCAAGCGGATTGAAGCAATAGGCAAAACGCAACAAGACAAGCAAAGACACATGTGCTAGTGTTGTGGCTGAGACGCAGAAGCTGCGCAGACCTTTAATACCCTTTATTGAAATATTCACTCCTAGTCAATATATTTACTAGCACATATGGTAAGTGTACTATTATGATTACTAATGGTTAGTAATTGTTTACAAAATACCTGTTAATAAGTGTTAATTTTAGTTTTGAATTAAGTCATGTAATATGCCCATCCATATTTCCAAATTACTAGTAAGCATAATATGTGGAAATCATATCTAAGTTTCTTGCATTCAGCTTATCAATTATGCGAAATTAATATGAAGTGTAAGCTACCCTCCCATCTAAGGCAGCAGCTACCAGATTAAAGCAAAAGTCTAAAATTTTTACTCAAGTTCTGTAACAACAACAAGAGAAATGAAGTTAGGCAACGTCTTATTATGTCTTACGTATCGCACACTTTGCAATCAAAACAAATGCCTAAAAAGTAATGGCCGACTTATAGTTTGTATCCAACTTATCCAGCACCAGCTGATGGTAAACAAACCTGCACAGAGATAGGAACGCAACTCTTTCGTTAAGTGTTGCTTCCCGTTTTTATTTTTTTTTAAATACCAGCTCTTGTACATATCTGTAGCGGTGTTCAACAGCTCGTTTCATCGTTTCATGTTTCATAGTTGAAACGCTTTGCGTCTCAATGCGTTACACATTTGCGGTGACTGCGCCTCTGCTGCCCGGATTAAGAAAAAAATGCCATTTAAAAGCTTTAAATATATGCTTGGGACTCTAGCGCTTCTAAATAGTTGTTGATTCCACAGTTATAAATGAGATAATTACTGGTTTATTTTATCAAACAAAACCAGTTTAAATTACTTTTGTTTGCGGCGGCCATGAATGAGTGTTTTCATACTTTTTGCACAAAAATACACCAAATATACTGAAAAATACTGAACATTGATAGCAAATATCACTTAAATATCGTGCTCTTCGCATCTTTACTTTCATGAAACATGAAACAACTTTTGTATACATAGGCTGGGGTGTCATCGGGAAACATCGGATTAGTAAGTGCTAACCGAACATTGAGAAACTCAAATTCGACTAAACAAAAACCATTTTAGAGAACTCTGGTTGTTTTGTAAACAATTGAGTAAGAAAAGGCAAATTTCAGTATACGCTTGGAAGACAGAGCATTCATTGTGGTTGATAAAAATATCAACCACATTGTGAAATGAACCCTCACTATGCAGCTTAGCTAAATCTTGTTTTTTTTTTTTTCGAAGATTATGAAGATAGTAGCTATAGCCATCGGGGCCGTCCAAATTTAATTTTGTTCGTCCGAGAAGACCACACCATGCCACTTCGATGCCCTAATCACAATTGAGAATCCTTTTCAGCATAAATGTTCCTATTTTTCATCTCCGCCACAGCTTCTCCACGCCCCAAACAAGGTTTATCCTATATCTTTGTTGCTAGTAAATTAAACTTAATTTTAATTTGTGTGCGAGAGTAAAGTTAACCGTGTATATGTATACCTTTTTTATTTTTGCGCTGATTAAAGATAACATGCATAAATTCGGTTATTTTATCATTTCGATTTTATGTACAATTGAAAGCAGGGCATACATGGTTTCCTATTCAAGTGTATGTCCAACAGTATAACAGTCAACAGTATTACGGGGGGTTAGCAGTATAAAGTAGTAGTCACATATTTTGTTAATACAACAACAAAGAAAATGTATTTAAATTACCAATGAGTTCTTGGGAATTTTGATAATTGCAGCCCAACATACAGGTGCGCATATATAGTGCATTTATAAAGACATCCGCGCTGTTGTTAGAATTTTCTGATAGAAAGCTAACTATTTTTCGTTATTTGTTATTTTACTTTTATTTTATGGTAAATTTAAGCACTTGTATAGGTGTAAATGTAACATCATACTTCTTTTATTATGTTATGGTGGGTAATATTTGTTGATCTGTTTTTGGTAACTATTAAATTAAATTATAAATCGCTAGAGGGTTGATAGTAGCGTTGGTGCTGTCGCTGTTGATATATGCGCCATTCATCGGGTATTACGTAAACCAGCTTTAAATAACATTATACAATTAAAAAGCATTATTAATTGTGTGGGAAATTAACTAAATTCCAAAAAATTAAATGCTCCGCTTCAAGAACTGAACAAACAATAAAAGTTAATACTAAAAATAACAAGTGAAAACGTTGCAATCGGTCGCAACCGACTGCGAAATACTTTGATACCGGTAAAAAATGAATTGTAAGGAGTCTGCTTGCAAACGATGAATGCGGGGGCGGCAGGGGTGGACCGGGTGGAAATCATCGCCAACTAGCATGTTTCCAAATTTGGTGACTTTAGCTTAAAAACTGTGAAAGATAACTGAACTTCAAAATTTAAAAGGTGGGCGGCAGAGGTGGGTGTGGCATCCAAATTTTGTATGCAAACCTAAAAGATACACGCATTCGTACTATTAAAATGGCGCTGGTGGCGGCCGGGTTGGTACTTTTTATACTTAATACTTTTTGTAATTTTTACGAAATTGCGATATTTGCATACATACAGTTTTTAAATTTGGTGAATTTTTTCACAAATATATTTATTTCAAGCGATTGCCAGCTAGCAATTGTTTCATGTATTTGTTAATATCAAAAGCGTGAGAATGTTTTGAAAGGCGCGCATAGCATCAGCTGCTATAAGAGTTGCCAGTTGATTTGTCGCTATGTAAGGTTAGATGGCGCTGCCAGATATCTGGGCTGCTACATAAATGACCATGGAAGGACATTTAGTGTCTAGTGAAATAAACATAGATGTCTTTGCGCATCTATAGATTGGCAGAAGATCAAACATTCATCAAACCAATAGATGGCACTTTGAGTAATTTAATTAAAGCGTAGTGTTGGTTAGAAAGCGGTTGAAACCAATTTTGGGGACTATCAAATAAACTACGGAATCAATGAATATTTTATATTTTCAAAGGCGGATGGCATGGGTGGGCGTGGCATCAACATTTTTCAATCAAATCTTTTGAACAGTCACCATCTTCCTACCAAGTTTGGTGGCTCTAGCTCAAAATCTGTAAAAGATATCGCCGATTCCGATTTTATAAGGCGGGTGGAATAAGTGGGCGTGGCATCCAAAATTTTGAGTGACGTAACTAGCTATCTTCATGCAAAATTTGGTAACTCTAGCTGTAGGAATGTGAGAAATATATGGTTTTATCGGTTTTTAGTTTTCGATTTTATCGGTTTCCAAGACTTCTAGTAGGCATGGCACCCTGATCTTGACACTTTATCTGACGACACTAAAGACAATCATAATTGCAAAGCTTTAAGTCTCTAGCTTTACGGGTGTCGAAAAGTTGCGTTCATACAGACTGACAGACGGACAGACACCATGGCGGACATATCACAAAACCAAAATACTATGATGATACTTTCAGTATCAAAGTATAAAAACTCAACAACTAAATCCATTAATAAAACCAAAAAGTATTTACCTTTGTATTTTTGGTCTTGCGTGAGGCCTTCAATATTGTGCAGAACGCTTGAATAAGTGCGATTAGCACCAGGGCTGCAATTAGACCCAGGACAATATACAAACGTGTCTCGGACAGATCGAAGAAAGAGAGCAGGGTATCCTTTGCACTAATATCCACAGCACTCTTATCTGAAATTTTCGAAAACGCATATGACTTGAGATTTTATTAGATTTTGTAGAAACTTACATTCAAGAGATTTAAACTCCAAATATTGTGGGTCCACTGTAAGGGAACCAACCTTTCCCGTGGCTATTTGATCCAATAAAGCTGCTTTGACTGCTTCCGCATTCTTCTGCACTGCCGCGTTGCTGGTCATCTCTATATTGTTGGTTTCTAGACTGTGCAGCTTTTTTACATCGGATTTATCAAACATGGCCTGTACTTTGGCAACCATTGAGCTTCCCTCCCTTGAAAATGGAAAAATTATAGATTGGAATAATATTAATAATTATTGCTTTTGCCCTTGACTTTATACAGGAAGTTCTTTAGGGTATTTACAAGCTATGCTATGTGCGTAAAGTACTATGTTGCTATTTGAAAGCTTTACAACAAAAACACAGAAGCATTTTGAACAAAGCAAACATGCCTCTGGGTATGTTTGCTACTATTGTACTATACGTGTTACTGAGTGGTTGCCAGAATATGTATAAAAACAGCTGTTTTCGAGATTAGTGATTTAATGAAATTAGGTCACACTGAGCAATTTACTGGTTGTAAAAGCCAGTAAATTTTAAATTAATTAATTTCACACAAAAATAATTTTCTTGGAAACTCTTCTCTTGTCATTCTGTTCAAAAACACAAATTGAATTGTTTTTCAGTCAGCTTAGTTTTGTTTTGACTTGACTTGGAATCTTGTAGTCAAATTTTCACTAAGTTCCCGACTAGCTAGAGCTCCGAAATTTTACCAAAGATGTGTTTCAGATGACAATACATGTTTTTAAAGTTTTCGGCATTATAAAATATGTAATATTATGGAAAAACCACGAAAAACAGTTTTCCCTCTTGCTTAACTTACTAATTTGACTGCCAAAATTCACAATCTCTGGTGGCATGGAGGGAAGACTGCCGCTTCACAGGTCGAAGGACGTGGGTTCGAACCCCGACCGAGACAAACATGTTTTTATGTTTTTTTTTTTAATTAAACTTTTATACACGCTTTTATTTAATTTGACTAAGCTAAGCATTGTATGCAAGAAAGCGTATAAAAGCAAGACTTCAAAATTTTACTTGTTTTTTTATTTAAGTTGCTTAATACCAAATAATTGCTCATTGCAATTGAACTGTCATCGAACTGGCAAACAGCTGACTTGGCACAAATACGACAATAGCCATGAATGAAAGAAAACCAGATTGCGCATTCTCTGTGTAAAAAAAATCTACTGCGCATCTACGTAACAGTAGACTGCAGCTGTGGCTCGCAGTTTGAATTTAATGGAATTTGTGTGTAAGACGCTGTCTTATATAAAACAAGTAAGAAGGCTCTAGTCGAGATTTCCCGACTAGGAGATACCCCCTAACCCTATATTTAACGCGTACAGTCATTGTCTGTATGCATCTGTGACCTAAACTTCAATCTTCGATATCTCTGGTGTTTCTCAACCGATTTCGATGAAATTTTCAGAAAAGTTATATCGTTACCCATTATTTCAATCCCTATTTTTACATTTTCCAAATTCGAGATTTTTTGTAATCGATTGCATGTGTATATCGGAAAACAGAATAGTTATCGATAATTTGAAACAAACTTGTTCCGCTCATGGTATATGAGAACTTATATTCAAAATCTGAAGTCTCTAGCTCTTGTAGTCTCTGAGATCGACGCGTTCATACAGACAGACAGACAGACAGACGGACAGACGGACGGACAGACGGACATGGCTATATCGACTCGGCTGTTGATGTTGATCAATAATATATATACTTTATGGGGTCGGAGATGCTTCCTTCTGCCTGTTACATACTTTTGCACAAAACCATTATACCCCTTTTACCCATTTTATGGGTTAGGGGTATAAAAAATGTTTGACTGAAAAAATTATTTTTTGTCCCTGCCAACAAAGTCAACGCTTTGGGTATGTACTATGCGAAGTCCCTTTGCAATGAGCAAAGCTTGGTGGTTGTTTGTTTTAATGATATTGTGGAGCTAACTTGCACATAAATATCCAAGCAAATTGCATACAGCACAAAAATGTTTTAGTCTACTGTGTCGTCACAAAATCAGCTGTTTGCTTGAGCAATACTACTTTACGCACATAGCATAGCTTCTGAAAACCCTAAATGAGTTTAAATAGCAAGTTTGTTACAGTTTTTTATACTATTTAATTCCACTTTTTTTTAATTTCTCACCTGCTGTAACAAGCTTTTTTCTAGGGGACAAAAACACTAACTATGGTTAGCTAAGCTTTTTCTACATATATTGATCATTAGCAAGCTTGACGCTACGAAGCTAAGGGGGGTTTCCTAAGCTTTCAAAATTACAATAAACAGAACTCGGCTAGGTAGATAGTTCTATTTGAATGCTGCCAAGGGACCTTACTTTTATCCTATTTAAACTAAGACTTATCGGAAATCAACCTTTAGCTGGGGACAGAAGTCGAACGTGGGTTGCCTCAATAACGAGATTGCATTTGAATTTCTGTTATTCTAGCAACTAATTCAAAAGAAAGACATCCTAACAGATTCATGAAAAAACAAAACTGTAATGGCAAATAAATGCTTGCTAAATAAAATTTAATACACTCTTGTCTACCGACAAAAGCCGACACAAGTCTTAATATATATTTGGACTTGTGATATATGTTTTTATACCCTGAACCCATAAAATGGGTAAAAGGGGTATAATGGTATTGTGCAAATGTGTGTAACAGGCAGAGGAAGCCTCTTCGAACCTAGTATAAACATAGACAATGTTATTCAACTAGACTGGACAAATCTCTCTTATACAAAAAATTATATGCGGCACGATTGGGTGCGAAAGCAAAACAAGGCCTTGTTTAATATTGGCAGCTTTATATGAAAAGGGTGGCAGCACATCAGCACAAACAGCTGATGAATCGAAGGCCAAAACGTGAAACGTTTTAAATCGTAAAAATGGAAAAACAATGCAAAGTTTTTTTTTAATTAAACGGCTTGCGCGAGCATCGCAGATGTTCCGTTGTCTTTCAGAGTGGAGAATGGAGCGCATGAAGGCTTTAAGACGCGGATGGAGTTTAGCACATGCCAAACGCAAAAAAATGTTAATGGACTACTTTGCAAGTCAACTTGCTTCCTTGACGTTATTAAGAACGCGATTGCGAACAGTTCATTGCCGGCCTAGAAGCGATTCATACTGGATGCTGATGCAAGCTCCAGAAAATGAACACTTATTTTTTGAAAATTTTCGAATATGCAAAAACTCATTTTATGAACTCTGTGCACTTTTGGCTCACAATTCCCGTTGCCTTCGAAAATAGGTGGCCATCGGCATTTATAAACTAGCTTCCTGAGCAGAGTACAGACTTATTGGAGATGTATTTGGCACAAGAGCACTGTTCACAAATATTTCCATATGACGGTTCACGCAATTGTGAAACTGACGAACAATTTTATATATTTTCTTCCAGCGCCACTTTGGCCCTATTTCTCAATGTCCAGTTAAACTTGGAATAAGTTAACTTCAGAATAACTTTTATGCCCGATCTATACTGATTTGGTTTTCTCAAAGCCAAATTAACCTATCATCGGTATATCACTATCGCCGAATGGTGCTTTTTAGTAGTTATGGAGCATGTTTTTGTGGACCTAGAAGACTCGAATAAGCATTTTGAAAATTTGCTTCATAAAAAACAAAATAAACAATGCAAGTGACAGCTTGAGTCAGCTGTTCGCCTTACGATGATTGTATTGATATTTATATATCGTAACTTAGCATCGATATAAGTGTTAAACGGACCTCCATGCATCGGATAAGTGAGTGCTAACCGAACATTGAGAAATTCAAATTCGACTACACTTAGAATAAGTTGACTAACCGGGCATTGAGAAATTGGGCCTTAGTCCATTGTTATATTTTGATACCGAAGGTCTCATAGTATATTGGTTTTGTGCAATGTCCGTCATGATGTCTGTCTGCCCGTCTGTCCGTCCGTCTGTATGAACGCAACTTTTTTCGACACCCGTAGAGCTAAAGACTTGAAACTTAGCAATTATGTTTGTCTATAGACGCGACAGATAAAGTGTTCAGATCAGTGTGCCACGCCTTCTAGGAGGCTGGGAAAAGGGAAAAAATAAAAACCAAATATTTCTCCCATTCTTACAGCTAGAGTTACCAAATTTTGCACGCAGATAGCTAGTCACGTCCCTCAAAAAACTTCATAAACATTTTGGATGCTCCGCCCACACCTTCCGCCCCCATCCCCCTGCTTCTTGCAATTGGAAACGCCTATAGTTTTAACATTTTTTGGGCTAGACCCACCAAACTTTGTGTCAAGATAGGTAGTGAAGTTTTCCAACAAACCGCATAGAAAATTTGGATGCCACGCCCACACCTTCTGCCCCCACCCCCCGCCGTTGATAAAACGGTTATGCGTATATCTTCCACATTTTTTGAACTAGAGTCACGAAATTCGGTAGAAAGATAGAAGGCAACATCTACCAAAGCCACACGTCTTATAAAATCGGAATCGGCTATATCTCGAACAGTTTTTGAGCTAAAGCCACCAAACTTGGTAGGAAAATAAATGGTGACAGTTCAAAACAATTGATTCAAAAATTTGGCTGCCATACCCACTTCTGCCGCCCACCTTGTACATTTGGAAGTTAGTTATCTTCCACAGTTGAAGTCACCAAATTTGGTAACATGATAGCTGGCGATGTTTACCACCCACTCCCTTGCAAGCAGACTCCTTACCAACCGTTCTTTTACTGGTATCAAAGTATTCCGCAGTCGGTTGCATCCGAAATTTTTTTTAATGCTCGCAACTTCGTCTTCACTTGCTCACATGATTTTTGCATTCTTTTATTTTTCATGCGCTCTGCAATGCTTGTATATACAATATTATTTCGTTCTGTTTTTCCGTCTAGCTGCGATAGCACAGAAGTCCAGTGGCATCTATTGTTTTCCATTTTTAACGTATTTTTTCTTTCGTAACAATATATTCCGTGCAGGACAGCTGATTTTACACAGTAACGTTGCCAGACTGTTTACCACAAGAAATCATGTTTTTTCCAAAAAATCATAGTCAAAATACTTGTGTAGAAAAAATCATGATTTGGTGTTTATGCTTGTATTTTTTTAAAAAATCACGATCTGAAATCATGCTTTTTTGCAAGCATAAACGTAGTAAGAAACTCAAAAGGAATATCAATAGTAAAAGTCTGTCAAAATTTCATCAAAATCGGTTGAAAAACACTAGAGATATCGATAATTGCAGTTAAGTCACAGATATATACAAGTAGTTCAGGGTATCTCCTGGCCGGAAAATCTCGACAAGAGCATTCTTTCTTGTTTTTCATTATCAAAATTGAATAAGTCTACAAATATCATAGTTTAGTGCAAAAGTATGAAGCAGCCAAAAGAAACCAAATCCGACCCTACATAAAGCCAAGTCGGTATAGTTATATAGTCGATATAAAAGCTTCGATCATAAAGATCATAAAGACAAGATAAATTATCGATCAATTTACTCGCTTAGGTTATACATATGACAACAAATTTTGTACAGGAAAAGGTAAGCACATAAACAATTATATACATGAAAAATTACAGCCAGTTGAGAGTCAAGCTCAGTTTTGCAGGAGCTTTCTGTAAAAGCTTGCACACACATGAAAACAACGACTGTACGGGGGAAGTCTAGGATTTAAGGTGTTTCCTAGTTGAGCTTTCTTTTTTTCCTTTGAACTTTAAAGTACAAATAAAATGGTACTTACTTTTTAAAGCCCACTATTTCAGTTTTATAGTACCCAGCAATGGGTGAGAGTATGCCATTGAAGGAGTCCGAGATAGTTGCGGCTAGGTTGTTAAAGTCTACAGTACCCGGTGCAGGCGCCTCAAATGATTCCGCCAAGTTCATTAGCTTTACGCCAACGGCATAGACCAAGCGACTTGGTGCGGGAGTGCTTGTGCCAACGAAGACGGATTCCCGCTCTACATGATACGAAAATACACATGAATTTTCAATAATAAAGGTGTCAAAGCTCAAATGTTTCACCTTTTCCACAGGACTTGATGCAAACGCGTTGCGCTGAAATGGGTGGCACCTGCTCGTGTTTGCGAATCTTTTTGTTGACCACATTGAAGGCCCCGCCAAGAACGGGGAAGAACAGATAAAGGCAGTGATCATCCGTGAATGACAAGTCTTGTTCATCGTTGCTTGCGCGCTTGCGATTAAACTCCAGAACAGTAACACCCTTTTCGATACGACCGGAAGCATTATAAATGTCTTGACGATCGTCTAGCTTGGGCGGTGCATAACCCAGTATCCACGTGTCCATGAGAAAGGGACGACCACTGCGTCCATCCACCCAGCCAATGATGGCATCTGTTTGCGACATGCGCTCATCATCACTGAAGCCAATGCCCGTCCAGGTTTGCGTATTTGATGTCTCAATATGCCAGCGCATCTCGTCTCCTTTACCAACGGTCTCCCAACTCGCAAAGTACTCACAGGTGTGGTCCTGTGGCGAACAATTTGAGGGATACTTCCAACGACCATGGCAGTCGTTGTCCAAGATATTAGTGCTCAAGTCATTGCGGTCAATGTCAGCATCGGGCTTATCTTTTTCTATATTTAATTATATTTAAGAGTTTGGTTTCTTATAAAGGTTTTTCATTACATACCAAAAAAGTTGATTTGTGTAAAGCCACGTTGTGTCTTGTGACCATGGTATTTAAGCTCATCTGGCTGGTAAAACTCCCTGACGTTTGAGGGTTCTGTTTCTAAGCCAGAGGCTGGCACATGCACATAGCTGCCTGGCTCCTGGCCTCTAGCCCAGATTACATGCATCAAGGCATCGTCCACTGTGTGATCTGTTGCATCGCTGGCCACCAGCTTTTTTCGAAATATAATTGTGGTCATGCCATTCTCTTCGAAGCCGGTGCCTAAGGACAGATCTGATTTTCCGCCATAGAACTCATCGCTCCGTGGCGTGGAACGATCACGAGTATAGAAATCTCCCACCCGACTGGCCATACCACGTGCCGAACCAATAACAATGTCCGTGCAGTCCATAGGATTAAAGTCGTGAAGCGGTGTGTAAGGATTAAGCTTGTACTTGGGACCTACAAATGTAAAAACGAAGAAGTCGATAACAATCCTTGGATTTAATAGCTAAATAGGTTTAATGTGGGCTTTGTATAATATATAATAATTTTATGATGAAAGTGTAGCGCATAAAAGGAAGCGTCTCCGACCCCATGAAATATACATATTCTTGATCAGGATCGCTATCTGAGTTAATATAGCCATGTATGTCTTTGTATCTGTCTGTCTATCCGTCTGTTGGTATGGTCATTTCTTTTAGTTGAGTTATATCTTCTGACAAAATCGGCAAGAACGGACTACTATATCATATACCTGCCATAAAAAATGCAAGACATTTGATATAATTTAGGTATGAAAAAGTAAGCTTTTCAAGTGTATATAGTATTCAAACGGCTGAAAATAGCTTCCCTACTTGTTTCTCTTCTTTTTTTTTTTTATTTTATGACAGTTGACAATGAAGTTTAGGGGCTAAAAATGCGAGTCGAAAGCAAGTTAAATACGTTTACCTGCTAACTCAAGATTTGCGGATGTCTTGGGCGCTGGTTCGCTTTTGGGCAGAGGTTCACTTTTTGGTTCAGGCTCGCTTTTGGGCTCTTTCTTAGTATTAGGTTCTGGTATGCTCTTGGGTTCCGGTTCGCTCTTTGGGTCGCTCCTGGGTTCCGGCTCTACTTTGGGTTCAGGTTCACTTGTGGGTTCCGGCTCACTCCTGGGTTCTGGTTCGCTCTTAGGCTCGCTTCTGGGTTCAGGCTCTATTTTAGGTTCTGGTTCGCTTCTGGGTTCTGGTACACTCTCGGGCTCTGGTTTTTTTTTTTGGTTCCGCTTCACTATTAGGTTCCGGTTCACTCTTTGGTTCTGGTTCACTAGTCGGATGTGGCTCGCTTTTCGGTTTCGGTTCGCTTTTCGGTCTTGGCTCACTAATTGGCTCCGGTTCACTGGTTGTTGTTGGTTCCTTTTCGATCCATGGCTCTGCTGTGCTATTCGGCTCTGTTGCTTTAGCATTTTATGGAGAAAATAGATTTGTATGCTTATTAATAGGTTAAAGACTCAAAGAGGTGGTAAGATGAAGCATATCATTAGTAAGTTTCGGCAACGATAAGTGGCCACTATGCAATTCTAAATGATCTCTGCTGGGGTGTATGTCATTGTCACTACTAGTTAGAGCTCTTAATTTATGTAATGTATGTAACTAAACAGGAAATAAAAAAAAAAATCAGTTCAATTGGATCCTACCTGTTGCTTGACGGGGACTTCGTCCAGCTTTGCTGCTTACTCGATAAGAAATACTGGTGGCCACTGATGTGACGCCGTTAATACTGACAAACTCATCCACTTGTTTTGCGACACGTTTTGTTTTGAGGCTAGGCTCAGCACTAGGCTCCGGCTCACTTCCGGATTTCTGTTCACTCTTGGGCTCTGGTTCGCTCTTCGGCTCTGGTTCGCTCTTCGGCTCTGGTTCACTCTTCGGCTCTGGTTCGCCCTTTGGCTCTGGTTCACTCTTCGGCTCTGGTTCGCTCTTGGGTTCTGGTTCGCTCTTGGGTTCTGGTTCGCTCTTGGGTTCTGGTTCGCTTTTGGGTTCTGGTTCACTTTTAGGCTCCGGTTCGCTTTTCGGCTCATTTGTTGGCTTTGGTTCAGAGGCTAACCCTTCTACAGTTGTTGTTAAGTCTCCAACATCTTTAATAAGCGGGAAATTCTTACATTCCGGTGTAAGACCACGTGGCCGCCAGCCCACGCCCACCCACGATGTGCCATTGACCTTAAGAACAATCTCGATCTCTTTCTGCTCCTCCAAAAGACGCCAGTACATGTGATAATCTAGTGATAGCTCCTTTTTCGCATAGGATGCCAAATCCAGGGTGGTCGACGAGTACGGCGATCGCTTATTGCAACCAATTCCATGCCAGCCAAAATTGCAGTAACACTGGCGACGTGGTAGTGAAGTACCATCGAGATTGATGCACTTGCCCTGCACTCCGCAATCGGCATTGCTGGTGCATTCGTCCTGATACTGGCAGTGGGCGCCATAGTAGTTCTTATCGCACCTGCAACGCGATGGGAAGTATTTGCCGTTGCCGGAACAGGTCTCTTTAAAGTTCTTGCGCTGCTTAATATCGACATCGGCACAGGACCAAAAGCGATAGGAGCCCGACCACTCATCGGCCTGGCGGAGCAGCCGGAGCGTGCAATTGAAGCACTCAAAATCCTTGGGTATATTTACCTGATACGCTTGAGCACTGTGAAAGGAAATAAAAAAACCTATTTACAAGGAATAATTTTTTAATTGATATTGTCCGAAACCTTACGTGACATCGGTGCGAACGAATTCCGAATTGTTGACATGAGGCGTTAAATCTAATACAGGTCTGTCAAGTGCATCCAAAAGCTGCAATCGAAAGCCGCCCTAAGAATGTAAATCAAAATATCTTTATTAATAATGGATTCTTTCGGTAAATAAATGTTCGTAGCAGAAGAAGGGAGAAAGCTGGTTAAACTATGTTTCTTAAAACGATGAAGCAGCCAATATTATTGGTGGTTTTAATTATGGGAACTTTCAAAGCAATGGTTGACAAAGAGTTGGCAGCACCGTTACATTTATTTTCTGTAAAATCAACATGCTTGTTATCTCAGGAACATGTGCAGCATTTATATTATAATTTGTAACGCAGCCCTAAATATGCTAAATATGCTTGTTGCCTTATAAGGCAAGAGCTCATTTTACCTTATGAGGATAGGCCAAATGCCAGGTGACATTTATCATGGTGCCCGACAGCAATGAAGTGCGTATGGAACCTGCAAAAAGAAAATAAGCACATCTATATTTTAGCTTAACATAGATAAACAGTTTAAATTAAAATTTTTTAAGATATTATTTAAATATAAATTTAAATATAAATTTAAAACAATAACAAAGATACGTTTTAAACCTCAATATTTCGAGCGGTTTTTAACCACATGAGACTAGTTTTAATAAGTAATACGTGAACGTTGTCACCCTTGTGATTTTCAAAACACATGTTCACTAAAATAGTAAACTGGTAACATGGTCCCTTTTTTCTTACAATATTATTGAAACATTACCTATTCTGTCGGATGATTCTGTACTAAAAAGGTGGATTGAAAAAAGTTCGGGAAATCCTGATTAATACGATCAATAATGAACCGCCTGTTGGCCATCCTGTTGACTTCAAATATGTGGGAAAAATCTATCACAAGCCTTGCATATCAAAATGTAAGAGGCCTAAATACCAGAGCTGCAAACTCCTGAAAAAGGGTCAGGGTTTAGTTAAGGCCACAAGCCTTTGGGTACAAATTTGCAGAGGTTTCAAAACTGGGTTCTGAATATTTAGAAAACCCTGGGTTCGGCACTGAACCTTTCTGAAAATTTGAAGCCAATAGTATATATACTTACTGGAATGTACTTGAATTTAAAAGGCTAAGTCAAAGTGTGTCCAAAGACTGACTTAAAAGCATTTTTCTCAAAAACGTGTTTTTTAAACTTTCCTCCATCATATCTTAAAAACGGCTTGGCCGATTTACTTCAATTTTTTATGTCTACTCAGTACATCTAGACTCATCATCACAAAATTTTAAAAAATTTAAATTTTTATCTATCAACAAGTGGGCGTGGCATCCAAATTTATATATATGAAGATGTTTAAGGAATCCCACCAGCTATCTTTCTATCAAATTTGGTGACTCTAGCTTAAAAAATCTGAAAGAAACACGCATTCCCCTTTTTTAAAAAGCTTAGGAGTTTGGGGCGTAGGATGAGGGCAATCTTTGGTAGATTTCACTATCTATCTTCTTACCGAATTTGGTGACTTTAGGTCCAAAAATGTGGAAGATACACGCAATATCGTTTTAAAACAGCGGGGCCTGAGGGGCGGCAGATGTGAGCTTGGCATTCAAACTTTTGATGCAGTTCTTTGAGGAAAGTCACAAGCTATCTTTCCACCAATTTTGATTTCACAAATCACAAAGAATTGCACATAGAGTAACCTGGTTAAACCTGGTTTCTGATTATTCTGTGTTTCAAAATAAATTTTACTTTTACAGATATGATCGCATATGGTTGATTGCTGTTGATTTTAGTCATTCCTTTGAACATATTCATTCCCATGATTTTCTGGACTTTTTATGTGTTAAAATCTGAACTGGCCGTTCCATGTATATAACATCTTCCATATTTTAATATTTACATGTTATCCCTAATGAGTGAGTCGAGTTTACCATATTCATGTTTAAGATGAAATTATACCCGAATATAGTTAAATTTACCATGAATATGGTTATCTGTACTACGTTTTTTTCTGGGCTTTTAAAACTTGCCTGTAATGTATTTTAAATAAAGCGATCGAAATCGGTTAAGAAACACCAATGATATCGAAGAGATCCAGATTTCTTGACTAAAGCTTTCTTACTTGTTTTTTTATACTTTGATACCGAAGGTCTCATAGTATATTGGTTTTGTGCAATGTCCGTCATGGTGTCTGTCCGTCCGTCTGTCCGTCTGTATGAATGCAACTTTTTTCGACACCCGTAAAGCTAGAGACTTGAAACTTTGCAATTATGTTTATCTATAGACGGTACAGATAAAGTGTTAAGATTGGGTTGCCACGCCTACTAGGAGGCTGGGAAATCGATAAATTCGATAGCTGAAAACCGATAAAACCAAATATTTCTCACATTCTTACAGCTAGAGTTACCAAATTTTGCACGCAGATAGCTAGTCATGTCCCTGAAAAAACTGCATCAAAATTTTGGATGCCACGCCCACTCCTTCCGCCCCCATCATCCCTGCTCCTTGAAATTGGAAACGCCTATAGTTTTCACATTTTATGGGCTAGTGCCACAAATTTTTGTGTCAAGATAGATATTGACGTTCCCCAAAAAAGTGCATCAAAATTTTGGATGTCACGCCCCCTGATTCCGCACCCATCCCTCCTTCACCATGAAATTGGAAACGCCTATAGTTTTCACATTTTTTGGGCTAGAGCCACCAAATTTTGTGTCAAAATAGGTACTGAAGTTCCCCATCAGAACTTGGATGCCACGCCCCCTGATTCCGCCCCCATCCCCCCTTCTCCAAGAAATAGGAAATGCCTATAGTTTTCACATTTTTTGGGCTAGAGACACCAAATTTTGTGTGAAGATAGATATTGACGTTCCCAAAAAAAATGCATCAAAATTTTGGATGCCACGCCCCCTGATTCCGCCCCCATCCCCCCTACTACTTGAAATTGGAAACGCCTATAGTTTTCACATTTTTCGAGCTGGACTCACCGAATTTGGTAGGAAGATATATGGTGACATCTACAAAAGATCTGCACCAAAAATTAGGATGCCACGCCCACCTCTGCCGCCCACCATTTAAAATCGGAAATTTCGATATCTCTAACAGTTTTAAGCTAGACCCCGTAAATTCGGTAGAAAGATAGAAGGCAACATACACCAAAGATCTGCATCAAAATTTTGAATGCCACGCCCACCCAAGCCATCCGCCTTATAAAATTGGAATCGGCTATATCTTTAACAGTTTTTCAGCTAGAGCCACCAAACTTGGTAGGAAGATAGATAGTGACAGTTAAAAACATTTGATTCAAAAATTTGGATGCCACGCCCACCTCTGCCGCCCACCTTTTACATTTTGAAGTTAAGTTATCTTCCACAGCTTTTGAGCAAAAGTCACCAAATTTGGTAACATGATAGCTGGCGATGTTTACCACATGGCCCACTCCCTTCGCCCCTGCATTCCCCCTTATCAACCGTTCATTTACTGGTATCAAAGTATTCCGCAGTCGGTTGCGTCCGACTGCAACGTTTTTACTTGTTTTTTTTGTGGGTCTGTGTCATTATCAATGTAAACTTATCCGGCCAAGCAGTTCGGCTGACCAATGCAATTCACTAAGCTGAAATATATTAAGAAAATTCAATATTTTTCCAGCACTCTAACTAAACTGGTTTTGATATTTGCCTGTGCAAATTATATTAAGTGATCCATGGCAATGTACCTGTGCACCAGCGGATTAAATATCAACACAGCGAATGGGGAACATTGTACAGGAAGTCAGATAGCTAGCTAGCATGATGGAAAGACTTTCCATCTTTCTTTCCATCATGGCTAGCTAGCGAGCTCAGCAAACCAAGCCACTACACACATGGTGTACCCCACACATCTTCGCATAACAAGTAGTTTTTGTTGTAGACAAATTTCATATGCACACAATCACACTTATTGCATAATATCAATGCGGTAACATCGAGCAGTTGTAAAAATTGCAATCAGGTATGAAGTTGGAGATTTGGAAATGCAGGAGGGTGGCTGCAGCGACTAAAATAGGCAATCAACGTCTAAGCGCAGATCGCAAATCTTTTTTAGCCAATACATGCTAGACAAGCTGCTGATTGAAACGACTATCACGATACCCAGTAAATAACTAACAAAAAACAGGTACAAGCACAAACAGCATAAGCAGTAAACTTCGCAAGACGACGAAAAAATTTTTGCAATTTTTTTTTCCATACTTGGTGCGTGAACTATCGGTCCTAGTCAAAAATGTAATAATCTGACCATTAACAACTTTAATGTATTTATTTGCGTTAGTCTTGTCTTTGTAGAATCGGTTCAATATGATCATGCACTGCCATTGACTAAATAAGCGACGTGCCTTTGAAATAGGACTGAGTGTTTTATTTATTATTAACGTGCCTATATATTTACGTTATGTTTGATTTCAATCTAAGGCTTGCAGCCTTACGATATAGTTGTCAGATCTGGCCGTTGTTGCCACAAGACTTTGCATAAGTTTTAGCTCGATAGCTCTAAAACAGGCATTAGCTTCCACACCAACAGAAAAAAAAGACGGGCATATCAGCTCAGCTCGCGATGCTGATCAAGAATATATATACTCTATTGGGTCGGAGATGCTTGAGAAAAAAATAAATTAATAAAGCTTTGCAAGTGACTGCGAAATACTCTGATACCCGTATAAAATCAGGTGTGAAGAAGTGTGCTTGTAAAGAGGGAGTACGGAGGTGGCAGGTGTGTTAGCTGCGTTCAAAGAAAATTTGATGATGGGAAACTTATTTATTTATTTATTTATTGTATGTATATACTTATAGGTTACAAATAAATTTATAGCCTACTAGTAATTTTCAATAGCACTGGCTGCTAGGGCCTTTGGCTATGTACATTGTAAAAAAAGGTACAATTATTGTTGCTTATACTACAAATGTAATTAAAGTAGAAATGGTACTTATAGTATATATATACATTTTTATTTTTACTTTGATAATTTCTTAAGCATTTATTTTGGCTTCTTTGAAGAAGTTAGTAATGCTTAAAATATTGGAGTTGGTTGGATTAGAAAGTAAAGTAAATGGTGTTAAGTTTCTAAAGAATTTTTGGCGTAGGTTAATTAGGATGGGAGATTTACAGTCAATAAATATATGATTTAAAGTTATTGTTGCGTTGTTATCGCAATATTTACAAGAGTTGTTAACATTTTTGTTAAGTTAATGTTCATGAATTGCTTGGGTATGTCCGAGTCTTAGTCTAATATACTTGATTTGTCTGGTTCTTGAAACTATTGCGTGATCGATATTTCGTAAATACTGAGTGTCGTTTGAAGTGTTGTCGTTGAGATGTTGGTACCATCTTGAAGTTAGGTTCATTCGATTAAGTTTGTAGCTAAGTAAGTTTATTTTAATGGTTTTTATTAATGTCTATAATGTTAAAATTATGTGTGAAGGTTAGCGGAAATTTATGTGCTAATTTGGCATGCTGGTCGGCTAATTCATTTCCCTTAATACTTTTATGTCCAGGAATCCAAAGAAGTGAAAGTTTTGGATATCATGACATAATATGCGTTCTTATCGACTCCTGGTAGTAGGAGAAGTTTTCAGTGTTGCGGATGGCGTGGAGTGATGAGAGAGAGTCAGAGCATATGACGTATTTACCAGGTTTTTGCTTAAAAATTTTAATCGCTTGATAAATTGCAATGATCTCAGCAGAGAATATTGAGGAGTAGTCGGGTATTAAACCCATTTTTATAAGATGATCTTCAGTGGTGATAGAAAACGCGGTTTTAGATCCTTCAGTTTAAATGAATATATGATTAGGTAAGTTGGTTTTAATATTAAGAAAATGTTGTTTAAATACAAGGTCGTTTGTGTTCTTGGCTGTAAGATAAGAAAATTCTATTTTAAACACATTTCATACAAAATAGTCATTTTTAGCTATTTTCAAAAAATCATAAAAAATACATGGGAAAAGATTTTTGAAAAATTGAATTGTAACATTCAAACGGAAATTAAATGACCTTTCCATTGATACCAACCTTTTTATAAAGTTAGTTTTAATTATAAGTAGATTTTACTTTAAAGTTGTCAAAATACTTATGCCTACTAGTGTAGTTTTAAGAGTGCCAGTGAATGTTGGACGGTCTGTTGAATGATTTTGCCTATATATTTCGTATGCTGCCTTATTGTCTACTTGTAAGTTTATTTTAATCGCAATTATTTCTTGCTATTTTATATATATAGGACACTTCTTATCAGTTGAGCTATGTGTATTATAAGTGAGCTTCCTAAATTTGCAGTTGATACAACAGGTATCGTTTGTACAGTTTTCTTTTATGTCTTCGTTACATGGTTTTTGTCTCCACATTTGGCACAGGTCTTATCATTTTTACATATTTTATACAATATGTATGTCCAAATCGATGAGAGTTGTTACAATCTGTTTGTGTAAGTTTTGTATGCTTGCGAAAAAGACGACCGTTTACCTCGAGATCACAATTGAGACTGTGGGAAACTTAGAAAGATACAGGCCGTCCCAATTTAAAAAGGCGGTGGGCTGAGCGCAGCAGGTGTGGTCGTGTCATCTTTAGTTTTCCTTAGTTGTGTTGACATACCTTACATTCGAAATGAATCAAAAAATCATATACCTGGTGTTTTTAGGTGAACCCCCAAAAAAAACACAAGTATTTGTATCTTGGCCATCCCCTGATTAAACATCAGACGATGTAAGGGTCTACGTACAGGCCAAATCTAAAGCCATAGTTTCGGTGGAAACATTTAAATTTGCGTTTGACCGTAATATCTCGTCCTTAAAGATCAGTGTCTCAAACCAAGATATTAGCGTTATTTGCTCTCTAACAGATTCTTTCTATGGAAAAGACCGCCCTCAGCGCCGTGGCGGTGGGGTGCTAATTGCTGTTAATGTTGATTTTCCCTCGGAGACAGTAATATTAAGCAGTCCTGAAGATATAACATTGGTTGCTGTAAAGCTAAATGTTATTGTTGTTGGTATTTAAAATTGTTGTTTCTATATACCACCACTATCTGACAACTCTGTTTACAATGTACATTTGTCAGCAATACTTTACATTTCTTCTATGCTTTCTGATCGCGATATTCTTGTAGATCTTGGCGATTAAAATATTACTGATGCCCCTGGGATTTTAAGTTCGAACTCAGGCGTCTTGACGCCCTTGGCGCAGAATGATTTTTAACGATTTATTTGGGATGTCATTGAGTCAAATCATATGTACCCCAAATTCTCTTAATAGCATTCTTGATTTGATTTTTTTTGGATCCATCCACCCTATCTGTGTCACGATCCATGCCCATATCCATTTCAGAAGACATACCCAAAAACGTTGGAGGTGTTGATCACTGTGTTTGCCTGTGCCTTATGCTGAGTACGTCAATCACGGAAAACTGATTTTGTTAAACTTACCCGTCAAAGATCTGGGCAATTCCAGCGGCGGGACGGTTGGGGGCGGAAAAAGTTGGCGTAATATACAAATTTTGCATACAGATCTTTGGCGGTTTTAAATTTGGCGTGGCATCGGAATTTTAAAGGCACATCTTCGGGAGATGTCACCAGCTATCTTTCTGCCTAGTTTGGTAACTCTAGCTGAAAAACTGGTAAAGATATAGGCATTCCGATTTTACAAGGTGGCGGGAATGGCTGCTGGCGGCAGGTGTGGGCGTGCCATCTTATATTTTGATGCAGATCTTTGGGGGACATCGCCTGCTACCTTCTAACCAAATTTGGTGTCTCTGGGTATTCAATTGTGGGAAATATGTGTGTTTTATGGGTTTTCGTGTATCGACTTTCTATAGATTTCCCAACCCCCCAGTGAGCGTAGCTTCATAATCTTAACACTTTATCTGACGTTTATACAGACGGACAGACGCAAAACCAATATTCTCCTTACCTTCGGAATATTAGGATACAACAAGAATGAGTTTGATTCATTCTTTTTGACAGATTGTGCGAGTTCTCCATAGCCTTATTTTGGAGAGATAATTTACCCTATAAAATATCAAATAAAAAAAGCTTAATATATGTAATGCTATGGTACGAACTCTAAATATACGCAATATCGGAACTGCCATCCAAAACTAACATATTTTACCTTTTCGTCGATCGTATTTTACTTAACCTTTAGGCTGATATGCTCAAATCAAAGAAATAATGCAAAACAATACAATGTATAGTATTGTTTTGTATATATAGGTTTAAATTTTGTATATATAGGTTTAAATTTTCATACAATGCTTGATTTAAAGCGAGCATGCTGCAGCGCAGTAATTAATGAACTCATATTTTTGTTTCCAGCTGGTATTAGAGTATTCCGCAATTGTTTCCGTAACGCTGCCACTTTCTTATTAGTTTCTTTTATTATTATTATTAATTTTTAAACCCACTTTTCTGCTCACACTTTTCTGAGTTTACTTTTACAATAATATTAAGTTATAATAAATTAAAAACCATGCTAAATATCGATAGGCCTTGTAAAGTCGGCTTAAGTCAATACATGGCTTTTGTAGTATTTTTATAATCTGATACCAGCCGATGAAGAGAAGAGAGAAGAAGAGTATAAAAATTAAATCCCAGATCCTTATAGCTAGAGCTACTAAATATCATGGAAGACTTTTCACAAAAAGCTGCATTCAAATTTGGCTCTCACGCCCACACCTGCCAGCTCACCGCATTTTCAAATTGAGCTAGAGTCACCAAATTTGGTGGCACTGCCGCACTGCCTTGTAAAACTGAAATCGTCTATGTCTTCCGAAGTTTTTAAGAGAGAGTCACCCAATTTGGAAAAAATATAGCCAGTGACATCCTCCTAAATATGCCAGTACTAATAAGATACTAGATAAGTTACAGTACGTTCTGTACACTACTTAAATTGTTTTAAAAAATAAATAAAATTAAATTAAAAATAGGTTATGCTGAAGCAGAAAAATACAAGAAATCAGTTAATTTGAATGGTTAACCAATTTTTTCATATTTTTACCTCGATACAACAATAACAAGAGCAGCACAAAAACCTTTTAATATTTTTTTTATTTTAGGTCGAACCAGTTGTCCAACAACCCGACTGGGAGGTGGGAACAGAGAAACAAAGCATGCGTCCAAAAATTGGCAGGTGCTTGTGCTAATTATACTTTGATACTGAAAGTATCATAGTATATTGGTTTTGTGCAATGTCCGTCATGGTGTCTGTCTGTCCGTCCGTCCGTCCGTATGAACGCTACTTTTTTCGACACCCGTAAAGCTAGAGACTTGAAACTTTGCAATTATGTTTGTCTATAGGCGCGACAGATAAAGTGTCAAGATGTTTGCCAAGCCTACTAGGAGGCTGGGAAATCTATAAATTCGATAGCTGAAAACCGATAAAGCCAAACATTTCTCACATTCTTACAACTAGAGTTACCAAATTTTGCATGCAGATGATGACTAGATGACTAGCTAAGTCATGTCCCAAAAAAAATGCATCCAAATTTTGGAAGCCACGTCCCCTAATTCCGCCCCATCCCTTCTTCTTCTTGAAATTGGAAACGCCTATAGTTTTGACATTTTTTGAGCTAGAGCCACAAAATTTTTGTCAAGATAGGTAGTGAAGTTTTTAAAAAACAGCATTAAAAATTTGGATGCAACGCCCACACCTTCCGCCCCTATCCACCCCGGCCGTTGTTAAAATGGTTATGCGTGTATCTTCCACATTTATTAAACTAGAGCCACCAAATTTGGTAGGAAGATATTTTGTGACACCTACAAAAGATCTTTATACAAAATTTGGATGCCACGCCCACCCAAGCTACCCGCCTTATAAAATCGGAATCGGCTATATCTTTAACAGTTTTTGAGCTATAGCCACCAAACTTGGTAGGAATATGGTTACATTTAAAAAGATTTGATTACAAAATTTGGATGCCACACCCACCTCTGCCGCCCACCTTTTAAATTATGAAGTTAAGTTATCTTCCACAGTTTTTGAGCTAAAGTCATAAAATTTGGAAACATGATAGCTGGCGATGTTGACCAACCGGCCCTCTCCTTTGCAAGCAGACTCCTTTTCATCCGTTCTTTTACTGGTATCAAAGTATTCCGCAGTCGGTTGCGTCCGACTGCAACGTTTTTACTTGTTTTCTTATGTTGCCATCGAAAAATCGATCTCTCCTCTGACTTTTTGCTTTGTTTTGGGTTTGGCTTGTCATATTTATCACGACCGCGAAAGTTGTTTAAATTTGATGAAGGCAGCGTTGCATAATTTTTGAAATTTGCGCTTGAACTTGCTGTCTCGCGACTGCTTAATTTTTAATTTTGTGACCAAAGATTGATATTAATAAAAATTCTCAACATAAGGATTGCCACAGCTAGGCTTTTTTAAATTTTTAATTTAATATAACTTTAAATAACAGCGAATTAATTGTTGCTAGGGTCGCTCATTCGTTACAATACAAATTGCAAAAACAATTGAATCGTTTAATGCAGAGGTGCCCCGCCACTCCTGCAGTAGCAAATGACTTTTCTTCCACTGTTTATACCCCGAACCCATGAAATGGGTAAAAGGGGTATAATGGGTTTGAGCAAAAGTATGCAACAGGCAGAAGGAAGCGTCTCCGACCCTATAAAGTAAAAATATTCTTGATCAGCACCAACAGCCGAGTCGATATAGCCATTTTGAATATAAGTTCTCCTATACCATGAGCGGAACAAGTTTGTTTCAAATTATCGATAATTTTTCTAGTTTCTGATATACACATGTAATCGATTACAAAAAAATCGCGAATTTGGAAAATGTAAAAATGAAATAATGGATAACGATAGAACTTTTCTGAAAATTTCATCGAAATCGGTTGAGAAACACCAGAGATATCGAAGATTGAAGTTTAGGTCACAGATGCATACAGACAATGCATTGCAATGGCTATACGTGTTAAGTATAGGATTCGCGGTATCTCCTAGTCGGAAAATCTCGACTAGAGCCTTCTTACTTGTTTTTTGTTGAAGCGTGTCAAAAAACTCTTGAAACTCGTGACTCGTGTTTGGCGAAGAGTTTTCAATTTGCGAGTCATCAAGATTGTCTTTTAACATTTCACGGTTTTCAATCATCATGCGTTTCACTGTTTCTAAAAAATGATCTTTTCTTTCTTCTGATAAAAAACCTAACTCTTTAAAAAGTGGGTTTAAAAATAATACAACTAAATGAGCTGAAGTTGGCTGAAATCGTTTCGGGTAAAGCGGGTTGAGCGGGTCGGAGACGCTTCCTTCTTTTACCCATTTTAAGGGTTCAGGGTACAAAAATATAAAATTTTTAATAAGTAACGATTTCATAAAACAATATGTATAACGAACGTATTAACACGATACAAGCTCGTCAATATCAGCTGGAATTGATGTGGTAGCAACACGTAAGCAGCTTTCTAACAGTGCATCAATCAGTCTTGATCGGTGGTCATATTTGATTAATTTCATAGTTGCAAATAATTGTTCGCAAACTTATGTACTTCCGAACAGAGACATTATTATACCAATAAGCTATACATACATAGAGGAGTCAAACAGCGAATTTCCAACTGCCGAAAACACGCGTTGGGTCAGGGCCATCCGCACTTCGGCTGCTAAAAGCAGCGAGCCGATCGAAAAGCGTCGCAAAATTTTGCAGACCTAATGGGTAGCTAAAAAAAGTGCAAGTAGTTCTATCGCTGGCTTCATATAATACAGACCAAGAAGTAGTATTTAACAAGGTGGTCTCATTTGTGAATTACGGCTCGCTGCTTTCAGCAGCCGAAGTGCTGGTGGCCCTGATCCAAATCAGACTAATTAGGCTTTTGGATTTTTGGGCGTTTGACTCTTCTACGTACAACTGCTTAATAATTATACTTTGATACTAAAAGTATCAATGTCCGTCATGGTGTCTGTCCGTCTGTCGGTCTGCATGAACGCAACTTTTTTCGACACCCGAAAAGCTAGAGACTTCAATTATGTTTGTCCATAGGCGAGACAGATAAAGTGTCAAGATTGGGTTGCCACGCCAACTAGGAGGCTGGGAAATCGATAAATTCGATTACTGAAAACCGATAAAACCAAATATTTCTTACATTCTTACAGCTAGAATTACCAAATTTTGCACGAAGATAGCTAGTCACGTCCCTGAAAAAACTGCATCAAAATTTTGCCACGCCCACTCCTTCCGCCCCCATCCTACCTGCTCCTTGAAATTGGAAACGCCTATAGTTTTCACATGTTTTGAGCTATAGCCACCAAATTTTGTGTCAAGATAGGTAGTGAAGTTTTCCAACAAACTGCATAAAAAGTTTGGATGCCACGCCGACAACTTCCTCCCCCGCCCCCGCCGTTGTTAAAACGGTAATGCGTGTATCTTCCACATTTTTTGAACTAGAGTCACCAAATTTGATAGGAAGATATATGGTGACATCTACAAAAGATCTGCATCAAAAATTTGGATGCCACGCCCACCTCTGCCGCCTACCATTTAAAATCGGAAATTTCGATATCTCTTACAGTTTTTAAGCTAGAGCCCCTCAATTCGGTAGAAGGATAGATGGCAACATCTACCAAAGATCTGCATACAAACTTTGGATGCCACTCCTACCCAAGCTACCCGCCTTATAAATTTGGAATCGGCTATATCTTTAACAGTTTTTGAGCTAGAGCCTTTAAACTTGGTAGGAAGATAAATGGTGACAATTAAAAAGATTTGAACACAAATTTGGATGCCACGCCCACCTCTGCCGCCCACCTTTAAATTTGGAAGTTAAGTCATCTTCCACAGTTTTTGAGGTAAAGTCAGTAAATTTGGTAACATGATAGCTGGCGATGATTACCACCCGGCCCACTCCTTTGCAAGCAGACTCCTTACCATCCGTTCTTTTACTGGTATCAAAGTATTCCGTAGTCGGTTGCGTCCGACTGCAACGTTTTTACTTGTTTAAATTTGAAAGATTGTCATTTTTTATATCGTTTATTTAAATTTTTCGTCTAAAATGGTGTACTGTGGTTACTAATTGAGTTATAATTTATTTTTATCAGCGAAGCAGAATACTTTTTCCACTAAAACATTGTCTAAAATTTCGCCTCTTACATTACCATGCAAAGCAAAGACGCCTAATTTCCTCAAAAGTGTTCAAATCTCTATCTACAGTTTTCACGCATATTATTAATTGACAAACACTATTGAGATCAGTACTTTCATCCAAACTAAGGGAAAAGTATTTGCAATTTAGCAATCTATTTTTGGTTTCAGAATAAATGAATTTACTGATTTCTTCAGTTTTACGTGTGACTGTACGACGAGATAAAGGGACTTTTTCTAACATTTTCAAAGCTTCTTGCCCTTTTTCACCAAAACAACTCAAAACTTCTGAACATAGTTTTAACAAAAACTGGCCATCTTCTAAAGGGCGACATTGCTTAGCTAGAGCCAATGCAACAGTAAAAGATGCCTTTGTTAAAGACAAATCATTATCATCATCATTTTCATTATTAAATGAAATATTCTCTCGACATTATCATTTGCAATAAATTTTAAAAAATATTCAGCTTGTAATTGCAAAAGCATTAGGTTCAGTAAAAAATTTAAAATATTTATGGCCATAGAAATAGTGTCTGCTTAAAAAATATTTGTAATTGCGACAAACAATGTAGTCACAAATAAGACATTGTGCCATCCCATTTAAATTTTTTTATAAAGAAAAAATCATTTTCCCATTCGACCATTAACATTTTGAATGCCATTGTAAATTTCATATAGCGTAGCGTGGTGTTGCTTGCACAAGTGTTTGCATACGACTGTTTGGATTTGCCGTAGAAACCGGTTTGCTTGCATTGCTTTGCCATTTTGCCGAGTGGTTCCGACCGTTCGTGTGCTATTTATAGCTTTGAATGCTTATAGTGTACGTGTTATTTTGTGCTGCTTGCCGCGTGTATACGAATTTCGACTAATGCCCACGTCTGCTTTAGACCAAGAATGCGATAGTTTTAGGCAACGGTCGCCTGACGTTCGCTTTCGAGCAAGAATGCGATAGTTTTAGGCAACGGTCGCCTGACGTTCGCATTCGATGCGATAGCTTAACGATACTCTCGCTTGACGTTCGCATTCGAGCTCGAATGCGATAGTTTTACGATATCTCCGTAGGTATACATATGCACAAGTCGTGTTGTTGTTCGCACTCTGCTGCTGATATCCCCCTTCCACAATAGACACCCGAGCGAAAATCACACAGAGACAAACATACCTACAAATATACACCTAACGGCTCTCATATCACTGACATACCGACGTATACACAGCAAATTGCTCTCTGCGGTCTGTATTATATGAAGCCAGCGAAAGAATGACTTGCACTTTTTTAGCTACCCATTAGGCTCGCTGCTTTCAGCACCCGAATGCTGGTGGCCCTGATCCAACGCTTTTTATCGGCAGTTGGGAAATCGCCGTTTGGCTTCTCTATGTATAACTGCTTAATGATATTATGCTATAGTGGTGGAAAGCAATTTTAAAAATGTCTGCGCATTCTTAGATTAATTTTCATAAAACAATATGGAGCATGTGTTGTCCATAGGCAGGGGTTTGGGTGTTTGGTGGCATGGTTTCTGGTTAGCGGTCATAAGACAAAACGCTACTCGTAGCCCACTGCAAAGGTTACATTCGCTTTTGCATTCTTGCAAAAAAGTTCTTAATAATAGGGCAACAAATAGGTGAGCTACTTTTCAAGTACATCCTGTCTACTAACCCAATGTTATGCAACATAGGTAACGACCCAACCTTTATCACTTCAAATTGGGAAGTCGCACTCGACCTGACGCAAAACAAAGCCTTCCTTCAAACAGACTGACAAAATGGAGAGCATGATACAATTATACTACTTGGTAGTGTAACGCAGTCGCTCGCTCTCTTCTGTTGCCTTAGTTTTCAGTCTCGAGCCGAGCGTTGTAAGCGAAGCATCTCCACCCACGAATTTTTATACACCTAACCCAAGAAATGGGTAATGGTTTTGTGCAAAGGTATGTAACAGGCAGGAGGAAGCATCCCGAACCTATAAAGTATATATATTCTTGAGCAGCATAAACAGTAGAGTCGATATAGAAATGTCCGTCTGTCCGTCCGTCCGTCTGTATGTATAAACGCGTCGATCTCAGAGACTATGAGAGCTAGAGACTTCAGATTTTGCACATAAGCTCATCTAAGTCCTAGGCAGTGCAAGCTTGTTTCCGATTTTCGATAACTATTTCCGTTTCCGATATACACATGTGATCGATAACATAAAAATAAAACACGTTTTAGTAACTTGGTACAAAATAATTTCATCGAAATCGGTTGATAAGCACCAGAGATATCGAAGATTAAATTTAAGTCACAGATGCATACAGACAATGTCTGTATAGGGTTCGGGGTATCTCCTAGTCGGCAAATCTCGACTAGAGCCTTCTTACTTGTTTTTGTTGTGTATGTGATTTGGCTCGAGACTTCGATTTGCCTCCATACAAATATTATTATTATGATTTATTTCTTTTGTAACATTTATTTAATCATTTTGGTTTAGTCATGAATCTCTTGCTCTCTCTCTCTCTCTCTCTCTTATGTACTCATTTTTTTAAGGCGACGCGAGCGTCTGAAATACACTACCAAGTATAATTGTTTCATGATGGAGAGTACTATATTATCAGTCTTTAATTAAAAGTACGACTTTGAATCCAAATTAAAAAATTAGGTCTTTCAAAACTCTTGTAGGTATAGATTGCATTTCTAAATAATTGTGTTTCATTTCTCTTTATTCAGGTGAATGAGTAGTTTTCCTCTGGTGAAAAGTCATTTGGAAATTTATTAGAGGATCATGGCGCGGCACGGATGTGAACAACAGCATTAGGGTCGGCGTCTTACTCCAATTTTTTCACAACCTAAGCGAATAGTGACCAAGATGCAAAAATAAAAGGAAAATACAATTTCAAAGTTGAGGTTAAGCTTAGTTTTGAAACAAAATTATTGTGAAAATAAGGGATCATTGAAAATTTATTCAAATTGAATTATTTTATTATTTTCGAGGTAAACGACAGCACGTTCTTAAACCCATTTTCAAAACATTTCAACGGCTACAGAATTTACATGAACGGATGGAGAAACTGCCGATTAGATTAAGTTGCATGGCAATCATAAAGTTTTGTTTTAACTTACAAATACGCAACATTAACGGGATATCTCCAGCTGATTTGATAAAATTGCGCGATTTCCACTAACAAAACATAAGATTAACCAAAATAAGACCAGGGCGGTGTGTCATTAAATTGGACGACCAGTAGCCGATGCGCCTCAAAATTTTTCTGTCAACGCCCACCCTCAAAAATTAAGCCAGTTTCAAGACTCCGCAAAAACGACTGTTCTCAACCTTTGTTTCCGTTTCCGCTTATTTAACAAAAGTTTTAAGATCTAAGGCCCAATTTCTCTCTTATTATAAGTTTAGTCGAATTTGAGTTTCTCAATGTTCGGTTAGCACTTACTTATCCGATGCATGGAGGTCCGGTTACTATTTATACCGATCCTTAGTAACGATATATAAATATCAATACAATCATTGTAAGGTGAACAGCTGACTCAAGCTGACACTTGCATTGTTTATTTTTTTTTTTTAAGTAAATTTTCAAAATGTTTATTTGAGCCTTCTAGGTCCACAAACACATGCTCCTCAACAACTAAAAAGTTTTTCCCTCGTTGCCGTTTACAACATTATTATTATTTATACATTTTGATGTGCAACATGTTGCAGTTTAGGAGTCACAGGCAAAAACAGAACCAAAAGAACAGCTGAATCCCCGTTAAGGTTGGCAGCACCATTCGGCGATAGTGATATGCCGATGATAGGTTAATTTGGCTTTGAAAAAACCAAATTGGATACCTGCAGTATAGCTCGAGCATAAAAGTTATTCTTAAGTTAACTTATCCAAGTATAGCTGGACATTGAGAAATTGGGCCTAAGCCCCGTCAAAGGCCGTCCTTTTAACGAAGGTTTGAAAATGACTGGCAGAATTTCAAATAGTTCCATATTATGAGCAAAATCAAGGAGGCTTAACACAATTAAAAGCAACAACACTTGAAATACTACAAATGCAAAAGAGCGGCAAGAGGCCAGTTGAGTCAGTTCGATAAGGTTGCCACAGACTATATATGCCTTTGTTTCATAAAATCGGTCACTGACAGTACCGAGCGATCAGTATTAATGCAATTGTAACCTGCATCACTGCAACATCTTTTCAGCAACAAGTGTCTGCCTGTCTGAATGTCTTTGTGTGGCGCAACGACAAGTGAAAGTTTTTCACTTGCGTTAAGCTGGTTTTTATTTACAGATTCCCATATGTACACATATCATAATCATCATCAGGAGCAACGAAATTATCATCATAGCAAGCCACGTCAATTCACATTGGCATGCCAAACAAATCAAGTAGAAAGAAAAAAGTCTTTTCAAGATAGCTTTACTAGGACCTGCCCTGAACCATAGTCTTTATTTACCAAGAATTGTAAATTGTAAAAATCAATGAAATTCCGCGTACAATCTTTGTTTCCACATAAGCTTTTGTGACTGGGTGTGAATGCATGCGTTAAGTTTTTCTTAGATGTCTTTCGTGTTTCCTAACTGATATTAACAAAATGATCACAGACGATTAATGTTATGTTAAAGTTTTTTTAAGTATAACCAAACCGTTAAAAGTGGAGATTTTATTGTTTTTATAAACATCGAAGACGGTGAAAGTTTTCGACAGTTCAAGCAAACAGATAAATGGATACAGCTATATTGACTGAGATGATCATAATGATCAAGAATATACATGGTGTCAGGATGCTTTATTCTGCAAGTTATATAAAGTTTCCTTCGGTATCAGAGTATAAATATAGTCTAATAGCATCACGTATTTCAAAATCGGGTCAACTTTCGGAACTGTGAAAATTATAACTGTTTCTTGTGTAATTTCTACTGTTTTATTTGAATCTAAAGAAATTTTGTATAGATTAGTTATGTTTTTTTCTCTCCACAAAACATTTTTTTTTTCCGTATGGAAACGGCATTCTGTCAAATTTCTTTTTATATTTTAAGAAATATGGTTTTTTATTTACTTTTTGAAAAAGTGATTAAGATCGGAGATTCTTCCTTATGCCTGTTACATACTTTTGCCCAAACCCATTCTAAGTTTCTTTACTCATTACTCGGATGGTGAGGAAGTCTGCTTGCAAAGGGATAACGCGGGGACGTCATGGTCATGGCCTAGTTGGTAACACCGCCAGCTATCTTGTTACCAAATTTGGTGGTTTCGCAACACAAAGAACTTAATATTTTAGAAATTTGCCAAGTTTCAAGTCTCTAGTTCAAAAAATGTTGTCAAATTTTTAGCCAATGGATAAACTTAAATAGCAATTAGGCGCCAAACTTACCTTTAGGCATCCCGCAAGGAGCCTTTGTGCGCGAGTTATCCAAAAAATCGAGGTCTAAGGCACGAGCAGGCGGATACGTAAGGGCAACATGTGCCTCAGTTCCAAAATTCATCTGCAGGCTGTGGAGGGCTAAAGCAAGCAGAGCCGCAACACACAGGCGAAAGGCGCTGGTGACGCCATTTCCTTTAACGTTGATGATCATTTTTCTGCTGTTTGTTTTATAATTTGTTACTTGTAATCGTTGCATTGTATTTTTTTTTCATTAGCTTAAAATAAACAAACAATGCACACACGTTTAGTTAGACTTGTACCTAAAACCGCTAACAAAATCAAAATTTTTATTTGCACACTTTTCCACCTAATATGCACGAAGTACGCGATTATGTTAAAAACTTCCGGAACTGCAAAAAGAAGAAAAGGTAAAAATGTTTGTTACAAATATTATATTTATGACATTGTAAAAATATTTTTTTTATGTGTATTATTCAGGGATTAAATAAAATTACACTGGTGAACAAGATATTCTTTTTCAGACTATACTTTCCTAAATGTTTTAGACATGCTTAGTGCGTATTTAAAGTCCGAATAGGCATAGCACGTCAGGTTTTTGAGGTATTTCATCCTGAAAGTTCATGGTGTTTAAAAGCAAGAGCTTTTTAATTGGCATCAGGTGTCATTAATGAATTGGCAGTTAATGTCAAAAAGTAAATTTCCAAAAATTAAAGTTTATTTGTGTTCTTCCTTTAAATACGCGGCCTTTTTGCGGCCTGTTTCTGTGTTTGTCTGAATCACATCGCTTTAAGGTCCTGAAATCACTTACTATTTTAATCAACTCAACCAGAAAAACTTTTTTCTACCACCTTTTGAAATTAAAATTTCAAGCGAACGGAGTTTTCTTTTCTTAACATTTTGGCGAATTTTTAAAATTTTTTTAACCCGTAAGATTTCTTAACTTTATATATAACTTATTTATGGGTTCGGAAGCTATAGCCCATCAAAAATGGCTACTATTAATTTGTGCATATAAGCAATAATTGCATATATGTATGTATGTATATTTATAAATTTATCGAAAGCCAAGTCATATTGGGACGACTGATGGTCATTATAGTCCAAGATTTTGGAGCTGTACAGTGATCATAGTTTAAAACAAAGTGATGATTAAAACAAGTTGACACAAAGAAAAAAAATAACAAGACGAAAAGTAGCCGATACTTTACTTTAAAAGCTAAGAATCAGCTTTGTAAAATTAGTATAGCTTAAAAGAACTTATGATGGCCTAAAAAAAAGAGGTTAAAGCTTATTATAAGACAGACAATCATTGTTGTATAACATAGATCAATTGAGACTAAAAAAGATTGTCAAGAACTAGAGTATATATATCTCTTAAGGGAGATCTGGCCCAACGATTCCGAGCACCGGAAGAGAAATTGGAAACTACAGACCAAATTCGGTTGATTAATTCAGAAGAATTGATTTTACCAATGAACAGTGGGTTCGATTGCCAAAAAACTGGCATAAAGTCGAATATTGCATATGTCGAGCTGAAACTTTATATATTTAATAAATATATAACTCTTAATATTAAAAAACAAGTTTTTCATTGCAATGATTAGTTGGTGTAATAAGATTATTCTAAGCATTGTTCTACGATCAGAAAGAGAATAAAGATTGATTATAAAAGTCCACGATAGTAAGAAACTAATTTAATGTTAGCATCTCAGGTGAAAAGGAGGATTTATGAGTAAAACTCTATGATGGTAAGAAGGTAATGTAATGTAAGTCCAAGGGCTTAATAAAATTCACAAAACTATGAAGAAAGAACGAGTTTAGATTTCCCGACTAGGAGATACACTCAAGGCTTTATTGTTATCGATCGCATGAGTATATCGGTAATGCAAAGAGTTATCGATAATAGAAAACAAACTTATGTTTCAAATCTGAAGTCCCTAGCTCTAATAGTGTCTGAGATCGACGTGTTCATACATACAGACGGACGGACAGACGGACATGGCTTAATCAACTCGGCTTTTGATGCTGATCAACTGATTATAAGTACTCTATGGGGTCGGAGATGCTTCCTTCTGCCTGTATGGGGTCGGAGATGCTTCCTTCTGCCTGTAACACACTTTTGCACAGAACCATTATAACTTTTTACCCTTTTTATGGGTTCAGGGTATAAATAGAAATGCTCACATTTAATATTTCTGCGTGTTTTAAAAATAGCACGCGAGAAGCGCATTTGGCACACGCATAATGAACGAGAAACGCTGTATCGACCCGGGTGTTTATGCTCATCAAGTGTATATATACTACTAAGGCCCAATTTCTCAATGTCCAGTAAAACTTGGAATAAGCTAACTTCAGAATAACCTTTATGCCCGAGCTATACTGATTTGGTTTTCTCAAAGCCAAATTAACCTATCATCGGTATATCACTATCGCAGAATGGTGCTGCCAACCTTAATGGGGATTCAGCTGTTCTTTTGGTTCTGTTTTTGCCTGTGACTCCTAAACTGCAACATGTTGCACATCAAAATGTATATATAATAACTTTCTATGAGCCCTGTTGTAAACGGCAACGAGAGAAAACCATTTCAGTTGTTGAGGAGCATTTATTTGTGAACTTAGAAGACTCAAATAAGCATTTTTGAAAATTTGATTCATAAAAAAAAATAAACAATGCAAGTGTCAGCTTGAGTCAGCTGTTCGTCTCACGATGATTGTATTGATATTTATATATCGTTACTTAGCATCGGTATAAGTGTTAAACGGACCTCCATGCATCGGATAAGTGAGTGCTAACCGAACATTGAGAAACGCAAATTCGACTAAACTTAGAATATGTTGACTAACCGGACATTGAGAAATTTGAGAAATTTTGATTTACAACATGTAGCAGTTTGGAAGTCACAGGCTAAAACAAAACCAAAAGAACAGCTGAATCCTCGTTAAGGTTGGCAGCACCATTAAGAGATAGTGATATATCGATAATAGGTAACTTTGGGTTTGAGAAAACTAAATTGTTTATCTCCCGGATAGCTCGAGCCAAAAAGTTTTTCTGCGAGCTTAACTGGACATTGAGAAATTGGGCCTAACTATGATTTCATCGAAATCGGTTGAGAAACACCGGAGTCATCGAGACTAAAGTTAAGGCAAGCATACAGTAATGCAGTATTGCTGGCATTTTCCTTCTTACTTGTTTTAATTATTTCTTTTGTAAAAAATGTAAGTATAAAGTTTTCAAGTTTTCCATTTCTCGCTCAGAATAACCTGAGAATTGGCTTGAGAGTTTATTTTTCGATTTAATTATTTGGTATCTTTCCTACATTATCATAATTGTAACTGATTGCAAAGATGCAATTAAGCTTCTTGTTCATCTTGTAAGTTATGTTCAAGTTGCGTGTTTGGAAGATAATTTCATGTTTGCAATAAAAACAAGTAAGAAGGCTCTAGTCGAGATTTCCCGGCTAGGAGATACCCCGAACCCTGTACATAACGTGCACAGTCATTGTCTATATGCACCTGTGACTAAACTTCAATCTTCGACATCTCTGGTGTTTCTCAATCGATTTCGACGAAATTTTTTCAGATTTTCATTATTTTGTATTAAGTTTCCAAATCGTGTTTCACATTTTCGATATTTAAAACTTTATTGTTATCGATCACATGTGTATATCTGAAACGGAAATAGTTTTCGAAAATCGGAAACAAACTTGTACTGCCTAGGACTTAGATGAGCTTATGTTCAAAATCTGGAACCTCTAGCTCTATAGTCTCTGAGATCGACGCGTTCATACATACTATTGATGCTGATTAAGAATATATATACGGACTCGGAGATGCTTCCTTCAGCCTGTTACATACTTTTGCACGAAACCATTATACCCTTTTTACCCACTTCATGGGTTCAGGGTTTAAAAATACACACTAATACCGAAAGAAGACGACTAAATTGGTGTTGTGCGATGTCCTTCCTGGGGTCAGTTCGTCTGTCTATCTGTCTGTATAAACACAATTTATTTCAGCTAAACTTGAAAAATTGTAATACCAGCCCAGCCTTGCCGCGTTAGCCCTCACCTTTGAAGATCGGAAATGCCCATACTATCACAGTTGATGACCTGAAGTCACAAAATTTGGTGGGATGATGGCTGGTGGCATCATTCAGCTTTTATATTGGGTTAAAATGTTTAAACTAGGTCGATATCTTTTACAATTTGTTAACTAAAGTCACCAAATTTGGCCGACGTCCCCCAAAGATCTGCTTCAAACACGCTGCACGACTTTAAAAAAAATGGATAGTTAAGTACTTTGCAGTCGCGACTGGTCGGTTGCGTCCAACTGCAACGTTTTCACTTGTTATTGTTTTTTCTGGGTATCGATTATGGCCAAGACGTAAACATTTATGCCACGCAACTCGCTACTCGAAACAATAAGACCAACAACAACAAAAATGCAGTCCAACCGGTTACGAAATATTTGAAACTCATTCATGCTCAGCTTAATATAAAATTTTCTAAAAATAAGGCATACAAATTTGTACAACGCTGGCGTGTCTTCGTATACCCGTACGTGCGCATGTGTGCTAGTAACCGGTTACTTGTCCACAAAATAGTTATATATATTATAAATGGTTTTACGATACACACTCACACCATGCGATGGCATCAAGTGCGACCAAATGCTTATATATGTATGTATGTATGTAAATGCATATATGTATGTATCTTCAACAGTATCATTAAATGCACCTGTAACTCTAGCTTTAGTTTTAATTGGAAGTACTAGATATGTTACTGTATCAAATGTGTCAAAAGCACTCAGCTTGTGAGCCACTAAATTGGGATATACCAAAATTTTAAAATTGTTTGACGAACAGAAAAAAGACCGAAGTTTTGCAGATGTTCAACAAATGGTGCTGAAAATGTACACAATTTTTGACACAGTTAAAAAAAATGTAGTTTTCTAATGGACAAAAATTTAGTTATTCAAATATATATATGTAAAATAATTATTTTCAACATTCTTATGTCATTAAATATTATTTTATACTCGAAATAGTAAGTACATACTACTATATTCGCGTTGTCATCGTCGTTGTAGTTTTGTTTTGCTTTTGCTTTGTCGTCACATCACTTCAAAGTCGTATCACGTCAACGCTATTTTAGTTTATCGTAACAGGATTGTTTAGACAACCACTGTTAACAGATAGTTTTATCGGAAGAAAATTTGTCAGCTGATTTGGATGGACTTTAACTTACTTAAAAATTTAGTTAGTTCCCGACTTATCAATTGACAATGAAAATATAAAATCAATCAATCAAAAATTGTTCTACTCCTTGGGAATATACTTTGGCTAGGTGCAACTTGTTTTTAGATTCACCCCCTCCCCAAACATAAATACTAGTTCTTATTATTATTTTATTGGCATTGTTGGTGTTGTTCTCGTCTTTTTTGGATGCCCTCATTGGGTATCTGAACGTAAGTCAAACTTACATATAAATACATATGTATGTACATGTATTTATTATTAAAAAAAAATATTCAAACGGTGTGATATTTACAAAGCGCACAAACAAACTTTCTAATCACAATTAATTAATAAGCTGCACGTTGAATGTGAATTTTGATAAATTTTTTTGACGCAATTATGAAAGAGGTAACATACATATAACACACACACAAAAAGGGAAACGGCTATTAGCGGTTTGCTGTTACTTGAGATTTAAGTTTATACTTTTTTGACCAGCTGTAAAAATCGTCAACATCAATATAATCAAGTCAAAACGTTGCAGTTTGTCGGAACCAACTACGAAATACTGTGATAACAATATTAAAACATGTGGTTAATAATTTATTTTCAAAGGTGGGTATGTAGGCGGGAGTGCTGACGTCGTCAGCTATCTTCCACTTAAATTTTGTGAATTATGCTTTAAAACTGTGAAGGATCCGTTGGGATTTTCGTCTTAAGAAAAGGAGAAAAGTCACTAGCTATCAAGCCACCAAATTTAAAGACGCCAGCTCAAAAAATTTGGAAGATACAGACATTCCAGTTTTAAAATGGGTGTGGGGCTGCGGCAGCAGGTTCATAAAGATTTCTGGGGTTATTTCTGTTTAAATGTGGGAAATATGTGTGTTTTATCGATTTGCAGCCTTAGGTGTATCGATTTGTTATAGATTTCTTGTCTGCTTGTCTCTTATCTTAATTTTTTCGTTAAACAAAATAGCGCTAGTACTTGGTTATCTACTCTTTCCGTGGCTGCGGATCTGTTGTTATTTGCCTCGTTGCTTTACAGTTTGGCGAAGTTGCGTCTTCGCATTGGTTTTGTGCAACACTTGGCCAAGTGTTTTTGAGTTGTTAATGAATACAATTTAAAAAATAAACACATCGCACAAAGTAACTTAGCTGACGCAGTGAAAGTTGGTTGCCTTTGCTGGCGGCTCTTTCGATCAATTTCCATTAATCAGTTTCCTATTACACTTCCCAAAAAAATTATAGAAGAAGTTATCAAACAGTATTCTGTTAACGGGTAGAAACACTCACTGCAAAACAGCAAAAATTATAAACTGTATATAAAATATCTTATTCAAAATCGTCTCATAAGTGATTTGTGAATTCGAAAAAGCTAACGTACTGACTTTTCGTTATGCTATAGCTCTGTTGTCGTGTTTTTTATGTCGGTAAGAGACTATTGCACAAAAAAACAAGTGAAAACATTGCAGTAGGACGCAACCGATTGCGGAATACTCTCATACCAGTAAAAGAACGGATGGTAGTGGTGGACGGGGTGGTTAACATCGCCAGCGATTTTGATACCAAATTTGGTGATTCAAGCTCAAAAACTGTGAATTTAAACATGTGGTTAAATAATGTTTTCTATTTTGGAGGTAGGGGTGGTCGACTTATAACGAAATTTAGTGCTCAAAAACTTATAAAAATATATGAAATTCCGTTATTAAAAGGCGGGGTCTGGAGCTGCTGGTGTAGGCGTGACATCTAAATTTTAAAACTTTCCACAACATTTTGTGTAATCAGCTTTAGATTGTGAGAAATGTGTGCTTTAATACTCTGATACCGTTGGTTAAGAGTATATTGTATATATTTGTGCAATCTCCGTCGCTCTGTCTGTATGAACGCAATGTTTTTGACATCCTTAAAACCCTGTACACTGACGACCCTATAGCGTCAGTTACGTAATTACTTCATATAAAAATAATAAAAATGGTCACATACACCGAGAAGACAAGAATAACATTTTTGAGTCCACAGTTCTGTTCATTACGGTAATAATGGCGAAGTTATCGAATGTTTGGCACTTTGTTCCGACTAGAGATGGGCATGGGCCGTGCCGTGCTTCTTTAAAAATTCCATGTTGGGCCTCAGTTTTTTCAAACCGTGCACACAGCCGTTGTAATTAATTAATAATTTCAAAACACAGTTGCTTTGTCCGATTAATTTACAGAAAAAGAAAGTAATTAGCCTCCACAATATGTGTTTTTTCAAATAATCGTTATGATTATTAAGTCTGTGCATTACGGTACGGTCGCTGTACGGTCATCTGCGTCATCAGACGGACACACAGTTAAGACACAGCGCAAAATCAAAATAAAATTTACCTTCGGCATCAGAGTATAAAAAGTAAGCTTGCAATTCATTAAGAAATCTGCTTATGCAGCTCTCATGTATCCTAGACAGAAGTGTTCATTTATGAAAGAGTTGCAAAACTTTTATAGTCATATTTTGTTCCACTTCTATTGACTTTTCATTATTAAGAAAAACGGTTAACGAAAAACTTTAACAACTTTTGTTTGGTGCTTTTAAAAAATTTACGTTGGTAACTTTCGACTGGCTGCAAACATTCGATTTCGCTGAGTTATACTTTGATCAGTCATTGTCAGAGAAATTTTGCATGACTTTTGTGAACTGATATTTTTGCAAACCGTTAGAGCGCTTAAAGCAGCTGTTGATAAACACGCTTTTAAACTGATTGATTGGTATTACATTTATGGCAATTTATACCAAATGTTACAGATTTTGAGCAGCTGCTTCTGATGCGATGGCATTGAAAATAATTGTTTCTTTTGAGTCAAATACCAAGCGCAGCATGTGCTTTTAAATACTCTACTTTTGTCATGCATTTATTTACTCGGCATGTAAAAGGTTATAAGTATGTATATTCTAAATTTAAACATAAGGAAAGTGGTAGCCAGAAGCTGGCTAGAGTCTACCTAAAGTAGGAGGTACCCTCATATAACCGATTTCTTCTTTTTTGGGGGACGCTCTAGCTTACTCTAGCTGTAAGAATGTTGGATATAAACAAACATAAATGCAAAGTTTCAAGTCTCTACATAGCTTTGCGGGTGTTGAAAAAAGTTGCGTTCATACAGACGGACAGACAGCATGACGGACATTGCACATATGGTTTATTTATTACCTTCGGTATCAGAGTATAAAAACTTCTTTAATTAGCTGAATTATATTGTTAACCATTTAAATACACAAAATATTGAAACATAAAAATATTCAAAATATTCAACCAGTTATTTGACTGTTGTGTTAAATCTAGTGTTAAGTATTGGGTTCAGGGCATTTGTTGTTTTTAGTTTTGGTGAAAATGTACATACTACTACATACATATACATATATATTTGTAAACAGGATTTCTGCTACGATAGCAAAAATGTCTAAGTGAAATACTAAAAGCTTAATCACTTTAACTGTGGTATAATTTAATTCATCTTGTACGGAGATCAAGCAAACAGAAGTAAGACGTCTAGCTAGAGTGTTGGGATGAAATGCCAGCAGTACTATATATATATTTTATTGCGAGCACATATTGGGCGCCGTGTAGATTTTGTTCCATCGACTGTCTATGTGCTCTATTGCAACTACATAAATTTCACATCACGGTGAAGTTTTTCTGAAGAGTCCTTTTGAAAATCCACATTAAACTTTGGAACTCTCCGCTGGAATTCTCTGAAAGGCATTACTCTAAAATCCAGCACTTTAAGAGTTATCCAAAAGGTCTTCAGCAGGGGCTTTTCTTCAGCTTTTAAAGCAGTATACCCCTTGCAGAGCTTGCAGATTTGTTGGCAAGGTCATTTGGAATGGCATATCTGAATTCCATAGCAGCTCTACTTTTTTTCAAAGTGGCAATTTCTAGATACATGTTATCCTATTTTTCCAGCAATGCATGGAAATAAGTTTGGAGAACAATTTACACTTAATAAAAGCGAAATCGGTTCGGTTCACCGTTTCTATACATTTCTTAGATTTGGTTCAAGGTTTGAACAACATTTTTACGTATTTGCGTCGCCCTCCAAAAAAAAAAAAAAAAAAAAAATGGAAATCTGGGGCTGGCTGTTGGCGTTATATTGTTGATATCCAGGAGGGTAATCTTTTTGACCAAGATGCAAGTGCTTTTCAGAAATTAACATAAGTCTGAGCTTCTTGTTGCTCCTGACCAATCCCCGTGCGTTCGATAAACCGGTTTTAAGGAACGGGCTTTTCGTTTTGAACTAAACGCTGAAGCAGGTCGCAAAAAGCTTTGTTTACCTCCATCAAATCTTGAATTATTTTGATCATTTTGTCCGCTCTCATGACAATGTTTACTATCGCTTTCTCTCATATGTTGCAACACATGAAACATTTTTTTTAATTTGCTGCGCACTTTATATGATTCCATAGAAAACTTACCAAATAACTGCATAAATATTCGATTTTATTGCTAAGCCCTGACAAATGGTTATATAAACAAGTGAAAACGTTTCTGTCGGACGCAACCGACTGCGGAATACTCTGACACAACTAAACGAACGGATGGTAGGGAGTCTGCTTGCAAAGGGATAAAGCAGGGGCGGCAGAGGTGAGCCAGGTAGGTTACATCGGCAGCTATCTTGTGATCAAATTTGGTGACTCTAGCTTTGGATAGCTCTGAGAGTGGTATACAAATTGTTGATGCGAATCTTTTGGATCTGTCACCATCTATCTACCGCCCAAGTTTGGTGGCTTTACTCTAGAACGGTAACAAGGTGGGCGTGGCATCCAAATTCAAGATGCAGTTTTTTGGAGGACGTCAATACCTATCTAAACACCAAAATTTTATGGCTCTGCCCAAAAACAGTGATGCAGTTTTTTGAGAGACGCGACTTACTATATTTTTGCCAAATTTGGTAAGCCTAGCTGCAAGAATGTGAAAAATATATTGATTTTATCGGTTTTCAGAAATCGATTAAATCGATTTCCTAGCCCCTGGTGGACGTAGCACCCCAATCTTGACACTTTATCTGACCCTCCCATAGACGAACAGAATTGCAAGGTTTCAAATCTCTAGCTTTACGCGTGTCGAAAAAAGTTGGTTTTATATAGACGAACAGACAGCATGACTGATATTGCACAAAACCTGTATACTCTTTACCTTCGCTATCAGAGTATAAAAATAAAATATAATAGAGCTTAGCTGTGAGTAGTTGTTGTTTTTTCTAATGTTTTGTGTTTTATTCAGCTAACTTAATGAGTGAAGATGCGCTCCAAGGTTTAATTCAGTGAACGAATACTACAACAAATATTTTATTGAGTTTTGCCCGATCTTCTTTCTCTATATCTCTCTGACACACACACTCTGTCTCTCTCTCTCTCTCTCACACTCTCTCTCACTCTCCCTCTCTCGGTATGTGGTGTATTTAAAACTAACCAGTTTGCGCAAGCAAAACGTATTTAGCTCCCGCATATTAGACAAACCTGACGACTGGTTTTGGTACCCACATTTACACTTTTTATTGTTCGATACCCTCACAACTGGTACTTTGGTTTTGTCGTGCAGTATATTATATTTAGGTAAGTTTTCGATTTGGGTTAAAGTTAAATTGCATAAACAAGAAATCATTTCAACAGAAACGTCTGGCATGATATTATGAATTTTATATTTTTTACTATCCCGAACAAATAAAAACCTAATCGGAAATAAGCAAACATTAACTTCCACAGCGATTCGTAGGATTAAAAGTGGGCAGGTGGACTTAATGCTTGCAAGGTCTTAGGCTTAACATATTTAACTAAGGTTTCGATAATTAAAATTCAAATAAGTATGCATATCTTTTTACATACATATATGAGCTTATATTTAATGTATTGCGTGTTAAGCCTAACTTAAACTACTTTGAACGCTCACTATTCAAACACTATATGTGTGGGGGTCGGTTCAGTTTCTTTGGTTGTTAGATGCATGCAGATGTCAGCCGGTTTGTATGTATGCCGTTGTTTTGCAGCTGGCAAAGCAGTAAATTGCCAATGTGGCTAGGCTGCATTCCAGTCATGACTTACTCCGAAGAGTTATTACCCTCAAGGTCATTTGTGTGTTAGAATGTTGTTTTTTACTTTTGGGTTTGCAAGTGATTGTATGCCTTGCGATTTATCTCAATTCAGAGGGTCGAAGCTTATCAGCTATTAGCTGAGGGTAGAACATGAAATTTTCAATTCTAAAAACTTTCTACTGTTCAATACAATCAGGTCACAAGAGCGACGTCTGCTTTAAATTAGTGATATAAAAGCTATTATTATCAAATTTTTTAAACAAGCAAACACAAGAAACGAATCTGTTACTTTATTAAAAAACAATCTAAATTTGTTTTATACATGTATTTAAATATTTTTTGCGAAATACTCTAATGTACGATCGGTTATTTAGATGTAGATCTTTGGAGAAAGCCAAATGCCTTTCCACTAATTTTGATAACTGTAGGTTAAAATTGCACCTCGAATTGTATCGATTTGCTGCCGATTTCTCATTAAAACTTTGTCTATCGTAGGCATTGACCAAGATAAGGGTGTCGAAAAAACGCGCCTTCATACAGGCAGATGGACGGACGGACATTGCACAACCTAATATAAGGCATACCTTCGCATAGACTTCTTTGCTATGATGTCTACATTCTGTTTGTGATTAATGGCTTACGAGCAGATAGCTGACTTTTTGTTTTTAAAATAACCATTCTTTTCTCTTGTTTGCTTTGCTTTGCGATTGCCAGAAGAAAATCTTTAATTTAAAAAATGATCTCATCTTTAAAGCTCACACTGGATAAGAATTCGTAACTGCAAGTGTTAAAGCTGAATAGTGACTTATTTGAGCAGTCATGTTTATTATAGAAATAGTATTTATAAAAAATTAAGTATAAAAGTAAAAAGTACTGGTGTATTTCTGATAAACTTGATTTTTATACTTTGATACTGACAGTATCATAGTATATTGGATTTGTGAAATGTTCGTCATGGTGTCTGTCCGTCTGTATAAACACAACTATTTTCGACACCCGTGAAGCTATAGACTTGAAATCTTGCAATTATGTTTGTCTGTCAGATAAAGTGTCAAGGTTACGGGTACATGCGTGTATTTTCCACATTTTTTCAGCTAGAGTCACCAAATTTGGTAGGAAGATAGATTGTGACATCTACCAAAGATCTCCATAAGAAATTAGGATGCCACGCCCACTTATGCCACCCGCCTAATTAAATCGGAATCGGCTATATCTTCAACAGGTTTTGAGCTAGAGCCACCAAACTTGGAAGGAAGATGGTGACAGTTCAAAAGATTTGATCTAAAAATTTTGATGCCACCCATGCCGCCCGCCTTTGAAAATAGAAAAAATAAATTAATTCCATAGTTTTTTTGATAGAGTCCCCAAAATTGGTTTCAATCTGTATCAAAAATAAGTAGGCCACAGACACCAGATGGCGCTTTCTAACCTACAATGCGTTTTAATTAAATAACTCAAAGCGCCATCCATTGGTTTGATGAATGTTTGATATTTTGCCAATCTATAGATGCGCAAATACATCTCTGTTTATTACACTAGACACTAGATGGCCTTGCGTGGTCATTTATGTAGCAGCCCAAATATCTGGCAACGCTATCTAACCTTATATAGCGACGTATCAAACGGCAACTCTTAAAGCAGTTGATGCGATCAGCGCCTTTTCAGCGCATTCTCGAGTTTTTAATGTTAACAAATACTTGAAACAATTGGTAGCCAACAACAATAGCTTGAAACAAGTAAGAAGTCTCTAGTCGAGATTTCCCGACTAGGAGATACCCCGAACCCTATACTTAACACGCACAGTCATTGTCTATACGCATCTGTGACTAAACTTCAATCTTCGATATCTCTAGTGTTTCTCCACCGATTTCGATGAAGTTTTTACAGATTTTCATTATTTTGTATCAAGTTTCTAAAACGTGTTTCACATTTCCGAAATTCGATATTTTTATGTTATCGATCACATGTGTGTATCGGGAACGGAAATAGTTATCGAAAATCGGAAACAAACTTGTACTGCCTAGGACTTAGATGAGCTTCTGTGCAAAATCTGAAGTCTCTAGCTCTTATAGTCCCTGAGATCGACGCGTTCATAAAGACGGACAGACAGACGGACGGACGGACTGACGGACATGGCTATATCGACTCGGCTGTTGATGCTGCTCAAGAATATATATACTTTATAGCGTCGGATATGCTTCCTTCTGACTTTTGCAAAAAACCATTATATCCTTTTTACCCATTTTATGGGTTATTATAAATATATTGGTGAAACAATTCAACAAATTTTGAATCTGTATGCATGCAAATATCGCAATTTCGTAAGAATTAAGTATTATTATTATAAAGTATTAAGCTAAAAGAATAATTACCCCCCGCCATCCGTTCTTTTACTTGTATCAAAGTATTTCGCTGTCGATTGCGTCCGACTGCAACGTATTCACTTGTTTATACCCTGAACCCATGTAAAAAGGCTATAAAAGTTTAGTGCAAAATTATGTTAAGTATATTCTTAATCAGCATAAGCAGCTGACTATATAACTAAGCTCATCTAAGCCCTAGACTGTTCAGGTTAAGATTCGCGATATCTCATATATAAATAAATATATTCGATAACAATAAAATCTTGAATTTGGAAAATGTGTTTAAGAAACTTTATACAAAATAATTAAAATTTATGAAAATTTCATTGAAACCGGTTAACAGATATCGAAGACTTAAGTTTGGTCACAGATATACACAAACAATGACTGTATATCGACTTAAGCCTTCTTACTTGGTTTTACCATAGGATGAAAGATTTCAAATTTCCATTTATTGAATATTATTAGAAAATGTACAGTGCTGTTGATCATTATCCAAACTGTCCTACCAAAGTCTCTAGAGAAGTGTATTTTCCAACTATTGTTCATGATATTCCATTACAAAATTTTAAGGGAATTGCAAAAAAAATCAAAAGAAATTTTAAGAAATCTTCTTATAGTAATGTAGAAATTCCTAGGCGACTCTACAATACAATACAATAAGAGTGAAACGTGAATTTCTTGATGCTCACCTTCGAAACAGCAACGACTGCTAAATTTGTGCGATGTAGGCGGAGATAAATTACGAAACATGCACAGTGTGATGTGTTGAAGGGTGAGATGCAGCTCCTGGTGATGGTAAACCGTACAAAGAACACGTAATCAAAAGTTACGACACGCACCCGCACGACTGAAGTAAATAATGTTTATAGGGTATAACAAAAATGAAGTTGCGGCACTTTGATTGCAAAGGTATTACGATCTTAGGTACCAAGGCAATGGTACGTTTGCAATTCGCAGCACCTTTAAAAATTGTTGGCAGATTGCACCCACCCACTCACAAGCACAAACACACACTGACCCACACTGTTGTTGTTGTTTTGTAAACGGTGTGTTAATCAATTAAAACAGAATGCGCACCGAATAAACATTTCAACAACAACAAATTTTACTAATTAAATATTTTTCACTTTGTATGTTGCAATGACACGTTCTATTTGATCAGCGTTGCAGTAAACTTTGTACATTAAACATGCAACACCAGCACAACAACCTGAGCTCAATTGCAGCACACGTCAGGTTTGTAGCACGTCGAATTTCAAACTGACAGTCTTAGCTTAATCTTGACTTAAAACCACCTGAAAGTTTGCGAGAGAGCGCTTGAGCGATAGAGCGGGCAAAGCTTTCTTGCTGCCATATTGGATGTGCTTGGCTTGCAGCTACAAACCTATTTTTAGCAATGTGGCAATATTGCGTTTACAGTTGTCTTTTTTGTTATCGATTCCAAGCATATATCGGAAAGTCGAAGATTTTTTTGAAGCCTGTGGCTTAGAATAGCCAATATTCCAAAACTGGAATCTCTTGATCAGACATGCCAAGTCCAGTTACTCTCAGTTTTGTTGCTGCCACTGCTTCGGAGCATGATGAAATAAGTTTAATGAGAATAACTTAACTTATTTCATCATGAAGTAGGTGCTAAATTTCAATTAAAATTTTTAAAAATCAGTATTTTAGGTGCACTTGTATGATAACGCATTAATATTCACAACGATTGATCTTGTCTTATGTATATAAATAAAGTCAAACTACATTTCATGTAACGGGTAATAAAAAGGGCTGTGCTTACAGTGGCTCACAGCTCAAGTCGTACCTTCAAATACAAAGTTTTAAGCGGCTGTAACTCTTAAACCATAAGATCTATCGGAAAAATTTAAAAGCCATTTTGTTTATTATAGTATTCATTACTTAAAATATATAATAAGTTTCTTGCTTTTATATTTAAAGTTCAACTCTAGTCGACATTTCCCGACTAGGAGATACTCTGAACCCTATACTTAAGGCGTATTGTCATTGTCTGTATGTATCTGTGACTAAATTTTTATACTTTGATACCGAAGGTCTCATAGTATATTGGTTTTGTGTAATGTCCGTCATGGTGTCCGTCTGTCCGTCTGTATGAACGCAACTTTTTTCGACACCCGTAAAGCTAGAGACTTGAAACTTTGCAATTATATTTGTCTATAGGCGCGACAGATAAAGTGTCAAGATTGGGGTGCCACGCCTACTAGGAGGCTGGGAAATCGATAAGTTCGATAACTGAAAACCGATAAAACCAAATATTTCTCACATTCTTACAGCTAGAGTTACCAAATTTTGCACGCAGATAGCTAGTCATGTCCCTGAAAAAACTGCATCAAAATTTTGGATGCCACGCCCACTCCTTCCGCCCCCATCATCCCTGCTCCTTGAAACTGGAAACGCCTATAGCTTTTACATTTTTTGGGCTAGAGGCACCAAATTTTATGTCAAGATAGATATTGACGTTCCACAAAAAAATGCATCAAAATTTTGGATGCCACGCCCCCTGATTCCGCCCCCATCCCCCCTTCTCCATGAAATTGGAAACGCCCATAGTTTTCACATTTTTTTTGGGCTAGAGCCACCAAATTTTGTGTCAAGATAGGTACTGACGTTCCCCATCAAAACATGGATGCCACGCCCCCTGATTCCGCCCCCATCCCCCTTCTCCATGAAATTGGAAACGCCTATAGTTTTCACATTTTTTGGGCTAGAGACCACCAAACTTTGTGTTAAGATAGATATTGACGTTCCACAAAAAAATGCATAAAACTATTGGATGTTACGCCCCCTGATTCCGAACCCATCCCCCCTTCTACTTGATATTGGAAACGCCTATAGCTTTCCCATTTTTCGAGCTAGAGTTACCAAATTTGGTAGGAAGATATATGGTGACATCTACAAAAGGTCTGCATCATAAATTTGGATTCCACGCCCACCTCTGCCGCCCACTATTTAAAATCGGAAATAGCGATATCTCTTATAGTTTTTAAGCTAGAGCCCGTAAATTGGGTAGAAAGATAGAAGGCAGCATCTACCAAAGATGTGCATCGAAATTTTGAATGCCACGCCCACCTAAGCCACCCGCCTTATAAAATCGGAATCGGCTATATCTTTAAGAGTTTTTGACCTAGAGCCACCAAACTTTTTATGAATATAGATGGTGACAGTTAAAAACATTTGATTCAAAAATTTAGATGCCACGCCTACCTCTGCCGCCCACCTTTTAAATTTGGGAGTTAAGTTATCTTCCACAGTTCTTGAGCTAAAGTCACCAAATTTGGTAACATTATAGCTGGCGATGTTTACCACATGGCCCACTCCCTTCGCCCCTGCATTCCCCCTTATCAACCGTTCTTTTACTGGTATCAAAGTATTCCGCAGTCGGTTGCGTCCGACTGCAACGTTTTTACTTGTTATTATTTATTTTGTATTAAGTTTCTAAAACGTGTTTCACATTTCTAGTCTCTAGCTCTTATAGGCTCTGAGATCGACACATTCGTTTATACAGACAGAGAACAATTCTACATCGATTGCAATGGCGGAATACGGGGGCGGCAGGAGAGGGCCGATTGGGCATGCAGATGATGCAGATCTTTGATAGATGTCACCATCTATCTTCCTACCAAATTTGGTGGCTCTAGCTCAAAAAATGTGGAAGAAGCACGTAAGATCGTTTTAAAAACGGCGGTCGCTGTGGGGCGGCAGGTATGAGCGTGGTATCCAAATTTTTGATGCAGTTTTTTGACGGACGCGACGAGCTGTCTTCGTGCAAAATTTGGGTAATGTTAGCTGTAAGAATGTGAGAAATATGTATATGGTTTAATCGGTTTTCAGTTATCGACGTTATCGATTTGCCAGCCTCCTACTAGGTGTGGCGAAACTATAGAGAAGCATAATTGCAAAGCTTCAAAACTCTAGCTTTGCGGGTGTTGAAAAAAGTTGCGTTCATACTGACGGCCAACACCATGAGGGACATTGCACAAAACCCGAGAACGTACTATAATGCTTTCAGTATCAGAGTATAACTGGAGATTCGTGAACAACAAAGCTCTCGTGTGATACGCGTAAAAATTTTTTTTTTATGATCAATTAATCTTCCCGTTTCCAACATAAACATGAAAGGGATATTATAAAATATTTTCTTCAAATTGTTTTAGAAAAATTTGTCAAAGTTTCATTGAAATCGTTACAAGCGTTTTCACATATCCATACAATCAACAACGTAAAGCGAACCGTCCAGGCCCTAGACTTTTAAACTTTCTCCACTACAGCCTTTTCACTTGTTAGGTATCGGTTTTTCGTTTTTAATGCAATGAACCCATAAAATGGGTAAAAGGGGTATAATGGCTTTGTGCAAAAGTATGTAACAGGCAGAAGGAAGCATCTCCAAACCCATAAAATGTATATAATTTTGATCAGCATCAACAGCCGAGTCGATGTAGCCATGTTCTTCTGTCTGTCCGTATGTCTGTATGAACGCTTCGATCTCAAAAACTACAAGAGCTAAGTCCTAGGCAGTTAAAGTTTGTTTTCGATTGTCGATAGATTTTTCCAATTCTGATATACACAAGTGACCGATAACATTAAAACCTTAAGTTTGGAAAATATAAAATGTGTTTTAGAAACCGCATAAAACAAATCTTTGATTATTTTCCCGGTATTGACCTGCCACCCGCACCGTTTTAACACTTTCACTTTTGACTCTATAACACTTTTAAAATTAGATCTCAGCACTGGTTTCGTTTCTTGTTTCATTCCCTTTATTGCTTAGATTTATCCTTGTTTATAATAAAGCCCTGACGTGCCCTACCTAATCGCACCAGACGAACAAGCAAAGAAAAAGAGGAAGACGGTCGCTATCGACTCGCTTCCCTGGCACCTCGTGGTTTCCTTTCCCGTTGTGTGTGTGTGTGTGTATTTCCTCTTTTCCAGCGTACCGTGCTTGTGTGTGTGTATGTTTGTCCTCTGTGCTGGCCTTGTAGATCCTGTGTCCTTCGTCATCCTTGCACTCGTGTGGCTGTGTTCCATGGTAGTCCTCGTTGTGTCTTCCCTTGGCGGCCTTGGGTCGTGCTATTCTGCTGCTGCGGGTGACTTCGCTCTCGCTCTTTGTTCTCGGCCATGACACAATTATACTAGGTAGTGTAATTCAGTCGCGCGCGTTGTCTTAAAAACAATGTACATAAGAGAGAGAGAGAGAGCGCGAGCAAGAGAGTTAAGTCCTATCTACATTGGCGCGAGACGCGAGGCGAGACTTGCGTTCGAATTCGATAGCGTGGACACTCGCTGCAAAATATCGCATGTCTATTTACATTGACGCGATTCTTCTGCCGTTTTTTTTTTATTTTTGTTTAAATTTGCAGCCCTTTTCAATAAAACATGGCAGCCCTGTTCACCATAACATGGCAACACTTACCAAAAAAACCAAACAGAACATATTTCATTTGTGCTATGTCTTGAATAAAAAAATAATAATTTATTCCGCAATTGGCGAATAGAATTGTATTTTCTTTTATTAAAAGAATTAGCAATTCAGTTAGCTCGCAATTCAATTTCTGCATTGTGCCGCTGAAAACAAAAATTATTTGGCATTAACAACAGCTGTTTCTCATCAGCTGTTCACGCTTTACCAACGCGATGTTTTTTCATATTTTCGAAATTGAAAGCGAGAGACGCGCGACATCTAGCGCCATTGTAAACAAGCACATTGACTCACATGAAATGAAAATGGTAGCGACACTCGCTTTCGAACATCGCCTTGCGGCGATATTTTGCAGCGAGTGTCCTCGCGTCTCGCGCCAATGTAGATAGGACTTTACACTTGAGCATTTACATACAAAAGATGCACACACATTCTTTCTGTTGAGATCGTTAAAACTTGTGTGCGCTCACTTGGGTTTTTTATTGGCATGCGGCAAAAACTATATACTTAGGTAGACTTGGCATCGCTCTCCCTCTCTTGTACTCGCTGAATTTATGCAGTTCATATCAGCTTTGTAGTTTGTAGCTTACGTTGGGGGCTGTTTTGAATTTGTAGCTTACGTTGGCGGCTGTTTTGAATTTGTAAACAAAGCGCGGTGTATAAAGGAGTAATAAAAATAGGAATTCAAAACAAAGGGGCGGAGCATAAAATAGTGACAAAACAGTAAGCTTGGTCTTGAAAGTGTGCGATGTGCGAGACATAGATTAATTGTTGCCTAAATGCATTTCTCTTGTTGTTGTTGTAGAAGTTGAGTTTAGCAAATTTTAGTCTTTTGATAGATAGATAAATGCAATATACCTAAACATGATGTTTTTAATACATGTTTACTAACATTTTGGGAATTAGGTATTGCATTATTTAGCTGAATATGTTGAATATAAATACGGAATAAAATAAACGTATTTTCTATTAAAATACTTCAAATAAGTTATATTAAAATGAAAAATATATATTAGGAGATTTCATTGACTATACTTAAATATTGATACTAAGGGTATTTTTACTGTGTGCCGTTTTTACGTCTCAGCAACCAGCAAATGTTGTTGTTTCCTTGTTTTGCATTTGCCCATTCTTTTGCATTTGCCCATTCTCGATGTGTATACACACAGCATTGTACAGACGAGACGGGTATATTGGTGTTGAGGAATGTATGTAACATGCAAAAGGAACTATTTCCGACCAAATTATATGTATATATCATTGATCAGCATCATAAGTCGACTCGATTTGGCCATGTCGTTTTCTTATAGCATTTATGGTATAGGGTATCTCCTAGCGAGCTAGTCAAGTCCATTGTGGAAACAAAATTACGAAAATCTCGGCGAAGCTAGGCCAGAAAAAAATGAAGCAAGTGACACGTATACTAATCCTTATGCATTTTTTACCGCTACTTGCTTTCCGCTGGCGCCCCCCTTTCCTACAATCACATGGGCACAGATGCACTGGCTGGCGCGCAGCAATTACCACACGCAAACGCGCAGCGTTATTCTTTTCGTTAATCGTCATATTCCTCTATGTATGTCAATACATAGACACTTGCTTATTCAAGGGCATAGAGGAAGAACAAAATTACGAAAATCTCGGCGAAGCTAGCGAAGGCAAAAACCACAACCTCGTTTGGATTTCTTTCATTTGCCTATCCCTATGCGTACACAAAAATAGCATTTGTTTATTAAATGACCATTTAATCAATTAGCAAGAGGGTATATTCCATTTATGCGAATTATGTAACAGGTAGAAGGATGCATATTCGATCGTATTAAACATATACTCTTGATTAGAAGTAAAACTCGAGTCGTTTTGACCATGTCTTTAGGAATAATGTGTGGGGCATAGGTTATCTTCAGTCTACCTTTTAAGACTTTACCCTTTCTTATGCTTTTTGCTTCGTTCTGCGTCAGCGATCTGTATCGTTGATACGCGAATTTTTGATAACAGCGATTAACATTGTTTTATATTGTTATTTGTAAAATTCAAAGAGATGAGCTCTTATAGAAAAAGGTGCATCATTCAAGGATGTCCTAGCGAACAAAGTAATAAATACTTTCGGTTCCCCGATGCTGAAATTAAGTTTTGGTGCGAAAACTTAAAAATTTCACCGTGAATACGTTAATATGTAGCCGACACTTTGATGCCTCCTGTTTTGGTTCTAGAAAGCTGAAACAAGGCTCAGAAACACGGAGCATCTCGGTAAGTACATATGTATATTGTTTTAAAGGAATAAACAAACATATCAACATATAAATATGGTAAAATTCAAATATGGCTGTGCAATTTGCCTATGTGTGGGTGGTGGCAGTGCACAGCTGTGAACTTAAGGGGGTTTACTTTTGAAGGCGAAAACATAATTTTTCTTGTGATTTTTTTGAGGCGACATGAATATTATTATGTTATTAACTTTTATTTATTTTAGGTTTTTGCAACATGCTTTTATCAAACTTGACTTGTCTGTGCCGGATTCTTGCAATCAAATTTTTCCTTTTGCCTAACTTACTAATTTGACTGCCACAATTCATTAGTAAATTTATTTTACTGTTTAATTAGGATATTTTTGTGTGCAGCGTTTGCTGCTGCTGCTTTTAACGCGAAACTCGCGCTGATGATGGTGCCGCTGCTGCTGTGGCTGTCGCTCGTGCTGCCGCTGCTGTCGCTGAGCAGCCTGCCGCTCCTGCTGCTGCTGCTGCTGTTCCAGTTGTTGTTATTCATTTTTTATTGCGTGTTGTCTCCTCGCCTGCACTTTTAATACTGAAATGAAGCTGTTTAGAGGAGGCACTTTTTTGTGTTCACCTATGTTCGAGCTGGTGCAGAAGGTTAGCGATGATTTCGTTATATAAAAAAACACGATCACCTTTCATTACCATTTATTGGGTTTAATCGAAATATTCGTTTGTGATTTGTTTGCTTTATATAGAGGTGTGTATTAATCGGTTGCGAGAAATCTTATCTAAGCAAATAGATAAATTCGCATGTGCAAAGCATAGACAAGAATTAGAGATGCGCAAGCAAGCGAATTATAGCTAAGTTAGATTTATGTTGGTTCGCGTTTCAGTTGTTTGCTGGCTGTTGCTGCCTCCGACATGCTCCCCCGTTGGAAGTCCGTAGCTTTCAATGACTTGGCTTCAAGGGGCAGTACAGCGATCTTGCCCACGGCTCTTTTGACGGTGCCAGCTGCAGTTTTAACTATTGCCACTCTTGAGACTCCATCCTCTCCAGATATGGTGCCTTGAACCCTGCCAAGACGCCATTGAAGGGGCGGCACGTTGTCGTCCTTCAAAACAACTATGGAATTGGGTACAAGATTGGGCGTTGATGAGCGCCATTTGGAACGTTCTTGAAGCAATGATAAATAGCTGGTGCTCCATTTGCGCCAGAATGCCTGTTGCATTTGACAAACGCGTTGCCAGCGACTTAGGCGATTGATGTCGAGATGTGCTGTGCTAGGTTCTTCAATTGTGGCATATGGAGCTCCAATCAAAAAATGCCCAGGAGTAAGAACTTCAAGATCGTCTGGATTCTCTGAAATTGGACAAAGTGGTCGTGAGTTTAACATTGCAGAAATTTCACAAACAAGGGTGCGAAGTTCGTGAAATGTGAGGGCGGACTTTCCAACGACGCGATAGAAGTGATGTTTGGCACCACAAAAATGAGGAGACCGAGGCGGAATAAAGTTCCATTTGATTCCACTCGAACGGCAAGAGTTCGTAAGCTCCTTAATATGAGGTTCGCTAAGAAAGAGTAGCCTCAGCTGGTTTAGCTCATTCCGCGCTCCAACAAAGTTTGTTGCGTTATCCGACCAGATTGAATTGGGCTTGCCTCTGGTGCAGATAAATCGCCTCAATGCAGCTATAAACGATGCGGTTGATAAATTCTCCACTACTTCTAAATGTGCTGCCTTGGTAGAAAAGCAGACGAAAATTGATATGTAGCATTTTGTGGGCGCCCTATTCCGGACTTCCGACTTTATAAAGAATGGTCCACAAAAATCAATGCCAGTTGTAGAGAATGGGCGGCTAGGTTGGACTCGATCAGCTGGTAACGGAGCCATGATGTGTTCGAGAAGCTTGGGCTTCATGCGAAAGCAACGAATGCATTTGCCAAGTACTGCTGACACAGTTTTTCGCCCACCAATGGGCCAGAATTTCTGTCGCAATATGGCCAGCAAGCTTTGTGGTCCACTGCGTAAGAATTGGCGGTGAAAATGATCAATGATGGTGATAGTGACGGGGTGCTGAGCTGGGAGAATTATTGGGTGCCTAGCTTCGTAGTCCAAAAACGAATCCTGTAGACGCCCGCCAACGCGAATTAATCCGGAGCTGTCCATGATGGGGTTTAACGATATAAGCTTTGATTTCGATGATACGCGTTTTTTGTTAAGTAAATCCTTATGTTCATTGGCAAAGTGGACTATTTGAATTCCTTTAAGTAGGAGATGTGTGCCCGCCTTTATGTCATCCACTGTCAGTGTGCCTTTGGAGCGATCTTGAGCTTTCGTCTTAAGCTGCAAAAATCTGTATATATATCCAAACACTCGTTGCATCGTGCCAAAAGAGTTTTGGTATTTGCATCTGAAGGAGATGTCAAGCTTGTCCGTTGAGATTAAAACATGGCGACGACGTTCAGGCAAATCTGAGCGAGTAGGGCAATTGGGCGGCCACTCAGCAATAGGTGACTGCAGAAAGGCAGGTCCTTCACGCCAAAGCTTCGAATCCAAAAGTTCAAGTGCTCCGCAGCCTCGTGATTTAATGTCGGCTGGATTCATTTGGGTAGGAACGTGGTTCCAGGTCATAGCCCCAGTACGCTTCTGGATCTGAGCTATCCTGTTGGATACAAAAATATTAAATTCAGATGGAGCTTGGCGAATCCAAAAGAGTGCTATAGTGGAGTCGGACCAACAATAGAACTGGCAAGGCTTTGGTATATATTGAGCGGTGTTGGATACGAGCTCTGACAGCAGATGCGCAGCTGCCAATTCCAGCTTGGGGATTGTGAGCGTTTTCAGTGGTGAAACTCTCGATTTAGAGCATAAAAGACGTGACGAGTAAACACCGTGCGCTTCTGATCGCACGTAAACACACGTACCGTATGCGGCTAGGCTTGCGTCGCAGAATGCATGTATTTCGTATGATGAATGTGGCTGTAAAACAAAGCGAGGGAACTTGAGAGACGAAACGGCAGTCATTTGTAATATGTGCATATTCCATTCAGCATGTAGAGACTGAGAAAGGGCATCGTCCCAATCGAGTTAGTCCTTCCACAGAGTTTGTAGGAATATTTTGAGCTTTGTTATTATAGGAGCTATTAATCCGAGAGGGTCATAGAATTTTGCGATTGTAGCTAGTACAGTACATTTGGTTGCAATGTTGTTGGTGTTGGAAAATGTATGCGCCAGACTAAATAGGAGATGATCGGACTTGGTATCCCAAGCCAAGCCCAGGGCCTTCTTGACGTCCGTTCCATCGTTGAACCTTACGGTTTTTCACAGTCCACTTCCAACTCGCCATTCAGAGCAGCTTGATCGTTTGAACACCATTTCCGTATAGGAAAGTGCCCTCTACGAAGCAGTTCCTTGACTTGCTGGCGAATTTCAATGACTTCTTCCACTGTCTCGCCTCCGGTAATTAAATCGTCCACGTAAAAATCCCTCTGAACAATCCTTGCCGCTAGGGGTAGCGAGTTTTCTTCGTCGTAGGCGAGCTGCTGCATAGCTCGAATAGCTAAAAATGCTGCAGACTTTGTGCCGTATGTAACAGTGTTTAAAGTGTATACTTGGACTTCTTCGCTCGCATTGTTACGCCATAGAATGCACTGCAGGTATTGATTCGGGTGAGTTAAACGAACGCACCGGTACATCTTGCAGATGTCGCCGCATAGTGCAGTTCTATAAAAGCGAAATCTGAGTAGTGCAGTGAATATTTTCGGCTGTATGGATGGTCCTGCAAGCAGCAAATCGTTCAGCGAGAGCCCAGAAGTGGTTTTTGCAGAGCCATCGAATACAACTCGCAGCTTAGTAGTGGTACTGTCGAGCTTTTGCACGCAATGATGCGGCAAAAAATATTGGGGTGTAGCAGATTGTTTAGAGGCTAAAGTCATGTGATTTAAGTCAATGTATTCGTTCATAAATGCGACATACTGCGACCTTAACGATGGATTTTTGGCCAGTTTCGATTCGAGTGCTTTGAATCGACGTAGAGCACGATTGTAAGAATCTCCAAGTGCGTCGAAGCGATCCTTGGCGAGGGAAAGTTGCTAAGAAACAACTGCTCACAAAGAGCATCCTCATCAGACGGCTTATCTGCAGTGCCGCAACAGTTGTCTATTTTCCAGAACTGCTTAACTAAGTCGGACAACAGTTCCAGTTCCGAATGCGCACTAGAGTGGTTGATAGCGGCAGAGAGTGATGAATACTTAGGGTTTGCAAAGCCTCCTGAAACTATCCAGCCTTGTTTGGTTTTCTGGAAAATGGGTAAATGATTTGCTAACCGAATTTGCCCCACGCAAAGCAAGTCGAAAAATATGCCAGCACCGATTAGCATATCGATTCTCTGACCTTTGTAGAAGAGTCGATCAGCAAGGTTTAGATTGTGTGGTATCTTCCATCCTGTGGTGTTTATATCGAAGTGAGGCTGGTAATCGGTTATCTTTTGCGTTAAGACGGCAGAAAATGATCCTTGGTATGAACCAATGTTTGATTGCGCAAAAATGTCAGCTGATTTGTTGAGCGAGAAAGAAGATTCGCCTATACCGGATACTGAGATATTTGAACGATCTAGTTCTAACTGAAGCTGGTTAGCAAAGCGAGTAGTGATAAAGTTGAGCTGTGATGCTGAGTCCAGCAGAGCTCTACAAGGTACGAAGGTGCCAGATCGATTTCTGACGTGTATGATTGCCGTTGCGAGCAGCACGTAATCGGTCTCAATATGTTGCAGGGCTCTAGGAGGTGATGTGGAAACAAGCGAAGCGGTTTGCGATCGCAATGCGTCGGGCAGCTGAGGTGTATTTGGGAACTTGTGCCCGTGTGCAAATAAGAATGGTGCTTCTGCTGGCAATGTTTGCAGTGAATTTGCATTGCTGTAAACTATGCCCTTTGCGAAGGCAGTTGAGGCAAAGATGCAGCCGTTTGGCTTCTTTGTAGCGAAGAGTGGGTGTCAAACTTGTGAATCGTGGGCATTTCAACAAATAATGCTCAGCAGATTCGCATAGTACACAATTTTGAGTTTTGTTAACGACTAGTGTATTGCGGTTTTGTGTGTGAGGTTTTCCCACCTGTTTGCCGGGTGTTTGCGTTACCAAGGCAGATTCCAAATTTTCCAACATGCGGCATCTCCTTTCCAAAAATGTGGACATCTCGGTCCATTTCGGCAGACTTCTCATTGGCATGGTTTCCTCCCACTTTTCCTGCGTTGCCTGGTCCAACTTAGTTGTGATCAGGTGAATCAGCAATCCATCCGCAATATCGCTAGCAGATGCCATTGTGTTCAACGCGCGCAGATGCGAATTAATGCTGTCACTTAATTGACGTAAACTGTTCGCTGAGCCCCTTTCAACACCTGAAAGCCTGAATATTGACCGTACGTGTGCCTGAAAATGCAACAATTTATTATCAAAACGATTTATTAATAATTCCATGGCCTTGTCATAACTATCTTCCGTTGGTTCGAAAGCGCGAATCGCTTCCAACGCTGGCCCTTCTAGGCATGATCGAAGATGTTGAAATTTCTCCACCTTGGTCAAATCTTCATTCTGGCCGACGACAGTGTTGTACATTGCGAAGAAATCTGGCCAGTCGATGTATGCACCGCCAAAACGTGGAAGTTGAAGTTGCGGTAGTCTGGAAACACGAGTTGCTCCTCTTGGGCTGCCATTTGACTCATCAGGGATGCGCCGAATAGCTGTAGAATGCAAAATAGACGTCTTGCGCAGATTTGTGAGCTCACGAGAGAGCTTCGATGTCACCTCGCAACGGGCTTGATCAAATTGTGTCCTTGCGTCAGTTGCCAGCTCCAAAAGATTGAGCTTCTCCAGCTTGGATTGTGCGGCATCAAAGTTAGCGTGCATTTCGCTGACTAATTCCAGCCGTGCCTGCAACTCGGGTTCATCAAACAGCACCAGCTGTTCAGTCGATAAAAACGCGTTTAATGCATTAAGTTGCCGAGCCACAGATTCTGCCTTGGCTTTGTAAAAGTCCAAGTCAAAGGATGAAGATGCCTTTGCACTCGATTCACTTTCACCCATTTTAATTGTTGGTTACGATTCACTCACGCGTTTATCACTGCCAAATGTGCACGTGTGTCTGTATGTATGTATGTAGTATGCAGCTGGCGAAGCAACGGGCAACCGAGAGCGCGAGCAAGATTAACGGCGTGTATAAGTTCACCGACCGCTGCGTTACTGAACTTCTGACAAGGCGCAATTAATGCGTTTGTTAGGCACCTTGCAATGCGGGAGCCAACTGTACCAATTACAAGCGTACGCGAATGCACGAATGTAGGCGAAAAACGAAAGAGAGTTGGGGATGACAACGAAAACGAATGCGAAAATCGCGATGTGTGCGAGTGTTGATCTTCTCATCAAATTATGCAGAAGACGTTTAGAAATGATTACTAATAAACACCATAGTATGTAATCTTTCAATTTTACGCTTTCACAAATGCGACGAAAAATACACACTACTACACAAAAAAATCACGTCGGGGTCACCAAATGTTTAGAGGAGGCACTTTTTTGTGTTCACCTATGTTCGAGCTGGTGCAGTAGGTTAGCGATGATTTCGTTATATAAAAAAACACGATCACCTTTCATTACCATTTATTGGGTTTAATTGAAATATTCGTATTTGATTTGTTTGCTTTATACAGAGGTGAGTACTTTGTTAACTTAGTTATATGAATGTACATGTGTAAGTAATACGCGTGGTTTGTTGCCGATGCACAACCGTAGCGAACGAGACAAGAAACGAGAGTGAGTGCAAGAGTTAACTGTGTTAATCGGTTGCGAGAAATCGTATCTAAGCAAATAGATAAATTCGCATGTGCAAAGCATAGACAAGAATTAGAGATGCGAAAGCAAGCGACTTATAGCTAAGTTAGATTTATGTTGGTTCGTGTTTCAGTTGTTTGCTGGCTGTTGCTGCCTCCGACAGAAGCAATGGCAAAAAATGACTCTAAAGCGAACATTTGTGTATTCACCGAGAGCAAAAAGGGATACAGCTATAACTGTATAATTATTTGCTACGCGACAAAGCCACAAGTCCCCCCACCCCCTCTCTTCATTCAGATATTGCGCAGTTTTCTTATGACACCCCTCCCCCTAAAATAATTTGCATTGAATGCCTATGCATATACATGTTTTCAATAAATATGTATATTCATTATTAATTTTTAGAATTATTTTCGTTACATATTTGCGTTTTTAATATGCATACACACACTTGCATATTCAGGGGCATAGAAGCTGAAAAAATACGAAAATATCGGCATATTTGATATTAGAAATGCCAACAGCATTTCATGCATGTTTCCTTTTAACATAATTACTTTAATATGTTTTCTTGTGTTAGTTTATTATTAGCTAATAACCTAAAACATGATTTTAATATATTTTTAAAATCAATAATAAATAAAAACAATAAAATATACATATTTGCGTTTTTCATATACATCTGCTAATTTTCTATTGTTGCGGAAGGTCAGTTGCGTATTCAGGGCCATAGAGGTTGACAAAAAATTACGAAAGAAATACATTTAAATATACGAAAACAATTTCATTTAATTATAAAATTTATATAAAAGTGCCAACGGCATTTCATGCATGTTTCCTTTGAACCTAATTATTTTATTATGTTTTTATACCCCTAACCCATAAAATGGGTAAAAGGGTATAATGGTATAATGGTTTTGTGCAAAAGTATGTAACAGGCAGAAGGAAGCATCTCCGACCCCATAAAGTATATATATTCTTGATCAGCATCAACAGCCGAGTCGATATAGCCATGTCCGTCCGTCCGTCTGTCCGTCTGTCCGTCTGTATGAACGCGTCGATCTCAGAGACTACAAGAGCTAGAGACTTCAGATTTTGAATATAAGTTCTCCTATACCATGAGCGGAACAAGTTTGTTTAAAATTATCGATAATTTTTCTAGTCGATTACAAAAAAATTTGGAAAATGTAATAATGGGGGTTGAAATAATGGATAACGATATAACTTTTCTGAAAATTTCATCGAAATCGGTTAAGAAACACCAGAGATATCGAAGATTGAAGTTTAGGTCACAGATGCACACAGACAATGACTGTACGCGTTATGTACAGGGTTCGGGGTATCTCCTAGTCGGGAAATCTCGACTAGAGCCTTCTTACTTGTTTTATTTAACTTTAACTAGAATTATTAAACATGATTTTAATACATTTTTAAAATCAATTAAAAATAAAAACAATAAAATATACTAATTTGCGTTATTAATATATTTTGATACATCTGCAAAATAACAATTGTTGCGGAAGGTCAGTGAATATTAGAGCAATGTGTGTGCATGCATATACACACTTGCATATTCAGGGGCATAGAGACAGAACAGAATTACGAAAATCTCTTCGAAGCCAGCAAAGGCAAAAATGAAACTAATGTCCCTGCAGTACGCGGGCCCGGTGGCAGACTAGCGATATGCCTAGAACTCAGTGATGAGTACTGGTGCACACTCGCACCACCAGCAATGTATTTACCTAACGAATTTAACTCGGGAATGTCCGCAGAGCGTACCGAGCGGTACGGCGGTGCAAACCACATAGCTAACGATTTACCTGGGCCCAAAGGCCTAGGAATATCGTTGGGACGCCCAAGCTAACTATTTCGTTAGGCTTTCGCTATAGACCATTCGCAGTATGGTCATCACTAGCTATTTCTCTGGTACGAAAGACCTAGGAATATCGTTAGGACGCCCAAACTAACTATTTCGCTAGTACAAGTTGGTTATATTTACGCTAGTACAAAATATAAACGAAGACACATTTGTAATTAAAATATTAACAAAATTAATTCATTTTTAAATTTTGAATAAAAGAAAAAGTTCAATATTATTTTATATTATTTTTCTTAATTATTCGGTTTTTTTAAAAAGTTGCATCGCCTTACGCAGCTCTGGCTCTGATCGCACTTAGAAATTGCGTCTGTAATGTAAAGAAGAGATTAAATTTAATTTGAATTGTATGTCTTTTTACTGTTTTTTTTTTTTTTTTTTTACCTATTAACGATGTAAAGAAAAAAACTTATCTTTTCAATGAGTCTTTCCGCAAAACACCATCTACGTTGTACTCCATTGAAAGTTCATCTATTAAAATATATTTTAAATTTAATTTTGGCCCAGAAGGACCAAGTAACCTTGCCATCGTATTCCCCTGAAATTAGTATAATTTGATTTTAAAAAAAGCATTATAGAATAATATAAATCGTCTTTACTTACATATATATTCCTGTTGCCGAGCTCAATAAATCCAATTTAAGTCATTCTTCTTTGTTTGTAAATGGAAAGAGTTTTCCAAGCTCGTATTTTTCCGACTTCTACCGGAGCAAATTATTTTCTTTTCTTTTTCTTATCTTTTATCATTGTAAAATTTATTTTTTTAATTTTTGGCGTGCTTATTGGATCCAGATATCTTTTACAAACAATTTTCTTTGTGACCTTCATTATTATTATTAAATTTTTTTGATTCCTTTGATTTTAACTTTAGTCTACGTTTATTAAAATAACTAGCGGCACGATAAGTGCCTCGCTACGTATAAAGTTAAGTATTACAAAAATTTAATTGGAACATCATATTCATTTATTCAAACAAACAAAATATTTTATTAATTGCTAGCTATTTTAAAACTTAATCCAAAACATTTGGCTAAACAATATTTTTTGCTTTTCCATTTTGAGCATGATTAAACAAACGGCTGGGGGTACCGACTCTGGAACAGGCAACATAAAGTTGGCCATGTGAAAAACATGACTCCTCCAAATTCACACCACAAACGTTAAGCGTTTGCACTTGGGCCTTGTTGATGGACATCGTAAATGATAAACGCACAGGATATTGTAATCGATTGAATTCAAATAGCATATCAGTTGGGTTCATAGGGATTTCCAATGTATCCCTACATACTAAAGTCAATCCGACTGTTGTAATTAAAAGCAGCACGCATCATTTCTGTATTACGTTCACGCTGCGAAGCATTAAATTGCGCTCGTTCATCTGCAGTCTGTGATCGTCTTAGTAATGCCACATCATTTGCATTACGCATTCGGCGACCTATATTTGCTCGTCTGGCTCGTGGCATTTTTCCTTCAAATAAAATATAATAAATCCTATTAAAAACAAATTGCTACATTAATATGTTTTTTCAAATAAAGAAACAGTTCAAAACTTACCGTTTGTTCCAATTAAATTTAATATTTTACTTTATACGTAGCGTAGCACGTACCGGGCCGCTAGTTTAATTCAAACAAACCCTGTCAACGATATGAAACACAGACGGATCGCTGAAAAAAAATCTGAGAAAAGTCTACGCACACATATATGTATTTGAACTACAAATATAAACACAAAGCAATAATTACCGCTGAAAATTTGCTTGAATCGAAAGTTTCGTTTTTTTTATTTTTATTTTTTTGTGTTTACGCTTCACAGTCAAAACGAATAATGATTTAATACACAAACTTAAAACCCCAGGACTGAATTTTTGTTTCGGCCTACTGGGATTTTTAAAGTGTGCATGCAAGATTTATTCAAATAATATTTTTAACAATATGTATGTGGTAAATAAAGAACCGCTCTACCGATTTTGTGCAAACTTCACACAAACTATCTACTAAATAGTCCGAAAAAAGCCTGAATATTTCGGTTGGATAGGTGAGCCCGTTCTTGAGCTATAAAATTACAACGAAAAGTGGCATTGATTTTTATATATATAGATATTCAATTATATACTTAAAACAAGTAAAAAACGATGCAGTCGGTCGCAACCGACTGCGGAATACTTTGATACCAGTAAAAGAACGGATGGTAAGGAGTCTGCTTGCAAAGGAGTGAGACGGCTGGTAATCATCGCCAGCTATCATGTTACCATTTTTTATGACTTTACCTCAATAACTGTGGAAGATGACTTAACTTCCAAATTTAAAAGGTGGGCGGCAGAGGTGGATGGGGCATCCAAATTTTTGTTCCAATCTTTTTAATTGTCACCATTTATCTTCCTACCAAGTTTGGTGGCTCTAGCTCAAAAACTTTTAAAGATATAGCCGATTCCGATTTTATAAGGCGGGTGGCTTAGGTGGGCGTGGCATCCAAAATTTTGATGAAGATCTTTGGTAGATGTTGCCATCTATCTTTCTACCAAATTTTGTGACTCTAGTTCAAAAAATTGTGGAAGATACACGCATAACCGTTTTAACAACGGCGGGGGGGGGGGGTGGAAATTGTGGGCGTGGCATCCAAATTTGTTATGCAGTTTGTTGGAAAACTTCACTACCTATCTTGACACAAAATTTGGTGGCTCTAGCCGAAAAATTGTGAAAACTATTGGCGTTTTCAATTTCATGGAAATGGGGGGATGGGGGCGGAATCCGAGGGCGTGGCATCCACAATTTTGATGCATTTTTTTGGGGAACGTCAATATCTATCTTGACACAAAATTCTGTGGCTCTAGCCCAAAAATGTGAAAACTATAGGCGTTTCCAATTTCAAGGAGCAGGCAGGATGGGGGCGGAAGGAGTGGGCGGCATCAAAAATTTTGATGCAGTTTTTTACAGGACATGACTAGCTATCTGCGTACAAAATTTGGTAATTCTATCTGTAATAATGTGAGAAATACTTGGTTGTATCGGTTTTAAGTTATCGAATTTATCGATTTCCCAGCCTCCTAGTGGGCGTGGCAACCCAATCTTGACCTCTTTATCTGTCTCGCCTATAGACAAACATAATTGCAAAGTTTCAAGTTTTAGCTTTGCGGGGTGTCGAAAAAAGTTGCGTTCATACGGATAGACGGACAGACGGACACCATGACGGACATTGCACAAAACCAATATACTATGAGTCCTTCGGTATCAATGTATAATTAAAGTAATTCATTATTGATAGAATTGAGGATTTGTAGAATTATAATGTGTTGACCAGCAGTCGCTTTATAACTTTTCACTAATGACTGCACCGAAAAATGGGCTCGCGACAATGCAAATTTGAAGACACAAATTGACAAAATTCTGGCTACAACCAGTTAATTAACAGTTAACTTTGTCATACACGCTTTGTCTTGTTCTGCTGCTTTGTCGCTTTGATTGTTATTTTGTGTTTTTTCTTTTATTTTCCTAGCGACATGGTGCATTACTGATGCACCATAGGATTGTTTTTTGTACTTTTCGTTTATTTGCTTAACGACCATATGCATATTTCAGTAGCTAGCGATTTAGCTAGCTAGCTAGTGATGTCATCACAGGACAAAGCTTAGGTAAATTTCGGTATATACATATACACATACAAAGACCATATTATACAGGCAAAGCGAGCGTGGCGCGCAGCAATTGCCAGTTAGCAAACGCACAGCTTTATTCTTCGTTGTTATCGGCATATTGCTTCGCGCTTCGACCTCATACACAGCCACATACAGCCATGCTGCTGCATACAAACTGCCTACAACACCTACACAGCTGCTACTCGTTATAAGTAGCTAATCCTATCTGCAGATTATTCCAAGAGAAAAAGAAAGAGAGAGGGAGAGCGATGTCAAGTCTACCTAAGTGTATAGTTTTTGCATTTTCTTCCAGCTGCCGACATATTGAAGCATTTATACTCTTTCTGAATCTTTTGTATGTAAGAATAATTATTAAAATATAAATAATTATTAGATCTCAACAGAAACACAGTTCTGATTGACATAACCATGTCTAGTTCAACCATGGGCGCAAAGAGTTGCGCAATTTCGCATGCGCAAGAAATAAAGGGCGAAAACGATCAGCTGTTGCTCCTCAGTACTGTGGTTGTTGTAAACGATGCAAACTGTAAATCACGGTTTGCCATTCTACCCAAGATGTATTTAACAAGGTGGTCCCATTTGTGACAGCGTGGTACCAGTTGTGTGCAAAACGTAGAGCGACATTTTCTGCTCTCTTTCTTTTAACTATGAGTGCGAGCGAGTGAGAGCGACTGGGCTAGCTGGAACCGAAATTTGAGCGAGCAGTCAAATTTGGGACCAACTTGTTAAACACATCTTGATTCTACCCATGGTTGAACTAGACCCGGGGTGTCCACAGCAGTGTTGCCGATTTGGCCTTTTTCCGGACAAATCTGTCCTGTTTTTAGGTGCTTCGTCAGGAAAAAATATCAAACATCCCCTCCCAGAAATCTGGCCTTTTTTTAGATTTTATTTGATTAATTTATTTAACTTTTTTTTTTCAAAGTGATCTATTAACAAGTAAAAACCGTTGCTGTCGGACGCAACCGACTGCGGAATACTTTGATACCAGTAAATGGACGGTTGATAAGGGGGAATGCAGGGGCGAAGGGAGGGGGGCCATGTGGTAAACATCGCCAGCTATCATGTTACCAAATTTGGTGACTTTTGCTCAAAAGCTGAAAGATAACTGAACTTCAAAATATAAAAGATGGGCGGAACAGGTGGGCGTGGCATCCAAATTTTTGAATCAAATGTTTTTAACTGGCTCATTCTATCTTCTTAACAAGTTTGGTGGCTCTAGCTCAAAAACTGTTAGAGATATAGCCGATTCCAATTTTATAAGGCGGGGTGGCTTGGGTGGGCGTGGCATCCAAAATTTTGATGCAGATCTTTGGTATATGTTGCCTTCTATCTTTCTACTAAATTTACGGGCTCTAGCTTAAAAACTGTAAGAGATATCGAAATTTCCGATTTTAAATGATGGGGGATGGGGGCGGAATCTGGGGGCGTGGCATCCAAAATTTTGATGCATTTTTTGGGGAACGTCAATATCTACCTTCCCCCAAAATTTGGTAGCTCTAAGCCCAAAAAATGTGAAAACTATAGGCGTTTTCAATTTCTTGGAGAAGGGGGGATGGGGGCGGAATCAGGGGGCGTGGCATCCAAGTTTTGATGGGGAACTTCAGTACCTATCTTGACACAAAATTTGGTGTCTCTAGCCCGACCAAAATGTGAAAACTATAGGCGTTTGCAATTTCATGGTGAAGGGGGATGGTGGCGGAAGGCAGGGGCCTGACATCCAGAAATTTTGATGCACTTTTTGGGGAACGTCAATATCTATCTTGACACAAAATTTGGTGGCTCTAGCCCAAAAAAAGCTATAGGCGTTTCCAATTTCAAGGAGCAGGGATGATGGGGGCGGAAGGATCACAAAATATGTGCAGGTTAATCGGATTGTCTGCTCTGATGCGTCATCAATTTTTTCTTTCAAGGTTTTCAAATTTGACTCAAATTCATATTCCAAATCCAAATCTCGTTTCATATGCTTTGACGAAGTGCTTCTCAAAAACATCCACTTCGATACCAGATGGAGCTATTTTGGATTTCAGACATTCTATATTTAAAATCAAATCACCCGGTAGTTTATTTTTCATACAAAGTATATAAAAAAGGATACCACACTGTTTTTATACTTTTGATACCGAAGGTCTCATAGTATATTGGTTTTGTGTACAATGTCCGTCATGGTGTCTGTCCGTCCGTCTGTCCGTCTGTATGAATGCAACTTTTTTCGACACCCGTAAAGCTAGAGACTTGAATTTTTGCAATTATGTTTATCTATAGACGGTACAGATAAAGTGTTAAGATTGGGTTGCCACGCCTACTAGGAGGCTGGAAATCGATAAATTCGATAACTGAAAACCGATCAAACCAAATATTTCTCACATTCTTACAGATAGAATTACCAAATTTTGCACGAAGATAGCTAGTCATGTCCATGAAAAAACTGCATCAAAATTTTGGATGCCACGCCCACTCCTTCCGCCCCCATCCTGCCTGCTCCTTGAAATTGGAAACGCCTATAGTTTTCACATTTTTGGGCTAGAGCCACAAAATTTTGTGTCAAGATAGATATTGACGTTCCCCAAAAAAATGCATAAAAATTGTGGATGCCACGCCCTCGGATTCCGCCCCCATCCCCCCTTTTCCATGAAATTGGAAACGCCAATAGTTTTCACATTTTTTGAGCTAGAGCCACCAAATTTTGTGTCAAGATAGATATTGACGTTCCCAAAAAATATGCTTAAAAAATTTTGGATGCCACGCCCCCTGATTCCGCACCTATCCCCCTTCTCCATGAAATTGAAAACACCTATAGTTTCACATTTTTTGAGCTAGAACCACCAAAATTTGTGTGAAGATAGGTAGTGAAGTTTTCCAACAGACTGCAACAAAAATTGGGATGCCTCGCCCACACCTTCCCGCCCCCACACCTCGGCGTTGTGGGAACGGTTATGCGTGTATCTTCCACATTTTTGAACTAGAGTCACCAAACTTAGTAGGAAGGTATATTTTGACATCTACAAAAGATCTGCATCAAAAATTGGTATGCCACGCCCACCTCTGCCGCCCACCTATAAAATCGGAAATTTCGATATCTCTTACAGTTTTTAAGCTAGAGAAAGATAAATGGCAACATCTACCAAAGATCTGAATCCGAATTTCGGATGCCACGCCCACCCAAGCCACCCGCCTCATAAAATTGGAATCGGCTATATCTCTAACAGTTTTTGACCTAGAGCCACCAAACTTGGTAGGAAGATAAATGGTGACAGCTAAAAACATTTGATTCAAAAATTTGGATGCCCCATCCACCTCTGCCGCCCACTATTTAAATTTGGAAGTTCAGTTATCTTCCACAGTTTTTGAGCTAAAGTCACCAAATTTGGTAACATGATAGCTGGCGATGTTTACCCCCCGTCCCACTCCTCTGCAAGCATACTCCTTACCATCCGTTCTTTTACTGGTATTAAAGTATTCCGCAATTGTTTAACCTGTTTTTCCGTATTTTACGGACGTTTTGGCATCACTGGTCCACAGCCATTTACCCATCGTGAATTTAACGTTTCACACAGACACAAGCCGAAGCCAACCGAACACCGGCCGAAGTCAGTGCCGGAAGCGTAAAAATGAGCTCAGTCGCAAGCGCGCTGTCAACAAAGCAGGTTGATGTCGCTTTGCGTCGCATTTTGCATTTGCGTAATTATGATACACGCAGAAAAATTATGATTTACATATCGCCTTCACGTACAGATGAAGGCATAAGTTCAGGGCATGTTATTCGCAACTATATGAAGCTTTAACGCACACAGCTAACACCTAAGTTTGGGTAACCATGTATTATTTTAGGTATATCATAATTTTTCATAGCGTGCAATAATAACGCCACTTTTCGTTTGCGCAGTGTAAAGCAAACCACAAAATACTGACACATGCCAGCCTCGCTCACGTTGGCCCATGATACAACTAGACAAGGTGGTCTCGTCGGCAGCAGAAACGAGCCGATTTACTGTCTTAGCTTCAGTGCGTGCTTTCGTGCTCGTTGAGGGGAAAGGTTGTCTGCGGACGAATTTTTATGTGATTTTTAACCTTTAGCTGACCACTATAAAATGAACTATTGCTATTTTTGTCATAAAAATGTACCGGGGGTGAAAACTATTCACGCACCGAAGTGTAGTGTTAAGAGGCAGTTGTGGGAGCAAAGCCTATTGTGCAGCCTTGGCAAAAACTCAAGAATCTGCGAAACTCATTTTGATGAATCTGAGTTTATGCTTGCATCAAAAAAGGGTAAAATTTACAAAAGGAGGCGATTAAACGAAGATGCCATGCCAAAACGAGAGATAGAGCGTCAAGCGAAAATTTTTAAAGATGGCTACGCCTTTTCGAGCACGCAAACAGAGTAAGTTAAGCGTGTAAAAACATGTATACATGTGTTAACACTAATGTAACTGTATTGTAGAGACGAAGGTAACCTGAGGCAAAAGATTTGCGATATGGAGAAAGAGTTGAAAAGCTTACGCCAGCAGCTTGAGGAATCACGGCAACTCGAAGAGTCTCTGGGCAAAATATTTACAAAGACCCAAATAAAAATATTAAAAAATGGTGGGCAGCGCGCAAAATTTAATTCAGATGACATGTCTGCGGCTATTTGTCTTCATACCGCAGGCCCTCGGGCGTATAACCATCTGTATAAAAAAGGATTTCCCTTTACCTAGTCGTGCAACTTTATACAGATGGTTATCAGATGTGGAAATAAGGACAGGTACCCTGGATGTGGTCATAGATCTTATGGACAATCCCGAAATGGAAGATGCCGATAAACTTTGCGTCTTGGCGTTCGACGAAATGAAGGTTGCTGCTGCTTACGAGTATGACAGCTCTTCGGACGTCGTCTACCAGCCCAGTAGTTATGTTCAACTGGCCATTGTTCGTGGGTTGAAAAAGTCTTGGAAGCAGCCAGTTTTCTTTGATTTTAACACCAGAATGGACGTGGAAACACTGCATTCGATAATAAATAAGCTGCACAGACAAGGATATCCAGTTGCCGCAATTGTTTCTGATTTGGGTCCTGGAAACCAGAGATTATGGAGGGAGCTTGGTATATCAGAAGGTAAGTGCGATATAAGAATAACAAACAAATAAGTGTTAATTTTGTTTTGTTTTCAGGGAAAACGTGGTTTAGCCATCCAGCGGATGAGCATTTAAAGATCTTTGTGTTCTCTGACACACCACATCTAATAAAGCTGGTCCGTAACCACTATGTGGATTCCGGTTTATTCGTGGATGGAACAAAATTGACAAAGACGACAGTCCAACAGGCACTTACCCACAGTTCCACGTCAGATCTGTCAATAATGCTCAAAATAACAGAGAACCATATAGATGTTAGCTCGATGGCTAAGCAAAAAGTTAAGTTGGCAACACAACTTTTTTCCAACACAACCGCCAGCTCCATCCGACGCTGTTATTCGATGGGATATGAAGTGGATAACGCCAGCGAGACTGCAGACCTTTTCAAACTTTTGAACGACTGGTTTGACGTTTTTAATTCAAAATTGTCCACGGCAAATACATTGGAGTTGACTCAGGCTTATGGAAAGCAAGTTGAACTTCAACGAGACATTTTAAAAAGAATGTCTCAGCTTATGAGCACGATAATTCTTGGGAAACCACATAGGGTCCCATTTCAAACTGGTTAATAACGCATCCCTTGATGCTTTGTATATTTATTTACGCGATAAATATAAATTTGATAATGTTATGACAAGTCGACTTAACCAGGATATAGTCGAAAATTTTTTTGGATCCATGCGGTCAAGGGTGGACAATATGATCATCCGACTCCGCTTCAATTTAAATATAGATTAAGAAAGTATATTACAGGTATGACAAAATCAAAAAAATCTATTAACAACTAATTCATTTTAATAATAATAATTGTCAAATGTTTAGCTTTATATTTCAGCATAGTTTTGTTCGTGAATGTTGGTAGTTATGTTCTGTCTTTTGTGTTATATGTGTTTCTTTAATTATTATCATTTATTAATAAGCTTTATACTTTCATCAGCCAAGAATACAGAATTGTTATCTAATAATGGTTGTAAGGACGTTTCTTGGCCGAGGTCGGCGTCTCAGTCGCGTCCGGGGTCTTCTACAGATTATTTGTAAAATGCTGGGACCCTGGAGTGAGCCGCACCGAGATCGAATACCTAAAATCGCGGACACGTGGGGGTCAGCGGGCAGTACGGCGCCCGGGTCGGTACTTTCAGAGTGGGCTAAGGGGAGAGGCCGAGAGTCCAGGGTGATAACCCGGAAGACTCCCCAACCCCCCTCCTCGGACCATTCTTCGGTACCGACCAGGCGTAAGACCCCAGGCTTCGGGGTACGAAGGGGTGAGGACCAAGCATTCATCCGGCTCGACGAGGGTAAAACCCGGATGCCTTGCCAACCGACTACCTGATCCCGCCCACCCCGTTCCTACTCACCGGCCGCGTCATCCGACGCGTGTGGGTGACCCAGGTGGGGTTCGAGTCGCACAGAGTAAGACTCGGAGTGCATCCTCGAACCTCGCTACCCAGGCCGGCCACAGCTGCAACGCGCGGGTATAACCCGTTGTCGCTACACACGGATCGGACCAAGAGGCAGGCAACGCAAAATCTAGAGTCAAACTCGGAAGATTTGCTATCCTACCCCTCAGCCCGACCCATGTGGGCCGTATGGCCGACGGGTCAGACCAAGAGGCAGAAATACTTAGAGTAAAACTCGGAAGGTTCGCTAGTCCGCCCTCAATCCAACCCATGTGGGGCTACCCGACTAGTCGCTGAAAAGGGGAGGAGAGAACAGATATACTACAAATAAAAACACAAATAAAACCTAACACTTTATTTTCTTTAGCTCGGGACGGGTTTGCGGGGTCATGGCCATAGGCCAACTTACCCCAGTATGGATGGATGGGTGTGTGTGTGTGTAGGAATGTGCGCGGGTCAACTTGGACTCGGGTGCGTGCGTAAGCTTGGGCGGGTGGGTGTGTGTGTGTGGCTGCCCAAAGTGCGCGTGTCGGCCCGGCGTGTGTGTGTGCGTGTATGTGGCTGCCCGGCGTGTGTGTAGCGGTGTGTGTTTGTGATGCGTACGCTCGCGATCTCTGCACCGTCACTTGCACTGTTGTTGTTGTTGCTAAGGGTGCTCCGCTGTCCGTTGCTGTTGTTATTGTGGCAGGGGCGCTCCGCTGTCCGTTGCTGTTGTTGTTGTTGCGGGGTGCTCCGCTGTCCGTTGCTGTTGCTTACGCGTGTTCACTCACGTGTTCACTAGCGTGGCCGTGGCCAACGATATCACCACGCGTGTCCCACTCACTTTGCGTGTATCTGGCTCGACGCTTCGATCTCGACTCCTTGCACCAAAAATGCAGCTCATGCCGGTTGGCCGAACCAGGGCTACGCATTGATCGCGCTTAGAGCATTTTTGCGCTTGTGCTCTCACTTTTGCGTTCGAGCCCTCTCGGGCATATCAATTAGCTTTTGGTCGTTTGTGCCGGACGGCGCCCGTCGCTGATAGCGACCAGCTTCTGTGGGGTAGCAGAATGCTACCTCACATGGTAATGTCGAAGATGACAACTGCGACGATTGGCTTAACATAGACGTTAGATCGGCAAATAAAGAGAATGAAGAGACTGAAGAGTTCGATGTAGACCTCACCAACAACATACCTGGAGGCAACGAGATGGATGAGTTGACGGAGGATGCAATCGAGTACCTTGCGGGCTGTCTAATGAGGCAGAAAGTTGGTCATTTACCTACGTGGATGAGGTGTCGCACGGCGGTTTAATAAAACCGTCTGTGCAATTTAAAACCAGATTAAACACCTAGAAACGATATTTTTACTTCACGTAAACGAACATTTTGATTTAACAAAAACGTAAAAAAAAGTTTTTGTTCGCTGCACAAAATGTTAACATCGAAGAGTCTGTTAAAGCTTTTTATTTTAAGATTCGAATTTATTTTAGAATTAAGAATCTTAACAAAAAAATTGCATTCAAAATCAAAAACAAAGATTGATTGGAAACTCAAAATTATTAAAAATTATACTATAAAAAAAAACTTCATCTCTTTTTACTATTTTAAAAACCAAAGGCCAGCACAGGGTTAATCAACACACTGTACTGACATTTCATTCGCACTCACTATACAATGTGCCTTTCACTCGCACTTATTGCAAGCATAGCTAAGACAGTTCTGCTGCCGACGAGACTACCTTGTCTAGTTGTATCATGCGTTGGCCATGATACAATTAACAATTAATTGTATCATGCGTTGGACATGCCTGAACTAGACCATGATACAATTAATTGCATTATGGACATGGTTATGTCAAGAGAGTAAGCTCGCTCAGCAATGCCGTCTTGTGCAATTTGTCACAAAACACTTGTTTTCGGACAAAACAAGTTTGTAAGAGTCCCAAAAGATGCTGAAAAAGGGGATTATGGGAAAGGACAGTCAACATTTCTTTTTGCGATGGCTGCAGAATATGCAACAGGTATTTTGATTCGGGTGACTAGAAGACATCAACAAATAAAAACCATAGACGAATAAAATGTAAACAGACTGGTAACCAGAATTGTTCATGTTAAGGCCCTGTAAACAAAAACGCAAGACCCAAACGCTTGTTCCCCTTCAACGAAACTTATCTGGTTTCGTTTTGACTTTGGCTTCGTTGTTTATTTTTCGTTCGTGTTTGTGTATTGTTCTGCGATACACACGGCACAGAGTATATGTATGTATGTATTGACGCTCACAGCGTATATTGCATATAAAGCTAGCGTGGCGCGCAGCAATTGCCAGTTAGCAAACGCACAGCTTTATTCTTCGTTGTTTTCGGCATATTGCTTCGCGCTTCGACCTCATACACAGCCACATACAGCCATGCTGCTGCATACACAGCCACGCTGCTACACAGCTACACAGCTGCTACTCGTTATAAGTAGCTAATCCTATCTGCAGATTATTCCAGCGAGTAAAAAGAGAGGGAGAGCGATGTCAAGTCTACCTAAGTGTATAGTTTTTGCATTTTCTTCCAGCTGCCGACATATTGAAGCATTTATACTCTTTCTGAATCTTTTGTATGTAAGAATAATTATTAAAATATAAATAATTATTAGATCTCAACAGAAACACAGTTCTGATTGACATAACCATGTCTAGTTCAACCATGGGCGCAAAGAATTGCGCAATTTCGCATGCGCAAGAAATAAAGAGCGAAAACGATCAGCTGTTGCTCTCTCAGTACTGTGGTTGTTGTAAACGATGCAAACTGTAAATCACGGTTTGCCATTCTACCCAAGATGTATTTAACAAGGTGGTCCCATTTGTGACAGCTTGGTACCAGTTGTGTGCAAAACGTAGAGCGACATTTTCTGCTCTCTTTCTTTTAACTATGAGTGCGAGCGAGTGAGAGCGACTGGGCTAGCTGGAACCGAAATTTGAGCGAGCAGTCAAATTTGGGACCAACTTGTTAAACACATCTTGATTCTACCCATGGTTGAACTAGACCCGGGGTGTCCACAGCAGTGTTGCCGATTTGGCCTTTTTCCGGACAGATCTGTCCTGTTTTTAGGTGCTTCGTCAGGAAAAAATATCAAACATCCCCTATCCAGAAATCTGGCCTTTTTTTTAGATTTTATTTGATTAATTTATTTAACTCTTTTTTTCAAAGTGATCTATTAACAAGTAAAAACGTTGCTGTCGGACGCAACCGACTGCGGAATACTTTGATACCAGTAAATGGACGGTTGATAAGGGGGAATGCAGGGGCGAAGGGAGTGGGCCATGTGGTAAACATCGCCAGCTATCATGTTACCAAATTTGGTGACTTTTGCTCAAAAGCTGTGGAAGATAACTGAACTTCAAAATATAAAAGATGGGCGGAACAGGTGGGCGTGGCATCCAAATTTTTGAATCAAATGTTTTTAACTGTCACTATCTATCTTCTTACCAAGTTTGGTGGCTCTAGCTCAAAAACTGTTAGAGATATAGCCGATTCCAATTTTATAAGGCGGGTGGCTTGGGTGGGCGTGGCATCCAAAATTTTGATGCAGATCTTTGGGATATGTTGCCTTCTATCTTTCTACTAAATTTACGGGCTCTAGCTTAAAAACTGTAAGAGATATCGAAATTTCCGATTTTAAATGATGGGGGGATGGGGGCGGAATCTGGGGGCGTGGCATCCAAAATTTTGATGCATTTTTTTGGGGAACGTCAATATCTACCTTCCCCCAAAATTTGGTGGCTCTAGCCCAAAAAATGTGAAAACTATAGGCGTTTTCAATTTCTTGGAGAAGGGGGGATGGGGGCGGAATCAGGGGGCGTGGCATCCAAGTTTTGATGGGGAACTTCAGTACCTATCTTGACACAAAATTTGGTGTCTCTAGCCCGAAAAATGTGAAAACTATAGGCTTTTGCAATTTCATGGTGAAGGGGGGATGGTGGCGGAATCAGGGGGCCTGACATCCAGAATTTTGATGCACTTTTTTGGGGAACGTCAATATCTATCTTGACACAAAATTTGGTGGCTCTAGCCCAAAAAAAGCTATAGGCGTTTCCAATTTCAAGGAGCAGGGATGATGGGGGCGGAAGGATCACAAAATATGTGCAGGTTAATCGGATTGTCTGCTCTGATGCGTCATCAATTTTTTCTTTCAAGGTTTTCAAATTTGACTCAAATTCATATTCCAAATCCAAATCTCGTTTCATATGCTTTACGAAGTGCTTCTCAAAAACATCCACTTCGATACCAGATGGAGCTATTTTGGATTTCAGACATTCTATATTTAAAATCAAATCACCCGGTAGTTTATTTTTCATACAAAGTATATAAAAAAGGATACCACACTGTTTTTATACTTTGATACCGAAGGTCTCATAGTATATTGGTTTTGTGCAATGTCCGTCATGGTGTCTGTCCGTCCGTCTGTCCGTCTGTATGAATGCAACTTTTTCGACACCCGTAAAGCTAGAGACTTGAATTTTTGCAATTATGTTTATCTATAGACGGTACAGATAAAGTGTTAAGATTGGGCTGCCACGCCTACTAGGAGGCTGGGAAATCGATAAATTCGATAACTGAAAACCGATCAAACCAAATATTTCTCACATTCTTACAGATAGAATTACCAAATTTTGCACGAAGATAGCTAGTCATGTCCATGAAAAAACTGCATCAAAATTTTGGATGCCACGCCCACTCCTTCCGCCCCCATCCTGCCTGCTCCTTGAAATTGGAAACGCCTATAGTTTTCACATTTTTTGGGCTAGAGCCACAAAATTTTGTGTCAAGATAGATATTGACGTTCCCCAAAAAAATGCATAAAAATTGTGGATGCCACGCCCTCGGATTCCGCCCCCATCCCCCCTTTTCCATGAAATTGGAAACGCCAATAGTTTTCACATTTTTTGGGCTAGAGCCACCAAATTTTGTGTCAAGATAGATATTGACGTTCCCAAAAAATATGCTTAAAAATTTTGGATGCCACGCCCCCTGATTCCGCACCTATCCCACCTTCTCCATGAAATTGGAAACACCTATAGTTTTCACATTTTTTGAGCTAGAACCACCAAAATTTGTGTGAAGATAGGTAGTGAAGTTTTCCAACAGACTGCAACAAAAATTGGGATGCCACGCCCACACCTTCCGCCCCCACACCTCGGCGTTGTGGGAACGGTTATGCGTGTATCTTCCACATTTTTGAACTAGAGTCACCAAACTTAGTAGGAAGGTATATTTTGACATCTACAAAAGATCTGCATCAAAAATTGGTATGCCACGCCCACCTCTGCCGCCCACCTATAAAATCGGAAATTTCGATATCTCTTACAGTTTTTAAGCTAGAGAAAGATAAATGGCAACATCTACCAAAGATCTGAATCCGAATTTCGGATGCCACGCCCACCCAAGCCACCCGCCTCATAAAATTGGAATCGGCTATATCTCTAACAGTTTTTGACCTAGAGCCACCAAACTTGGTAGGAAGATAAATGGTGACAGCTAAAAACATTTGATTCAAAAATTTGGATGCCCCATCCACCTCTGCCGCCCACCATTTAAATTTGGAAGTTCAGTTATCTTCCACAGTTTTTGAGCTAAAGTCACCAAATTTGGTAACATGATAGCTGGCGATGTTTACCACCCGTCCCACTCCTCTGCAAGCATACTCCTTACCATCCGTTCTTTTACTGGTATTAAAGTATTCCGCAGTCGGTTGCGTCCGACTGCAACGTTTTCAATTGTTGAACCTGTTTTTCCGTATTTTACGGACGTTTTGGCATCACTGGTCCACAGCCATTTACCCATCGTGAATTTAACGTTTCACACAGACACAAGCCGAAGTAAAAATGAGCTCAGTCGCAAGCGCGCTGTCAACAAAGCAGGTTGATGTCGCTTTGCGTCGCATTTTGCATTTGCGTAATTATGATACACGCAGAAAAAATTATGATTTACATATCGCCTTCACGTACAGATGAAGGCATAAGTTCAGGGCATGTTATTCGCAACTATATGAAGCTTTAACGCACACACTAGCTAACACCTAAGTTTGGGTAACCATGTATTATTTTAGGTATATCATAATTTTTCATAGCGTGCAATAATAACGCCACTTTTCGTTTGCGCAGTGTAAAGCACACCAATACTGACACATGCCAGCCTCGCTCACGTTGGCCCATGATACAACTAGACAAGGTGGTCTCGTCGGCAGCAGAAACGAGCCGATTTACTGTCTTAGCTTCAGTGCGTTCGTGCTTGTTGAAGGGAAAGGTTGTCTGCGGACGAATTTTTTATGTGATTTTTAACCTTTAGCTGACCACTATAAAATGAACTATTGCTATTTTTGTCATAAAAATGTACCGGGGGTGAAAACTATTCACGCACCGAAGTGTAGTGTTAAGAGGCAGTTGTGGGAGCAAAGCCTATTGTGCAGCCTTGGCAAAACTCAAGAATCTGCGAAACTCATTTTGATGAATCTGAGTTTATGCTTGCATCAAAAAAGGGTAAAATTTACAAAAGGAGGCGATTAAACGAAGATGCCATGCCAAAACGAGAGATAGAGCGTCAAGCGAAAATTTTTAAAGATGGCTACGCCTTTTCGAGCACGCAAACAGAGTAAGTTAAGCGTGTAAAAACATGTATACATGTGTTAACACTAATGTAACTGTATTGTAGAGACGAAGGTAACCTGAGGCAAAAGATTTGCGATATGGAGAAAGAGTTGAAAAGCTTACGCCAGCAGCTTGAGGAATCACGGCAACTCGAAGAGTCTCTGGGCAAAATATTTACAAAGACCCAAATAAAAATATTAAAAAATGGTGGGCAGCGCGCAAAATTTAATTCAGATGACATGTCTGCGGCTATTTGTCTTCATACCGCAGGCCCTCGGGCGTATAACCATCTGTATAAAAAGGATTTCCTTTACCTAGTCGTGCAACTTTATACAGATGGTTATCAGATGTGGAAATAAGGACAGGTACCCTGGATGTGGTCATAGATCTTATGGACAATCCCGAAATGGAAGATGCCGATAAACTTTGCGTCTTGGCGTTCGACGAAATGAAGGTTGCTGCTGCTTACGAGTATGACAGCTCTTCGGACGTCGTCTACCAGCCCAGTAGTTATGTTCAACTGGCCATTGTTCGTGGGTTGAAAAAGTCTTGGAAGCAGCCAGTTTTCTTTGATTTTAACACCAGAATGGACGTGGAAACACTGCATTCGATAATAAATAAGCTGCACAGACAAGGATATCCAGTTGCCGCAATTGTTTCTGATTTGGGTCCTGGAAACCAGAGATTATGGAGGGAGCTTGGTATATCAGAAGGTAAGTGCGATATAAGAATAACAAACAAATAAGTGTTAATTTTGTTTTGTTTTCAGGGAAAACGTGGTTTAGCCATCCAGCGGATGAGCATTTAAAGATCTTTGTGTTCTCTGACACACCACATCTAATAAAGCTGGTCCGTAACCACTATGTGGATTCCGGTTTATTCGTGGATGGAACAAAATTGACAAAGACGACAGTCCAACAGGCACTTACCCACAGTTCCACGTCAGATCTGTCAATAATGCTCAAAATAACAGAGAACCATATAGATGTTAGCTCGATGGCTAAGCAAAAAGTTAAGTTGGCAACACAACTTTTTCCAACACAACCGCCAGCTCCATCCGACGCTGTTATTCGATGGGATATGAAGTGGATAACGCCAGCGAGACTGCAGACCTTTTCAAACTTTTGAACGACTGGTTTGACGTTTTTAATTCAAAATTGTCCACGGCAAATACATTGGAGTTGACTCAGGCTTATGGAAAGCAAGTTGAACTTCAACGAGACATTTTAAAAAAGAATGTCTCAGCTTATGAGCACGATAATTCTTGGGAAACCACATAGGGTCCCATTTCAAACTGGTTAATAACGCATCCCTTGATGCTTTGTATATTTATTTACGCGATAAATATAAATTTGATAATGTTATGACAAGTCGACTTAACCAGGATATAGTCGAAAATTTTTTTGGATCCATGCGGTCAAGGGGTGGACAATATGATCATCCGACTCCGCTTCAATTTAAATATAGATTAAGAAAGTATATTACAGGTATGACAAAATCAAAAAATCTATTAACAACTAATTCATTTTAATAATAATAATTGTCAAATGTTTAGCTTTATATTTCAGCATAGTTTTGTTCGTGAATGTTGGTAGTTATGTTCTGTCTTTTGTGTTATATGTGTTTCTTTAATTATTATCATTTATTAATAAGCTTTATACTTTCATCAGCCAAGAATACAGAATTGTTATCTAATAATGGTTGTAAGGACGTTTCTTGGCCGAGGTCGGCGTCTCAGTCGCGTCCGGGGTCTTCTACAGATTATTTGTAAAATGCTGGGACCCTGGGTGAGCCGCACCGAGATCGAATACCTAAAAACGCGGACACGTGGGGGTCAGCGGGCAGTACGGGCGCCCGGGTCGGTACTTTCAGTGTGGGCTAAGGGGAGAGGCCGAGAGTCCAGGGTGATAACCCGGAAGACTCCCCAACCCCCTCCTCGGACCATTCTTCGGTACCGACCAGGCGTAAGACCCCAGGCTTCGGGGTACGAAGGGGTGAGGACCAAGCATTCATCCGGCTCGACGAGGGTAAAACCCGGATGCCTTGCCAACCGACTACCTGATCCCGCCCACCCCGTTCCTACTCACCGGCCGCGTCATCCGACGCGTGTGGGTGACCCAGGTGGGGTTCGAGTCGCACAGAGTAAGACTCGGAGTGCATCCTCGAACCTCGCTACCCAGGCCGGCCACAGCTGCAACGCGCGGGTATAACCCGTTGTCGCTACACACGGATCGGACCAAGAGGCAGGCAACGCAAAATCTAGAGTCAAACTCGGAAGATTTGCTATCCTACCCCTCAGCCCGACCCATGTGGGCCGTATGGCCGACGGGTCAGACCAAGAGGCAGACATACTTAGAGTAAAACTCGGAAGGTTCGCTAGTCCGCCCCTCAATCCAACCCATGTGGAGCTACCCGACTAGTCGCTGAAAAGGGGAGGAGAGAACAGATATACTACAAATAAAAACACAAAACACAAATAAATCCTAACACTTTATTTTCTTTAGCTCGGGACGGGTTTGCGGGGTCATGGCCATAGGCCAACTTACCCCAGTATGGATGGATGGGTGTGTGTGTGTGTAGGAATGTGCGCGGGTCAACTTGGACTCGGGTGCGTGCGTAAGCTTGGGCGGGTGGGTGTGTGTGTGTGGCTGCCCAAAGTGCGCGTGTCGGCCCGGCGTGTGTGTGTGCGTGTATGTGGCTGCCCGGCGTGTGTGTAGCGGTGTGTGTTTGTGATGCGTACGCTCGCGATCTCTGCACCGTCACTTGCACTGTTGTTGTTGTTGCTAAGGGTGCTCCGCTGTCCGTTGCTGTTGCTATTGTGGCAGGGGCGCTCCGCTGTCCGTTGCTGTTGTTGTTGTTGCGGGGTGCTCCGCTGTCCGTTGCTGTTGCTTACGCGTGTTCACTCACGTGTTCACTAGCGTGGCCGTGGCCAACGATATCACCACGCGTGTCCCACTCACTTTGCGTGTATCTGGCTCGACGCTTCGATCTCGACTCCTTGCACCAAAAATGCAGCTCATGCCGGTTGGCCGAACCAGGGCTACGCATTGATCGCGCTTAGAGCATTTTTGCGCTTGTGCTCTCACTTTTGCGTTCGAGCCCTCTCGGGCATATCAATTAGCTTTTGGTCGTTTGTGCCGGACGGCGCCCGTCGCTGATAGCGACCAGCTTCTGTGGGGTAGCAGAATGCTACCTCACATGGTAATGTCGAAGATGACAACTGCGACGATTGGCTTAACATAGACGTTAGATCGGCAAATAAAGAGAATGAAGAGACTGAAGAGTTCGATGTAGACCTCACCAACAACATACCTGGAGGCAACGAGATGGATGAGTTGACGGAGGATGCCATCGAGTACCTTGCGGGCTGTCTAATGAGGCAGAAAGTTGGTCATTTACCTACGTGGATGAGGTGTCGCACGGCGGTTTAATAAAACCGTCTGTGCAATTTAAAAACCAGATTAAACACCTAGAAACGATATTTTTACTTCACGTAAACGAACATTTTGATTTAACAAAAAACGTAAAAAAAGTTTTTGTTCGCTGCACAAAATGTTAACATCGAAGAGTCTGTTAAAGCTTTTTATTTTAAGATTCGAATTTATTTTAGAATTAAGAATCTTAACAAAAAATTTGCATTCAAAATCAAAAACAAAGATTGATTGGAAACTCAAAATTATTAAAAATTATACTATAAAAAAAAAACTTCATCTCTTTTTACTATTTTAAAAACCAAAGGCCAGCACAGGGTTAATCAACACACTGTACTGACATTTCATTCGCACTCACTATACAATGTGCCTTTCACTCGCACTTATTGCAAGCATAGCTAAGACAGTTCTGCTGCCGACGAGACTACCTTGTCTAGTTGTATCATGCGTTGGCCATGATACAATTAACAATTAATTGTATCATGCGTTGGACATGCCTGAACTAGACCATGATACAATTAATTGCATCATGGACATGGTTATGTCAAGAGAGTAAGCTCGCTCAGCAATGCCGTCTTGTGCAATTTGTCACAAAACACTTGTTTTCGGACAAAACAAGTTTGTAAGAGTCCCAAAAGATGCTGAAAAAGGGGATTATGGGAAAGGACAGTCAACATTTCTTTTTGCGATGGCTGCAGAATATGCAACAGGTATTTTGATTCGGGTGACTAGAAGACATCAACAAATAAAAACCATAGACGAATAAAATGTAAACAGACTGGTAACCAGAATTGTTCATGTTAAGGCCCTGTAAACAAAAACGCAAGACCCAAACGCTTGTTCCCCTTCAACGAAACTAATCTGGTTTCGTTTTGACTTTGGCTTCGTTGTTTATTTTTCGTTCGTGTTTGTGTATTGTTCTGCGATACACACGGCACAGAGTATATGTATGTATGTATTGACGCTCACAGCGTATATTGCATTGAAGTGTATTGCATTAAAATAAATAAAATAAATTGCATAATGAAATTAATATAATGTTTATTGGCCTAAGTTGGGTATTTTAATGCATGTTTTAAAGCAAATTAAAGTATAGTTTATTTTTACTAAAACGATAATTTGCCGGCGGCTAAGCAATTATTTTTTATTTTGTTGAATGTTTTGCTTTGCAGGCTGCACTTCGTCGACCCCGGGTTCAACACCGCTTTCCGACATTTTTTATAATATATAAATCTTTTTTCTGACTTTTAAGTCCTCCTAGAAAAAGAATGTAATGAAAATTCTCATGTTTCGGTAATCATTATAACAGTTTAATCAATTTCTTAATATTCATTACTTTATAAAAGGAATTTGAATACAAAATTATATAAATCAAAAATATACAAATTAACATTAATGCATGCAAACAGTATATTAATTAATGAAAAAACTACAATTATCTTAATTAACTAAATTTTTGGTTTATTTTCCCTTTATGCACTTATTCTAGCGCGAGTAAACTTTTGTTTTTGATTTGATTTCCTTTTGTGTTCCATTACATCGAACACAAAATAACACCAACCTCAAGTCATCATCCTGCAAGAGCGTCCGTGGTGCAGTTAGCTAGGCGCTTGTTTGTAAAATGTTTTTTGACCCAAGTTCAACCCCCCTGCCAAATTAATCAAACTCTTTTTTTTTTTTTTTGCATTTTTATTTTTAAATATATAGTACATTCGTGTTTTATATAAATATTATAATATTAAATACAATTATTTATTTTAAAATAAAAACAGCGGCTGACTTTCAAAGCGTAGTCTGGCGTGTCTTTGTGTGTGTGCATATTGTTGTGGACACCTAGGCAAAGAAAACGCACGAAACGTAGCCTAGGTCAGGCTCGTATTTGTGTGTATGCATGTGTAATACACATTGTGTATGTGAACAAGAACAATAAGAAAACGCAACAAGGCAGCTATAGTAGCAGTTGCTGACATTTAAAACTGCACAGATTTAGAAAATTATTGTCTATAAAACCACAAATATAAGATTAGTATAGAAAGATAAGTATTTGAAAGCATAGTACGTTTTTTAAAGTTATTTTAAATTTCACATTAAAATATATATATTACATTTAATTGGTATCGCGGTTGAATTGGAAAAAGCTGCGTTGCCAATTTAACTTTTCGCTTAGCTAGCGAGCGAACCTTTATATGATTTTCAGTAATTTTGAACGTTATTGAGATATCAGATTTGGCGCAGTGATTTGACGTCTGTTGGATCGTAGTTTTCGTTAATTTCCTTCCGTTTACAAATATTCCTGAATCTAAATAGTGTTTCCGGACCAACTTTATCGCACTTACAAAACAATTCGCTAACAGAGGCAACTGAGTAAAATCAAGAGAGCAACATGGCGGTATCTGTCGCACTCACACGTTCATGCACATTGGTATCTGGCTCTCTCGGATGACACTGTATCATGGGCGCGGGCATGATGGACAAGCTTCGCCGAGATTTTCGTAATTTAGTTTCCACAATGGACTTGACTAGCTCACGACATGGCCAAATCGAGTCGACTTATGATGCTGATCAATAATATATATATATAATTTGGTCGGAAATAGTTCCTTTTGCATGTTACATACATTCCCCAAAACTAATATACCCGTCTCGTCTTTACAATGCTGTGTGTATACACATCGAGAATGGGCAAATGCAAAAGAATGGGCAAATGCAAAACAAGGAAACAACAACATTTGCTGGTTGCGGAGACGTAAAAACGGCACACAGTAAAAATACCCTTAGTATCAATATTTAAGTATAGTCAATGAAATCTCCTAATATATATTTTTCATTTTAATATAACTTATTTGAAGTATTTTAATAGAAAATACGTTTATTTTATTCCGTATTTATATTCAACATATTCAGCTAAATAATGCAATACCTAATTCCCAAAATGTTAGTAAACATGTATTAAAAACATCATGTTTAGGTATATTGCATTTATCTAGTTAATTAAGCCAAGTTTAAATGAAGTCAAACTACCCTTCCTTGCTAGGGTAGCAGCAAGCGATTGAATCAAAAGACTAAAATTTGCTAAACTCAACTTCTACGACAACAACAAGAGAAATGCATTTAGGCAACAATCAATCTTTGTCTCGCACATCGCACACTTTCAAGGCCAAGTTTACTGTTTTGTCACTATTCTATGCTCCGCCCCTTTGTTTTGAATTCCTATTTTTATTACTCCTTTATACACCGCGCTTTGTTTACAAATTCAAAACAGCCGCCAACGTAAGCTACAAATTCAAAACAGCCGCCAACGTAAGCTACAAACCACAAAGCTGATATGATCTGCATAAATTCAGCGAGTACAAGAGAGGGAGAGCGATGCCAAGTCTACCTAAGTATATAGTTTTTGCCGCATGCCAATAAAAAACCCAAGTGAGCGCACACAAGTTTTAACGATCTCAACAGAAACACAGTGCTGAATACTCTTTCGAAATGTGTGTGCATCTTTTGTATGTAAATGCCCAACTGTAAAATAGTTGTGTTGGAAAATTGTTTGCTAGTGTCATACGTTAAAAACTCGAAAGAGTAAGTATGAACACAGAGTGTCTTTTAGGTTTTTGCAGGCAGATACAAAAACGCGCAAAATTTGAATTTGAACATTGGCAATCGACATCAAATATGTATTTACTTTCAAGGTTCGAAAATACATAATTATATAATTAAAATATAAATAATTATTAGACAAATGATCAATTATGCACCGACGGCGAACCTTTTAAACGCTTCATGGTGCAGCTGCGGTTGATGATGCAAAGGGCAGGATACTCCTACGAGCGAGAGTTGGACCGCCTTTATGAGAATCTGCAGCCGGAATACCAGCTGTACATAAGGAGGCATGAGGTAACCTGCCTAAGCCAGCTGACGCAGCTGGCTACCCACTACGAGATGGTCAGGGAGAGGGAAACCCAACAACAACAAACTCGAAGGAAGACGACGACAGGCCCCCGACCCCCCGCGCCTAGCCCACAGGAGACCCCGTCTGCCCCAAGACACCACAACCCCTTCCGGGACCACACGCCTCGGGCACAAGAGGCCCACCCACCACAGGCCGATGACACCCCGATCGACGTACGCCGCATGCCGAAGATGCGGACAACCGGGACACCCCGTAGTAGCCAGGGTTAGCATGGAAGGCAAACCCTTCCTGGCTACTATCGACACTGGAGCAACGCGCAGCTTTGTCAGCGAGAAGGTCGCCCAACAGGAGACAAGCGCATCCGCCTGCCACTGTTGGTGATGCCTACCGTCTTGGACGAGCTTATCTTGGGCATCGACTTCCTTTGCGCGATACAGGCCACTCTAGCATTCGGGTCATCTGAGCTGCAGATGACGAAGGAGTTGTTCCTGAGCCCAGCCGGACGCCGGAAACGAAGGACTACTACAGAAGATTCAGCCTCACCCACAGAAGTGGTACCGCCCCCGATAGCCACTCCAAGGGAGGGTGACGCAAGCACCGCCAAGGCGCCCGAAGTCTGCAGCCGCGAGGTGGCCGCCGAGCATTCGCAAGCGGTAGCAGTTGACCAGGTGCCCGTAGTCAAGGACACAACGGAGAGACCGACCGAAGCCGGCGAGGAGATTGACCCCAGAGTACAAGCATTTTTGGAGCGGAAGCTGGCGCTGTTTGATGAGTTGAAGGGATTCTCTCACATTGCAGAGCATGTGATTACCATGCGAGACGAGAGACCCATCAAGCAGCGCTACTACCCGAAAAACCCCGCCATGCAGAAGGTCATCTATGATCAAGTAGATGAACTGTTAAAGAACGGATGCATAGAACCCTCGAAGTCACCCCATAGCGCCCCCATCGTGCTGGTAGGGAAGAAGACGGGTGACATCAGGATGAGCATCGACTACCGGCAGTTGAATGCACGTTCCATCCCCGACGCCTACCCCTTGCCCCGCATCCAACACATCTTGGAACGGCTGCGGAATGCGAAGTTCATCAGCACCTTGGATCTAAAAAGTGGATACTGGCAGATTCCGATGGCCCGAGATAGTCGCCAATACACCGCCTTCACGGTACCGGGACGAGGACTGTTTCATTGGAAGGTCATGCTTTTCGGCCTCCAATCCGCCCCAGCCACAATCCAACGGGCTCTCGATGGAGTCATCGGACCGGACATGGAACCATTCGCCTTCGCCTACCTGGACGATATTATCATCACCGGGACCGACATTGATGACCATCTACAAAAGCTGCAGGAAGTCCTTCGACGGTTGCGGGAGGCGAACCTGCGGCTGAACAAAGCCAAGTGCAAGTTTTTCCAGCGCAGTCTTTCTTACTTGGGCCACGTCGTCAGCGAGCAGAGCATTCATACTGATCCAGACAAGATCGCCGCCGTCCGAAAGCTAACACCCCCGACGAATATTCGGGAACTGCGACGATGCTTGGGCATAGCGTCGTGATACCGGAGGTTCGTGCCCAACTTCGCCGGAATAGTGCAGCCAATGTCGCTCCTACTGAGGAAGAGCAAACGCTGGGAATGGGGAGAGCCACACCGCTTTGACGTGGTGACGGACCACTTGGCGCTCAAGTGGTTGAACAGCATCGACAACCCGACTGGACGAATCGCGAGGTGGGCGTTGGAACTGCAGCAGTACCAGTTCGACATCCACTACCGACGGGGAAGTTGAACGTGGTCGCCGATGCGCTATCTCGGCAACCACTGGAGGAGGCGTTGCAGACAGTACAGTTCGACACAGTCGACTGCCCTTGGCTACGCAAATTGGTCCAGCGGATCAGGGATCAGCCGGACAAGTACCCGGACTATGCGCTGGAGAACGGGCAAGTATACCGGCACCTTGGTCATCGCCCCCTGGAAGAGGAGTACATCCCATGGAAGCTCTGCGTGCCCACGGATCAACGGCCCCGCGTCCTAAGTGAATGTCATGACGGCCTTACTGCCGGCCACCTTGGGATACGGAAGACCATCGGACGAGTCATGCAGCGGTACTACTGGCCCGGCCTGTTTCGAGACGTCACCAAGTACGTCCGACAGTGCGCCAAGTGCCAGCGGTACAAGGTGAGCCAGCCTGCCGGCCGGGAGGATGCTGACAAGACAAGTGAAGGAACCCTTCGCAACGCTCTGCGCAGATTTTGTCGGACCATTACCATTTTCTAAGTGGGTCGAATTAGTACCCCTGCGCAAAGCAACCACGGCCTACCTGGAAAAGGCGTTCAGAGAAAGGATCCTGTGCCGGTTCGGAACACCGCGATGTTTCGTGTGTGACAACGGAACCCAGTTCACGAGTCGGTCCTTTACCCGATTCTGTAAACAACTAGGGATGGAGTTGCAGCATACCGCCCCCTACAGCCCCCAGCAAAACCCCACGGAGAGAGCGAACCGGACAATCAAAACAATGCTGGCGCAGTACGTCGAGGGGCACCAAAATACGTGGGACGAACTACTGCCAGAGCTCATGCTGGCTATAAACACAAGCATCTCGGACACGACCAAGTTTAGCCCGGCCAACCTGGTGAAGGACGTGAGCCCCGGCTACCCAAAGCCTTTTACGACCAAGTCACCCCTGGGAGCGGTCGTCAGGAAGTAGATCCCGAGACACGGGCTACGGAGCTGAAATACGTTTTCGATACCGTCAAAAGGAACACACAAAGGGCTTCTCAGGACCAGGCGAAGGAGTACAACTTCCGTTGCCGGGATTGGCGACCTACCCTGGGTACACGGGTCTTGGCCAAACACCACGTATTATCTAACGCAGCGGAAGGGTTTGCCGCGAAGCTGGCACCAAAATTCGACGGGCCATAGCAGGTCGTAAAATTCGTCTCCCCAAATGTCGTAAGGATCCGACATGAGGAAACGAAAAGACGTCGCGTTGCCAATCTGGCGGACTTAAAGCCATTCCACGCAGACAATGGCGAGGAAGACCCTGAAACTACGCTCGACCTAACTCCTGTTCCTTTCCCAACCTCCTCACCCCGTGTGACCCGAGAAAACCCACTAATCGCAGATGAAGACGTAAATCTCAACCTTGTGGTACTTACAGACGAGATGTCGGAAGCCGAGGGACACATCCTCTTTGGCTTAGAAGGGCATTGCCGACGGTACACAGACCCGGTGGGCTACGTGTCGGAGGATAGTCGGAATACCGAAATCTTTGTCCCCTCGGATGAGCTCCCCGACTCAGCCCTCGGTGTCGACCTGCCACCGCTGAACCTAGAAGGGGACCTCGGACTGGATTTCGGCTGGTTGGACGACAGCGCTATGGACGAGGCGTTGACGAGTACACAGGATGATGTCGGGCTGGACGACCTCCCTCTCTTCACTATTGATTGGGTGATGGCCCCGGAAGCATGGCGAGTGGTTGGGACCGGTGGATTACTGCCGCTGGAAGTCCTGGAAAGCGTCCAGCACGCCGTCCAGCACAAGACCCACCGAGGGGTGAAATACCTTATGGAGGTGGACAAGCAGGGCTTCCAGGTGAAGGTGTCCGCGGCCGGTAAGGTCACCGTCCGTCATCGCCACCCGAAGTAAGGGGGGGGTGTGAGGTAGCATTCTGGCTACCCCACAAAAGGCTGAGTGGCACGACACCCGTTGCGTGGTACCGTGGCCAGCCACTTACGCGCAGAAGAGAGAGCGATCGGTCTGATCGTTACGCGCCCCTAACGCAAAAGTGAGCAAGAGGGCACTTGACGTGACAGCCCACAAAACTTGACGCCGACTTCGCGTAAGACAAGAGAATGAGCCATCGATTTTGGTTGATTCTGCGAAAGTTTGGAGAAGAGGAGTTGGATTTTGGCACGCAGCCAGGCACGACGCGATTACCAAGTGGAACAGCAAACAAAGTGCAACAGGAGCAGCAACTATTTGCAGCAACAACAACACCAACGGCCATAGCAGCGGTTGCGACAGCCACCGGCACGGCAACAACAACAACAGCCACAGCAACGGCAGCAACAACAACAGAGCCCCCCAGCCACAGCACCCCGCAGCCACAACAACAACAACAGAGGCAACAGCAGCGACAATAACAACAGCAGAGGCAACAGCAGCAACAACAACAACGACAGAGCGCGCAGCCACAGCACCCCGCAGCGGCAACAGCCACCGCAGGAGAGTCAGCAGGAGCAGCAACAACAACAGCTGAGCGAACAGCCACTGCACCCGGTCGCAACGCCAACAACAACAACCGTGGAAGCGACCGCGGCGACACTCGCAACAACAGGAGTAGCAGCAAGGAGACGCGGGATTCGGAGGCAGCGAGGAAAGTGGTCACCAGTGAAGTGAAGAGTGACAGTGAAAAAATGAAAAGTGCAAGTGCGTCCCGGGCCCTTGCCTAGGCCAACTACACGCGTCCCGGACGCGGCCGGTGAGGTGAGAGCGTGCCGAACGGGGCGAGGCGACCACTTGGTGAGGCTTCCGGGTTTTACCCTCAGCTGAACCAGGTGATTACTTGTCCCGATCCTCATCGCGTCCCCGAAGCCTAAGATTTTACGCCCATTCGACGCCGAGGGGCGGCCGGAGGAGGGGAGTTGAGGAGTCTTCCGGGTGATCTCCCTGGACAACCAACCCCTTCCTTAGCCCGCTCCGAGGATGTCGACCCGGCCGCCACCACCACCCCTCTGACCCCCTATATGTCTGCGTGTTCGATACCGGAGCGGCTAACTCCAGGGTCCCAGTAACTTACAAATTATCTGTAAATAAACCCCAGACGCGACTGAGACGCCGACCTCGGCTAGAAACGTCCTTACAAATTATATTCGTATTGAAACTTACCTTTCAAGTCTTCATAATTTTTGCAATTTCCTTTGATTTTAACTTTATTCTACTTTTATTAACATAATATTGAATTATGTACTTACAATTACAGTAATTGATTATTAATTGAATTGAGGATTTATAGAATTATATGTTGACCCGCACTTGCTTGATAACTTTTCACTAATGACTGCACCGAAAAATGCGCTCGCGACAATGCAAATTTTAAGACAAAAATTGACAAAATTCTGGTTATAGTCAGTTAATTAACCCTCTAACACGTAAGCCTGCCTGAAGGCACGTATTACGTTTTTGGCCTTAACAAATAAACTAACAGCTTGGCAGTTGATAATAAACACACAAAACTATGAGTCTCAGCTTTGAAAGCTCTCCGAAGGTTTTAACGGGACTTATATTTCGCTATGCACAAGCCATATGTTTTTCCGCGCGTAAAATTTGGGCTGCTGTATGTTGTGTTTGCTATGCAAATAATAGTAAATATAGAAACCTATCCAGCTCATAATTTTTTTCTTGAAAGGTAAGTTCATTTACTATTAAAATTAAGTTGCAGATTTGCAAATACATAACAGACATGCGTTGTGACAGCGAAATAGCGATACGTACCTTGAGGCACGTTTGGGGCTCCAAGACAACTTTTGTTGCCAGCTGATATTTCACAATTGATTGCAATTTATGTGTTTGTTTCTGTTGATGAAGTGATTTTACCTTAAAGAATTATAAATATTACTAGAAATGGCAAGCCCGGTTCGGTATAAGCTGTCTGACTTGAAAGATGAGGAGTTGCTCAAGATATTTGACTCATGTCCGTCGGATGAAGAAATGTTAATCTCAAGTGACGACGAGGACGACGACATTGATATAGTGGAGGCTCTTAATACTGCATTAGAGAATGATGAGACTGTGTCAATTTTTATTGAGAGTAATGTTGAAAATGCACAGAAAGCTGAGACTTCCCAGAAAACTGCAAAAAGGCCGCGATCACCATTACCAATCAGTGAAGATTCGGCGTGCGCATCTCCGCCAACTTCTGGTGGGTTCAATGGAGCTGGTAAGCCACATTTAATTTCTATGTGTTATTTTAGTGAATAATTAGTTTCATTTATACAGGTATTTAATCAATAACAAAAGATTCGAGTAAGATTCTGTGGCGAGAGAAATATATGCAGTTGCATGTTAACAATGTAGCATTTCGAGGCAATTTTTCGCTACCAGCAGAAATAAAGGAGCTCAAAACTCCACTAGAGCTCTTTTGCTATTTCTTTAATGAGGAAATCATGAATATGATCGTCGACGAAACCATGTGCGCAGCTTTAACGGATGTTATTAACAATAAGTTCAAAATTAACACTGATGAGATGCACCATTACATAGGTATTTTGATGTTCATATCCATTTATCGCTACCCAAATCTGAAGAGCTACTGGGGACAAAATGCGTTCGGACCTATACAAACCTACATGACCCGAAGCAGATTCGAGGCAATCAAGAAGTACTTCTCGCTAAGTGATGAGCGCGAACGTATCAAAAAGGGTGAACCAGGCTATGATCTTTTGTTCCGAACGCGAAAATTTGTAGACTGTCTCAACAAACGGTTTGACTCGGTGCCAAAGTATGCCCTTTGGCATGGCTTTGTGTTGACGAGCAAATGTGCAGCACAAAAATGAAGCACCACTTGCGTCAGTACATGCCAAATAAGCCGCACAAGTGGGGCATCAAACAATTTGTATTGTGCGATTTATTTGGATACGCATACCGCTTTGAGATCTACAGCGGTGCCGGTGATAATGTGGTCTTACCTGGTCACCCAGATCTTTGTGCTTCGGCCAACATTGTAGTGCGCTTAACACAAACCTTAGAAAGATTTAAGAATCAAGGGGTTTTTCGACTGAGTACGTTGGGTCCTCATATGGTGTCGACATAACCAATGTACTCTGGAAAGACAGCAAGCCTGTTCGCTTTTTGTCCACCTATGTGGGTGTTAAGCAATTTGAAAGGACAAACCCTCGTGAAGGAACTGTAAAGGCTGCTCGTTTTGACAAAAAAGCTAAGCAACACATTTCAATTGACTGTCCCCAAATTGTGCATGAGTATAACGCTCACATGGGCGGCGTAGATCTCACGGACGGCCTTATGGGCCGCTATCATATCAAAGCAAAGAAAAATTACTCGCACTCCCAGACTTTCGCGAAACACTAGCCGCAGGGCTGGTGACATATAAAAACAAAAACTTACCGGGTCGTTCAATCAATACCAAAAATGCATCTTCATCGCGATGGGCAAACCAGTCTCCATCCTCTCAGTGTGGACGAACAATAAATTCACCATCCTCGCAGGCAGAGCGGGCAAAGCAGTCTCCACTCTCTCATCGACCTTTTCAGCATGAGCTCAAACATGGTCAAAAATCACAACATCCAATATCGGACTTGCGGTTTGACCAGCTGAACCATTTCCCACATTGGTTGGATCGAAACAGTGGAAAAAGATGTTGCAAGCACTGTAAAACTTCACAAACACAATGCATATGCATGAAATGCAATCTGCATTTATGCTGCACAGCAAATAAAAACTGTTTTTTAGAATACCATAAGAAAAAATAAAATAAATCTTCATTACTTGAAAATGTTTTTTTTCACTCAAAGCCCCAAGCGTGCCTTCAGGCACGCTTTCCTTTCTTCTCACCTTACAGGTAAACCGAAGATTCTACGTTATTTCTAAGTACATATTTGAGCTTAGAAGCATTCATTCACTTTAAAAAAATTATTTGAATACTTTTTTCTATTATTTTGGAAGGTAGCCTTAGAGGGTTAACAGTTAACTTTGTCATACACGCTTTGTCTTGTTCCGTTGCTTTGTCGCTTTGATTGTTATTTTGTGTTTTTCGTTTTATTTGCTTAGCGACTTGGTGCATTACTGCTTGTAACGGTTCAGTATTTTTGTAGGTCTATTCGACTCGCTACGGCGTATGGGTTGCTACTGACTACCTACTAGGGTAGACGAAGATGTCACAGGCAACCGGCCGCCGTGCTTAGGGATCGGAGGTGCGCACTTCTTGCTATCGCTCGGTCTATAGCTCGCCGGATTGGTCGGGGTTCTTCCTCACCCAATAGCACGATTCCATTACCACATTAATTAAGTGCGCTTTCAGGAAGACAACTTTCGAATGTTACGTTAACAAAATATTACCAAAAGAAAATGAAAAAAAAATAAAATAAAATGTATCTTACGTTGAAGGTTTAGCTCCGACCGAACCTTTGTTGGAAACTATTTTTTTGGTTACCCTAATGAGAGTGCGAAGGTGTTATTGCCTCTCTTCTATACCCTCCCAACCATGACAAGCTATGGTAATGTATTTGCTTGTCCCTATATTAAAGTTCTTTAATACTTAATAAAACTTACAAGCAGCCATCACAGGTACTTTACAGACCGATAAGAAAACTAAATATCCATGGTATACATCTTTTTTATTTATCTACAAACTTTTCTAAAACAATATCAAAACTTTTCGTTTCTATCTTTTCATTCATATTTTCTTTGCTTGCTATCAAAGTTTAATTTTAACCTAATTGGAATTTATTAATTCACAAAATCCATTCAAATAGATTGTGTTAATTTCTTTTTTTTCTAAAAAAAAAAAGGAAATGGTTTGCATAAATATTCGTACACATATATTCATAAGTATGTACATGCATATATATTGTATATGTAACGTTGTAACTTACTCAGTTCAAATAAATATAAAAATCTGTCACTATCTTACTCCATTCCAAATTCCATCGACGCAGACGTTGGGCCCAAGGTTTACGACGACTCGAGATAATATTTTCTATATGTTTGGGAACAACAAATATTTATAAGTATATGTATGTTTAAATATGTATGCAGAATAACATGATTTCCTTTCTGGGTTATAACGACCGCTCCTTGCTTATTTCTTTTACTTATAATGAATTTGCATTAACTTTCTTAAATCTTAATTATCCTTGACAATAATAATTTTAAAAAAAATATATATATGTAAATATATATAAAATATTGAATTGCTTAAACAAGCTTGATATTAAGGCATTTGCAAATTAATTGGCTATAGTCAATACTCTTGTAATTGATTGTATCAGTATAATGAGCTACGTGATTCCCAGATAGGGTACAAACACTCTTGTTACGTAACCTCTCACAAGGTTGTGCATAAGCTTCACACGCCGACATCGAAGTGCTACGATCCGAGGCTTTTAATTCCCTTCGATAAAAGTATAAGTCTCTTTATTGGTTGATCCTATATCTTCTTCACTGGCTTGGTCACGGTCCGATTTGTAGCCGTGCGCAAGTTGCAAAGGGGTGGTTGTTCTTCGTAGATTTGGTATAAACCCGCACCACACTTTGGCAACCGCGACACACTCCCGTTTCCTTATTCTATATGAAATACAATCAATTAACCTCTAGGCCACTTCACAAAACTAATAAATACCTTCTTGAATAATTCTGCACAACAGAAACAATTATCTTTTCCTTGGTGAGTTTTTCTTTCTCCCGGATCACAGAACTTAGTGTCTTGGCACTTATAATAATAATTAAATTACTCCGTATGACTCCCCTTCTAACCACTTGCTGGTCTGAAGTTAAACTTTTCTTAGCTGATGATTTCTGATGACTGACCGCTCAGTTGCATCGCTATACCAAAAGAACCACCTGCGCTTAAAAGCTTTTACGGTACTATGGTGTGATCTTATTGCCTAAAAGCTTTAACAGTACAGTGGCGTGATCTTATCGCTTATTGCTGCTCACCCACGCTTCTGTTTAAAGCTCTTCTTTATCTGCACAGCAATGCATAAAATTGCTGCGTCAACGAAAACTCGATAGAATAAAGAGAATCTGCTCTCTCTTAGCAGATTAAGAGGCAGTGTTTCCAGCAAACAAAGCAGTTGACTTAAGCAAGAACCATATGATCCCGCAAAAGATGCAATAAATAAAAACGTAAATGTATTTTAAAACTACCAAAACAAAAGTTCCTGTGCCAGCAACTACATGCTCGCTAGCTGAATCGATAGCTACCAGTGATGCACCATAGGATTGTTTTTTGTGCTTTTCGTTTATTTGCTTAACGATCATATGCGTTTTCAGTACCTAGCGATTTAGCTAGCTACTAGTGATGCATCACAGGACTGAAACTTGGTATGCCTTGACACCAGCCGTACCGCAGGGTACCTGCTCGCTCACATACGCACGCATACATACACGCGACTTCAGCTCCAGCCCAAGTCCGTTGTGTTGCTTACAGCAGAGCAAGCAATAGAATGACGTTGCGTTTCTGCGCGGCCAGCTCAGTCAGTTAAGTTTTCGACTCTTTCTGATCCAGGATCAGATGTTCAACATTTTGACGGCAATAAGTTTACAGTCGATTTAAGGTTCCTATGTTATTCTTTGCTCAGTGATATGACTTAATTGAAAGTGAATATATAAATATTTTTTTTATAATTATTTTGGTTTTTTGTGTTTTGTTTTAAGAATAAAACCACAGATGTAAAGGCAGGTGTCAACGAATGCCAAACTATTGTCACGCAAACATTTAAACGTTCTGTATATGCCCTGCAGTTCGTTTCAGATATGAAAGATATCTGAAACATACATGATCTGCTAGAAAGATTAAAATTAGTTTATATCAAAACTCACCGAATACGAAATATGATAGCCTTTGGCGGGATTCGAACCTGCCTACCTACCGTTTACTTAGCGGATGCCTTCACCATTGCGCTGTTACCGAACATATTTCGTATGCAGTTAGCTTTGACTTAAAACGAACGCAAAATGCCTGCTCTTTGACTTGAAGCAAAGAGAATATATTACCTAGAGCGAACGTCCCGCTCTTTTGAAAACTGCTTGCTGAAATCGTATGCGGGGACGATTAGCTATAAGTAACGAGTAGGTATAACGACAACGAGCGAATTGTTGTTGGTAGGTATACATTTATATGCGATCGAAGCGCAAAGCAATATGCCGATAACAACGAAGAATAACGCTGTGCGTTTGCTAACTGGCAATTGCTGCGCGCCACGCTAACTTTGCCTGTATAATATGGTCTTTGTATGTGTATATGTAATACATTTGTTTCATTTTTGCCTTCGCTGGCTTCGCCGAGATTTTCGTAATTTTGTTCTGTCTCTATCCCCCTGAATATGCAAATTCACTGACCTCCCGCAACAATATAGAAAATAATTTTATTTTATTTTTAATTTATTACTATTTTAATTTGTAAATTGATATAATTTTAAGTACTTAAATATTAATATTTAATTGTTCACATTTTTTTATTAATTATTAATTGCTGAAATAAAATATTATATGTATTATTAATTGTATTCTAAATAATCTTCAATTTATTTATTTAATTTGTGAATACAGTCTACACTAATCTCTTATGTTAGGCAGCCGCTGTAACAGCAGCAGCAAAAGCATCAGAAGCAGCAGCAAGTGTATGCAATAAAAAGTCAAAGAACCCTAGTCCACGACAAAAACGACAACGGATCACTTTTTTCATTTTTGCCTTCGCTAGCTTCGCCAACATTTTCGTAATTTTGTTCTTCTTCTATACCCTTGAATATGCAAGTGTCTATTTTACGTATTTTAATACAAAAAGGAATATGCCGATTAACGAAAAGAATAACGCTGTGCGTTTGCGTTCTGGCAATTGCTGCGCGCCAGCCAGTGCAGTTGGCTTTGCCTATCTGATTGTAGGACAGGGGGGCGCCAGCGGAAAGTAGCGGTAAAAAATTCATAAGTATTAGTATACGTGTCATTTGCTTCATCTTCGGCTGGACTAGCTTCGCCGAGATTTTCGTAATTTTGTTTTCTCTACGCACTTGACTAGCTCGCTAGAAGATACCCTATACCCAAAATGCTATGCGTAAAAAATTTTTTTCTCCGGGCCGCCCACAAAGTGTTCGATTCGTAATCGATCTCGTAATGGGCATTTGCGCCACTGGGAGTGGTCGAGGCAAGAGAGCATTTCGGAGAGAGAAATTAAGTGAGAGCGTGTTCAAGAAAGCAAAGGAGAGAAAAAGAACAGTTATATTTAATTCTAACACTTCAAGTCAAAGAGCCGGCATTTTCGTTCGTTTTAAGTCAAAGCTAACTGCATACAAAATATGTTTGGCAACAGCGCAATGGTAAAGGCATCTGCTAAGTAAACGGGAGGTGCAGGTTCAAATCCCGTCACAGGCTATCAATATTTCGTATTCGGTGAGTTTTGATATTAACTAATTTTAATCTTTCTAGCAATTTTAATAATTTAAATTATAATTCTAACATTTCTAGTAGACGCATGCGAGTGTATTAAAATCAAGAGTGCCATAATTGGTTTTCAGGTATACAAGATGTTAAAATGAAAATTTCATCAAAATTAATATGAACAATAATTATTCAATTATAATCGAATCTTATATTTTTGTAATTTTTTACTATTTGTTATTTACCATATTCATGTTTTAGATAAAATTATACCCGAAAATAGTTTAATTTAATTTTTCTCTGAGTGCGCTTAGGCATGCCCGCTTCGCTTCTCTTTTCATGCGCGCGTGTTAAATTCATGCCTAAAACGCGTGTATTTGCATTTAAGAGTTCATGCATGGTCATGATCAGATCATGTATGTTTCAGATCTCTTTCATATCTGAAACGATCTGCAGGGTACATACTCATGTATATGTGTGTATGTATGTGCGCATGCATATTTTTTCAGTTTTTGGTGGCTCTCAAGTGATTTGGGATTTTGTTACTTTTCTAGCAACGCATATCAATGTGTGTGTGCTTGTGTATGTTCATGTGCAGCACATTTGAATGTATGCGTAGCGATTGCCCTGGCTATTCTTGACCTGTCTCAGTTTTTATGAATTTTAGCAATTTTATTACAATTTAAGGACACCTATTATTTATATTTAAAATTTATCATAATCATCAAGATGCATTGTCCATAGTTCATAATATGACAAATAATAATTTATATATTTTAATATATATATATATATATATATATATGTATGTATATATAATTATGTACTCTTGACCCTTAAAATTCATAATTAAATACATATTAAATGCCGACAGCCAATATTTAAAATTTAAATTTGGAGCGCATTTGAATCTGCCTACAAAAGACAGGCAATTTCTGTTTTTGCACTTTCTGGTCATACATACTCTTTCGAGATATTAACTATATGACATTAGCAAACAATTTTGCAACACAACTACCATGCAGTTTATCATTTACATACAAAATATGCACACCCATTCCAAAAGAGTATTCAGAACTGTATCTCTGTTGAGATCGCTGTGCATTTATTGAGTAGAGAAAAGGTTTTTTTGTTGGCACCTGCATTATTCGACAACTAAGAAATAAGAACTTTTCGGAAATAAGAACTACACCAGAAACCAAATGTTTTTCATTTGCGAGCGTCCACTGTATGTGCGTATATTAGTTATACCCCGAAACCATGAAATGAAATAAAGTATATATATTTTTGATCAGCATCAACAGCCGAGTCGATATAGCCAAGTCCGTCTGTTCGTCTGTATGTATGAATGCGTCGATCTCAGAGATTATAAGAGCTAGACACTTCAGATTTTGCACATAAGCTCATCTAAGTTCTAGCACTAACCAAATAATGTTATAGATGGGACATTTCTAGTACTGTTTTGGTTTCCACTAAACTGTGAACGAGAGTGACCCATGATTGTTAACATTATGTTATGCTCGCTCAAAATGTTAACTCATAGCAGAGAGACCCAAGTATGTTTCAGTTGGTATTCACTTTCAGCGGCTTTTAGGGGAAAGGGGGAAGCGGCGGCGGAAAGCAAGCAACGGTTAAAATACATTAGTATTTGTATACGTGTGCATTTGCTTCATACTTTGGTGGGCTAGCAATGTTTGAGATTTTACACTTTTGTCATTTTCGATGCCCTGCATACGCATGTGTGTGTGCATGAATGTATATGCAGAATGTGTATATGTATGCAAGCCATTTGTTTTGGAATTTATTGACCTGCCTCAACATATATGATTTAATTTCTAACAGGTGAAGGGAGGGCTTTTGGGATTGCAAATATTCTTTTTAGATTTAAAAAATTTAAAAATATTTGGCCGACTATTTTTATTTAAGTACATCTATTTATTTTACAATTATTTTTGTATAGATTATACCACACAACTAAAAATATGTACTTAGGTTCATTCTGCATATACATTCATGCACACACACATGCGTATGCAGGGCATCGAAAAAGACAAAAGTGCAAAATCTCAAACATTGCTAGCCCACCAAAGTATGAATGCCCAGCATATTTATTAAGACTGACTAGGAGATACCCTATGCCCTAAACATTATTCGTTCATATATTGGCAAATCGACACGCACATTGATGCTAAACAAGAAAATATATATATAATAGGGCCGTAAATAATTTCCTTCTGCCTGTTACATACATTAGCACAGGCCAATATACCCGTTCCATCAATAGAAAAGTTATAAGTCCTCATCTAATTTCATAACAAGCGGCAGCGTGATGTGTGTGTACACAAGAATGATCATTTATGTATGTATGTATATCTATCATTCGAGTGTATACACATCGAGAATGGGCAAATGCAATAACAGCACTTGCTGGTGGCTGAGACGCAAAAACAGCACAACGTAAAAACTACCCTTTGTTTGAATATTTAATTATTACATTATTATTATATTATTATATAAAATTTATTTTAAGTATTCAAATACAAAACAAGTTTATTTTATTTCGTATTTATTATGTTATATTCAACGTGTTAGATGATTTGATAATGCCCTACCTAATATCCAAAATATTAGTAAACATATATTATATCATATCATATTGCTTTTATCTAGTTATTAAACGAAATTTAAAGTAAAGTCAAACTACCCTTCCTTGCTATTGGATTGAAACAAAAACCTCGGCAAAGCTTGCCCAGCAAAATATGAAGCAAATGCACACGTATACAAATACAAATGTATTTTTACCGCCGCTTCCCCCTTTCCCCTAAAAGCCGCTGAAAGTGAATACCAACTGAAACATACTTGGGTCTCTCTGCTATGAGTTAACATTTTGAGCGAGCATAACATAATGTTAACAATCATGGGTCACTCTCGTTCACAGTTTAGTGGAAACCAAAACAGTACTAGAAATGTCCCATCTATAATATTATTTGGTTAGTGGTTCTAGGCAGTACAAGTTTGCTTCCGATTTTCGATAACTATTTCCGTTTCCGATACACACTTGTGATCGATAACATAGAAATATCGAATATCGAAAATCTGAAACACTTATTAAAAACTTGATAAAAATAATGATAAAAATCGGTTGAGAAACACCAGAGATATCGAAGATTGAAGTTTGTATGGGGTTCGGGGATCTCCTAGTCGGGAAATCTCGACTAGAGCCTTCTTATTTGTTTTTATTTGTGGTATTGAAAAGGTAATCTTTAAATTCAATATTTGAAAAACACAAAATAAACTTATTTACAAAGCACATATTTGTTAAATGAATAAAAGGTAACTACAATAAATTTGTATTGTTATTATCACTTATTGACTCACTGACCCCACACGATGTTCTCAATCCAATCTGTGTAGAGGTGCACCTTTGTGTAGACACTGGGTAATCCTTTCTGACCGCAGATTAAGCCATACGATGTTATGCCAATTAGTATCTTGAGACAATTGTAGTGCGGACTCTGCACAAAAATGGGCCCCCCCGAGTCCCCATTGCAGGTGTCTTTATTGCTGTTTATTGAGCCTGCGCAGAACTGAGAGCGCGTTTTGATACCAAGGCCAAGACGCTCCTGACACAAATCATCTTCGAAACGCTCGAGAGTTACTTTGAGTAGATGTGATGATTTTTGGCCCGCATCATTTGTGAATCCCCAGCCCGCAGCTGTAAGCTGCATAATCTCATTGCCGCTACTAGGTGGCAGACAGGCTGGAGCGACATACTCATTGAACGTTGCATTTTTATCCAGCTCTATAATGGCAATGTCGTTTTCAAAGCTACCCTCGCCATCATCATATGAAGGATGGATCACGTAGTTAACAACCCGAAAATCCTGTGGCTGTGCATCATCTGTGCTGCTATTGTAATCTAAATCACCTAGACGCACAACATATTTGGGCGAGCTAAAGTTTGTATCTAAACGCTCCTCCTTTGTCTCATCGGTTTCCAGGCAATGAGCAGCAGTTAAAATGAACTTGGGGTGTATCAATGTGCCTCCACAGTCCCAGTTAATGTCGGTTCTGCCCGGCTCAGTGGTGCCAATCAGCGCCATAAAAAGGAAACTCACGACCCTCAGCCTTAGTGCCGCCCACAATGAAGGGCGTGGTGTGGCATATAGGACGGATGTCATTGAAGTGCTTGCATTCTGGTAAGATTAAAAAAAAAATTAAATAAGCAAGTAAAAAGCAAATACTCCATAACGGATTATGAGATATCCTGAGAGATATCCTCCATGTGTGCAGTCACTAATTGTATGCATAAATGTGTGTGTGATGTGCCCAAAAAACTTACCGTATCGAAATTAAAAAGTGGTCAATGTGGGAGAGCTATAAATTACATATTCCGAAAGAGCTGAATTTTTGCAGAGACCTTGGGTAGATTGGGATTGGGATTCGTAGCGCACAACAAAGAATGAAGACAAGAAAGGAAATATGCAAAATTGTTCTTGTAATTTGAATAGGCATATGCTGGGAGCATTGCATGTACATATACGAACATTGCTGTGCCTTAATCAAGAGCAATTACAACAAGTAAAAACGTTGCAGTCGGACGCAACCGACTGCGGAATACTTTGATACCAGTAAAAGAACGGATGGTAAGGAGTCTGCTTGCCGGGTGGTAAACATCGCCAGCTATCATGTTACCACATTTGGTAACTTTAGCTCCAAAACTGTGGAAGATAACTGAACTTCCAAATATAAATGGTGGGAGGCAGAGGTGGGTGTGGCATCCAAATTTTTTAATCAAATGTTTTTAACTGTCACCATCTATATTCATTCCAAGTTTGGTGGCTCTAGCTTAAAAACTGTTAGAGATATAGCCGATTCCGATTTTATAAGGCGTGTGGCTTGGGTGGGCGTGGCATCCAAATTTTTGGTGCAGATCTTTTGTAGATGTCACCATATATCTTCCTACCAAATTTGGTGACTCTAGTTAAAACAAATAAAAACCTTGCAGTCGGACGCAACCGTCTGCGGAATACTTTGATACCAGTAAAAGAACGGATGGTAAGAAGTCTGCTTGCAACGGAGTGGGCCGGGTGCTAATCATCGCCAGCTATCATGTTACCAAATTTTATGACTTCACCTCAAAAACTGTGGAAGATGACTTAACTTCCAAATTTAAAAGGTGGGTGGCAGAGGTGGGCGTGGCATCCAAATTTTTGTTCAAATCTTTTTAATTGTCACCATTTATCTTCCTACCAAGTTTAAAGGCTCTAGCTCAAAAACTCTTAAAGATATAACCGATTCCAATTTTATAAGGCGGGTGGCTTGGGCGGGCGTGGCATTCAAAATTTTGATGCAGATCTTTGGTAGATGTTGCCTTCTATCTTTCTACCGAATTTAGGGGCTCTAGCTTAAAAACTGTAAGAGATATCGAAATTTCCGACTTTAAATGGTGGGCGGCAGAGGTGGGCGTGGCATCCAAAATTTTGATGTAGTTTTTTCAGTGACTAGCTAACTTCGTGCAAAATTTAGCAATTCTAGTTGTAAGAATGTGAGAAATATTTGGTTTTATCGGTTTTAAGTTATCGAATTTATCGATATCCCAGCCCTTAGTGGGCGTGGCAACCCAATCTTGACACTTTGTCTGTCTTGCCTATAGACAAAAGTCTCTAGCTTTACGGGTGTCGAAAAAAGTTGCGTTCATACGGACGGACAGACAGACAGACGGACACCAGCCGGACATTGCACAAAACCAATATACTATGAGACCTTCGGTATCAAAGTATAAAAATGTGAAAACTATAGGCGTTTCCAATTTCATGGAGCAGGGAGGATGGGGGCGGAAGGAGTGGGCGTGGCATCCAAATTTTTGGTGCAGATCTTTTGTAGATGTCACCATATATCTTCCTACCAAATTTGGTGACTCTAGTTCAAACAAATAAAAACCTTGCAGTCGGACGCAACCGTCTGCGGAATACTTTGATACCAGTAAAAGAACGGATGGTAAGAAGTCTGCTTGCAAAGGAGTGGGCCGGGTGCTAATCATCGCCAGCTATCATGTTACCAAATATTATGATTTCACCTCAAAAACTGTGGAAGATGACTTAACTTCCAAATTTAAAAGGTGGGTGGCAGAGGTGGGCGTGGCATCCAAAATTTTGATGTAGTTTTTTCAGTGACTAGCTAACTTCGTGCAAAATTTAGCAATTCTAGTTGTAAGAATGTGAGAAATATTTGGTTTTATCGGTTTTAAGTTATCGAATTTTTCGATATCCCAGCCTCCTAGTGGGCGTGGCAACCCAATCTTGACACTTTATCTGTCTCGCTTATAGACAAACATAATTGCAAAGTTTCAAGTCTCTAGCTTTACGGGTGTCGAAAAAGTTGCGTTCATACGGACGGACAGACAGACAGACGGACACCATGCCGGACATTGCACAAAACCAATATACTATGAGACCTTCGGTATCAAAGTATAAAAATGTGAAAACTATAGGCGTTTCCAATTTCATGGAGCAGGGAGGATGGGGGCGGAAGGAGTGGGCGTGGCATCCAAAATTTTGATGCAGTTTTTCCAGGGATGTGACTAGCTATCTTCGTGCAAAGTTTGGTAACTCTAGCTGTATGAATGTGAGAAATATTTGGTTTTATCGGTTTTCAGTTATCGATTGTATCGATTTCCCAGCCTCCTAGTAGGCGTGGTAACCCAATCTTGACACTTTATCTGTACCGGCTATAGATATACATAATTGCATAGTTTCAAATCTCTAGCATTACGATGGTCGAAAAAATTTGCGTTCATACGGACAGACGGACGGACGGACGGACAGACACCATGACAGACATGGCACAAAACCAATATACTATGAGACCTTCGGTATCAAAGTATAAAAACATATGAGCAGCTAAAGCAATGGGACTGGGAACTTCTGCTCTAACCTCTCAAAACTGACTTAGGCCCAGTTTCTCAATGTCCAGTTAAGGCTGCAGTCAGTTGACTGCGAAATAACTTCGTTGCTCGAGCTATCCGGGAGATAAGCAATTTGGTTTTCTCAAAGCCAAAGTTACCTATCATCGATATATCACTACCGCCTAATGGTTCTGCCAACCTTAACGGACTGTATTTTATTATTTAGGGTATTCAGTAGCTATGCTATGTACGTAAAGTACTAAGTAGTTATTTGATAGCTCTACAACAAATACACAGAAGCATTTTAACTCAGCAAACATGCCTCTGGGTATGTTTGCTACTATTGAGTGTTTGCCAGACTATGTATGAAAACAGCTGTTTTCGAGATTATTGATCTAATGAAATTGGATCACACTGAGCAATTTACTGGTTGTAAAAGCCAGTGAATTTTAAATTAATTAATTTCACACACAAATAATTTTCTTGGAAACCCTTCTCTTATCATTCTGATCAAAAACACAAATCAAATTGTTTTTTAGTCAGCTTAGTTTTGTTTTTTTCATTTTTGTATTGTTAGTTGCTTAATGCAAAATAGTTGTTCATTGCAATTGAACTGTCATCGAATTGGCAAACAGCTCACTTGGCGCAAATCCGACAAAAACGACAAAAGAAACGTAAAAGGTGCACTCACTAGCTACTGTGTGTCAAATATAACACTTTACGCACATAGCATAGCTACTGAATACCCTAATTGTTTTGATGTGTGACTCCCAACATACCTACTCGTTGACAGAGGAAAGCTTCAAATGTGTGTCTATATATGTTTTTGAATTTCTCAACACTGCCATTCTCTACGTTGTCGATACGCGAAATTTAAATTAAAAACTACTATTAACAGTGGCTTTTTCTGACACCGTGCTTTCCGTACCGCCGTGCCTCTAGACTTTGACACGGTAAAACACGGCAATTTTTTATAAGAGGCACGGCACCGCCCAACACGGCAATTTTTTAAAAGGCATGGCCGTCTCTAGAAACGAGGTTTCGAAATAATATGACTCCACTAAGTATATTACTTTTTATACCCCGAACCCATAAAATGGGTAATAAAGTATAATGGTTTTGTGCAAAAGTCTGTAACAGGCAGAAGGAAGCATCTCCGACCCTATAAAGTATATATATTCTTGATCAGCATCAACAGCCGAGTCGATATAGCCATGTCCGTCTGTCCGTCCGTCTGTATGAACGCGTCGATCTCAGAGACTGTAAAAGCTAGAGACTTCAGATTTTCAATATAAGTTCTCCTATACCATAAGCAGAACAAGTTTGTTTCAAATGATCGATAACTATTCTGGTTTCCGACATACACATGTGATCGATTACAAAAAAATATCGAATTTTGAAAATGTTAAAATGGGGGTTGAAATAATGGGTAACGGTAGAACTTTTCTGAAAATTTCATTGAAGTCGGTTTAGAAACAGCAGAGATATCGAAGATCGAAGTTTAGTCACAGATGCATACATACAATGACTGTACGCGTTAAGTATATGGTTTGGGGTATCTCCTAGTCGGGAAATCTCGACTGGAGCCTTCTTACTTGTTATACTTACCTTTCTCAAATGCTCGCGTCTCATCAGTTTTCGTTTGATGTTGCCTATTAAGGGGTAAGGGACAACATACTATGTCTTCAAACTCATTGCAGTACTTAATTTCTTCGCCGATTAGGTGTTGATTATAGAATAAAACAGGGCAATCGGTGGCAGTTAACTCCTTGCATTCACCAGTGCCCCGATCACAAAGTTCACTTCGAGCGCTGATCAAGAGCAGGGAAATGCAAAAGAGCAACACCCCTAGCGCGTGTATAGTGAGCAGCATTGCAAGCACAACTAAAGTGCGCTCGAGTTGAACTACAGCGTTCAAGCTTAGGGATCAGGTTGAGAGAAGCAAAGGCATGTTATGAGCGAGCTAAACTAGTTTGACATGTGCATAATGCAAACAATGAAAACTGCATTTTAATTTATTGCATTTGAAACTATAAATACTAATACAAATACACAGAACTTAACTAATGACGAACAAATGCTTTGTCTGGTTGTCTTCAAGATCAAGATATACTAAACATTACTCGCTCTCTCGCTCTTGTTGCAAACTTCTTAAATTTCCGTTTGGAAACAACCATTGTGAGCGACGCATCTTTTCTAAAATTTGACTTCTATTTGGAAAGTGGTGAGAGATCGAGGGAGGCTACCTTATTAAGTATATCTTGATAGTCTTTGATTAATTGTGACGCATGCCCATGTTTTGCATTTGTTGTTGTTGTTGCTGCTGCTGTTGCATGTGTTGTAAGTACATTTGCTGCTGAGGATTGCCACCGCTGCCCAGTGGAACGCTGGTGGTTGCTGCAATCACAGGCGCTGTTTGTAGTTGCTGGTGCTGTTGCTGTGATTGTTGTTGTAGTTGTTGCGGTTGTAATGAAGATGAGTTAGTGTTTGCAGTTGCATTTGTAATACTGTTTGCATTGCTATCAGAGCTATGAAACAACGATGGGAAATATGTTATATATTAACTTTATTGATTTGCATAATATATGAAAACTGCACCTTTTTTCGTTATGTATATCCTCTAGATTAAGGTGGGTTATGAAGCGCAAACGCATTTGCAGTAGGGGTCGCAGCCTTTTGATGATTGCCTCCGACTCGTTTTTAATTATGTTGCCTACGTGAATGTACTTGATGTGATAGCTAAATAAAAGATATTAATAAAAATATATCTAGACAAATATTATTTAAAATTTTCTTACAGAAAATCGCAAATCTGATCCATATATTCAAGGGGCTTGGGGCCATGCTGCTTGTCCACAGTTTCTAGCATTTCGTACAGGAATATTGCAATGCCCGCGACCGCATTGGGTTTTTCCTGCTCGATGCGCTGCAAAAACGGTCCAAAGACGTGGCACAGGTATAACAATTGGTGCTCAGTGCGCACACATGGCTTAAGCTTCTCTTTAATGTATCTAGTCATAGCAGCTAGTTTAAAGGCACCCATGTGATGGAATACAGCATGTGCCACTGCGAGCACCACAGCATAGCTCTTCTCCAGCATGGCCTCACGCACTGTCTTAAAGTTAAACAGTTCAAAAGCATTAAAGCGATACGTCCAATTGAGCATGTTGGGTGTGTTAAGCATATCCTGCAGGCGGTTGTAAATTGCGCTCCAGTAAGGCTCAGGAAGGGCGGCCAGCACAATGCCCACCGCATTAATATAGCTGTGTATCTCTTTTTGTGGAATTATCGCATACCCGTCGACAATCACATTGATAATGTTGCCAGCAACCACTGATGGCGCTAAGGGCAATCCAAGTAGCTCCACGCAGGTAACATAAAGCGCATGCGTAGGCGCATTGGGAAACTCATTGAAACGCCAGTCGGTTGTGTAGAAGACGTTTTTGCCGCTGATAGCTAAATAAACCACAAGTGTGAGCAAGTCTGGACAGAAAATCAGTGACAATAATACCAGATTACTCACTGTCAGCCAGTCTTCTAATGAGATTCATATAATAGCTTAGCTCGGGCGTCCATAACGTGTCCTGACTCTGCAGGTAGACTTTGTAGGGCTCACTAACGCTCCAGTTGGCCGGACGTATTTCACTAAAAGCGCTTGTTATAGCGCTAACCTGTCATAAACTAAAATATTGTAAACTGTTTATCACATTTCATGCAAAACCTTACCAGCTTCTTTTTAAGTGGCAGCCGATCACGCAGAATACGCTCATAATAATGCAATGTATTATACAAATATGTAATAGGTCGATCTAAAAGCAGAATAAAAGATTCATAAGACATAAAACATACATTGCTTAAGGACTAGCCAAACTAAAAATTTAAGGATTTTAAGATTTTTATAGTGGATCCTATCAATTAAGAAGCGAAATACAAATATTTACAATTCTTATAAATATTTCTTTGTCTGCAACACAACTAAGACGTGTTTCTCATTTAAGTACAACACACTTTCTCTCTAAATAGCATTCGATAATTGATTCATATAATTTATATTAAGAGACAGATAAGGGTAAAAAAAAAATCACTTACCATGAAACTTATAGAGTATGCTCAAGTGGTCCAAAATGATGCCCAGTATTTGGTGCACATTGGGTATTGTCAGCTCAATAAAGCGATGGACAACCACATCGAGCACAGGCAAAAAACGTAGACACACATTGCTGAAGTACACGGGCAGTGGGATTTGCGATGCAGACTCATCAGGTGCAAACTTTTCGGGGTAGCTTTGGTGAAACGATAGATGCTTCTCATGCCTGCAACAAAAGTCAACACATGTGATTTAAGCTAAGGATGGAATGTAAGTGGGTGTACTCACCAATTGCTTTGCTTCCAGTGGTCGGGATTGTTGTCCTTGCAAAATTCCTGAACTCGATTGCGAAGTTCAGAGGCTTTTAGCAGCAACAGCTGAATGATTATCAAACAAACTTGAGCCTCATTGCCCTCATGAGTTCGCAGAGCCAAACAGAGTACCAGGCGGTCGATAGTAACTACATTAAACTTCCAAATCATGTTGTTGATGGTGTCCACGCATTTGTGGATAAAATCGCGGCCATCTGAAGAACTGGCTACTTCAGCGACCAAATAGTCGCAAAACTTGCGCAAATGAGTGGATAAGGCGCGTGCGCTAATGCCCTCTAGTATTCTAGAATTAAAAGTAAGAAGTATTTGAAAATGGTTTAAAGCACAATGTTAGAAAACTCTCACTTGTAAGCCACAGGACTGATGCTCTCCGTTTCCCAAATTATTTTAAAAGCAGGCATAGAAACAGGGGATTTGTGTTAGCTCTTAAAAAGTGGGCAATGATGTCGTTCTCATTGGACATGGATGTCCAATTACGATACTCTTCCTCCACGGACTTTTTAAGCTGCTGCTTGTTTTCAGCCGGGTGATTGTTCTGTGTAAAGTATTCGTTCAAGGCAGGCGGAAAACAGCCGAGCGACTGCAATGGCCACGAATGCGGCGTGTGCTGCATTATGTTGGACAGAAACTCTTTGCACCAGCCGGCCAGCTCATCGCCGCCGCCATGCACGTGCATAGAACGCGCCAGCGTCAAGATGAGCATACGATTTAGCTCCTCGCTCTCATTGGATGCCACACCGCCAGGGGATTTATCATTCAAATGCCGCGAAAACTGTGACTGAAACTCTGCGGAGCCAATGCTGGTAATTAGACGCAAAGCGGTGGACTCAAAGCTACAGAAAAAAATAAGATTAAATAGCTAATTGAGGTTGCGAGAAATGACCAATTTTAAAGTTACCATAGATTCAATTGCATTTTGTTTGTCTGGGGCACAGAAGAAAGCGAATAAAGCAGCGACAGCAACTGGACTCGATAGTGTGTGGGCACATGGTGCAGGCGATAGGAGAACATTTCCATCAATGTGTGCAACATGGCCCAGGCATGATTCTTAAACACCGTTGGCAGTAGCTGAGCTGTAAAATATGTATAAAAATGTAAGAAATGGTATCCGAAAATTTATTTTGAAAGAGCTTTGAAAACTAGCATTTCTGCATTGTAAGTTTTGTCAAATAAGTGTATTTAATGCAAGGTCTTCATCTCGGCAACGGAAAATGCATGTGTGTTATACCTTAAGTAGAGTTGTGGGCATGGAACAGGTGAAAAAAAAACTGCAAGATAATTTAAGCTTGTTATAATATGCTGGCCTAAAAAATGCATTACCTATCTTATTAGTTTTTTTTTTAAACAAAGATTAAGTGCCGAGATAGGTTTCTCAAAGAACTGCATTAAACAGTTATTGGTTGCTTTTATTAAACGCACATCCTCAACACTGAAAATAACTCACTCAGAAAACCCTTGATGCCAAGCGACTCGATTTCAGTGTAGACCAGCAGTCTAGCGTACGTTTCAATAAGAGCAGGCGCCGGTACCAGTGTCTTGCTCTGAGCCTGCTTCAGCATTTGAGTAACAAAGCTGTGAATAAGCGACATTTTGCTGTGTAACGTTAGGCTGTCTAGCACTGAAACGGAATAAGTAACTGCTGGTATTGGGGTGCCATTTGCCGTCTTGGCATTGCCATTCATGGCATCTAGTAAGATGTTCATATGACGCGCAAAGTATTCCCTGATTCGTGGAGTACGCATTGCAGATCAGTATTATGCGAAAATCATTGCCCAATGTGGAATTCATCATGCTATTCGGAGCTACCAGATGCTGTAGAAAGCTGCAATTATTGAAAACTAAAGGATATACTTTTTCATTTAATACATATACATACTCTTGGTGATTCTTCAACGCAATGGGAAGCGGACGTGTTATATTCATGTTCTCCACACGAGCTTTCTTCATTAAATGTATCCAAATGCAAATGGGAGCCATGTGACGCACCAACGAAGACTTGTTGTAGTCCGGTAACTTTAGGGGCTCCTGCTCCGGATAAAGCAGATCAAAGAGTCGAAAGACTGGAAAAAAGTTGGTGATCTGAGTGGAGAGTAAAATTATTATATTAAAACTTTAATGAACAATATGAACAGTTAAGATGACCTACAGGGTTCTTTTGAATGCTGCCCGAGATAAACTGCAACAGAATCCACATTAATTGATCGCGCCCCTTGCGCAGCTCCATCTTTGAAAGCTGCAAATGTACAGTAAATATTTAAAATACATATTTTTAAACGTGCTTCAAGTGCCGTAAGTCAACCTTCTCATGCAGAGCCAGGACAATGTGCATAAAGCTGACAAGTTGAAAGAGCACAAAATAAATCAGCTGAGAGGAGAGATGCAGCCAAACCCATTCGTTGTGCGAGATTTGTTCGTCGGATGCATTAAAACCACTGCCCGCAGTTGCATCATTGGTTTCAGTCATTTCCATAGCATGTATTATCAAATTGACCAGCTGCTCCTCGAGCGCATTGTAGCGCTGCTTCTGATGCTTCTGCAGATTAAGCATGACCGAAACCATTTCGCGTGAGTATGGCTGCTCGAGCACATAGCGCAGAAGCTGTGTCTGATCCTCCAGCAGTTCGGGCTCATAGGGAAGGCTGCCTTTAAAGTTAAATTTTAGGGGTGTTGTGGTCTAACCTCCATGAGTTCATCAAGTGGTCGGCATAGCCAAAATGCTCAACAATAGGCAACATGTTCGCATGGCCAATAATGGATACCATTTGCGCTGTCGTGCGAAACTCTTCGACAAAATCCGTCATTAGCTGATTAAGCTTCCAGTGATAGGGAAATGGGCGCATTATTTCGTTTGCTATAAAATAGGCGGGCAGTAGGCAATTATTACGATCAAATATAAAGCGTATTATTTCCTCTACGGCCAGCAGCTGTGGCAGATACGTGACATTGACATTAAGTGGAAACCATTGGGCCTTGTCGCGGCACGCCTTCATGATCTCGCGCACTCCCTTGTAGTCCACCTGTGCAATGACCTTCTTGATGAGCCGAAAACTCTCGATCCAAAATGTTTTGCGTTCGTAGTCAAGCTTCTCGCAGGACAGCACCTTGTCGCATAGCATTCTATGAATAGACACATACACACTTTAATGTTGATGTTGTCATTTTCAAATGGATGATTTACCTCGCTGTTATAAGATGTGCATCTACCAACTTGGGCAACGCTCCCATAAGCACTTGCATGTGATAGCTTGGCGCCTCTGCAGTACGCAACAGATATAAGCGCAGGACCTGCTCGCGGTTTTCCACATTGCCAAATCCGGTTACTTTAATAAAACAAAATTAATATAATGTGTTAGAAATATACACAGTATTAATATATAGTAGCTTTTAAATGTACTTACTTAAACTCTTTGTAAAATTGGTGGATTTATCGTCGTCCGACTTAAAAACAATGACGCTTACAAAGGCTTCGTCTATGGAGTCCACTTTCTGTGTGAAACATTGCGTTAGTACGCTAATTGACAGAGTCTGCTTTGTAAGCTCTTACCAAGAAGTCGTTAACGGCGTCTATAATTTGCGTATCCATTTTGTTGTTTAACAATTATGCATCTTCACAAACTTTAGCAATACTTTTCTGTAGGCCGGCCGGCTGGCAACTAGTAAACTATCGACTATAATAGCTCGATAAGTATCGATATTATTTGTTGTGTTTTACCAATATATCGATATTTCTGCTTTAATTATAATTGGCGCCAACTACCATTCGGCAACCACCATCTCGTAATCTAAACAAGATATCAATAAAATACAAATTATTTTTTGACTCAGTTTAACGCAAATATTAAATGAAATATTTTTCACTTAGTTTTTGATATATGCGCTCCAGTGGGTTTTATACGAAATGCTTCTTTACGGACTGTAAAAAAATTACAGTTGCATTTTGTTTAACATTTCCACAACGATTAGCTGCAAATGATATATTTCAAAGTTATTTCATGTGAGGCAACCGGTTATGAGTTGAACAGCTCTTCTCAGAATGCTTTAGTAGACGCAGCACAGTGGGAACAGAAAACTAAACAAGTATCGATACTTCGATGCTTAAAAAAACCATTTGTTGTGAAGCCACATCAGCCATTGTTGTTTGCTGTTGCATTTTTATTGAGACATCAGCTGTTTCCAGTTGTTGTTTGAAAACTAATTGACAATTATGAAGAAGGTGTTAGTTACGGGCGGTACTGGTCTTGTAGGCAAAGCTTTGCAAGCTGTTATTACAGATGACCCGCCAATCGATGAGGAATGGGTCTTTAGCGGCTCCAAAGATGCAGATTTAACGTAAGTACTTTTCGTTTGTAACACAATATGCATTTTCATATTACAAACATATACAAAATATAGGAATTTAGCTGCCACGCGGGCCCTCTTCCAAAAGGTAAAGCCAACGCATGTGATACACTTAGCTGCCATGGTCGGTGGCCTATTTCACAACATGAATAACAACCTGGATTTCTTAGTAAGTAGGCATAGTAAGAAGTCGTTGCAGCTGTTTGTGCTGACTAAAAGTGATTTCCTTTTAATTTCAGCGCAACAACATATTGATCAACGATAATGTGTTGCAAACAGCACATGAACTGGGCTGCAATAAAGTTGTCTCCTGCTTATCCACATGCATATTTCCAGACAAGACCGGCTACCCGATCGACGAAACAATGGTGCACAATGGACCGCCACATACTTCAAACTATGGCTACTCCTACGCAAAGCGTTTGATAGACATACAGAATCATGCTTATCACGACAAGTATGGCCACTTGTACACATCTGTGATACCATGCAACATATTTGGTCCACAACGACAACTACAAGCCCGATGTAAGCCACGTTATCCCGGGCATGATCAATCGAATGCACAAGCTGTGCATTGAGGAGCAGGAGACTGACGAGAGCGAGAAGATCTTTGCAATCTATGGCAGCGGTAAGCCTTTGCGTCAGTTTATCTACTCAATGGACTTGGCCAAGCTGATGGTTTGGGTGCTGAGGCACTATAACAGCGTTGAACCTATAATTCTGAGTGTTGATGAGACGTCGGAGGTGACAATCTATGAGGTGGCTGAAGCCATAGCCAAGGCATTTAACTTTAAGGTATTAAATGTTAAAAGTAAATAATTTTGCCACATCATACTAATATACACAACCGATCATATCTTACAGGGAAAACTGGTCTGTAATACTAGCAAAGCAGATGGACAATACAGAAAAACGGCATCCAATGCAAAGCTACGGATGCTTTTGCCAGATTTTAAGTTTACAGACTTTGAGGAAGCAATTAAAACTTCTGTGTTTTGGTATAAGGCTAATTATGATCAGGCAAGAATCTGAATACAATTCAAATTTAATTGTGATTTTTGTTAACAAAATAAAATAGAAAAGATATTTACGCATTTATATATTTTTATAAAATATATTTATCTTTATATATATATATATATATATTGCGTTCCATTTTGTGCATGTTCACTGATGAAACATGAGTTAGGTTGTGAATTGTGGAAATAAGTTATAAACAAAGTGACACACGAATCATCCGCAGTTCTAAATACATAGGCTTTTGAAACGAACCCCCCATTGCTCGATTGGAATTCTGTACTACACCGACGATTCAAAGGAGATTTCTAGTATGTGTACAGTAATTTTTCTTTATTTAATAATTAAATAAAAAGCTATATTTAGATGCATAGACACATAAAACAACATGTTTAACATATAACAAATGCATAAACATATGTATATGATTAGTGACCGATACAGGAAAAGGTTTAAATAACGGAAAGTATCGGGATCTGGTGCGCTTATATGTGAAAAGGTGCACAGCTCTAAGGGTCGACTAACCTAGGTACGCGTAGTAAATGTAAAAAAATAAAAAAATCTATATTTGTATAATCTCAATTGTTCTTAAGGGACAGTTCGTCATTGTTTTATTGCGGAATATATGAGTGCTTGGATATATTGCAAGGATTTGTTCGTTCGTATTTTGCTTGTCCATAAAACCTAGACTTATTATTAAATATATGTATATTTTACAACTTGCTGCACTTCGCTATACCATTAAAATACAACAGTAGACACAATGTTCTCTTCACTTATTTGAACTAATACAGAAATAGTTTTAAAAAAGACTTGCTGGTATTTTAAATACAAGTGTCAATTCTAAATAAAAATGGCTCTTGTCATGAATAAATTAAAAAGTTAGTTGAATGTGGGGTCGATGGCGGAGATGTGGTTTTCTGCTGCTAGTGGTGCTTGAGGATAGATAGATAGATAGATATAAATTTAAAAGACTGTTAACAGCAGTGCAAAGTTGGCTAAATTAAAAATAGTTCAACTAAAATAATTGTGTTTTTCCAATAATTATATTCAGCTGTCGTCTGATGAATTAATTGATTGATCATCATTATCATTTGAGTGGTTGGCTGAGTCGTTGCGCTCTAGAAGCGTTTTAGGAGCAGCGGCTTGCTACGATCTGCAAATGCCTGATTAATCCATTTGATGTCGGGCTTGGAGAAGCGCACCGATTGATTCTCGCCGCAGTTCGACTCTGTACTGTAAATGCCCTTGAGCTTGACATTGGAGCCACTGCCGCAGGCCAGCGCGCTGCCCGCATCGAATTCACACGAATCGAATTTTGTGGCACTGCATACGCTCGTTCCATCGGCACCACAATCACTGCGCGCTTGTGTTGCGGTGTCAGTCACATGCATGATGGCACCCTCCTCGTGAACTATGCGTTAAGAATGGAATGGAATGGATTACATAGTTCTTTACAATGATATCTTTGCATGTTGCTTACTTGAAAGCGCCTGCTTGCCCCAGCCGGTTGTCACACAGCGCTCCGATGCTCCAGGATCCTCGTCGCTAATGCAGATGGGCTGAATGTGAGTGGCGAACTCAAAACGTTTGTCCAAACGGATTATAGCCATGTCATTTGAGCGGGTCGACGGGTTGTACGTCGGATGAACATCGATGGTTTTTGCTCCCACTAGCTGGAATGGCAGTGGCTCGTTGGTACTGCCCAGCTCCCATTCGCCAGCTTTAATGCGCACATCGTTTATTGGCACGCTACATCATAAAAAAATATGTATAATCTTTCAATTTCATGTACGGTTTTAGCCTTAACTTACCCATCCACACAGCTAGCCGAGGTTAGCACGAATTCGTCGCCAATTATGGCACCACCGCAGAGCAGAGATTTGCTAGACTCGCGGAGAACCATTGCTTGCCATGGGATCTCAGCAAAGTTCGCATCAATATCCTTTACACCTGTTGGCTTGGTGCTATAAGAAGAAATAAAACATTTTTCAATAAGACAAGAGAATATTTTAACCAAATGTACAAACTACTTTAGGTATTTAGCAATTGAATTTCCTTCATATAAATAGCAAGCTTTGAAAGCATTTTCTTTTAACTGACTTTATAAAAGGAGGAGGTCATCAATTCGTCTGTATTTTTTTTAGTCTTATGTGTGTTAAAGCTGGTGCTTCCCGTGTGGTCCCTTACTAGTCTTATTTTTGGTTTTTAGTTTACTTTTAGCGGTTTTTTTTTTTTTTTGTTAAAAATCATCTTTTTTAGGTTTGCAGTCTCGAAGAGAAAAAGTTTGTTTTTAGTATACCCGGAAAAAATCGACTTGGTTGCAAGAAATTAGAAAAAATAATAAACGAAATAAGTGAAGCTGCCAGTGTGATGCCATCTAGTTTTAACTATTTCTTAGATCAAGATTTTTCTGCATTAAAATAGACATTTCCGCATGTTCAAATTCTTCCTTTTAAGTATTCATGACACAGAAAGCTTAAACGTAGTAAATAATAAATCAGAACAGGAAATATGTTGACGTACCGCTTGTTGCGAGTGGCACAGACACCAGCTAGATTCACGGGCCAGGGATCAACGTAGTTGGGATCACGACAGCACTTGCCGGGAGCACCGCTCTCGGGCACCAGGCAATCGGTGAGTGGGACACGGAAGGCGATCTCCATGGGACTTAGCTGAAGGGGCGTCTCGCTGAGCACGCCGATGGCATTACAGTAGTTCTCCGGGGTGCAGACAAGTGCTGAGGCACACTTGGCGTAATGCTTGGGTAGTTCGCCGGCCTGTGGTGTCGGGAAGATCTGGGGGGAAAGTTGATCCTCGCCGCGGTAGATGGGCTTCTCGTTCGATGGTTGTGGCACTCGGTCCGGCTCATAGCGTGGTGGCTGGGTAGGACGCGGTTCACGGTGGGGAATCTCGTTTGCGGAGACTGGAGGCAGGTACTCATTGGTGGGGCGACGAGTGGATGGTGCTGTTGGCTGTGGCCGGTACACGGACTGCGTGGGCGCGGGCTGAGTAGGCTGCGGCCGGTAGGATTGCTGTGTGGGTTGAGGGCGTATGGGTTGGGGGGCACGCGTCTGCGTCGGCTGAGGCTGATAGACGGGACGACGAGTAGTTTGCGGTGGCAGATACTCATTGGTGGGCCCCGGAGCGGGCGCTGTAGTTGGCTGCGGACGATAGGCGGGCTGGGTGACACGCACTGCGGGCACAGTGGGATTGGTTGGCAGCGGGAAGTTCTTCTCGGGCAGATTAAAGATGTAGCCGTCTTCGGTAAGAGTAGTCGATGGCATGCGACAGCAAACTTCCGGAGCATAGCAACTGTTTGGCTAAAATAGAAATGAAAAGGTTAAGATTATTTATGTTGCAGCCAATAAAATTAATACGGAGATAAACATAAAGCGTTGCCAAAAATTTAAATGCAATCACGTTAAGCAACACTTGAACTTGCAACCCGTTCATTGAAGCGGTCAATCTTGGGTAAAAGGCCCAAATTACCCTATAAGCTTCAAATATTAAACATTACCTTTAGCTACCAAAACTCAAACTGTGCGCATATCCAAGTTTCGATTGGCATATTAATCAATATTTCCATTTCTCCTGTATATATTGCTAGTCGGCCATGCGTCATGCTTCGTCACTAGCTTGCGCTACCGCCCACTATGATTACCGCCATTAACAGAACACCAAACACTAATGTCAGAATTTGCAAACAAAATAACAATTTCGAAAACAATGCTTTTTTCCGTCGCATTGCTTACGCAATCGCAATGCTCATATTCAAACCGCCCACAAAAGAATTAAATTAGGTATTCTGCACACAGATTCGAATTTGAATAGATCCCAAGACAGCGCAGTTCACCTCAACTGTTCACACGGCCGACACAACGTTGGCGACCTTCTATATTACTGTCTCGCGCAATTTGTAACTCATAATTTAGAGGCAGACAAACGGCAGCTGCTACCGCGGGCGTGCGAATTCAAGTGTGTATTATAAAAAACTGCCGACGACAAAGAGGAAAACAAAGTAGGAAGGTGTTGATTAAACTTCCGATTTCAATATCCCTAGTGTTTTTCAAACTGTTTCATCAAATATTTTTACGAATTTTAACTGTTTTTTCTATAGTTTCCAAATCAATTTCCAGGTTTTTATTGTACATCGAAAATTGAAAGAGCTATCGATAAATTAAAATAAACTTGTACTGCCTATGTTGTAGGAGTTTCTTTTTTCAAATCAGAATGTTTTTGATGCTGATGAAAATCACGTGATATTTATAGACAATACAGTACTTCCAAAAAATATGTATTCAGGAGTACACCTCGTCAATTGACATGGAGCAGTTATATGAGCATGTGTAATCAGCATTCGCTTTTTCCTTAGTCGACCTCCCACTAGGGAGGGCTTGATGTCGAGCAGCCGATCAAAAAACAAAGCAAAGTGCACCTCAGTTATTATAATTAACTACTAATGCTCATGTTTTTGTCCATTGGGCATACTAAAGGCCGTTTGGCCTAAATATTATAAGCTATCGTTGTTGCGGTTGTCCTTCACTTGGCTGCCTTAATTTTTTGTCGTTATCGTTAGTTGGTCAACTGGTATAATTTTCATTAATTAAGCGTTAATCAAATATCGACTTAATGTAGATATCTTTCATTGGCCACTGAGCATTAAGTTTTATGTAATACATGTTATTATTATGGCTGCTGCGTTGCCATCAGAAAAACCAGTAAGGCGCTTTAATCAAAGATTTCGACTAAAAAATACCCTGTAGCCAGCTCTAACATACCTACTGGATGTTTCGTTGACACAAGCTTTTAACTAAATGTCGCCTAGTAGTTGAAACTCAATCACTATATTCATTAAGGAGTATAGCTTTCCAGTAAAACAGTCAAAAATACGGTTTTTGTTTTGACTATTTATAGTTTCGTTTCTGCCTATTAAATAATAATAAAAAAAAAGAGTCACAACACTAACAATGCAAAACTGGCATAATTTGTTGTTGTGGTTGATCAATTACGAGCAGCAGGCAGCAGACAGCCCTCAGCTTCCACCTGATTGCCGATTAAGTCGCGTCTCTTGCCCTCTTGCGTATGATCAATCATTTTGCAGTTTCGAGATAAAAACAATGACAACAACAACAGCAACAACAACAACAACAACAGCATACCGATGCTACTTGTACAGCCGACAGCTAATATATGTAATCTCTAGCAACAACAATGACGTTAAAATGCTTTTAATAAATTTTGTTGGCCATACAGCATGTTGTATGTTGGTGTTGTTGTTTTGCCTGTCTCGTTTGTGGTCCGCTGCAATCTGTTAATAATGTTGCAATTACAATAAGTACACACATATATGAAATTTTATAAAATTATGTTTAATGTCATTGCTAAGCAAGGCTGTCCACGCAACCGAAACAGCTGTCCAGTGCCAATAACAAATAACTTGGTCCTCTGGCGAATTGTAATCAAAATGTGATTTAGGTTGAAACATTTTGCCAAGCACTTCCCTTACAGTACAATAAGGCTTGAGATAAAGTCTGAGCTTGCAGAGTAAAAAGAAATAATAAATATCCCTAACTTAGTAATGAGGATGAGGATCGATTAGGATATTAGGTGTTTCTAGACCAATCAATATCTTCCAAGCAATACGTTCTGAAACAAGGGGTACATCTGGAGAAATCTAGATATTATTGTTATCGAGACCAATTTTATATTGGATACGGGATAAGTATGCCTAGGAATATGGGAAGATTGACGTGTTCATTTAAACAGGTAGACGGACATACACATAATGGGATCGGAATTACATAACAATTACATTAAATCACAATATCTATAGTTTCCAGCTAATCGAAATTAATGCTTAAAATTTGAGCTACGCCCAACCCCATTCTCACCTTAGTAAGCAGATTTCCTAACACCTGTTTTTAACTGGTACTATAATTGTGTTAGGGTATTTGGCAGTCGCTTGCATTCATGTCAGCTTTATTGTGGCAAACACCTCAGTATTTAATGCCCACATCTGCAGTTTAATATTTTGTTTCGTTGTTGGCATTGGCTGTTTATGCACACATTTGGAATTTGTGTTTTGTTGTGTTTCGCCATCTAGAAGTAGCCAGCAATATAATAAGTTTGTGCCTTGAGTCTTTCGCTTATGCCTCGTCTTCTAAGCCATAAATAATGAATGTATGTAAAACTGCCTTTTTTATGGCACAGGCCAGCTATATAATTAAATAATCCATAGAGCTGGAAGTGTTATATGTAACATACACTTAAAGGCGCATATCTATAGCTGAAATCGTTGATAATATTATGCATGCATTCGCAGCTTAAGACATACCAACACCAAACACTAATACATAAACCTAATAGCCACAAATTGTTAAATGCTGTCGCCGACTGCGTCGCAGTGTCCGGCTATCGGCCTAGACCTTGAAGTTGTCATCATCATGATCATTATAACTATTGCTGGAGTTTTGTTTGTTTATTTGTTTTCTGTTTTGTTGTTTTTTTTTTTTGCGTTTTGTCTTACGGCTCTTTTGGCTCTTCACCAAGACAGTTTCCACCCACTTACATTACTGTCTGTAAACACAGTAAATAATAAAAAATTACTAAGAAATTTTTTTTTGTTAATACGATATGTAAAATGTCAGTAAACAAGGTTTATGCAAAGTTTAAAATTTGTCAAAGTTGCAAGTGTTAAACCGGCTTGTGAAAAAGAAAACAACAGCATTTCGGTTTACATAAATAACATGGAACTGGGGGAAAAAAAGGGAAAACAAAAAAATTGAGTTCACGCAATGCGGCATGTTACAAAATGTAAAACATGTAAATTGCACAGCAGCTTAAATGATAAATGACTGCAATGTAAATACGCGCCATAATCATCTATATAATTATATGCATGATATTATACTAAAGTTGACAGTGTCAAAGTCGATCAGGTCGGTTGACCAGTTTGAAATTCGGGATCCATTAAAGTGGATAAAAGGAAAACAAATAAATACATAGTGTAAAGGGAGCGTTATCAATCAGTGAGTGGGGCAAATGCTGATGCTCGCATGTGGCATGTGGCATGTAAACATTAATTGATCAGATATCCACAGTACAACTACACCGACCGAAGAATCAAAGATGAGACTGAGAGTTACGATTGTGGGGCTAGGCCGCATTTTGGCCTCTTTCAAGGCTTCGTCGCTCGGCGCAAGGCGAAATTGTGTCGGGACAGTGAGGGTTGCCAGCCAATCAGCCATTCCACACACAAGCCGAACGACCTTGCAATATTGCATTCCGCGCATTTTTCACTGCTAAGCTACTTAAGTTATTTTTGCCTCTTTGCACTCTTGTAAATTAGGGATACACTGCGGCAACTGGTTCGTCTTTACATACACACACACAGCTGTTGCCGCTTGTTGCTTGTTGTCCCTAGCGTGCATTTTGTAGCATGCCACGCAATTGGCGTCAATGCCTGCATAACTTAACGAGTTTGAGCCACCTATTTGTGCCTGCTCGCCGCCAGCTGCTGACGCTGTTAAGTCGAGGCAAATTATGAGACTGTGGCCCACCGAAATGAGAAGTCACAAAATACAAAATACATACGAAAACAAAATAATAATAATAAAGGGAAATAAGAAAACATCAACTAGCTGAAACGATTTCAGTTATGTATATGTACATAAGTGCGTGGTTGCAACTGCTGCAGCAGCGTCTGCAACATTATTCACTTGCTGTGATGATTTTTTCGTGCTTTCGTTTTTTCGTGCAACAATTGGCAACAAGCAACCAGAGCTGTACAGCAGTTGAATATGCAACTGACCCGTTTTGTTGGGGATTGCATGTAAACAAATTATGCAATTGCAATGCCAGCCACAAAGCACTAGGTCTGAATAAATCGTGAAGAAAGGTCGTTCCATCCTGGGCTCTTAGTATGTGAGTCTCTCTTTCTCTCCCTCTCCCTCCCTCTCTCTCTGTTTCTCGTTTATCTCACAATTTTCTGGCTGGCAAGTGTTCTGGTAGGCAGTGATTTAACACTTTTTTTTTTGCCTTAAATGCATTTCACGAACATTACTTGTGGGTTCAACTGCATTCCATTTCCTTGACGGTATCAAGTTCGCTGCCTGAGTCTTTCGTTTTGACATTGCCACTGACAACAGCGGCTTACTTGAACCCGGGCAATGTCATTGCTATACGATGTATGCCAGATACATTTTTACTGTGTGTTTGTCTCTTGCAGCGAAACTCAAACAAAAATAATAATATCTGCTGTATATATATAAATATCTATATTCAAAGCCAGTTTAGTGGATGGGTTTAAAGATTTAACGAAAAATAAATAAATTAACAAAGTTGTAAAATTTGTGATACATAGGTTCATTATCTATGATTGATGGGAATGATAAAATTAGAGAGGGTGGGCGGAGTTATCAACTACACTCTTATATAGATTTTTCATGAGTCTATTCGAAGTTTCATAGCGTCGTCTAGGAATTGAACCTGAGTCATCTTAAACCCGAGGCGAATGCTTTAGATTTTGAGTTATTCCCCAAAGAAATCCCCCCACCGACACATCAATGATTTCATTTGATATTTTATATTTGATAATTCTATAAAATATACCGCAAATGTAAAAAGCAGAATGGATTTAATAAAAATCTAACGATTTGAAATATAAGTAAAGTCTGATCAAGTTAAAATTACTCTTAAATACCTCATTCTATGCATTAAACATTTCAAGACAAAACAGAACACACTAGATAAATTCTACAATACCATATTATTCTCTTGGATTATTCAGTCTTACCTACGAAGGGTTAACTAAACCACATTATGTTGACTTATCTCATCAAGTTTTCCTCTCTGGCATGACAAATCAAAATTCAATACGAGATGGCAAACAAAAACAACATACATAGATCAAAGTTTGAGCGCAATTTGAATTAAGTTACAGCAATCTACAAAAATCAACATAAACAAAAACCAGCAATAACAATAGTAGGTTTTGTCTGAAAATGTAAACTAATTGTGTGCTAATAAGCTGCATCTTGAAGTGTTTGTTGTTGTTCTAGTTACAGTTTTGATTGCTTGAGAAAGATTGCTGCAGTAATATATGAAACGCTTTGTTTTCAGGGCATCTCATCATTGGCACATCCGAAATGCGGCTGTATGCAGTTGGTCGGGGCTTTTTTTTCAAATGGTTTTTGTAACTTCTGTGACGCTCAGACAAATCTTCGATGTTGCTCAATTTGAGCCAGTTAAACGGTCTTTGGCCTGACAAATGTCTTATTGCCACTACTTACCCCTTGCTTTTTAACATAGTTGATGGCGCTGATTTCACCATTCCGACAATCTTGCGGCGCTACACAATCAGAATCACGTGGACAAGTGGAGTACGGCGTAGGCGTTGTTGTTGTTGTCGTTGTCGTCCTCCTAGTTGTGGTCGTGATTGGCGCTGGGCGATAGGTGCAGCAAACGTTTGATTCTGGATTGCAGTTCTACAAAACAAAAAACAAAAATATCTCAAAATATTACGAAAGTTTTGTCTTGTGTCGCTACTGAAAGCTTTTTTGAGGTCCAAAGATCGATTGTCATCCATACACAACAAGTGTCAATCGTAGTAACCCAAAAAAAGCTAGTTAGAAGGCCCGAGAAAAAATAATTTGCAAATGCTCTAGCTCTTTTTCCATATCATGTTTAGGGTATAAAATCAAAAGCTGTTCCGGCTTTTTCATCCTTTTTAGTCTTTTCAAAATACACTATATCTAACGAGGCAACAAATTTTTTTTTGAGAATTTAACTGTGCGCTGAAAAGGTATCGTTAAAAAAAATATACCAAATACAAGGTAACTAAATGCAATTACAAGAACTGTTGTTACAATCCAACACAATATAAGTGCTGCCCTCCTGTGGGTATAGCATTCTGAGTGCTGGGGGTCAATGGATGACCGATGCATTTGAAATACGAGCGTGCGCCGTCAATGAAACGTGCATGCAACCAACACACAGTGACACTTCTTGCTGGCCTGTTGACTTGTCGCATAATTAATCAGTGTGTTTAGTAATCGCTGCGTACTTGACCATAAAGTTGCCACTTGTTGGCATCGGCATTAATCAAGTGGCCTAAACGATCGTCACTGCGGCTGCTGCTGCTGCTGCCACAGCAATTGTTGACGTTGTTAGCTTAGTTGCCTTTGGCAAAAGGTCAGCAAGGCGGCCATTGCAGTTGCATAAATGATGTGTTAAAATAATGTCCAAGCAAATGCCGCCCATACAATATGCAATTCTGATGCTTTTTCTAGCTGAGTGTTAAGATTTTTTGCGCATTGCTGGCATTGCAGCATTTGCATTGAACTTTGCCGTCTTTATTTAGCGGTTTATGAGGTTTTTCTTAACAACACCTCTACGCTGGCTAATTTCTTTTATCTTGAGACAACAGTCCGTTCAGCTGGCATTTGGACAATTGCAAATTAATAATAATAATCGCGATATCTGGCTACGGGCCAAAAGTTAAATAATGGCCAAGGTGCTTCGGCTTGTAATTTGTTCTTTTTTTTTTTTTTTTGTAGCTCTCAGTTGTATCACGGTAGCCTTAGGCGTGCTTTTGACGTCCATGCAAATCAATTAGCTTGGCAATGCGACGTCTTAAGATGGAGCCATTAATCTTTATTATGCAATTCATTCATTATCAAACTTATTTCCTAGACTGACAAAACCAGTTCACTTCTCAATTGTATTACGCTTTATAAATAGTATATTCCTTTTCAGGTCTTTTAATCAATCTTGCAGTCTGTATCACGTTTTAAAATTTCTTAAAAAACGCCCGGCAACGATTTAAAATAATAATTATTAATTCAACGACCTTGGATAATAAATCGGATCGCTGTGTGTGTGGGTGTTTGTGTGTGTACGCACATTCAGATTGTCAATCTGAGTCGGAATCTCAAAGAAATTCTTACCAATCTGTCACTGACAGTATCTGAATAATCAGTTATCAACAGAATTTCCCTTCAAGAAGTGAGATTTTTCTTTTATACGATGAAAATAGATAGAAAATTCTAAGGTGATTGGAACCTCAGATCTCAACTCTCGTTATTGAGGCGGGTACCTAACCTGTGGAGCTAATTCCAAACACACTTCGGCCGCAGTCAACTTTAATGTAAAACTAACCAGATTCGGCTTAGCTTATTTTGCATATTGATGTTGACATAATTGGCATAATCGTGTTACATAAGAGTTGGATTTGCAAAAAAGGTTTTTAATACGCACTGTGTAGCCGTCTATATTCATTATATTTTCAAAGATTTTTACAGATGATTACTTTTCTGTCTATTGTTTAAAAGAGTTATCAATAATATGAAACAAAATTGACCTGTGCGTTGAACACACAATCTCAAAGGTGAAAAGAATCAATCAACAAAATGCCTCTATTATATCAAATACAACAATGTCAGTTTCCGGGATAGCTTCATTATGTTAATTGCGCGCGTGTTAACGCTGAGAAAAGATTCTAAACTAAGCTATGAACTATTCTCGTCAAACCGGATGAGAAGCTTAGTTCAGCTCGTAGTATTATATATGATAAGTTTTGAGGCAGAAGCTGTTAAGCTTTTAAACAAATGAAAAATGCGGCTCTTTTGACGTAAAACCAAACAACGTTTTAATAAAGAATTAAAATAGCGCAACTCGATAAAATTACACTAGAGAATTTCAAGTTGGAAACTTATAACAATTAAAAACTTTAAAGAAATTATAAGAAAGCAAACAATCGCTGTAAGCGCTTTATTCTGCGTGTTTTCGAATTTTGATAGGTAGAGTCTAGGGTTTCTAGGGTGTCTCCTAGTCGGCGTTGTTTATGCATGTATATTTGATTTTAAGAGATTGTGTGCTCAATTATTTCTCAAAATATTGAAAAAATTCACATGAATATGTATGTGGTGTGTACATGCTTTGATAATTGATTTAAAATTTCCAAAACGTAATGTGCTAGCACAGTGCGCGCTCGATAACGTAAATGCTCTGAAAGGTGAAACGTAAAGAGTCTGCATGAAAAGAAAGAGATTTAGAAGGGAGGGGCTTGGGGGTGGCAGAGTTGAATGCGGCCTTCGAAAATTGTTTTATGCAGATCTTTGGACGCCGTCAAAAAGCTTTGAAGTGATTTAATTATTTTTTTTTAGTGCTCGAAGTTCAAAGCTGTGGGAGATACGGGCTGACAGGCGGAAGGGTTGGACTCGGCATCAACATTTTGTATGCAGTAATTTAAGGGTCGCCACTGACAATAATTTGCCACAATTTTGTTATAGTTCATATATGTCAAGTTTGAATAACAATTCGCAGAACTTAGAGAAGAGAGAAAGATACAAGCTTCCAACCGCAAAAGCGATTTACCTCAAAACGGGAAAAAACCGAAGATTAAAGCGAAACTAGCTAGTTTACTATGTCAAAGTCAAGCTTACACAAAGTTGTTTACGACCCACCTAATTGGGATGATTCAAAGTATTCTAACAGACTCCCACGTTCTGAGTGTTTTTGTCATGATATTTCCTATTGTTCATCAAAAACTGGTCAACATTTGGCTATTTTTGTTACAGTTCAATTTTAGATTTGTCCATACATATTGACAGCTTAAGGTTAACTAATGACCAGTTCATTTAATTTAACTACTAATTAAAGCTAAGCTTTAATCCACACCAGTCAATTAATCTCAGCAGTCAACAGCTCGGAGCTATTAGTCGCACTTATTATTAACATTCTATCTCTTTATTTCCAGGTTCATTGCTCTGAGCCACTGACCATATTTGAACAGCTAAGCTGGGTTGAGCTGCCCATTTTGGCGTGCATTAAATTAAGCTTATATGTAAAGCTACGGACAATCAGTATATTTCAAAGCTAATGCGGGCTCTACACAAAATGCTCCAAGAAGTTATATATTAAATCAAACAAAACAAGTTAGATCATCGCAGTTGTACAGAACAGGCAACAAAGTATTCCGATACAGGTATAATATATAATGGGGGTCGGTAGTAGGTTGGTGCGTCTCAAACAAAAACCGATCCAAAAGTAACAGTAACATTTTTTTTTTTTTTTAAATAATTTTGGAAAGTTGTTAAAGTAATCGTTTAGATAAAATTTTTGTTCTGAAATCTATAACTATTCCTTTGATCAGGCTTGCCAAAACAAAGGTTTCATGTAATGTTTTGTATTATGGAGAAACAATTAACAACTGACAATTAGAAAAACAAATTGAAATTAAATGAGAGCCATTAAGGCATAAGTTTCGAGTACTGGTTCCGGCTTATATCGGTTCTGTACCGAGAACAAAAACTTTTAAGTCAAGTTTTAAGTTGGTAGCAACTGCGTCGAATGGAAAAAAAAATTTAACTCAGAACCGAAACCGTACCGATGTTTTGGTTCTGGTATTTAAACTAGTACAAAATTATATTGATTTCCGGTTCCGGCTCTCAGGGCCTTTAAGAATATCGGCTCCGGTACAGGTACCGGTGGTAAATCATTTGAATTGGTTCTTTGCGGCTCTGCGTTCCGATTCTTATTTCGTTTTGTACCCTGCTAAAAAAGAGTTGAAAAGCTATGCTTACTAGCGTATGAAAGCATACGCGATGTTCAAGACGCGGACATAAAAAAGCTTTTACAAGTTGCAGCTTCTGAGAACCAAACGGATTTGGTTTGCACACAAGACAAGAATACAAATTAAATTATAGCGCGTTGAGTGTTTATTAACCAATTGCTACGAAACAAGGGCTGAGAGCTGTAGAATAGTGGACAATAATGAGGGTAATAAATGTAATTTGTTGACCTTTAGGGAAGGTTAAGAACTAAGGTTTAAATATTATTACCCTAGCCTAGGGCCATTAAAGATTGAGATACTGTTGTGAATGTATTCAAATTTGAGAATAACCAACGCCCGTAACATACATTTCAGCAAGCTTGTAAGGCGATTATGATGTTTCGAAACTTAAATTATTCAAATGCAGAATCGTAGAAAATAAGTCAGTTTAAAATAAAACTACTAAAAATTTCTAAAAAGTCTCTATCATGCAGTTTATGCTTTTGCACATTCAGCGGATTGCTTGCTAGGCAATTAGTTTATGCCAACTAATTCTTATTTGCTTATGTAATTAAGTTTGCCATCAATAAAATTGTTGTTGTCAATTGAAGTTACCAAACGTGTCGTCGCTGGTCATTAGGTCAAATGTGCACTTGAGGCGCAGTCGACGACGACGACGCGGCATCAAACACTTAGCATACATGCATAGATCGGCTTCAAAATTTTTTAATTAAAATGCATAATTCTGCTTGGTTTTGCAATGGAAGCGCGTGATAAAAAACATTTTTCATGCAGCCCACACTTTTACACACACACACACCAAAATCAAATCCTATCTACGTACGTACGTATGTATGTATGTCAGGCAACTCAGAAAAATTGGGGAATTTTGACGACAACCACAACGTTTGTCATTAACATAAATTTCTTCTGGAAAGCAACGATAAAACATGAAATTTATTTCACTCGGCCCTCTTTTTTTTTGAGAACTGTCTAGTTGGCTTATAACTGTATCTGTGCCAACAACAATAAAACAATACAGATCAGATCTGGCTAATTAAGCACATTGCAATAAATTCAATATTATCCAGACCGTAGACAGGATGCTCAATTTGGAGCTGTTGTTGGCCAGCTTGTTGTTGCTACCCGATTAACCGCGCCACAATCCGATCGATGAGCATTATGCAATGCTTGACTTACCTGAATCTTGGGCAGCTGCTGGCTGAAGTAGCCATTTTGGCACTGATCCTGGCGCACACACTGCTGTCCATTGTTACACTTAAGCTGCTCCAGCGGTGGCAGATATGTTGGAGCCTGGAACGGCGCTGCCTGCCTGCTAATCACCGCATGATGCAGGAAGACATTCGATGCCGGATTGACCGAGAAGTGCGTTTCAGGCTGCACTTTGATGTCGTTCTGGTATTGGCCATTGAGGAACATGTTGCCCTGATAGCTGGCATTGGCGTTGCCGTACATTGCCAGCAGGAGTGGCAGCACCACCACAGCAAGCGAGCTTCGAAACCGTGACATGGCGTTTATTTCTTAATTCCAAACAATTGTGTTTTCTGTAAAAAGGTTATTTTAAATTTTAAATTATAATTTTTGTAGTTTCTAAAATTTAAGTTTATCTGTTTTATCAAGTAAAATCCGATTGTGACTAGTGCATTAATTTAAAAGTGTATAGCTTGTAGCTTGTAGGAATATTTTAATAAATAAATAATAAATAAGCAAATTAAATATTTACTTCTATTTTTTTCTATAACTCTTAAATAATTAAAACGAAGCACGTAATGGGCCAAAAGTTGATCAAATCTATTCTTGGTATTAATTTGTTTTTTTTATTTATTAAAAACCAATTTTAAATAATGTAACTTCCTAAATTGTTGAAAAAGCTGCTACTAGATTTAATAAATACTCGAATTTGTTTTTAAGGTCTGGTCGAAATCAGCTGCGAGCCACTGTTTGTTCACAGTTAGTGCGACTGTGCCTTTCAAACCTAAATAAATTATGAAGCTCGTCACCAAAACGTCAATATCCAGATATTCTAGATACGAAATCATATTGATATTGAATTTTAAATTACTTAATCGACATTTCAGCAATTAGCAACTGCTGACTAACTGCCAGCCGGCCGGCTATAACACCAACTGGCTAACTGTCAGCAACTTGTTGCTGTTGTTGTTGCTGCTGTTGTTGTCGTCAATGAAATGCAAAATATTGTGATGACATAATTTCGCAAGAGGAACGCACAGAATGCCATAAAAGTGCACACGCCGGATACCCCTGTATCTGTTAAGAGGAGGCCTCAAGCAGCCTACACGCTGTGCTGTGCTGCGGACTGCCAGCTATGGGATATTGCAATGAGCCGGCTTCATGACAACAGCACAAGAAACAAGCAACAACAACAAGTACAAGTGAGCAACAAGTACTACTACAATATGGTTAACACGGCAAATGGCACTTGCTGCAGACTGGAGACTGTAGACAGTATGACTGGGGTCCGATTCTACTTTGGAGTCCATTGCGTTCCGCTAGCCTTTTGGGCAGACTGTCTACAAGTTGTTTGCGCAAAGGAATTTCAGTGTCTGGCACGCAACTTGTTTTGGCCAAACAGACTTCCGAAAACATACAAACATACATATGTACATACGTACGTATTTATAAATTTATATTCTATGCGAATTTATTTATTGTTGCCCCCTGCAGGCGGCTGCTGTGCAATTTGTCAAAGATTCTAAGTCAGATAAATTACAAAGCTCTGCTCTGACTTGATGTATCTGTTGGATGTGTCTATCCGTCCGTCTGTACGTCTGTCTGTCGGTCCGTCTGTCGGTCTGTCTATTCATTAAAGCGATGCTAAGCCGTTTGGTTGCTTGGATTACGCAAAGAGAGGCGTCGTCGTTTGGTTAGTTAGTTAGTTAGTGGTAGTAGCTTCTGGCCAGCCTCTTTAGCGTTTTGTGCGGCAATTTTATAATTGATGGCAGCTGACAAGTTAGCGTCGAAATTGACAAACTTGTAGCTAGTTCATTTGCATAGATCGCTTAGCTGGGGCAGGATTGATATCCAGCTTTTGTCAAACAAGACCAGTTCATCGAAATACAGCTCGTGTCTAAATCCTGCCTGCTGACTCAAAGATAAAAAAAATTCTTGGCTCGTAAATTGTTAGAGCGACAATAGAAGATAAAAAAAAGCAAAAGCTGCCAAGAAATTTGCATTTAAAGATAAACACGACATGTGTATGTATACTTTGATTCGACTAGAGAATACTCAGTTGCTTAAAACGTTCGATCTAAGCCAAATTTGGCTTTAAATGCGTGCCAAATGACTCAATGCTATAAATAAGTCTGTCTCTTGACAGACGGACATGCACAGCAACCAAATTCCCCGAAACTAAGCATGCACACTAAGCATGTATTTAATACATATGTCTATAAATAAAAACAAATCAAAATTGTTGGTTTTACCACAACGAATTTCGTTGTTCTTATTGTATGATTTGCATAAAATATGTCATGCGAGTTTCGCTTATTAGCTGCGCTCATTTCAACTTTGTATATGTTTAGTGAGTTTCTAATACTTTCTCTATATAACGTGCTCAGGACTCAGCTGTCAAAGTTTTGGGTTTTTGTTTTTTGTTTTTTTTGCTATTTGCTGATTGATGCGCAAATTTATAATGTTTTGGCTTCTGGGAATTTTGTGGCCTCGGGTCGTTGTCTGAAATTTATTGTGACACACTTTTCAACGGGAATTGATGAACCTGGTTGCGTTCTAAACAAAAGACTTTGACACCGAACTTTTGTTTTGTGGGGAATGATGGTTTCTTTGTTAGTTCGCGCTGGGAGCAGCCAAAATAAATAGTCACTAATGCTGATTAATTTACATTTAAATGAAGTGCAGCACACACTCACACGCACACTCACTCAGAAAGAGAGAAAAGAGAGAGAGAGAGAGAGAGAGGTGTTCTAATGGATTAAAGCTGGACATACGCAAATGTTTTTTTTTTTTTTTTGTCGGTGGTGGTGAGGAAAGTAAGGGGGGAAGCTTCCGTCTAAGCTTGTGTGTTGTTTGGTTAGCTTTAAAGTAGTTGTGGGTTCTGTGAGTGATTTGCACATAAATTAAAACTGCAAATGTTGCTTGCGTTGGTTGGTTGGTTGTCTTGGAATTTTGCAATTGCGGCGCAAAGTTCAGATCGCATCTCTAGCAAATAAATTTCAAGTGAGTTAAACACAATGCACGGCCAAGACAAGGCGGGCAGCGAGACAGACAGACAGACATGCGGTTGGGCTGAGCTTGGGACTGTATGTTACAGCAGCTGAATCAATCAAACCATCCATCCATCAATCAATCAACCGCAAATGAATTTAATTCTCAACCACAAACAAAACGTCACGGCACAATTTACAGTTTATTTTAGATGGTTTGTACAACCTTATCGCACAGCACACAAGCAAAAATAACTTTTTCATTCAACTCTAGAAAATATCATTAACAAATATTTATGCAAAAATATAGAAATGTCCTTAACGCCAGACACTTGTCACTTGATCACTCAATGTTGCACAAAGTCACTAAATAAGTTCAATTCTTGGCACTTGTCGTTAATTGGCTCTGTTTTGTATGGTTTTTGAATTATGATGTTGTGTATTCAATTATTATAAAGACAGCTTACACCCAGCTAAGTTTTATGTATGTGGTCGAAACTCGCACTTTTGAACGCACGAAACGAACAACTTCAATACTTTAATATGATTGTAAACATTTTTAGCAAGTTCGTCGTTTTTATATGCGGCCCAGCAAACGTTTCGATGCGCTGGCGTCTACGTCAGCGTCGCAGCTTCACACCAAGCAGCACCAAAGCAGCGCAGTGCAAAACAACAAACACAATGGTTGCCGTCGACGACGGCGCGCCGTCGCGAAGATGCGAACAAGTGGAAATATATGTATGTATATGCAGAAGCAAAAGACAACAGCCGCAGCAGCGAGATCAACAACAAAAGCGCTGACACCAGCATATCCGACGCTGCGGTGGCTCTGCTGTTGCTGCCACTGCCGCTGCCGCTGCTTTTGCTCACTTTCGATGGCAGCTGCTCTCTGGAAGAGACCAAAGATGTGTGTGATCTGAGTGTGTGTAAGAGAAAGAGAGAGCTTGGGCTATAGCTGTTTGTCTGTGTTAGCTTTCAGTGCGGGCGTCCATGCTCAGCAGATCAGATGAGACTAGAGCAACTTTTTTAAGCTTGTTGGGCTTTTGGTACGGCTGTTATGAAAGGCATTCCGCTTTTAAATTTGAATTCTTGTCTAGGTTCTGTTGCTTTAGTTGTTTTTGTTCTAGTGGTCGGTTTTAGTTTGCTTTTAAGACCGGCAGCTTATTGGTTTCTCTAACTAAGTAGCTTTTAAAGGCATTAGGCAAATTTTTGTTGAGCCGGAACGTTTTATGACACTCAGCATATTCTCATTTTATACAATTATTCTATTTAATGAAACGGGCAATTAGTCAAACGATTTTTTACTTATGCACTCTTACCCGCAGATTCCTTTTTTTGGTTTTTATTTTCTTCAACATGCAAAAACTGATTGCTAGGAAACAATTAAATTCCAACTTTTGTATTAAAGGCAGGCAATTAAAGCCGCAAACAAATCCGGGTAGATGTTCTGCGCAAAACGTTACAGTCATTCAAAGCTGTCATAGCATAAGCCCAGCTTCTGATTCATAAGGCACACAAAACAAATACAATGATGAAAATACAAAGCCCAAAAGGTGGTTGATTTAAACGCAAACACTCCTAACAAGATAAACAAAACAAATAATTATCAAAATTATATATTGATCAAGCTAAAGCAAAACACCGCCAAATAAAAAAGAGAAAGAAAACAAGTCAAAACATCAACCGAATTTAACCAAGTCGACGACAAAATCTTCAGACATGATGAACATCACGACTCATGGGGAAATAAAAACCGTAACACAATTTTGTGTTGGAAACTAAAAACTTATTCGGCTTTGATGAAATACCTAATGCCTTCCTAATTACCAAGTTACATATATAGTATATTTTTTATTTGTTTGTTTGTGCCAAAATTTTGGTCTATTCTCTGAGATGCTGCATACATACATATGTATGCGAAAATAAAGTTAAGCTCACAAATGGTCAACAATTAATAGCTCATTAATGAGGCCAATTGAATTTATAAAGAGTTCTGCATGAATTTTTAAGTGGGTCAAGGCAGTCGGCAAGATTTCGCAGACTGCTTTTTTGTCTATTCCTTCAAACCTGCAAATCACTTTGTTAACACAATTGTTCATCAAATATTATAGGTGACTTTGATAATGTAAACTCCTAAGTTTAAGCAATCCCACTGAACTGCAAGTCACATATAAAGCTTATCAAACGAACAGTTTTCCAAGTTTGTGTGATTGCAACAAACTAAAGTGTTTTGGGTATTTTTATACTTTGATACCGAAGGTCTCATAGTATATTGGTTTTGTGCAATGTCTGTCTGTCCGTATGAACGCAACTTTTTTGGACACCCGTAAAGCTAGAGACTTGAAACTTTGCAATTATGTTTGTCTATAAGCGAGACAGATAAAGTTTTAAGATCGGGGTGCCACGCCTACTAGGAGGCTGGGAAATCGATATATTCGACAACTAAAAACCGATAAAACCAAATATTTCTCACATTCTTACAGCTAGAATTACCAAAATTTGCAACCAGATAGCTAGGCATGTCCCTGAAAAAACTGCATCAAAATTTTGGATGCCACGCCCACTCCTTCCGCCCCCATCCTCCCTGCTCCTTGAAATTGTAAACGTCTATAGTTTTCACATTTTTTGGGCTAGAGCCACCTAATTTAGGGGAATCGGCTCTATCTTTAACAGTTTTTGAGCTAGAGCCACCAAACTTGGTAGGAAGATAAATGGTGACAGTTAAAAACATTTGATTTTTTTTATTTTTTTACTTTTGGAAGTTCCGTTATCTTCCACAGTTTTTGAGCTAAAGTCACAAATTTTGGTAAAATGATAGCTGGCGATGTTTACCACCCCGCCCACTCCTCTGCAAGCAGACTCCTTACCATCCGTTCTTATACTGGTATCGAAGTATTCCGCAGTCGGTTGCGTCCGACTGCAACGTTTTTACTTGTTTTATATATTTTTTCTTTTTCTTTTTTAGCTTGCGGGCTGTTTTTGTTAGGGCGGTCCACAAAAAAAACTGAGTCGCTCTAATGCACACTTTTGGCCGCGTGATGAAAGCTGAATGAGGAGTATTGTGTAATTAATGACGGGTCAATAGCAGACTGATTCGCAAATCAAATGCACATTATATCAAAAGCATTTCAGTTGAGTTCAGCTCAGCTCAGGGTTTTTTAATGCATGTTGCTCATGTTTCCCTTTATGCTTCAACGTAATTCAAATTAGGTTATGATGAATTGAACAATTGAACAATGCAAGTTCACCTCATAGGTGCATTGGACAACGCTGGGTGAAATTTTAAATGCCCATATGTGAATGTAAATAGTTTTAGAAAAAAATAAAAACAAAAAAATAAAGTTCACCTAGTCAATTTGCAAGAGAGCAAACTTAGGCCCTCGACACCTGGACATTTCCTTTCACCAAGCTCTGAATGTAAAACTCGTCATAATAACTTATTGTTGTACATAAATATTTATTAGAGTATTCAAAGCCTTTTACCCGTTTTGGAAATTTGGCTTAATTAAAACTAACAATACGCATGTATAATATATGTATATATATACAAGAGTCGTGAAAGTGATAAAAGCGGAATTGCCTAAAATATTTGTTAAATTAATTAGAAATTAATAATATTTTAAATGGCACGCGAATTCATTTAAATTCAAGAATTTTTGTTATTTGCAAACCTGTTGGACTATCGTTAAAAACACTAGCTTACAAAATTCGGGCAAGTGCTAACTGTTTGTAATAAGTTTTGGGCCGCTAAATTCGAATAGAAAATTTGTTTGATACAAATAAAATATAGTGTTTTGCGATTTTATCCAATTTCTATATGAACCTGAACATTTTACCCAAAAACAAAAAAAAATGTTAGAAAGTTCGCAAAAAAAACAACAGTTTTTTCGCGTACACTGAAGCTAGAGCGATTTTATCCAATTTCTATATGAACCTGAACATTTTTCCCAAAAACAAAAAAAAATGTTAGAAAGTTCGCAAAAAAAAACAGTTTTTCGCGTACACTGAAGCTAGAGCAGATAATGCTGTTCTGATTTGGATGAAGCTCCCCAAGACACATTGGAAACAGTAAACACTTGCCCATTTCCAAAGTTTGTAAACTAGTGTCAGTTTGAAGATAGCTTTTATTTACAAATTAAAATTCCGGTCCAGAAACAGATTGAGTGTTTTGTTGAATATCAGTTTTAGTCCGTTACTTAACTCTAAATAAATGCTAGAGATTCGGAAATTATATTAAATAACTATTTGAATACAAAATGCTATTTTATATATAAATAATAGATAAAACACAAACCAGTTTGCTCAAATTATGTTAATAATAATTCATGCTGAGAATATATGTTTGTATAAGCATAACAATTAATTCCAAATAATATAAATTGATGAAAACTGTCCACACCAGTTTTCGAATAACGAACGAGCTTTGGTTATTTCTTAATTCTGTGTTTATTAAGTGTGAAATTCATCGTCGTCATTTGTTTTAGTTAGTTGTTATCTTAGATCAATACAAAAATTAAGAATCAAATATCTTATCTCTTGTGTGACTTTAAATAACATAGCTTTTATTCGCTCATTTAATAAAAAGATGGATATATGCAGTTGGACACAACCGACAATAACACTAGTAGCTTAAACGATTTTTGAACAGGGCAAGGAAAAATCTGCTTTGTATGTATTTTAAAACACCGAATTTATATATGGTATGTAATCTGTTTGTTATTCGAGTCCCATCTGTATCCTTAGTGATTCCCGCATTGTCCCTGTCGAAGTAAATATCTAATATTTTCCTTCCCTAACTGATTGTGATTTCTGAGCACTAGACGAGGCTGGTTCGATCCAAGATCACCAGTTTGTCTTCAAACGCTCTTGTTCGGCAGAGTGAGGCCCTCTGAATTGCTACACAAGATCAAGGCAAACCTGCAACTCTCCCAGTTCTACATAATACGATTGTACATTCAAGACAGATAATTTTTTTCCAGATGCGATGAGGCGAGCTCCCAAATCAATCAATAAGAATCTGGCGTTCCACAGTGAAGCACTCTGTCATTTACTGTAATTTACGATCTACATTGTGGATATGTCGATACATTGCAGTGCACTGTGCGGAAACTTTTAGGTGCCAATTATGCTGCCGACACAGCTTTCTTGGGCTCTGCTAGATCTCCCAATGATGCATCAGGTATCTAAAGAGCAATTGAAGCACTAGATCGCACAATGAGGGATATCAAAGACAACCAGGATTTCATGGCAGGTATGGTCTTCTAAAAATCGAGGAAGATCGTATTACATCTGATAGTAATGACATGACTAAACGGAGTTGAGAGTTCTGTCAAATTGTTTATACCCACGATGACCTAAAAAAAAGTTGCATCAGATTAAACGAATAATGAGATAGTTAGTAAAATAAACGAACAAATCATGTCAAACATTTACGAAGATGTTGTTGAATACCTCTCAGTGGACAATATTGTGGAGAAATCTAAAAAAGTTACATCATAGCCTATAGTATTTCTGAATTTTTAGAATTATCAGGAGTGCCATCTCATAAGTTGATGCTAAAAGTTCGTGCTCCAATACCATTAGATACTTAAAACTGTTACCCAAACTCACTGTTCTACGCGTACGAAGTTGTGGTCGTATCCCTAGCATAAATACATACATTTAACAAGTAAAAACGATGCAGTCGGACGCAACCGACTGCGGAATACTTTGATACCAGTAAAAGAACGGATGGTATGGAGTCTATTTGCAAAGGAGTGGGCCGGGTGGTCAACATCGATAGCTATCATGTTATCAAATTTGGTGACTTTAGCTCAAAAACTGTGGAAGATAACTGAACTTTCAAATTTAGAAGGTGGGTGGCAAGGGTGGGTGTGGTATCGAAATTTGTTAATAAAATCTTTTTAAATGTCACCATCTATCTTCCTACCAAGTTTGGTGGCTCTAGCTCAAAAACTGTTAGAGATATAGCCGATTCCAATTTTTAAGGCGGGTGGCTTTGGTGGGCGTGGCATCCATAATTTTTATGCAGAACTTTGGTAGATGTTGCCTTCTATCTTTCTAAAGTATTTGGGGGCTCTAGCTTAAAAACTGTAAGAGATATCGAAATTTCCGATTTTAAATGGTAGGCGGCAGAGGTGGGCGTGGCATCCAAATTTTGTATGCAGATCTTTTGTAGATGTCACCATATATCTTCCTACAAATGGACTCAACTCAAAAACTCTTAACGATATAGCGATTCCGATTTTTTAAGGCGGGTGGCTTAGGTGGGCGTGGCATCCAAAATTTTGATGCAGATCTTTGGTAGATGTTGCCATCTATATTTCTACCGAATTTAGGGGCTCTAGCTTAAAAACTGTAAAAGATATCGAAATTTCCGATTTTAAATGGTGGGCGGCAGGGGTGGGCGTGGCATCCCAATTTTTGATGAAGATCTTTTATAGATGTCACCATATATCTTCTTACCAAATTTCGTGACTCTAGTTCAAAAAATGTGGAAGATACACGCATAACCGTTTTAACAACGGCGGGGGTGGAGGCGGAAGGTGTGGGCGTGGCATCCAAATTTTTGATGCAATTTTTTGGAAAACTTCACTAACTATATTGACACAAAATTTGGAGGCTCTGGCCCAAAATATGTGAACACTAAAGGCGTTTCCAATTTCAAGGAGAAGGGTTGTGGGGGGGGTGGGGGCGGAATCAGTGGGCGTGGCATCTAAAATTTTGCTGCATTGTTTTTGGGGAATGTCAATATCTATCTTGACACAACATTTGGTGGCTTTAGCCCAAAAAATGTGAAAACTATAGGCGTTTCCAATTTCATGGAGCAGGCAGGATGGGGGCGGAAGAAGTGGGCGTGGCATTTGATGCAGTTTTTGAGGGACAAGACTAGCTATGTGCGTGCAAATTTGCAATTTGGTAACTCTAGCTGTAAGAATGTAAGTAATATTTGGTTTTATCGGTTTTCAGGTTTCGAATTTATCGCTTTCCCAGCCTCCTAGTAGGCGTGGCACCCCAATCTTGACACTTTATCTGTCGCGCCTATAGACAAACATAATTGCAAAGTTTCAAGTCTCTAGCTTTACGGGTATCGAAAAAAATTGCGTTCATACGGACGGAAAGACGGACATTGCACAAAACTAATATACTATGATACTTTCAGTATCAAAGTATAAAAAGTCAGATTAAAAAAAATTCTTGAACATAACATTGATCGGTTGCCAAATATTAAGCATGCAGGCTATCGATAACAATTGGTTTTGCCAATCTTCTAAGCAAAACCCGAAAACAACTCCCCTGCACAACTCCCAAGAGGCGTGTGAAATTTGACTTTGCGCTTGACTAAACAACGACATTGAAATATTTGGTCTGTTTTTAACGACTTTTCTGTGACTTCAGCGACAAGAAAGCATGAGTCAATTTGCGCGAACTAAAGGCCATTGTTTGCTTTTGTGTATTTTCAATGCTGTTTGATTACGCCATTTTCAGCAATATGGATGAAAAGAACTAACGTCAAACTTAACTGTTCTTTAACTTGAAACAAATAATCTAATATTTACTTTACGTTGTCTTGGATACAAGTAAAAAGGTTTTGTAGAAATTTCCCAACTACAAGATACCCCGAACCCTTTACCATACGCGTAAGTCATTGTTTGTGTATATTTGTGACTTCAGTCTTCGACATCTTTGTTTTTTTTAGAACCAATTTCGATTAACTTTCTACAGATTTCCATTATTGTGTAATAAGTTTTTAAAACACTTTTCCATTTTCCAAATTCAAGATTTTATTGTTATAGATTCCATGTTTACATTAACAAGGAAAAGAGTTATCGACTTAGGTGATCTTATGTTCGAAGTCTGGAGTCTCTGAAACCTTTAGTCACACAGAGATCGACGCTATATCGACTCAGCAGTGGAATCTGAGCTCGGATATATAAACTTTATGGGGTTGGAGATGCGTCCTTCTGCTTGTTGCATACATTTGCACAAAACCATTATACTCTGTCTACCAATTTCATGAGTTGCAAAGTTTTATATCTCTATATTTAAGGTTGTTTTGAAAAGGCAGCACAAAACTAATATACTCTTTACCTTCGTATTAAAACAAAAGAATAAAAACTGATTGCTAGTTAAACCCTGTTTCCCTACAAAAACTGGTACAATAATAACTAAAAAGCTTAGTCAGAAGCTGATTGGTTGCTCAAAAAATAAATTAATAAAATCGAAGAGGCAAAAGAACTAGAAAAACTTTGAAGACAATAACGTACCGGCATTTTTATGACAAACGGAACTTTGCGTTTGACATTGTCCGAGCTTTGTTTTGTGGTCGATTTTTTGTGATCTTCTATTTTATGACCAAAAATGTTAGAAAATTAAATTACATATTTAGGTTAAAATTAATTAAAATACGCTCACATATTTCATGATAGAAAAACGAATGCCAAGTTTAAAAGCGGCAAAATTGACGAGCTGGTGCTAAAATGTTCATTAATTCTATCAAAGTTGTAAACTGATTTTTAAAACATGCTCTGACCAAATTCCAATTCTTCTCTATTTGTCAGCTCGGCCAACAAATGAATTTCAGCTACCGTGTGCCACAAGCCAAAGATCCCAACCAAAGCATAATATTTCGAATGCTTGTGGGGTTGAATCGACTTAAAATATTCGGCAAATCTCAGACAGTGTTTAGCGGTGCTTAAGTTTTTATACTTTGTTACCGAAGGCAGAAGAGTATATTGGTTTTGTGGTATGTCCGTCATGCTGTCTGTCACCACTAACCACTATTAATTCGTACGGCATATTTTTTGAGGTATGTGCAATGTTTTATGGAAATTATGGTGAAAGTATGGTATCAATGGAAAGGTTATTTAAGAGTAATTTAAATTGTCCAAATGACAGATGTGGACTTTCCACACAAATCAGCAGAAGCAATGTTGATGCATCGCCCACCCAAGCCAAGACCGACTACGGCCATTTTTATCGATACCGAATATATCTTTCACAGCTTTGAAACCAAATGATCTGCATCAAAAATGTTTTGGCAACATTTAACAAAAAAATTTGGATGACACGCTTGGTCCCAAATACGGCAAAATTTTATATCTTTCACAAGTTTAAAGCTGAATTAACCAAATTTCAGACAAATTTTTTAAACACTTGATTTATTTTATAAATTGACAATTTGTTTAAAGCAGATATCGTTTAAAACATTGCACAAACCAAATATAATCTGCTCCCTTCGGTATCAGTGTATGGAAATAACAAGTAAGAAGGCTCTAGTCGAGATTTCCCGACTAGGAGATACCCCGAACCCTGTACTTAACGCGTACAGTCATTGTCTGTATGCATCTGTGACTAAACTTCAATCTTCGATATCTTTGGTGTTTCTAAACCGATTTCGATGAAATTTTCAGAAAAGTTCTATCGTTACCCATTATTTCAACCCCCTTTTACATTTTCCAAATTTGAGAAATTTTTGTAATCGATTGCATGTGTATATCGGAAACGGAAATAGTTATCGAAAATCGGAAACAAACTTGTACTGCCTAGGACTTAGATGAGCTTATGTGCAAAATCTGAAGTCTCTAGCTCTTATAGTCTCTGAGATCGACGCGTTCATACATACGGACCGACGGACAGACGGACATGGCTATATCGACTCGACTGTTGATGCTGATCAAGAATATATTACTTTATAGGGTCGGAGATGCTTCCTTCTGCCTGTTACATACTTTTGCACAAAACCATTATACCCCTTTTACCCATTTCATGGGTTCGGTGTATAAAAAAATTAAAGAAAATGGTAGATGTAAGATGAAATATTAGAAAGAAGTTTCATATATAAGTTTAATAAAATATAGTTTTAATGTGACTTCAATATTTTCTAAGGATATACATACGTATGTTTGTGCATACGCTTAGTAAATTATGAAAACAGATTTTTATAATATGTATTGCTTTAGGATAAGCCTGCCTAGTGCATATTCCTATCCTTCAACTTAGAAAATAAATTTAAAGTTATGTAACTGCAGGGTATATCTCGAGCACAATAAACAAAAAAACGTTATTTGTTTTGACTGCAGCCGCCAAACAACAAGCGATATTTTAGTGTTACTAAAACAGCGGATCTGCATTAATTAGCTGATCCTGAACACATCTTAAGCTTGGGCCATAGCTTTTGCAGGTTATGGTTCTCGTGTCAGCTAAGCTGACGTAACTTGCCGCTGTCTTCGCCTCGTCTAAGAGACTAGATTAGCATAACTTGGACATAATCAAGTCATCTAAATTTCTGATTCGCTCCGCTAGAACTTGAACTACTTAGCACTTATCTCACAAGCAAGAAACATTGTTGGAACTTGTTTTCTGTCCGTTTCTTGATATAATTTCAACGCATTAACTTTAGGCGTAACAAATCTTAAGGTTTAATGGCCAAATTTTGTTGGCCTTGCACAAAAGCACTTGGCAGTTGTATGGATGCGTTGAATTTATATCTTTTCATTTGCCAGTCATTTTCTTGTGTAATCATAGTTATAGCTGGCAATAATTATGTGGGTACAAGGCTCATTTTGTAACACACGCACACACATATTGTGTTTTTACTGTGATACAGAAAGTAAAGAGTATATTGTATATATGCTGTTTATCGATCGTTCCGTCCGATGCACGCAACTTGAAATCGATGGAACCTCTATTTTTCACAGCAAGAGCTACTAAATTTAATCGAAATTGGAGATATTGAAGATTGAAGCTCAGTCAAGCATGCAGCAGCAAAGTAGTAGAGTAATTTTAGACATTTTCTGTGGATGCATGCGCGCACACGCACACATACATACAAACAATGAATTCACGCATAAAGTCTAGGGTTAAGGGTATTTAGGCATTCTCGACTAGAGCCGTTTTACTTGTTTTTGTTTGACTGTTTGTTTTGAGAGGACCAGCCAGCGTCAATAAACGGCCTTGAAGCGTTCCAAGAAATCTCTGTGCCTGACTCTACCTCATTTGATTTGGTTCCCTTGTACATACTATAATTTTAATGATGAGGAGTTTCAATAGCATAGGACCTGAGCACGGCCAAGACCAGTGCTATTCGTTAAGAATGTCAGAAACTTAAGCCCCAAGACTGCAACTTCAGCAAGTTCGTTTAATTCAAATAGTTGACTTCGAGTTCTGTCTTCTATTTTTGGAATGCGGCGTGGCTAGTTTTTTTTTATAGATACACAGTGAGCATATCTTTCTGACCGCCTGTGTTCGCTGTGAAAGTCCAATTAATGGAAAGAATTAACTTTTTTTTAAAGATGTAATTAAGTTTATAAGCCTTTTGTTTGGATATGTGTGTAGGTCTGTCTGTTGACTCCATATAACGTAGCGAAGTTTCTTCTAATTGACAAAAAAAAAAAAACCAGTTTGTTGTTTGATTAATTTTAATACTCTGTGCAATGTCCGTCATGGAGCCTGCCCGTATTTAAAGCTAGAAACTTGAAACATTGCAAATATCTTGCTCCATGTGTTCGTCAGGCAAAGTTTCAAGATTGGGCACCACCCCACTGGTGAGCATGGAAATCAATAACAAGTTGATTTACTTTGGGGTGCAAGTCGATTACCCACATTTTACCATAGATCTACAGCAACGACCACACAAGCAATCTACATTTAAAAAACAAAAATGCCCATATCTTTCACAGTTTTTAAGCTAGAGTCACGCAATTTGGAAAATATTCACCACATGTTTTAATATTCGTTTAATAGTATTTGGCAGTCGTATGCTCACAATTGCAATTCTATTTATTTATTTTTTATACCTCGAACCCATGAAATAGGTAAAAGGGGTATGATGGTTTTGTGCAAAATTGTGTAACAGGCAGAAGGAAGCATCTCCGACCCTATAAAGTATATACATTCTTGATCAGCATCAACAGCCGAGTCCATATAGCCATGTCCGTCTGTCTGTCCGTCTGTATGAACGCGTCGATCTCAGAGACTGTAAGAGCTAGAGACTTCAGATTTTAAACATAAGCTCATCTAAGTCCTAGGCAGTACAATTTTGTTTCCGATTTTCGATAACTATTTCCGTTTCCGATATACACATGTAATCGATTACAAAAAAATCTCGAATTTGGAAAATGTTAAAATGGGGGTTGAAATAATCTGTAACGATATAGCTTTTCTGAAAATTTCATCGAAATCAGTTAAGAAACAACAGAGATATCGAAGATTGAAATTTAGTCACAGATGCATACAGACAATGACTGTACGCGTTAAGTATGGGGTTCAGGGTATCTCCTAGTCGGGAAATCTCGACTATAGCCTTCTTACTTGTTTCTTATTAAGATTAGTTTTGATATTTATGACACATTGTACCTTTGATATTTAATACATTATATTTTGGCATGGTCTTGTCGAGAACATCGACTAAAAATACCCTGAATCTACTACGTTTAACTACAGTTTAGCAGTTTTATAGATACGTTAAACTTTCTACAGAAACTCCAAGTCGTTACAATTTAAGGTTTAAGTTTTAAGTTTAGTAATACACATACTATGAAAAGCAGATTCTCTTAGCATGCAGTTCTTCCAGTCTCGAAATCGCTAGTTAAGGATTCAGGGGTTTCCTAAAACCTCCTTACTTGTTTAGATTGTAATAGAAGAAACCAAATACTCAATTAATTCTTAATATAATCGCTACATGCATAAACTGCAAACACGTTTTCGATTTGGATAAATATCTATTGATTAATGTCCTGTTTAATACGTGGCTCGAATTCGAACAAAGTATGTGGCTAACACTTGATCGAATACCTACTTAAGTATCTACATTTATCATAACAATCATAATAATTTGTCAAATGCCAAGAGTTAAATCATATTGGCTGCATATCAATTAGAAGCTCAAAAAAACAATACGCAAAATGCACAGTAGCTTTCAAATTTTAATCTCATCGAGCATAGGAATAAATTGTCCATTTGTTTAATGTTTTTATTGAGATTATTGCGATAGCACATATATAAACAAGTTAGGAGGTTCTAGTCAAGATTTCCCGACTTGAAGATACCCTGGATCCTATACTTATCGCGTACTGTCATTGTTTGTATGTATCTGTGACTAAACTTCAAACTTTTTATATCTCTGTCGTTTCTCAACACATTTCGAGGAAATGTTGCACGGGTTTTCATTATTTTGTATTAAGTTCCTTTCGGAAGAGGTGGGTGTGGCATCCAAATTGTTGATGCAGATCTTTGGAAGATGTCACCATCTTTCTTCCTATCAAATGTGATGGTTCTAGCTTACAAACTGTTAAAGCTCTAGCCGATTCCGATTTTACTAGGCGGGCGGCCTAGAATCTTAAGAATCTTATCGACTTAGATAACGAGGTTTATCGACTTTGCTATCGATTTCCCAGCCTCCAGTGTGCGGGCCTTTATATTGAAAATTTGTCATGTCAAGACATCGGTATTAGAGTATTACAAGGGCAAAGCTAGCTTAAAACGGCAGGGGCTTAACTAGAAGTTTTCCAATACAGATCTTTAAAACATGCACAAGCTGTCTTTTAAATGTGTCTTTAACATTTTCGATGGTGAATCCAGCTCAAAACTGTGATACATAAAGGTATTTCCGATTTTACAAGGTATGCTTTGATGACTGAAAAAATAGTATGATTTATTTTCTTTCAATCAAATCTATTTCACATCTAAATTACATGTATACAATACGATTAAGCATATCCCATTGCCTTGTCAACGGGTTGACAAGCTTTAAAAACGAGTGCCATAGATAAAAAATCAAATACAATAAATAGAAGCATCAACAATATTAAGACACAAGGCTGCAACATTGCAGCGAGTTGTACAAGTGTTCAAGCATCTACAAGAAATATTATTTAAAAAACACAACAACTAATGATAGCTTTTGAAAAATTGACAAGCAACATAGCGGACAAAGTCAAACTGCAAATTCTGCTGTCACTTCTTGCATTTTTATGATTACTCTGACAAATAACAAATAACCGTTAATACGCGCATTAACATAGGTCAGTCATGTCCATTCGGTGTAAATGGCAATCATTATTCAATCTGCCAAGTCAAAAACCTTGGTTACCAAATGCCATTCGAATGGGGCGTATCACACTTGTTACATGGGCCCTCATACAAAACAGACTTTGTGTGTGCATTGCGAATAAGAAACGAAAATTTGTTAAATATCTTCACTACTTACCATTGTGATTATCACAAGGATAAGTTTGGACAATTTTTTAATATATAAAAGAGATTATTTGAAATCATTGTTGACCAAACACAAGATGTCCCAAACCCTGCACACAAATACACATTAGACATCAAGTCAAATGTCGATAAACCCATGTCTGTCTGCTCATATTCAAACAAAACTAAAAGATTTTGTTTAGTTTCAGCAATTTCGATAACAACCTTTGATAACTATAAAAACAACACTACCACACAAAAATTTTATAATCTACGGATCTCACATTGTTTTTGCCAATGGCAAGGCAAACAATGTCAAAATTGTTTCTTAAAGGTTGAATTATGTTGAGAACATGGTCAGAAACCTAGATCAGATTTTGTTATAACACAGAAAAACCAAAGAAAAACATGTTATAAGGCTCTAGTCGAGATTTCCCGTCTAGGACATATCCGGAACACTGTACCCAACGCGTACAGTCATTGTCTGTTTATCTGTGACAACCGATTTCAATGAAATTCACAGATTTTCAATATTTTGAATTAGGTTTATATAACTTATTTCACATTTCTAGTCTCTAGCTCTTATGGGCTCTAAAATCGACGCATTCATACAGACAGACACACGGACATTTCCACATCGAATCATCTGTTGATGCTGATCACAAAGAGGACGCCGATACTTCCTTCTGCCTGACACATATATTTGTCGAATTCAATTAAACGTTTTTATCCATTCCGTAGGTTCGGAGTATATAAATAAAAATAAAACGTTTGATGATCTTAAAAGTGTTTGAAATATTTAAATGTTAGCTTCAACATTTAGGTAAAAACTCATTTTACTTCCTACTATATAAAGCAGCACCCATTTCCAGTGTTTAATATTTGCACAGCAAATAAACTTGTTTACTGATAAAAACGAATAGTTTCATATTGAAATTAGTTATTAACAATAATAATAAACGAAATTAATGTTTGTAAAACTGAAGTTTATACCAAATAATCAGATAATAAAATCGTTATGATCCACACGTCTTATACATATGTATATTAATGTGTTTATAACTTCATCACTTGGTTTTTATGTTTTATTTATTTTTTATTAAAGCACATCAGCGATCTGCGACGCTGCGAGGATTGCGTTAACACTCTAAATAACTTGTGAATTGATTTTGGTTTCTTTTAATAAAACTTTATGAATTGAGTATTGATTATTTTGCACAAAAAACTTGCTTCTTGATCATCTTAATCGATTTTATGTATATTTTTTGCAGATTTACCTGCTCTTCTGCAAAAGGAAAGACTCTTTCCGAAAGAGTATATTCTTCATTGTGTCTATCCGTTTTTTGGACACTCTAAAGCAAGAAACTAAAACTTTGTCAAATATCTTGGTCTGTGCTAGACAAACTGTCAATAAAGGGGCGCTACGCCCACTGGGGGCCAAATAGATAGTTGGCAGTACACCTTAAAGTCCGGCTTAATGGTTTTCGATGCCGCGCTTACACCTGAAGCTCCCAGCCCGCACATTTTTTAAGGAAAATTGCCTGTTCCTTTCTAAATTAAACAGCAAGAATCACCAAATTTTGTGGAAAGATAGTTGTTAGCTACCCCCAAAGGTTAGGTTAGGTTAAGCCAGCTAACCCTCCTAGAGGAGTAACAGGGTACATGGGCCGCTCAGGGATAGAGAAGCTTGGGACTATTGCGTTATGTGAGTGCGTGACAAAGGCAAAAGCGTTATAGGCTTCTGCTTGCTAAGCAGCATGCCTTTAAAACTTCAGCATATATTTCGTCAGTTTGTCGTTGTAGGTTTTGCACATTGTTCCAGAGATTCTGCAGTCAAATGTGTTCGCCCATTTTGATACCGCCGAAACTAGTGCGTCTGCTTCCATATAAGAGTGTAGCGGTCGCAAGGAAATGGGAACATCTAAATTATCACTGTTGTGTCCCATTGTCCCTTGCTTAGCCAAGTCGGCTGCCATCTCATGTAGATGTGCACCTGTTTTGAGATGCTTAGTGCATTCGAGAGCTTGCACGGCTCTAACTGCTGCCTGACTGTCCAAGCACTTTCGCTGCTTTCCTGATTGCGATTATCTCCGCTTGGAACACGATGCAGTGGTCAGAGAGTTTGCACGACAGTCTCATGGGTGGCTCGGCGCAGTACACTGCTGCACCGATTCCATCCTTTATTTTTTAGCCATCTGGGTATAGGTTTATTGCCATCTGCTCCGCTCCTGACGAGAAGCTAAAACTGGTTGTTGGGGTCATATATTGTAAACCGTCAAATTGCCTATCTTGCAAAGATATTGTGCAGCCTTTTTTGCCGTTAAACGTGCCTGAAAGTCCAAGGGGCTAACACTCGGTATACTTCTGTCGGTCGGCTGTGTCAATTGGTCCGTAAACTTGTCATAGTTTCTGTTTGCTTTACAAATTGGACAAAAATGAAACAAAAATGGATTATACTAATTATTATTGCCTCTTCCAAACTTTAATGGCAAAGCCAACTCGCAGAAGCAGTATAAGTCTTTAAATACTGTGGCCGTGCATGGCTTTTGCGGAACAAACTTATCAAATTAATAACATCTCCCTTATGTGAAGGACTTTAAAACTGTGAATAATGGAGAATAACGGTGATGTTGAAACACCCTATAACATAAGATGATGTTCTTTCAGCTAGAGTCACCAAATTTAGCACGAAGATAGCTATCAAATCTATAAAAAAACTGCATCAAAATTTTGAATGCCACGCCCTCTTCTTCCGCCTCCAGCCATCCTGGTCTTTACAATTGGAAACGCCAATAGCCTTCACAGTTTTTCAGCCAGAGCCACCAAATTTTCTGTCAAAATAGGTAATGACGTTCTCCAAAAAACTGCATTAAAAATTTGTATGCCACGCCCACACCTGCCGCCTGCAGCCCCGCCTTTCTAAATCGCGAATGCCTGCATCTTCCACATATTTAAGCTAGGGTCAACAAATTTGGTAGGATCATAGATAGTGTCAATTTCCAAAGATCTGCACCAAAAATTTTGATGCCATGCCCCCAACCTACGCCCCCCTCTCCTACGCTTTTCAAAAACGGGAATTTGTTTATCTGTCAGAGTTTCGAATAAGAGCAGCCGATGGGATTCCCCAAACATCTAAACCCAAAATCGTATGCCACCAGCAGCCCCCTTTCAATAATTGGAATGCATGTATCTTGTACAGTTTTTAAGCTAGAGTCACTTAAATTGATTGGAAGACATCTGGTGACATCTGCCTAGCCGCCTTTGAAAATATAAAATATCCATTAATTCCATAGTTTTTTTGAATGTAGCTAGTACGTGCCGCCTGTAGGCTTTTTAATTTTTACAAAAAAACTTTGCATTCGTGGATAGTTGATATATATTTTTAGTGTACTCATTATCTGTTAGTATTTAATGTACTACAATAACTTTTTGAGGAACTTTGAATTTGCAAATTATATCATTATATCGTCGTATGTCATCTTGTTCACTACTTTTGATTCCATTGATACAAGAGCTAAAGCGTTAAACTTTCGTTGACTCAAAGCCGATCGAAGATAGTTTTTTACACTCTTCATGTATAGATTTGTATGTACTTGTAAAAAACAGTGTATAACTGCTTCTTAGCGAATTAGTGAATACACAATTTAGAGAAATTTATCATAAATAACCATCGGTTTTCGAGTAAAATTTGCCGCCCCTGGCCACAGCCTACTCAGCCTACTGCAAAGAACTGTATCAAAAATTTGTAGGCCACAGACACTAGATGGAGCTTTTTAACCTACAATACGGTTTAATTAAATACCTCAAAGCGCCATCTATTGGTTTGATGAATGTTTGATCTTTTGCAAATGTATAGATGCGCAAATACATCTCTGTTTATTACACTAGACAATTGATGGCCTTCCATGGTCATTTATGTAGCAGCCCAAATATCTGGCAGCGCCATCTAACCTTACATAGCGACAAATCAAACGGCAACTCTTAAAGCAGCTGATGCGATGCGAGCCTTTTCAGCGCATTCTCGCTTGAAATACTTGAAACAATTGGTAGTCGACAATAATAGCTTGAAATAAATATATTTGTGAAACAACTCACCAAATTTAGAATCTCGCGCATGCTATATTATTATTATAAAGTACTAGCTGACCCGGCGAACTTCGAACCTTTAATCAAGAAATATCTGTTACCTTTTTATCTGAATGAAGTTAATTTCTTTATTAAGTATAGCTGACCCGACAGACAATGTTCTGTCTTCTTAACTGTGATTATTGAATTCTAATTGGTATATATATTAATAGTGTAAATCAAAATTATTCCAAAAACAAAGTGTATATTATTCTAATGCTTTATGATACACAAAATTCTTAGTTTTATTTTCTGGCGCGTATATAAATAGTGTCGATGGTATTCCGACACGGGAACAGGCGACATATAACTGTCCATGTGAAAAACATGAATTTTCAAGATTAATGCAACAAACACTTAGCGACTGCCCTTGTGATTTATTTATCGACAACCACCAAGTGACTCTCAAAATACTTTGTCAGCATTACCATTTCCCCCATCAACTTTTTTTAACACAATTACTTCTGGCTACTTAAAGCAATTCACAGAGCTACATATGTACTTTAAGCCATTTCAAATGAAGTGCCAGTGCCAGACTAGCGATATGCCTAGAACTCAGTGATGAGTACTGGTGCACACTCGCACCACCAGCAATGGTGTAACGAATTTAACTGGTGAATGTCCGCCTGTACAAAAATAGTAAGAAACAGACACAAAACTCTAAGGTTTAACATTAAACATCACTATTTATTTTTACAAATAATGTAAAATATAAATAATTTCTTTTGTTTTATACATTGTATGTTACGTGTTAAGTGTTTATACTTTGATACCGAAGGTCTCATACAATATTGGTTTTGTGCAATGTCCGTCATGGTGTCTGTCCGTCTGTCATGAATGCAACTTTTTTCGACACCCGTAAAGCTAGAGACTTGAAACTTTGCAATTATGTTTGTCTATAGACGGTACGATAAAGTGTCAAGGTTGGGGCCACGCCTACTAGGAGGCTGGGAAATCGATAAATTCGATAACTGAAAACCGATAAAACCAAATATTTCTCACATTCTTACAGCTAGAGTTACCAAATTTTGCACGCAGATAGCTAGTCATGTCCTAAAAAAACTACATCAAAATATTGGAAGCAACGCCCACTCCTTCCGCCCCCATCATCCCTGATCCTTGAAATTGGAAACGCCTATAGTTTTTAAATTTTTTGGGCTAGAGCCGTCAAATTTTGTGTCAAGATAGATATTGACGTTCCCCAAAAAAATGCTTAAAAAAAACAACATCTACCCAAGATCTGCATCAAAATTTTGGATGCCACGCCCACCTAAGCCACCCGCCTTATAAAATCGGAATCGGCTATATCTCTAACAGTTTTTGAGCTTGAGCCACCAAACTTTTTATGAATATATTTAGATGGTGACAGTTAAAAACATTTGATTCAAAAATTAAGATGCCAAGCCTACCTCTGGCGCCCACCTTTTAAATTTGGGAGTTAAGTTATCTTCCACAGTTTTTGAGCTAAAGTCACAAAATTTAATAACATGATAGCTGGCGATGTTTACCACACGGCCCACTCCCTTCGCCCCTGCATTCTCCCTTATTAACCGTTCTTTTACTGGTGTCAAAGTATTCCGCAGTCGGTTGCGTCCGACTGCAACGTTTTTACTTGTTTTACATTAGTTTTAGTTGTTTTACATTAGTTTTTTATTACGCGTTTTTTCTGTAGCCTTACGCAGCTCCGGCTCCGGCGGCCCAACCTGGCATTTAAAGATTGCTTCTAAAATGTAAAATAGTGATTAAATTTAATATCAATTATACTTCTTATTACTGTTTACTTTTACTTATTAACGAGTAATAGAAGATACCAATTTTTTAAACGTGTCCTCCGCAAAAACTCCATCGCCGTTGTATACCCTGGCTAACTCGTCTGTTAAAATATATACATAAATAAATCAAAGCTATAGTATAGAAACTCTATTACCAATTAAGTTAAAATATAATGATTCCTTTGATTAGCTCTTATTTCTACTTCTATTATAATTTTATAAACTTATGTACTTACTAGAATTTATTAAACTGCACTCGCACTCGCTTGAACGCATTTCACTTCTGACTGCACAAAAAAATGTGTTAGCGACCAAAAACAAGAGAGCACAGTCGAAAACAAAAATTGACAAAATTCTGGTTATAACTAGTTAATTCACCGTTAACTTTACCATGCGCTTCATCTTATACAGTTGCTTTTGTCACTTCTCTTGACTTTGCTATTTTTCGTTTTATTTGCCTAACGCCCTCTGCATTACTATGTAGTACCTAACGGTTTAGCTAGCTACTGGTGATGCATCATTGGACTGTTTAGTTTTGTTTTCCGTTTTATTTGCCTAACGACCTGTGCATTACTCGTAGCTAACGATTTAGCTAGCTACTAGTGATGCATCATAGGACTAGAATTAGGTATGCCTTGACACCAGCCGTACTGCAGGGTAGTGTTAAACGTTTTTCAATACACTTACCTTAAAAGTTGGCACAAAATTTTCTTGAATAACTTCTGTAGCGCCAAATGATGTCATTTGAAAGTAATTATAGTATTGCTGGATATGAGTTTAAAAATGTCTGGAATCTGGCCCATTTTCGGAAACCAATGAATGTAATGGCTCTGGTGGCGGTACCAACGGCGTCAGTTTGACTTGACCGTTCGAGCAACACAATCCAGGGGCTTCATTTTTAAACTTAAATGCCTTGCAATATTGACAAACAACGTTCATTGGTCCAATAGCAACGATATGCGGTGTACTGTAGTCAATTTCTTTGTTATAATTAAATGCAGCTCTATAGGGGTTAAACGCCACACTTCTATTTTGTTGGCTCCGGTTCCATCGATTCCGTTCAACTTCATTTCGCGTTTCACGTTGCTCATCAGTTTGATTTGCTCTTGTATTTTTTTGACTTGCAGCATTACGGGTTCTGCGACTTAAGTTTCAACTGAAAATAACAAAATACTATAGTACCTATTCTTTTGTAAAAGTATCAAAATGGTCAAAACTTTCCAACACTATATTAATTTGACTAACCTTGTTGAACAAACACTTCAGAAAAAAACACACAGTACAAATTATCCTGTAGAAACCAATGTGAAAAGTACACTACGAAATGGTAAATGAATTATGTAAGTATTTTGTTATTATAACTCCGACCACACACCATTGGTTTAATTTAATTTATGAATATTTAAGTCTTTGACATAGAAAACGTGCTATGAAGTTAGTCATTCAGAATATGAATAATTTGCATGGCACGTTGCTTTACTGTTGAAATAAAATTTGTGACACTTTTTCCTGTAAAAGAACCATCTAAGTCCTAGGCAGTACAAGTTTCTTTCCGATTTTCGATAACTAAAAATGTCAAATATCGATCATGTGAAACACGTTTTAGAAAATTCATACAAAATAATCAAAATCTGTGAAAATTTCATCGAAAACGGTTGAGAGACACCAGAGAATTCGGAGATTGAAATTTAGTCACAGATGCATACAGACAATGACTGTGCGCGTTAAGTATTGGGTTCGGGGTATTTCCTAGTCGGGTAATCTCGACTAGAGCCTTCTTACTTTTTTTTTTATTATTACTTTATATACTTTTAATGCTGTTGACGTTGCCGGTTTTTTATTTTTACCCATATTTTTTTTTCACGTTTGGACAATTTGTTCATATTTTTAGATCTCGGGTACTCAGTGCTTTCGTGACCACTATGTTTCTCACGCTAACACAATTTTGTTTCACCTCGTAGTCAGCAATCATCGCAATTTTTGCAGTGCGCAACTCACTGTCCACTGAGGTAGCCCTTTTTTTTGTGTATGTTCAACGAAAAAACTTCTACTTAAAATAAGTGGCTAGTGACAGTAGCATATTTAAGCCCCTTATTAAACTTTGTGACGATGGATTTAATAACTTTAAACAAATTTTTGAATACAATCGGTGGGGTGTCAATATGAGGTGCTTGATTTTTTTCCTGATAAACTATCAGATTTCTTCAAAAGACGTAAAACAAACGTTTCTTGAACTACAAATAAAATAAATAATAGATTAGAAAAAGGCTTCCAATATTTGTATGCAGTTTTTTAAGGGACGCGAATAGCTATCGCCGTGCAATAATTGATAACTCTAGCTGTAAGAATGTAAGAAATATATGGTTTTATCCGTTTTCAGTTATCGATTAAATCGATTTCACAGCCTTCTAGTAGGCGTGGCACCTTCATCTTGACATGATATCTTCGGTATCAGAGTATAAAAATGTACTTTCCCAGTAAATAGTTATTTTAGCTTTTTATACTGTGATACCGAAGGTATCATATTCGGGGGTGTGCCAGAAGTTCAAATCTCTAAAACAAAACCGTAGGTGTGCCAGAAGTTAGGGAGATTTAATTTTTGGGTAAAATTTTTCGGAGCAAATAGTTAACACGAAAATGGCCAAAAAGAGTTGCTACCTTTCAAAAATTAAAATTGCCTAAAATTTATTTGCTATTTTTGTCATTGTTTTCAAGGTTGGCCTCATGGCATTAGTGTTATCATTAATAATTTTTATACAAAACAAATATTTAATATTTGGCCCGCCAAGTAACTCATGTTGCTTGACAGCCCTGCTATGACAGCTTGCTGAACAGCTGTTCTACGTATTTCGTAAATGGCAAATCTGGTTTTGTGTTTTCCCCTATGGACCAATAATAAAATAAGTGTAAAACAAATAATTAAATGCAATCTTAATTTGACTTACATTTTGGACGCTCAATGACTTTCGATATATTAAATTCTTCTTACAGTTACATTCACACACCTAACAGACACCGCAAAAGTTGCCACCTCACAAAAAAAAGGATTGCTGCAATAACTTAGTTAAATTTACAACAAACTGTACACTGCTCAACCATGCAATGTTGTTACCTTTAAGAACGATTTTTTTAATGTTTATTTGTCACAAAAAAGTGTCTTTAAAGTTGACCTATTAAAGACTCCGAATAATAGTTATTGTTATTGTTGTTTGGGACGGTTTTGCACGCTTACACAGAACGGCAAATAATTTTAGAGATTTGATAGAGATTTATTAAAATTAAAAATCATGAATTAAAATATGTATTGAATTCAAATGTATTTGCAATATGCAACTAAGCTTAAAACTACCTTTCGAAAAAGTAACACTTGTTATTCATTAGACATTTAATATTGCTTAAACTAACCAAATCTCTTGCCAAATTACTTGAGATTTCAAAACCATCCCGAACTGGGCTTTAGCACACCTAAAACCAGCTCGACGTTGGTTTTGGGTTGGAATCCGGTTGGTTTTGATTGCTGGCACACCCCTGATTATATTGGTTTTGTGCAATGTACGTCATGGTGTCTGTTTGCTGTTCGTATGAATGCGCGTGTTTCCGACTGCCTTAAAGCTAGAGACCTGAAACTTTGCAAATATCTTGATCTATGCCTGCGTCAGACAAAGTGTTAATGTATAGGCCCTACGCCCACTGGGGGGCTGGGAAATCGATAACAAGTCAATAAACCTCGATGCCTATATCGAGAAAACACCTATATATATTCTACATTTAAGCAGATTGAGCTAAGATGTATTTAACAAGGTGGTCTTAAATTTGACAGCACGCTCAAATATCGGTACCAGCCAGCCCAGTCGCTCAGCAAAACAGAAATCTATCTCCCTCGCACTCATAGTTAAAAGGCAAGAGAGCAGAAAACGTCGGTTTCCCTTTCGCACACAACTGGTACCGAGCTGTCACAAATGAGACCACCTTGTTAAATACATCATGGATTGAGCTACCAAAATTGGTGGAAAGATAGCTTGTGACTTCCCTCAAAGAACTGCATCAAAAGTTTCGATGCCACGACCACACCTGCCGCCCTTCAGCCCTCGATTTTTTAAAACGAGAATGCGTGTATCTTCCACATTCCTAGAGTCACCAAATTTGGTATCAAGATAGCTGATGGGATTACCCAAACATCTTTACCAAAAATTTGCCAAGCCCACTTCTGCAGCCACCAGCCTCCTTTCAAAAATATAAATGCATGTATCTTTCAGTTTTCCAGTTTTTAAGCTAGAGTCACTAAATTTGATACGAAGACAGCTGCTGACAGATCCAAAAGATTTACATTAAAAAATTGTAGGCCACACCCACCTGCTGCCCACCTTTTAAAACCGGAATCGGCTGTATCCTCAACAGTTTTTGAGCCAGGTGCACCAAATTTTGTAGGAAGATAGATGGTGACAGATCCAAAAGATTTGATTCAAAAATTTTGATGCCGCGTCCACCCATGCCGCCCACCACCTTGTAAAACCGGAATATATATCCTCAACAGTTTTTAAGTAGATCCTCCAAATTCGGTAGGAAGATAGATGGTGACAATTTTGATGCCACTCCCACCTGAGCCCCCACCTTGAAAAATCGTAAGCTCATTTATCTTTCACAGTTTTTGAGCTATAGCCACCCAATTTGGTAACAAGATAGCTGGCGATGTTTCCCACCCGGCGCACCCCAGCTGCCCGTGCATTCACCCATTGTAAGCTCACTCCTTACTACCCGTTCTTTTACTGGTATCAGAGTATTTCGCAGTCGTTTGCGCCCCGACTGCAACGTTTTGACGTGTTGCTTTTTGTTATTTTTACGCAATTGCGACATTTTCATACATAGAGATTGTAAATGACCACGCAGCGCTATCTAGTTAATGAACGTAGATAAGTTTTTGCTTATCGATTGATAGGCAAAAGATTAAACTAGATGGCGATTTGAGTTATTTAATTAAAACTAATTGTAGGTTAGCTAATCTTAAAAATTGTAGGGTCGGAGATGCTTCCTTCTGTCTGTTACATACTTTAGAACAAAACCAATATATTGTACCCCTTTTACATATTTTATGGGTTTGGGGTATAAAAATATAATTCTGCCCTTTTTACATGCTTTTATTTAACTCGACTTGTCTGTTTGTTTGTACCGGATTCTTGTAATCAAATTTTCTCTAAGTTCCCGACTAGCTAGAGCTCTGAAATTTCCACCAAAGATGTGTTTTAGATGACAATACATGTTTTAAAAGTTTTCGGCACGATAAAATATGTAAATATCATATAAAAACCACGAAAAACCGTTTTCTCCTTTGCTTAACTTACTAATTTGACTGACAAAATTCTCAAGCTCTGGTGGCATGGAGGGAAGACTGCCGCTTCACAGGTCGAAGGTCGTGGGCTCGAAACCCGACCGAGACATACTTTTTTTGTGTTTTTTTTTTATTAATTAAACTTTTTTTTTACATGCTTTTATTTAACTGGACTAAGCAACCATTGTATGCAAGAAAGTGAATAAAAGCATGTCTTCAGAATTTTTTGGATTTTACTTGTTTTGTTCCATTTTAAAAGGAATGCGAGGGCCGCAAAATTTTTGTGTTCAAATCTTTTGAGAAATTTATCGATTTTTAACTTCGAATATCGATTTGCTATCGATATTTCAGCCGCCCACTAATAATGAAATTTTGTGTGACGCAGACAACAGACGAGAAAGATATATGCAAAGCTTAAAGCTTATAGCTTAAGGGGGGTTTAAATAAGCGATCGTTTGTACAGACAGACGTCATGACGGGCATTGCATTGAAAATAGCTAATGATGTCATAGTAGACATTGAACCTAATTTAATGTCACGGGGCGCAAAGTGGAAGTTTGCCTAGGGGCTTTTGTGATTTGATCGGTGTGTATCAATCGATTTTGACTAACTTAGCTTAGAGTCAAGCATATCAACAAGGTAAACAAAGCTCAATCTCACGTAAAGACAATTTAGGCTATACAAATTTTAACTGCATGTAGAATGTAATCTGAGTTGTCGCACAATTAGAGGAAAGGCCCATGGAAAACACAAAAATACTAATATCAATCATTTTATAAACGCTAAAAAAAACCGATCACCTTTTAATTAGGTCTAAAACCTTTTACGTTATAAGCATGGAAGGTCTTCAGAGTTCAATGTTATTTTTAAGCCAATGAATACCAATAGCTAATCGCTAAGTGATTGGTCTTTAGCAGTTGCAGGGCTGGCGTATAATGAATTTAAGTGAACAATTTTGGGTATTCAAGACAATTTGGGAGTGCTTTTAATAAGCAAAAGCAAAACAATTCTATAACATTTATGTGGATAGCTTGAAATATCAAGAGTCAAATTAAAATTAATAAACCTGCAATTTGTATACAAGCAAGCATATTATTTTTTATTTGTCAACCACATGAGAGAATTGACAGTTTTAAATAAGGTAGCTGTTATACCGCTTCTATATTACTTAATACTGGAAACTTTTGGTCTGATTGTTTGTTATAATGTGTGTAAAGAACCGAAACAATTTTCGACACAAACGTGCGTGATATTTAAAATCTATGTTGTGTATTTTTAGTCACAAATGTTCGTCCTATAATCTCCAAGACAACGCGCTTTTACAGAAACACAGGCCGTTTAAAATCGACTCGTCTGCTGTTGCTGATCAATGATATGGGTTGAAGATTTTTCCTTCTGTCTGTTACATATGTATGTATAGTGCCTCACAGCTTACTTGATGTTTTGTAAAAAGAAATTTTATATTGAGTTCAAAGAAAAATTTTGCATGGTCTAAATCTTATTGGAAGAATTTGGACCCAGGATGCATTCCAAAAGCAATTGCGGAATTATCACAAGCCGAACCACGGCCAATGTCACGTATTATTCCATTTATAAAAAATTATCAAATTAAGTGGCGTGTTTCGGCAATATAGCTTAGGTGGCCAGCGGAATTGTTCGCACAAGATGTTTTTAAAGTTACTTAAAACCAAGAAACGCAAAATATGCTGGAAAAGTCGTCATTACTGAGCGTTTGGAGAATATTAACGTAACACGACAGTTTTCGATATCCAAACAAAAACTTAATTGGCTGACTTTGAGCAATCCACTCTACAAACATGTCATTATTTTTCATTTTTGCTTTGAATCTAAGTACAGTCGAATCCCGATAATTCGAAATGGCAAGGGGAACACATTTTTTACGAATTACACAGGAATTCGATTTATCGAGATTTCCATTTAACGAGGCTCAAAAAATAAAAATTCGAATAAACAGGGCTTTTATATTTGACATCATGTTTACATATTTAACTTTATTGGAATTTAACAAATAATATAAGTACATTCATTTGTACGTTTTGCAAATTAAAGAAAAATTAAACAGAAACACAAAATTATAATAACAAAAAATCAAGCTTTAAAAAAGTGTGTAATTTTCGATTGCTTGGTGTTTTTTTCTCTTATTTTTTCTGTTTCGTTCTCTTAACCTATTAGGTTGTCAAAGACACTATCATCAACCTCATGTGTTGAAAAAAGTTTTAATTGAGGAATTAACGCTCTGGCTTGTATGTTGGTTAAAATGTCATCTTCTTCGGAGTCATCATCATCCTCGTCACTTTCATTGTTGGTATGCGCAAATTCTTCCAAAATGTCGTTATCTGTCAACATACCGGATACAGCAATGTCGTTGTCAACGTTTACGTATTCCTCGAAAGAACCGGCATTTTCAGAGTTCTCAGAAATAGCTGCGCAAAGATAATCTATGTTCAATTGGCATAGCGACATATCTCCGCCCAGTACATTTTGCTGGCGGAGATATGTCGTTCTTAGTTCGGCGGAGATATGTCGTTTTCGAAACGTCATATCTGCAAGGAAAATAATGGGTTTCGAAAAAATGATTCTATGCAATAACCAGGCGTATATGCTTTTTATGAAATTTTTGTATTTGCCTCTTCTACCGGTGAACAAAATTGTCGTTGCGTTTGATCACCTAGAAGCTCAAGCAACTGCTTTAGAGAAGAAGATGTTTTCTCAATTTTTAAAATATTTTAAGAAGCAGTGGCTTATGAAGGTATTTCACAATATCAAATTAATACTATAGTTTTATTTATTCACGTTAAATTTTATAGGAAGGACCTAAAAACATATCCCTGTTCAAGCGTTCGACAAGAACCACGAGCGCTGTAGAAGCTTACAATTTGAATCTGGGCAGCAAAATTTTAACAAAGGGACACTTTTTTAAATTCGTTCAATGTATTATTCATGCCGAATACGAAAAAAGTCGCGAGTTTGCTTTGCTTTTTCAAAATGGTGGCATCGGCAACCAGACACTAGCAAAGCCACTTCGTGTAAGTTTATGCAAAATGTAATTAAAGCCATCAAACTATATTAATAATAATTTTTGATATCAGGACCGCGCTCAAAAAATTATGGATGCTATGGATTTGTTGGACAAAGGAGAAATAGATGTACAGGGTTTTTTTGACCCGCACTGTCTCTCTAAATGACCGATTTTTAAAGCAGGACTTGTTTAACTGTGTGCATACAGATTCTGATTTGTCGGGAATGCCGTCCGAAATGAAGTCGTCCACATCTTCGCTATCATCTAATGGATCGAACAAAAGTGAACTGTCCTATTTTTTTTTTGTTCAAACGAATCCCCTGCAATGTGTGTTTGGTCGAACCCAAATCTGTTTTGTTGCGCCCATGCCACCATCTAAATATATGTAGTGGCTGCTGGGATCAAATTCTTGTACACAATCAAGAACGATATGGTAATGACACTGTTGAACCCAAATGTCCAACATGTCAACGAAAAGTAGAGGAGGCAATTCGAAATATATATATATATATATAATTAAAATATTATACGTAGACCTAAATACATATATAAATAAAAATAATAACATTATATAAAAGCGTCTATGAAATTTATTTATTTAAAGGGTAGATCAGTTATTCGGGTTACTTATCTTATTTTCATGAATTAAAACAAATCAATAAATAAATACATTTATTGAAACAATATATAAGGTGCAGATGTGTATGTCGTTCTTAGTTCGGCGGAGATATGTCGCTTTGAAACGACATAGCTCCGCGCGGAGGTATGTCGCTTTTAAAACGACATATCTCCGCCAAACTAAGAATGACTTATCTCCGCGCGGGGATATGTCGCTTTGAAAACGTCATAGCTCCGCGCGGAGGTATGTCGTTCTTAGTTCGGCGGAGATATGTCGCTATGCCGTTCAATTGACTATCTTCTAATAAATCATCGTTTAATATTTTATTGAAACCGCAAGCACGGAAGCAGTTTTGAATACACAAAATGCTAATATTTTTCATTATCAACGGCTGAAATAATGCTTTGTTTTTGCGCAATTGATAACGTCTAATGCGTACGTTTTTGTGCCATTTTCACGGAACGATGTTACGCATGGAAGCAGGCATTGTAAAAGCCAAACTTATGGCGTTCACATACACCATTGCCGAAAAGCGTGGTAAGAGCAAGGTGTGGGAGATTTTTGGAAATGTGCTTTGAGAGAACCGCAGGGTTATTGTATACATTATGGCGTGACGAAAATGCTACACAGTATTTAAATTTACTGGCGGTACTTCTAATTTGGTCCGGCACAAGTGCGACAAGACAAATCAATCAAAGGACTTTCAGCATACATATGAATCAGTTGATGCTGAAACTAAATCATCAATGACTAAAGCCGTGACAAAGTGGGTTGTCCAAAATTGCCGCCCATTCAACATCATTAAAGATTCCGGCTTAAAGGAACTTATTTCGTTTGCCCTAAATGTTGGAAGTCGATTTGGTCCAAATGTGAATGTCGACCAACTACTCCCACACCCAACAACGGTGTCAAGAAGTGTCTCGGACCTTTACAACAATGTGATTATTAGCGTGAAAAAAGAAATTTCAATTTTAAAGGGGAAGGATTACGCCATCACGACAGACGCTTGGACGGACACGTATTCACAAAAAAGCTACCTATGTGTGACACTTCATTTTATTTCTGAGGGATGCCTTAAAAACATATTGCTGGAAATTATCGGCATAAGTGGAGAGCCTGCAACAGGTACGCTTTATATAAATTATTATTTTTATTAGTACTTATAATATATTTTTTATAATTTATTTGCAGGCGTATTGATTCGCAGTAAAGTGCAATTGTGATATTGTATAAACCACATGTTCAACAATATTGTGGAAAAATCTTTTAAGGAACCCGGTCTGTGCGAAATTGAGCAAAAATGTTTAAAACTTGCCAAATATTTTAAAAAATCTGGACAAAATACTAAACTTGAGTTTAGTTCAAAGGGATTTTGTCCAACAAGGTGGAATACCCTATACTGCACAATGGAATCTATTCAACGGAACTGGAATAACATTGTTACGATATTAAATGAAAAAAACGAAAAGCATCCTTAAATTTGACCGATAACAAATGTTCTCTCAAAAATTGAGGAAGTCTCAAAATATATGGAAGGCGACACATATCCGACCATACACATGGTCATTCCTAGAATGCACTCGTTGCACAAATATTGCAGCAAAACATGTGAAAATGATATTGAAAGCAAATTGAACGATGAAATTTTAAAAAACAGTTTTTTCAAATAACGTGACAAAATTTCATAGAATTGCGCTCTTTTATTTCCTCCAAGGAACCAGACCAAACAGCCCAAACGAAGTGCTATTATCTGGGAAGCAAAGGAAATAATGAGGTAATTTTTTACTGAGGACAATAATAGAATGGAAACTGCAACCGACAAGAGCAAATTTGAAGAGTTCTTAAGTGATTTTTTCTGAGGACGAAGAAGAAGAAAGAATGTGCAGGGAAATTGTCTCCTACTCAAATTTGCGTGTTCCAATGAGCACGGAATACAACGTGTTGCATTGGTGGAACGAGAATAAATCACAATTTCCAATTTTACAATATTTCCAACGCCTGCATCTTTCGCCCCTTTTGAAAGAGTTTTTTCTTTGGCGAGAAATTTAATAACAGAAAAACGAAGTTGCATTGCTGGAAATGATGATATGGTGAACAAAATTATGTTTTAAAATTTTAATAATAAAAAACAAACAAAATAATATATTAAGCCACTGCTACTGCTATAGAAAAAAATACTAAAATTAATGCTCGTTTTTTACATATGTCTTATACATTTAAGTCTCCATTAATCAGACAAGCAAAAAAAAACAAGTAAAAACGTTGCAGTCGGACGCAACCGACTGCGGAATACTTTGATACCAGTAAAAGAACGGTTGATAAGGGAGAATGCAGGGGCGAAGGGAGTGGGCCATGTGGTAAACATCGCCAGCTATCATGTTACCAAATTTGGTGACTTTAGCTCAAAAACTGTGGAAGATAACTTAACTCCCAAATTTAAAAGGTGGGCGGCAGAGGTAGGCGTGGCATCTTAATTTTTGAATCAAATGTTTTTAACTGTCACCATCTATATTCATAAAAAGTTTGGTGGCTCAAGCTCAAAAACTGTTAGAGATATAGCCGATTCCGATTTTATAAGGCGGGTGGCTTAGGTGGGCGTGGCATTCAAAATTTTGATGCACATCTTTGGTAGATGCTGCCTTCTATCTTTCTACCCAATTTACGGGCTCTAGCTTAAAAACTATAAGAGATATCGAAATTTCCGATTTTAAATAGTGGGCGGCAGAGGTGGGCGTGGCATCCTAATTTTTGGTGCAGACCTTTTGTAGTTGTCACCATATATCTTCCTACCAAATTTGGTGACTCTAGCTCGAAAAATGTGAAAACTATAGGCGTTTCCAATTTCAAGTAGAAGGGGGGATGGGGGCGGAATCAGGGGGCGCGGCATCCAAAATTTAGATGCATTTTTTTGGGGAACGTCAATATCTATCTTGACACAAAATTTGGTGGCTCTAGCCCAAAAAATGTGAAAACTATAGGCGTTTCCAATTTCATGGAGAAGGGGGGATGGGGGCGGAATTAGGGGGCGTGGCATCCAATTTTTTATGGGGAACGTCAGTACCTATCTTGACACAAAATTTGGTGGCTCTAGCCCAAAAAATGTGAAAACTATAGGCGTTTCCAATTTCAAGTAGAAGGGGGGATGGGGGCGGAATCAGGGGGCGCGGCATCCAAAATTTAGATGCATTTTTTTGGGGAACGTCAATATCTATCTTGACACAAAATTTGGTGGCTCTAGCCCAAAAAATGTGAAAACTATAGGCGTTTCCAATTTCAAGTAGAAGGGGGATGGGGGCGGAATCAGGGGCGCGGCATCCAAAATTTAGATGCATTTTTTGGGGAACGTCAATATCTATCTTGACACAAAATTTGATGGCTCTTGCCCAAAAAATGTGAAAACTATAGGCGTTTCCAAATTCAAAGAGCAGGGATGATGGGGGCGGAAGGAGTGGGCGTGGCATCCAAAATTTTGATGCAGTTTTTTCAAGGACATGACTAGCTATCTGCGTGCAAAATTTGGTAGCTCTAGCTGTAAGAATGTGAGAAATATTTGGTTTTATCGGTTTTCAGTTATCGAATTTATCGATTTTCCAGCCTCCTAGTAGGCGTGGCAACCCAATCTTGACACTTTATCTGAACCGTCTATAGATAAACATAATTGCAAAGTTTCAAGTCTCTAGCTTTTCGAAAAAGTTGCGTTCATACGGACGGACGGACAGACGGACAGACAGACACCATGACGGACATTGCACAAAACCAATATACTATGAGACCTTCGGTATCAAAGTATAATAAACATTAAGTGTTGGGAAACAGTTGCCTTTTTAATTTTACAACACCATCCAACAGTCTAGTGTTGAGATGTTCGAGCTGAGTTGACTCTCAGTAAGTTGAGTTGACTCCCAACGAGTTGAGTTGACTCCCAACGAGTTGAGTTGACTCCCAACGAGTTGAGTTGACTCCCAACGAGTTGAGTTGACTCCCAGCAAGTTGATTCGAATTGAGTTGAATCCTGCTGTTAAATCAGAAAAAATTAATATGTGAGTCTGAGTCATACACAACGATTCGAATCCAAGGGACAGTTAGGCTTTAAATCAATGACTCCCAACATTATTTTATCTCAACAGTTTATTATTGTCAAGAGTAATATCACTCGGGAGTTATAAATCAGAGTGTGCACAGTGTGATTCTTGCCTGTAATTCAGATTTAGTGTGATTCTTGCCTGTAATTCAGATTTAGTGTGAACTTGTGCAGGGCTCTAATTTAAATCATATTTTAAGTTATAATTTATGTTTAAATTACATAGTTTTATACACATTATACGTACGTTCTGCCTGTTACATATATTCGCAAAAAGCCAATATACCCGTCTGGACAATACAAAAAATTGTCCTTGATTAGTTTTACAAAAAGCAGCAGCGTGTTGAGTCTATCTATTGAGAATAGGTAAATGCAATAAGAAAGAACGAAACACTTGCTGGCTGCTATGACCGAGTACGAAAACAGAAAGGCAACAAAATAACAACACAGCCACTTGATTGGCACGGACAAAAAAATAATTGTATAAGTATGGAAAAATGTAGCTTTAAAAATTATGTTAATTTAAGAAAAAAATGAAATAATAAATAAAACAAGTAAGATGGCTCTAGTCGAGATTTCCCGACTAGGAGATACCCCGAACCCCATACTTAACGCGTACAGTCATTGTCTGTATGCATCTGTGACTAAACTTCAATCTTCGATATCTCTGGTGTTTATTAACCGATTTCGATGAAATTTTCAGAAAAGTTATATCGTTACCCATTATTTCAATCCCCATTTTTACATTTTCCAAATTCGAGAAATTTTTGTAATCGATTCCATGTGTATACCGGAAACGGAAATAGTTATCGAAAATCGGAAACAAACTTGTACTGCCTAGGACTTAGATGAGCTTATGTGCAAAATCTGAAGTCTCTAGCTCTTATAGTCTCTGAGATCGACGCGTTCATACATACAGACAGACGGACAGACGGACATGGCTATATCGACTCGGCTGTTGATGCTGATCAAGAATATACATACTTTATAGGGTCGGAGATGCTTCCTTCTGCCTGTTACATACTTTTGCACAAAAACATTATACCCCTTTTACCCATTACATGGGTTCGGGGTATAAAAAAAAAAAGTTGCGGGCTTGAACCCGACTTAAGACAAAAATGTATATGGCGCGCAAGCGCTCACACAACTGCCCCAAAGATCAGCTTTGCTAGCTGGTGGATTTGACATCATTTTGTTAAATGTGATATATATCCTTTTTTAATTGCTTATTCTTAACTTTAGGCCAGAAACATTTCAGGCACAAAGAAAATCAAAAACATATAGAAGCAAAATAGGCCATTGGCACGCAGCAATTGACACGTGAATGTTACTTTGTGGTTAAAGTGTGTTAAAGTGATTTATTAACGTTAAAAAAATAGATTTTTAAAATCTTAATAAACCTAATAAAACATAAAATAAATATTAAAACAAGTAAGAAGGCTCTAGTTGAGATTTCCCGACTAGGAGATACCCCGAACCCTGTACATAACGCGTACAGTCATTGTCTGTATGCACCTGTGACTAAACTTCAATCTTCGATATCTCTGATGTTTCTCAACCGATTTCGATGAAATTTTCAGAAAAGTTTTATCGTTACCCATTATTTCAACCCCCATTTTTACATTTTCCAAATTCGAGAAATTTTTGTAATCGATTGCATGTGTATACCGGAAACAGAAATAGTTATCGAAAATCGGAAACTAACTTGTACTGCCTAGGACTTAGATGAGCTTATGTTTAAAATCTGAAGTCTCTAGGTCTTATAGTCTCTGAGATCGACGCGTTCATACATACAGACAGACGGACATGGCTATATCGACTCGGCTGTTGATGCTGATCAAGAATATATATACTTTATAGGGTCGGAGATGCTTCCTTCTGCCTGTTACATACTTTTGCACAAAACCATTATACCCCTTTTACCCATTTCATGGGGTTTTTTTTTTATTTATTTATTTATTATGATGGAAAAATTCCTAGCGCTACAAGTATTTCTACTTTTAGTGAACAGCACTAGTCACAATGTTTTGAAAATTAACTTAAAGTCTAATAGTGAATACTATCCTACACTTATCTCTATAAACAGTAATTATCTTCTTTAAATTTTTCTTAAGACTAACATTGTTTTAGATTTTTATTTACTTTATTTTTATATTTAAACATATTTTTCAATTATCTGCTTAAGTGTTCTTGTAACTTAACACTAAACATAGATGTGCTTTTGGTGGTTTTTAGTTTTGGTGGTAATCGGTTCCAGAGTCGAACAGCAAAGACATAAAATTGCCTATTTGAGCAGGCCAGTTTAGTTCGTAAACATATAAGATTATTCACTCTTTGCGAGGAAGCAAATTTTAACAAGTCAAATAAATAGTCAGGTTTTTTTTTGAATATTAGTTTGTGGACAAAAACAAGTATTTTATAATTAATTAACGACACGAAATCAAGGTCAAAAAGCTTCTTTGCAAAAACAGTTATATGATCACTTCTTTGTAATCCATACACATAACGAGCAATATTGTTAAATGTGACTTGAAGTTTGTGTAGGCTAGCTGCATCGCATTTGCCAAAGATTTCAATACCATAAAGCAGGGAGGGTATCAGTAAAGTTTTTGCGATCATAGTTCTTGTTTTGACGGGTAAATATTGTTGTGTTGGGTAAAGTTGTCGCAGGACTCCATACGTTTTACCCACAGCTTTATTTACCTGGTCATTCCAAGCCAGAGTTTTATTAAAAGTTATCCCGAGATTTACGGCCTTGTCGACAAAAACTATTGATTTATTATCTATGGTAAGTTTTCTTACATTGTCCGTATTCAGGTACTTTTTGTATATAACTAAACATTTAGACTTGGACGGGTTTATGCACAAGCCATTTTCCTTGGCCCACACACTAACACGTAACAGATCAACATTGCACGATTCAATACACTCATTTAATTCTTCAATAGGACGACTAATATACATTTGAACATCATCTGCATACATATGAACGTTACAGTTTGACAGGGCACTCGGCAAATCATTAATATACATTGAGAACAAAAGCGGTCCTAGAATAGATCCCTGCGGGACGCCACGCGGTACTAACAAAAAGCTTGAGGTCATATTCTGAATAGCGACAGCTTGCTTCCTATTTTTAAGATAGGAGGATATAAGCTTAATAGCAGTTTGCGTGAAAAAGTACATTTTGTCCAGCTTTGTCAAGAGAATTTCGTGATTTACCGTGTCAAATGCTTTGCTAAAGTCTAAAAGTGCTAGCAGCGTTACTTCACTGTTATCCATTTTTGCCCGAATGTCCTCAACTACCTTTAAGATTGCAGTTGTACAACTCATATTTACCCTGAACCCAGATTGATTGTTATTTAAAAGTTTGTTACTACTTAGGAAGTTGTTAATTTGTCCAGCCATAAGTTTTTCGAGCACTTTTGATAAGAAGGGCAGTATAGCAATTGGCCTATACTCACTGTTTTGCTTTGGTATTGGTATTATTTTGGCTTGTTTCCACTGCTCAGGGAAAATGGATGACATAATTGCAGTATTTATAACATACGTTAGGTGTCTGAGTATGTATGGTAAAAGTAGTTTTAAGAATTTTGGGCATATGTTATCTAAACCTATAGCGTTTGATTTAATTTTAAGAATTGCATGCAGGACATCACACTCATTAACGCATACAAATTCAAAACAATTTCTACAGTTTCTTAACGGCACATAATTTACATTTTGGTTACTCACAGTTAAAGGAACATTCAGGTTAACAAACTTATGGTTAAGTGCATCAACATTCACGTCATCACATAGTATCACAGATTTTTTATTTTTACCAACACCCATATTATTTAGTGTTTTCCAGGTATCTCTGGTTGTTATTGCATTGTCGAACTTACTACTAAAGAAGGTACGCTTAGCATTTTTAATTGAATTATTTGCGTTTCGTCTGGAAATTTTGAAAAGTCGATAGAAGTAGTCCGTCCTATATCTTTTCCATTTTTCATAAGCCTGGTCTCTCTGTTCGATTGCTCTTTTAACCTCATTATTAAACCATGACTTTATAATGGGTTTTGCAAATTTTGTCTTAAGCGGTAGAAACTTGTTGTAGAGGAAGTCAATGTTGCGTTGAAGTAGTGCTAATTGGGTGTCAACAGTAGGGTGCAGGTATATGCTATCCCAGTCGCAATTGCAGCATGCCTCAATTAGTCCGTTTCTATTCATATGCTTAAAGTCTCTAAAAGTAACTAGTTCTTTTGTATATATAGGATGCATATCATACGTCAGAAAAATAAGGTCATGTTTTGAGAACGCCGGTACAGATAATTGGTCATACAGTAATATATTGTCCTTTTTATTTACGAATATTAAATCTAGTAGCGTACTTGTGGTGCGCGTGAAGTGCGTTGGCACCGGGATGTGGGATGTTTATTTAAAAAAATATCTTAAGCTAGGTTCTATGTCTACACTGCAACTGGGTAAGTTTGAATAAACGGAAAAGTTAAAGGGTGCAATTTTACTATATGCCAAATACATATGTTTAGGTTGTATGTATCGAGCCCTAACCCAATAAAAAACGTTATTGCAAAAAGAAGATTGCATTGTTTTGATATTTATATTTTAGTATATTTTGTTGAAACTTTTAACGGCTGTTATTTAAAGTTCATTTATTTTCAAAGCAATATATTATTAAACGACTATTTTCTACCAATAAGCATTAAAAAGTGAATAAAAAAAAATGGCCACTGTCGTTATTTTCGCTGTAAGGGCTTAAAATTTTTACGATTAAATGTATATGTTTCGTATGTGTGTTAGCTTTTAAACAACAATCTAAGCTCAGATTGATTATACAATTGAAAATTGTAAATAAGTTTTGTGATGAAATGTGCAACGCATACAAGGAAGCGTTCCCGACCACATAAAGTAAATGAATATTCATGATCAGCATCGCGAGCTGAGTTGATATAGCCATGTCCGTCTGTCCGTCCGTTGATATGAAGTTAGGGACCTCAGTTTTAAAGCTATCGAGCTAAACCTTTGGGCAATGTCTTCTTTAAGTTGCGGTTGAATAGCATGTAAAAATCCAGCCAGATCGGACACCTATATCATACACCTATACAAATACAAAAAAATTTTATATTTTAATTTGGATTTAGGTATGAAAAATAAGGCTTTTCTGGTGTATATAGTTTTCGGATGGCCGAAAATATCTTCCTTACTTGATTGTGAGCTATGATTGTTTTGTTCTATGCAATATCTAATGACTTGCACAAATTAATAGGTCATAGAAACATGTTCAATAACACCAGAACAAGAAACTGTTGCATAAGGAACTGCCATAGCATTAGTCCACCATCGATTCTTCATGAGTTTCCTGAAGATGCATGAGTTTCCTGAAGATGCACAGAGACGGGCGGAGTGGATGTCGGTCTGCGATATGAAAGACTCGCTTAAAAAGAGCGTTTGTCTTTTTATCTGCAGAAAGCACTTTCACCCAATGGACTTGGGCAAATTAAAATTAAAAAAAATATTTGCACCTTATTATGAACTTGCAGACATGCAATGTGCAAGAGAATGCAGAAAATGCCGGTAATAATTTTCAAATTGGAGAAGCACTTGAGTCCACTTATGCAAACGACGCATTGGTCAGAGTGGACCAAAACTACAATGCGGTTGAGAGTGCCAACACAGAAGCGACATGTCCTCAGTGCGAAGTATACTGTCGAAATGAAAATTATTGGCGAAAATCAGATTTCGAAATGCAGCTAAAATATGAAAGCCTATGAATGAAAATGAAGAAATTAGAGGAAGAAAATGTGTCTATTTCAGAACAACTGCACGATACAGACAATGATTGGCCGTTGCGTTGCCAGGGAATTGTCAACACTTCTTAAGCGGTTCCTAGCGAAGCCAACTCAAAAGCAAAATTTTTTGCTTCCCTTTTATTAAGGCCAAAACATGTCAGGCTGTTTAGCGCCGAAGAAAAAAATGTGTTGAAGGGGTATCGGTTTATGAGAGATGGTTTAAAGTTTAATTTGCCGAGTCCCAGGGCACTGTTGAACTGGAGCCCCATAAGGATCATTTCACCGGGCCTCAGCAAAGTGGTAATTAAAAATGTTTACAAACATGTGCAACACATGATGACGAGCGAGCGAAATTGCGTGCTGTTGTTTGATGAAATGCATGGTCGGTCAGAACTCGAATATAATAGCACTACCGGCAAAATTGATGGATTTACTGATTTTGGAAATGGTATGCGCAGCCAAGCAGTGGCTAACAGTTTCTTATTCTTTTAAGTAAAAGGGATTGTCCAGCCTTGGAAATACACATTTTCATATTACTTCATGACTTTAAAGGATACCGCTGCAAGGACTAAGCGATGCCTGTTAGAAAACTATGATGTACTAAGCCAACTAGGACTCAACGTAAGAGCAATTGTGTCGGATCAGTCATTTGGCAACGTCCATTTTTTCAACGCTTTAAGCTTAAATGAGCTGCAAGTGTATAGAGACCACTAGGGAAAAGCCATTTATCAGTTGTATGACTACGTCCACTTGTTTAAGAGCATCAGAAAATGGCTACTAACGCATGAAATCAAAACACCAAAAGGGTATGTTAGCTGGAGTGTTGTTGTTGAACTTTTCAACATAAATATTAAGAGCACAACAACTCAGATGGTTCCGAAGCTTTCGAAGAGGCATATTCGGCCGAACATCACTGAAAAAATGTGTGTGAAATATGCTGTACAGGTGTTTTCCAGATCGGTTGGCAACGCCATTAAAGTCTGCCATAGGAATAAGCTATTTACAGCACCTGTGATGTCAAAAGCACTGGTCACAGCAGATTTTTTCATACGGTTAAATGACGCCTTTGACATCTTAAACTGCAGGTCACACAAAGCTGGCACAAAAAAGTCCGTACGACTTAAGAAAAAGGCAGAGTTTGGTTGAATTTCAATCACTGCAGTTAACCGTAGTTTTATTACTTTCGCGAAGTCAATGCTCCGCTATGAACGAACATATTTTCATTTCCACAGAAAGGTCAACCACACCAAACAAATTTAAAGTCTCTGTAAGTTTGTTGTTTTACCATATACGTACAGGGAATCGTGATTTTCTTCCACTCTTCTTGCAAAATTCGCCACAAATCGTCTTTATTTGATGGTTTTTGTTGGCCAACAACTTGTTTAAGAATTCCCCACAAGTTCTCTATAGGGTTCAAGTCGGGGCTCTGCAGTGGCCATTGCAAAACATTGATTGCCTCTTGGTTAAGCCACGACTTGACTATCTTGCTGCAGTGTTTCGGGTCGTTGTCCTGTTGAAATATCCAGGCAAGTGGCAAATTATCGGCATATTCTCCAGATAAATTGTTAATAAGGATGTCCCTGTACATTTCGCCGTTCATAATGACTTCTATCTTCACACCTACTCCCTATAATCGATGCGTCACCATGTTTAACGGTCTTCTCGTGTATTTGGGATCCAAATGTTTGTTGAGAGGACGTCGTACATATGGTTTACCATCACTCCCAAAGACATTAAACTTGGATTCGTCGCTCCAAACAATCACGTTCCAAAAATTGGGACCTTTTTGAATATGCTCTGTGGCGAATTGAAGGCGCTTTTTAACATTTTAATGGACAGCAATGGTTTTTTTTTGGGCAATGCGTCCATATAACCCGAATTCATTTAGCCGTCTTCTTATGGTCTGAGCTGACACATCCACGCCATAATCTGCCACCATTTGACCTCTGATTTGCGTCGAAGTCAAGAACGGATCGGCTTTACTGATTTTGGCAATCCGTCTATCGTCGTATAAAGTGGTTTTTCTGGGCTTTTCACGTGGAATATTTTCCCAGGTTCCATGTTTCTTATAAAATGCAATGGTATTTCTGACTTTGCCACGCGAAAAATGTAAAGTCTTAAAAAATTTAACATTTAAAATTGAACATTAAATTCTTAAAGCTAAGTTTTAGATAATTAATTACATTTTGACTAATAACATTTTCATAAATAACACTTAAAACATTAACAATAATAATACTTCCATTTAAACAATTGTTAAACCTAACTTAACCAAATTTTTGAGATTTGTTTTCCTTATATTTGATCATTTTCGAGACTTTGTCATTGGCGTACTGAACAAATTTTGCCGTCACCTTATCAAATTTGACATCCTCCATTCAAAATTTTTTCGTGAATGCACCTAATTTCGATGTAAAAAATTGTCATCATCGATAACATTTCATACGAGAAAACGGACGCTCGCTTAAAACGGAGGTGTTTGCCCGCTGGGTACTGTCTTGACACGACTCTGTTTTTGTCGTTGAGATTTTTTGTGACGATTGCCAACGACAGTTTAAGAAATTAATTGGTTTTATTAAATTAAATATAAATTGATATAAAATTAAAATAACTAATTCAAAGCAATTTGAAAAGTTGGTTGAAGAGTTGGAAAAAAATCAATCGCTTGCAAAGGGATTCCGAAGAGGAACAGTGCCATCAAATTTCAACGAAGATTGGAAGAACATAAGCATTTAAAATTTAAGGTAAAGAAAAGAATGTTAAGTAATAAGGCAGAATGTAGGGCAACCGGTGGTGGAGTAAACAAGCAAGTTGCGCTAAGCTCTTTGGAGGAATCCGTGGCAAACTTGCTGCAGTTTGACAAACAGCTTAACCGATGTGTTGGATGAACCGCAAGAAATACCACCGGATAATTGTAAATGAAGTTGAATCGGCGGGTGACAAAGAATTACCAACTACATCGCGAAACGCAAAAACCAAAAAGCAAGATACATTTACTAGAAAGTCATAGTGGCATGCAACACAAGGTGCTTTCAGATATTTCAAACACCTAACATCCATCAAGCGCACTATAAAAGAAACTCCAAACTATTGGAGCTCGAGGAGAAAAAACTTAAGCTCCTGGAAAAGCGGGATTTACGAGAAATCGAGGTACACGAAAAAGAGCTGCAATTAAAATCCATAGAAATTGCCTTAAAAGAAAAAAAAAACTAAAAATGTTAAATATAAATAATTAAAAAGGTGTGGGCGTGGCATCCAAAATTTTGATGCAGTTTTTTCAGGGACATGACTAGCTATCTGCGTGCAAAATTTGGTAACTGTAGCTGTAAGAATGTGAGAAATATTTGGTTTTATCGGTTTTCAGCTATCGAATTTATCGATTTCCCAGCCTCCTAGTAGGCGTGGCACTCCAATCTTGACACTTTATCTGTCGCGCCTATAGACAAACACAACATAAAAAAAAGTTGCGTTCATACAGACGGACAGACGGACGGACACCATGACGGACATTGCACAAAACCAATATACTATGAGACCTTCGGTATCAAAGTATAAAAAATGTGTGTGCAAATTGCCAAGGAGTTGAAGGAGCAAAGGTAGAACTTTAGGACCAGTCAAATCGAAAACAAATGGAATACGCTCGACCGAAGCTTCAAAGCTAATATAAACAAGTAAAAACGTTGCAGTCGGACGCTACTGACTGCGGAAGAGTTTGATACCAGTAAAAGAACAGATGGTTAGGAGTCTGCTTGCAATGGGTGAATGCGGTGGCGGCAGGGGTGTGCCGTGGGGGAACATCGCCAGCTATGTTGTTTCCTAAGTTGGTGAAATTAGCTCAAAACTGTGAAAATAAATGAAATTACGATTTTTAACGGTGGGTGGCATCCAAAATTTTGATGCGGATCTTTGGTAGATGTTGCCTTCACCTTTCTACCGAATTTAGGGCTCTAGCTTAAAAACTGTAAGAGATATCGATATTTCCGATTTTAAATGGTGGGCGGCAGAGGTGGGCATGGCATCCAAATTTTTGATGCTGATCTTTTTAGATGTCACCATATATCTTCTTACCAAATTTGGTGACTCTAGTTCAAACAAGTAAAAAGGCTCTAGTCGAGATTTCCCGACTAGGAGATACCCCGAACCCTGTACATAACGCGTACAGTCATTGTCTGTATGCATCTGTGACCTAAACTTCAATCTTCGATATCTCTGGTGTATCTCAGCCGATTTCGATGAAATTTTCAGAAACGTTCTATCGTTATCCGTTATTTCAACCCCCATTTTTACATTTTTCGAATTCGAGATTTTTTGTAATCGATTACATGTGTATATCGGAAACTAGAATAGTTATCGATAATTTGAAACAAACTTGTTCCGCTCATGGTATAGGAGAACTTATATTCAAAATCTGAAGTCTCTAGCTCTTGTAGTCTCTGAGATCGACGCGTTCATACAGACGGACGGACAGACGGACGGACATGGCTATATCGACTCGGCTGTTGATGCTGATCAAGAATATATATACTGTATGGGGTCGGAGATGCTTCCTTCTGCCTGTTACATACTTTTGCACAAAACCATTTTACCCCTTTTACCCATTTTATGGGTTAGGGGTATAAAAATGTGAAAGAAACACGCATAACCGTTTTAACAACGGCGGGGGTGGGGGACGGAAGGTGTGGGCGTGGCATCCAAAATTTGGATGCAGTTTTTTGGGTAACGTTAATACCTATCTTGACAAAATATTTGGTAGCTCTAGCCCAAAAAAAGTGAAAACTATAGGCCTTTCCAATTTCAAGGAGCAGGAAGGATGGGGCGGAATGAGTGGCCGTGGCATCCAAAATTTTGATGCTGATTTTCGAGAGACGTGACTAGATATCTTCGTGCAAAATTTATCGCGTTCATACAGACGTACAGTCGGACAGACACCATGACGAACATTGCACAAAACCAGTATCAAAGTATAAATATGGCACTGAGCACCCCACGCTTTTCTCAAAATAATACTTAAACTTTTCGTTCTTTATTTTGTTTTATGCTGGAAAATTATTTTATATCTTTCTTTTAAATAACAGGCCAATTCTTTGTAGATAGCTTACTCTTATTCTGAATCTTGAGTGTGACAACACAAAATCAACAATGGGTAAACCAACGAAAAGTGACTAGTGATGAAAAAAAAAAAAACTTCGAACAATAATTAAATGAGCAAAAGCCATATTTTCATATTTGTTGATTAAGTATGTAATTAAGAAACAATAACTTAGAAAGATGTGCAGTCGTCAGCCTGTTCCTTTTTCGGTAGCAGTAGCACCCGCTTTAGATAACAGGCGCTCTGCTGGTACTAAAGTGCCTATTAGGAAGCAGTACCGACCAGCAATTGCATATAGCTTTGGGTACACTGTACGCATCTCCTCCCACGCAGTGACCACGTTGCGTTTGAGCTCTAGTACAGACGTATTTAAAAAAAAGCTGAGCTCGTCTTCAATTTTAGAAAAATCTTGTTGCTTGCGGCGTTTGTGTGCCAGCGACTTGTGGACCCATAAATCAAACTCGACTTCGCCAGTAGATGACCCGTCACTTACGCTTCCTTGGCTATCCTTTGCTAGGGAGACTTTTGCCATTTCAATTTGAATATTCTTCATAAATGATGCCAAGGCAATCGCATCTTGAAAGTGAATTTTTTTGAAGCGAGGGTCAAGCAAAGTGATCCAAATCGACGGTCAAACTGGCCCAATAAAGCTGCTCTAAGCTTATTTCCTGCCGGTGTCATGCAAACCACCTTCAGTATTTGCTGGCGTCCACAATGTGCAATTGGTATGACGAGGCTCAATGTAGCATATTTCTCACCACTTATTTGAGTGGTCATAGCCTACAACGGCTTAAGGGGGGAAATCCATGTAGAAGCCTCAAAATCTGTCATTTTTTAAACGTATTTTGTTTTGTCTATTGCTTTCAAATTTTAACACAAGTTTATTTAACCTTTTAACAGTACAAAACAATTAATTTTTTTTTTTTCTTTTCTAAAATGTCGATACAACTGCTCCATTTGTAGTTCTCAAACTGCCGATCTGAAACAAAAAAATTTAAGTGCTTTCTTTTTATAAGATATTAACGGAGAGGATAAACCTAAAATATAAAAAAAAAATTATAAAATTCATTATAAAACAAGTAAGAAGGCTCTAGTCGAGATTTCCCGACTAGGAGATACCCCGAACCCTGTACATAACGCGTACAGTCATTGTCTGTATGCATCTGTGACTAAACTTCAATCTTCGATATCTCTGGTGTTTCTTAACCGATTTCGATGAAATTTTCAGAAAAGTTATATCGTTAACCATTATTTCAGCCCCCATTTTTACAAATTCGAGAAATTTTTGTAATCGATTGCATGTGTATATCGAAAACGGAAATAGTTATCGAAAATCGGAAACAAGCTTGTACTGCATAGGACTTAGATGAGCTTATGTTCAAAATCTGAAGTCTCTAGCTCTTATAGTCTCTGAGATCTACGCGTTCATACATTCAGACGGACAGACGGACATGGCTATATCGACTCGGCTGTTGATGCTGATCAAGAATATATATACTTTATAAGGTCGGAGATGCTTCCTTCTGCCTGTTACATACTTTTGCACAAAACCATTAACCATTTCATGGGTTCGGGGTATAATAAGCCTTTGAAAAAAAAGTTCGAATTTAGGGCTATTTTTGTGAAGTTTTTGAGCCCCTAAAAAGTAATTTATCAACGCGAAATATCAAAATATCTCCAAATTTCAAAAATATCGATTTTTTGAAAATTTTACATGGATTTCCCCCCTTAAGCAACATAATAAACTCAGTTATCTCGTCTTTATCTTAAGTTGAGTTCATTTGCGGGGCATCTGAAAAATTTAAGACCACTTGGCCGATATACGAAACCAACTTCAGAAAGCGCTCCAGCATATATAATGTGGAATTTTATCGGGTTTTAACATCCAAAATAACTTTAAAAGCTTTTCCCTCTGGGACGCCTGCCAATTCCTGCAGCTTCTGCAAGTTCTCCACTATATTCCGGCATTTGACAATCAATCCCGCTGCTTCTTGAATATCCATGGAACTGGTGCACACCAAATTTAAAGTATGCGCGAAGCATGGGATATGGTGCGATTTACCAAAGCTATGATGTATGGCTTTTACAATATTTGCACCATTATCCGTCACCACAGCCGTAACTTGGTGTTTAGGAATGGAAAATTATATAACGCAGTCATGAACACTTCTGAGATGTGCTCTGCAGTTTGGGCTTGAGTTAATTTAAACACTCCTATTGTGGCACATATTTGCTTATTTTCAAACAAGCCATGTAGAGTTATTCCAATCATGCTGGTCAAATTTATGTCAGTCTATATATCTGTAGTCAAAGATATGCCTGACCCTTGGAGAACCTTTTTTATTTTGAAATTATTCACCTTCTCGTTATACATTTGAACCATTTCAGCCTTGATCGTTTCCCTTACGGGAACTTTGTAAAGGGGGTGAAGCCCCTTCATCATTTTCATAAATCCCTTTCCTAAATTTACATTGATTGTTAGTGACTTTACAATGTTAGTTATGCTTTGTAATACATTATTACCTTCAACATGGAAAACTGGCAAATTATCCATGACTATCATTTCTACAATTGACCTTCTTATTTTGTTGTACTTCGAGCCACCCAGGACAAAGCTTTGCGAGTTTGAGAATGCTGCTTGTATGTTGGGCTGATTTTCCACTGGTTTTTGGTGCTCTACAGTTGGGGCTTCTTCCACGTTCTCTTGTTCACCATCAGCAATTCTAACCTAGATTGAAGCGAACTCTTTGGTATGCTCCAGTTTTAAATGCTGAAACATGTTGGTCGTATTTCGACAAAATGTTAGTTGCTTTTGGCATAATCGGCACTGCACTTATTTAAAATGTATTTTCAAATAAAACTTCTACACTTTGCTTTGTGCTGGTGCCATGGCTAAAACTTTCTTGTTGTTTTTGCGCGTAAATATGGGAACGACGCGATAATTTTATCTAATAATCGATTAATGTTTCAATTAATCGCATTCGATTTTGCGATACAATTAAATCGCAAATGTAAGGAAAATAATCGATTATTTTGTATCATATGACTAATCGTGCCATCACTAATCGTGACACATCAGCATACGACAAACCCCCGTGCCTGAGAATATTAGAGGCTGTCTATTTTGAAATAAACATTTGCGCGTAGAATAAAATAGCTTTTGTTTTGAATCTAAAGTGTTTAAACTTTGTTTAAGACATGACTGAATCGGGGAGAGTTCTTAAGGACTGACATATATTTAAATTTGTACAACTTTATTTTTTGTAGAATAAAAACATATTAACCGGACACAGTCTAAGCCAACCACATCCAAGGCCACAAGCTGATGCTGTTGAGTGGGGGCAGCATTCTTTCAATTGGCATCGCCAAAATGGCAATGCACAGTCACATGTGGGAAAAGCTTTATGCTGAGCAGCAATGTGTGTGGTTTTCAGACCATGTTGCCTGCTGGCCACATTTGGCTGCCGATACTTCTACTACTGCCGCCTGATGCTGAATAAGCGTAAATAGTGGGCGACATTAAAAGCATACGCGTATTGGTCCAAACATTGCGTATACGACCCACTGCTTACTGGCGATTAGCAACATGTAGTTGATCACTTTACACGTCTGTGAAACGCAGCTTTAAATGCCTCAGCATTTACAACAAGTATGAAGGCTCTAGAAGAGATTTCTCGACTATTAGATACCCTGAACCCTAATTTTGACGCGTGCAGTCATTGTTTCTGTATGTTTGCGGCTAAGCATCAGTCTTTGATATCTCTAGTGTTTTTCAACCGATTTCGATAAAATTATCACTGAATTTCAATATATTTTATTGAGTTTTAAAACATTATTGTTATCAATTACATCTGCAAATCGAAAATGGTAAAAGCTATCGATAATTTAAAACAAACTCGTAAACGAGATCTTATATCCTAAATCTCAAGTCTCTGGCTCTTATAGGTTCTTATAAACGGACGGACAGACAGACAGATATGGCTAGATCGACTCGGCTGCTGATGCTGATTAAGAATATATTTTTAAGGGGGTCGCTGATCCTTCCTTTTTCCTGTTAAATACTTTTGCACAAAACCATTATACCCTTTTACCCATGTCATGAGTTCAGGGTAAAAAAAATAGCAGGCGCTAATTAATAAATCCCCGAGACAAAGAGAGGTTAAGAGAAGTATCATACAAATATTTGTCATTTACTGCCTTCAGCCGCAAAACGTCGTCAAAATTTTTTCGGTATTAAATTCGTGAACCATCGATATTTTTTTATTTTTGTTGCTGTGACTCATTTGCATTGATGTGACTTAAAACCCATTAGATCAGTTTCATATCAATCAAGCATTATGATCATTGAACACTGAACTGGTTTGTTGCACACGCACACATCTTCAAGCCAAGTAGCGGACAAAACCCGTTTGTGCTCGAATCAAATAAAACTAAAAATAAAACAAATACAAATACAAATTAGACAAAAATAAGTGTAAAAAACACACTTTAAAATAATTCATATGGCGCCAGTAATGGCGCCAGCTGCGCCCGAAGATTTTAAATTTTGAGTGTTGTTTAGAGTCAATAAATCATTAAAATTTATCATTGTGGAAAACATTAACAGTTTGGCAACACGAATTGGCTACTTAAGGTTATGATACTGAACTTTACTCTTTGCAATTCAATTGACTCTAAAATGCATTATTGGACATATCCACGAACACTGGCTTACAACATGTAAGAAGGTAAAGTCGAGATTTCCCAACTAGAAATACAATTTTCGCGTACAGTTATTGTATATGTATATGGACAAAAAAATATTAACACCGATTTTGATAGCATTTTCAACGATTTAAATTATACTGTCTTGTTTTTAAAAATTTTCATAAGGGTCGTAAAAAATTCCTGCCAGAAATTTGTGATGTATTTTGTCATTTGTTTTACCACCGAGCAAAGAAGAGCTCTTTCCTCCTCAAAGGACACATAAGTCCATAAGCTCAGCAAAGTGCACCTCGCCGCTGGATTGATTGCAACGGGGTAGCTTAAAACAACCTCCATTGATGCTGTAGAAAGCATATTGAAACTACAAATGGCGAAATTAGTAGCGAATCTTTCTGCTACGCATAAGAGATACAAATCAGTCTGCCGAACACTCCTTCAGACACTCTAGCTTCCTGGTGGAAAATACACTTCTATCCCCATAAACGGACTTCTGCTTTCCACAATATTTTCTCACTCTTTTTCTGAAGGGACGATTGGTGCACCGGCACAACTGGACTGATAAAATTAATTCAAATCTTTACTGATTTCTTCAAGCCTTTCCGATCACTAAAGCACGAATGAGCAATCTGTGGCCAGCGGGCCGATTGCGGCCCTTTAAAAATTTTTATGCGGCCCGACAAGGATTTCTAAAATTTATTTTTTTGTATCCAGCTTTCGTAATTTTTGCTCCGTAGCAGCAAGAGCACGTGAAATATTGCTAAGCTATCGCTACCGCTTTGATTTCATCTGGAGGGGAGCCATAGCTTAACGACGAAAAAGTATGTACACTATGCCTTGAAAGTGTTTACACACCGTACAAAAATTGAATTTTTACACTTTTGGGCTAGAAGGCACACACTAATTGTTGTTTTTAAAATTTGTTTATATTTTTTATAGCTTATTCAACCTTTTATATAATGAAACTGTAAAACAAAATTATAAAAATATATGCATTAGTTAGAAAATTTTTTTTTTTTTAAATCCATTTTTTTAGCTGCCAAAAAGTGTTTACTCAAAGTCATATTTATATGTAAATTGCCTTAAGAAAAATGCCATAAAATCATAAATTAATTAAATAAATTATTTATGCTCAATATAAAAAATTTGAAAATTGTCTTTCAAACTATGATGGAATAATTGATCAACTGTGAAATTTTGATCGAAATCGGTGAAGAATCACCGGAGATATAGAAGGTACAAGTTCTGTCACCTGATTTTGAATACAATTTTATATTTTTTGCATACAATTTTAAATTTTTTTTTACTGCAAAACCGGTTGACTGAACTTGTAACAAGAATATAAAAACTTAACGGGACAAATCCGGATAGATAAGTTTCATCAAATGGAGACAAATTTGGGAAAACAGCAGGCTATTTAAAAATCAAGCTATTTTATCAAATACGGCAGTAAAGGCTGTTGTTAGTCAAATACTGGCAAAAAAAAAATGAAGCCTTTGGCGTATGGCGAGATGGTCAAAGAACGCCTAACTGCTGTAGCAGAAATAGCATTTCCAGATAAAGTTAATACAATATTATTTCAAGCATAAGTTTATCAAGACTCGCCATTGGAAGGAGAATTGAAGACTTGTCAGGGAACATAGCAACAACGCTTTGTAAAAACAAGTAAAAACGTTGCAGTCGGACGCAACCGACTGCGGAATACTTTGATACCAGTAAAAGAACGGTTGATAAGGGGGAATGCAGGGGCGAAGGGAGTGGCCCATGTGGTAAACATCGCCAGCTATCATGTTACCAAATTTGGTGACTTTAGCTCAAAAACTGTGGAAGATAACTCAACTCCCAAATTTAAATGGTGGGCGGCAGAGGTAGGCGTGGCATCTAAATTTTTTAATCAAATGTTTTTAACTGTCACTATCTATCTGCCCACCAAGTTTGGTGGCTCTAGCTCAAAAACTGTTAAAGATATAGCCGATTCCGATTTTATAAGGCGGGTGGCTTAGGTGGGCGTGGCATCCTTCTATCTTTCTACCCAATTTACGGGCTCTAGCTTAAAAACTATAAGAGGTATTAAAATTTCCGATTTTAAATGGTGGGCGGCAGAGGTGAGCGTGGCTTCCTAATTTTTGATGCAGATATCTTGTAGATGTCACCATATATCTTCCAACCAAATTCGGTGACACTAGCTCGAAAAATGTGAAAACTATAGGCGTTACCAATTTCATGGAGAAGGGGGGATGGGGGCGGAATCAGGGGCGTGGCATCCAAGTTTTGATGGGGAACGTCAGTACCTATCTTGACACAAAATTTGGTGGCTCTAGCCCAAAAATGTGAAAACTATAGGCGTTTCCAATTTCAATGAGAAGGGGGGATGGGGGCGGAATCAAGAAGCGTGGCATCCAAAATTTTGATGCATTTTTTGGGGAACGTCAATATCTATTTTCACACAAAATTTGGTGGCTCTAGCCCAAAAATGTGAAAACTATAGGCGTTTCCAATTTCATGGAGAAGGGGGGATGGGGGCGGAATCAGGGGGCGTGGCATCCAAGTTTTGATGGGGAACGTCAGTACCTATCTTGACACAAAATTTGGTGGCTCTAGCCCAAAAATGTGAAAACTATAGGCGTTTCCAATTTCAATGAGAAGGGGGGGGATGGGGGCGGAATCAGGGGGCGTGGCATCCAAAATTTTGATGAATTTTTTTGTGGTACGTCAATATCTATCTTGACACAAAATTTGGTGTCTCTAGCCCAAAAATGTAAGAGCTATAGGCGTTTCCAATTTCAAGGAGCAGGGATGATGGGGGCGGAAGGAGTGGGCGTGGCATCCAAAATTTTGATGCAGTTTTTACAGGGACATGACTAGCTATCTGCGTGCAAAATTTGGTAACTCTAGCTGTAAGAATGTGAGAAATATTTGGTTTTATCGGTTTTCAGTTATCGAATTTATCGATTTCCCAGCCTCCTAGTAGGCGTGGCACCCCAATCTTGACACTTTATCTGTCGCGCCTATAGACAAACATAATTGCAAAGTTTCAAGTCTCTAGCTTTACGGATGACGAAAAAAGTTGCGTTCATACAGACGGACAGACAGACAGACGGACAGACGGACACCATGACGGACATTGCACAAAACCAATATACTATGAGACCTTCGGTATCAAAGTATAAAAATAGCAAAATTTTAATACTGTTTTTTGGCACTTGATGAGAGTTGTGATATTAGCGATACAGCACAACTTGCTATATTTTTTTTTTTTCCAATGCATGGGACTGCAACCGGCAAAGACCTGTACGATGCACTTAAGTCTGTGTTGGAAAATTTTTCAATTGCGTTAGAAAAGATTACAGGTATATCGAAAGATGGAGCACCAGCAATGTCAAGCATGGCGGTAGTTTGAAGACATTAAGCAGGAAAAAAATCTATTCGTTAGCCACTGCATAATTCACCATGAAAATTTGTGTGCAAAAAGATTGAGTTTGGCAAATGTCACAGTACCAATAATTAAACTTATCAATTTTATCAAGTCACGTGCGTTGCATCACAGTGAATTTATAGAATTTCTGAAATATTTAGAAGTTAAATATGGCGATGTCGTTTATAATACCGAAGTACGTTGGCTTAGTAGAGGCGCAGTGCTAAAAAGGTTTACAGCTTAAAAAGCGAAAGAAAATTTGTTTTGGATATGAAGGGATATGCCTTTCCTTATTTTGATGATAAAGAATGGATGTGCGATTTTGGATTTCTTATCGACATTACTCAGCATCTTAATGATCTTAATTTGGAACTTCAAGGCAAAAGACAGTTTATTCACAATATGTATGATAAAATTCTAGGCTTTGAGAGCAAAATTAAATTCTGGAAACAGCATCTTTTGCAAATAATGTATCGGACTTTCCACATTTAGAAAAAGAAAACGTTACTTTTCAAAAATACGCTCAATATATAGACATCTTAATCAACGTATTTCAATTACGATTCCAAATGTTCAAAGCTGAGAAGACAGCGCTTTCTATGAAAATGTTTTCCTCGTCGTTTAATATCGATGTGGATAAAGTTCCTGAAGAATTTCATATGGAGGGGATTGATATGATGAATAGTACTTATTAAAAAAACATATTTTTCAGTAACTATCGAAAAATTTTTAAAATCGTCTGAAAATTTTTTTATGAAGAAAACGCGTTTGGTAACTCTAGCTGTAAGAATGTGAGAAATATTTGGTTTTATCGGTTTTCAGTTGACACTTTATCTGACTTGTATATAGACAAATATAATAGCAAAGTTTCAAGTCTCTAGCTTTACGGGTGTCGAAAAAACTTGCGTTCATACGGACGGACACACGGACGGACGGACAGACACCATGGCGGACATTGCACAAAACCAATATACCATGATACTTTCAGTATCAAAGTATAACAAGTAAGATGGCTCTTGTCGAGATTTCCCGACTAGGAGATACCCCGAACCCTATACTTAACGCGCACAGTCATTGTCTGTGTGCATCTGTGACTAAACTTTATTCTTCGATATCTCTGGTGTTTCTCAACCGATTTCGATGAAATTTTTGCAGATTTTCATTATTTTGTATAGAGTTTCTAAAACGTTTCAGATTTTCGATATTCGATATTTTAATGTTATCGATCCCGTGTGTATATCGGAACGGACATAGTTATCGAAAATCGGAAACTAACTTGTACTGCCTAGGACTTAGATGAGCTTATGTGCAAAATCTAAAGTCTCTTGCTCTTATAGTCTCTGAGAACGACGAGTTCATACATACAGACGGACATGGCTATATCGACTCGGCTGTTGATGCTGATCAAGAATATATATACTTTATAGGGTCGGAGATGCTTCCTTCTGCCTGTTACATACTTTTGCCCAAAACCATTATACCCCTTTTACCCATTTCATGGGTTCGGGGTATAACAAGTGAAAATCAAAATTTTGGATGCCACGCCCACTCCTTGTCTTGCGGCGTTCGTGTGTCTCTTGCAAAGACTAAAACCGTTTTAGGTTCTTGGCTGCTCACTTCTTCAAGTGTTGCAAGGAAGGGTGCGTGGAAGTGTCGAAGACGTTAAGCTGCCAGTGCTGGGCAGCTGCAAAGCAGGTGTTCCAGTGTTTCCTTGACGCCTGGTTCTCTGCATTTCCTGCATTCATCGTTGTCGAGTATGCCTAGCTTCTTTGCATGAGATGCAACCAGACAGTGGTCGCAGACCACAAGCAGACAAGCTGTCTGCATTCGTGCCTCTGAAGTTTCAGCATGTATTCCGTCCTTTTGTCGTCGTAGGTTTTGCACATTATTTTCGAGATTCTGCAGTCGGAGGTGTTCTTCCACCTGTATACTTCCGAGGCCCATGCGTGTGCTTCCATCTGAGCGTGTATCGTTCGCAGGGAGGTTGAAATTTCAACAGCGTCACTTTATTGTCTCTTTGCTCCTTGCATAGCCAATTCGTCTGCCATCTGTTTCCTTCAAAGCCTTGGTGGCTTTGAATCCAGTAGATGTGGACGTTTTTTGTGATGCTCAGTTCGTATAGTGCTTCCCTGCTTGCTAGAACGCTCCGAGAGCTTATGTAGTGGGGTTGCAAGGCTTTTATTGCTGCCTGACTGTCCACGAATATGTTTACCTTTATTTGCGTTGTATTCGTTCTTGAGACCGCTTCTGCTGCTTTTCTTATTGCGAATATTTCCGCTTGAAATATGCTGCAGTGGTCAGGGAGTCTGCATGATAGTCTCAGTGGTGGATCGGCGCAGTACACTGCTGCACCGACTCCGTCTTCCATCTGTGAGCCAGCAGTATATATGTTTATGGCCACTTGCTCTGCTCCCGAGCGCCAGTCATTTTTGTTCAGGAACATGGGCGTGAATTTAAAGTTGGTCTTTGGGGTTATGTAGTCTGTTTCTACTTAAATCCCTCTACCAATCATACTGTGCCCGTAGTTTTGAATCTTCAAATTGCCTATCGCTCATAGACGTTGCGCAGTCTTCTTTGCCATTAGGCGTGCCTGAATGTCCAAGGGGTTGACACTCAGTATAGCTTGAAGTGCTTTTGTTGGCGCGGATCTCAGCGCCCCTGTGATGCATATAAGTGCATGTCGCTGAGTTCTGGTTGATAGGTCTGTAGTCTTTTGGCAGCACGTGGCTGCATTTCCCTGCTTTGGACAGGAAAACTACCCGTGCTGTCCTCCAGGCCACAGGCACATAGCCATGACTGAGGCATCCCCTATATATTTTCCTCAGCCATGGAATAATCATATGCTTGACATACTGCATCCCGTCCGTACCTGGGGATTTGTAACCCTCAAAAGAGTCTATAGCCCACAGTACCCTGTCTGTCGTTATGATGTCTGCAGGTATTTCTGCCCGCGTGTGCGTATACATTATTTCTGTCGTAGTAGTGACTTCTTTACAGCCGGGGAAATTTACCTCCAAGAGCACGTTTATTGCATCCGAGCTGTTGATGTTGATGATATTGTGGGCGGGCTTTGTAAGTTTTTTTGCCATTTCTTTTTTTAACTGAACCCAGTCCGTATTCCTCGGGTTTCTGTACGTTTTTTTTTTATTGTTTTCACTCTCAAAGTTCACTCGGAATAGAATGTACCTGTGGTCCGAGAAGGAATGTCTACTAAGGACTCTCCATTCTGTAACTACGGTACTCGTAACCGACGTGAGGGTGATATCTAGCTCATTGGATGAGGTGGGACCTACATAGGTCAGCTCTTCCCCCACATTTGCTATCTTAAGATAAGATTGCAGTATAAAGTCTAGCAGTGACTCACCTCTGTCGTTGGAGTCCCTGCTGCCCCATACCGTGTGATGCGCATTAGCGTCGGTGCCGATGACAAGTGGCTGCTTCTTTTGCTCAGCCAGTCGCGCGAGCTCTTGTGGTGGTGCGGCGTTCTCATGCGCCATGTACCAGGATGCCATTAGGATTGGCTCGTCTCTGCCACCCTCCAGCGCTACCACCGTTAAGTCGTTAGTGCTGTAATTAGACTGTAATTAGACCTTCCTTACTAGGATCGCGGTCCTTGCTCTACTTACTGTTGTCGGGTAGAATATGTTGTAATTCGGGTTGTTCAGTCCAGAAACTTTGTTTCCCGACGCTATCCAAGGTTCCTGGACAAGGGCGACGTCGGCGGGCCCTGACTACAGGGTTAGCAGGAGCTCCGCCGAGGCCAACTTGCTTTTATGTAGGTTGATCTGAAGGACCCTCAGCTGCATGGCTGTTTGTGGTGTCCTCCCCGGATTGGACCTCTACAACGGTTATGTCCGCATCCTCGTCGTCCTCTATCACCAGGCTTTTTGTGGCGCGGGTGACCTCCGCCAGGTCTTTCTCCACTTCGCCAGCCATCAACGTGTTGGTGTTTGTATCGTCGGGGTGGCGCTTCTTGAGAGGCAGGTATACACTACCGACGCCCCACGCCATATTTCAAAACCTCGGGTACAGCATGTCCTCGGCCTCCTTGTTGATATGGAGGACCATTTGCTGACCCTTTTTATCGGGCTTCGCGACATGGATCACCTTCCAATCAACGGATGGCACGTCCGGATTCTGCCACTTTAGAAGTTGAAGCGCCTGGTCGGCTGGAACAACACGGGGGAAGAGTACCTTTGCCTTCGGTATGGTCGGAATACAGGTTCTGTCCACTACCTCCAGCTGGACACCCTCCCACGGAGCTCTCAGCGCGGCTACGAAGCCGGTGACCCACTTCAAGGTGAGGTCATCATTTACAACTTAGTATTATGATGCCGGCGAGCCAGCCCGCCCCCTCAAAAGAGATGGGAAGCGAGTCCGGCTCTCCCATACGCTTCAGAAGCTCTTCGAACAGTAGCGTCTCCACCTTTTTCCACTGTTCGGGCTTCATCTGCCCGTTTGGGTCGCTCCGGTCGATGAGCGCGACGACTAGGTGCCGCCTCGCCACATCGCTGGCTGTCGGTTTTGCCCGCGAAACTGGCTTGTTGCAGGGCCGCTTGCAAGCTGGCACCTCTGCTTTAGCGGTTTCAGCGGAGCGCTGGCGTTTGCCGGCCAGAAGCTCCTCCATCTTGTTGGCAAAACCGGCATCCGCCTGCGCCATAGCTACCTTTCCTGCGTAGAAGGCTCTACCCTCTTCGATCTTTTGATCGGCCCACTTCTGCTGGCTGACCTCATCCGCAGTGAGAGTCCGCTTGCAGTCAGCGAGCCGAGCCTTTATCTTAAGGGCTGCCTTATATTGGGCTTTGGCTTTCATGCCCTTCTTTGACCTTTTGAGCCCGGCCCTACTTGGGGCACTGGAACTCGCCGGGGTAGGAAAGCACAAAGGTTTGTCCTCCGAATCTTGAGACCCTCCATGCGATTCGCAATCCGAGTCTCCATGGACTACGGTATCACGCCACATTTTGGGCTTGCTGTTTTTGGCAGTAGCATTGCAAACGTCCTGGCCTGCTCCAACCAGTACGGAGGTTTGACTGCTGGCGACACGTAGAGAAGATTGCTCCCCCCCGTGCCCGCCGGTGGTCACTGGCAACACCACCGACGTTTGGACTGACATCCCAGTCCGAGTTTCATCCGTATTCTTCTCCATTTGATTTTTCTGTTCTGGGAGGTCTACCCATAGCATTTTAGTCTTACTGCCAAGAACCTCGAACCATAGCTTGCTCCATACTCTCGCATTGCCGAAGCTTTTGAGAAATATGTAGCGCACCTTTGCTAGGCATCGCCCTGTCTCTTCACAGGCGAGTTTCACCAAAGTACTGTCCGATTGTTTCAGGGCAATACGGTGACGGTTGCCTTGGTTTGCGCCACACCCTCGCCGTACCGGAGCCATTGATAGACATGGTTTGCACCGTATCCTCGCCGAGCTGAGGCCATTGAGATGTGCGGAGTTCACCTCGGACAGACACCATATTGCCCCTCTGCAAGGCAAATAGCACCAAAGTGCCCCTCGTTTGTTTCGAGGCAGCACGATGCCCATTGCACAGCCGGCAACCTCGTGGAGGGTTCAGTTAAGGATTTTTGGCAGCCGACATCTACAAAAGATCTGCATCAAAAATTTCGATGCCACGCCCACCTATGCCGCCTACCATTTAAAATCGGAAATTTCGATATCTCTTACAGTTTTTATGTTAGAGCCCGTAAATTCGGTAGAAAGATAGAAGGCAGCATCTACCAAAGATCTGCATCAAAATTGTGGATGCCACGCCCACCCAAGCCACCTGCCTTATAAAATTGGAATCGGTTCTATCTTTAACAGTTTTTGAGCTAGAGCCACCAAACTTGGTAGGAAGATAAATGGTGACAGTTAAAAACATTTGATTCAAAAATGTGGATGCCGTACCCACCTCTGCTGCCCACCTTTTAAATTTTGAAGTTTTATCTTCCACTGTTTTTGAGCTAAAGTCACAAAATTTGGTAACATGATAGCTGGCGATGTTTACCACATGGCCCACTCCTTTGCATGCAGACTCCTTACCATCCGCTCTTTTACTGGTATCAAAGTATTCCGCAGTCGGTTGCGTCCGACTGCAACTTTTTCACTTGTTTTTAAATGTACGTATTTATGCTAGGGATACGACCACGACTTCGTCCGCGTAGAACAGTGAGTTTGGGTAACAGTTTTAATTATCTAATGGTATTGGAGCACGAACTTTTAGCATCAACTTATGAGATGGCACTCCTGATAATTCAAAAAATTCAGAAATACTATAGGCTATGATGTAACTTTTTTAGATGTCTCCACAATATTGTCCACTGAGAGGTATTCAACAACATCTCCCTAAATGTTTGACATGATTTGTTCGTTTATTTTACTAACTATCTCATTATTCGTTTAATCTGATGCAACTTTTTTTAGGTCATCGTGGGTATAAACAATTTGACAGAACTCTCGACTCCGTTTAGTCATGTCATTACTATCAGTTGGCATACGATCTTCCTCGATTTTTAGAAGACCATACCTCCCATGAAATCCTGGTTGTATTTGATATCCCTCATTGTGCGATCTAGTGCTTCAATTGCTCTTTAGATACTTGATGCATCTTTGGGAGATCTAGCAGAGCCCAAGAAAGCTGGCATAATTGGCACCTAAAAGTTTCCGCACAGTGCACTGCAATGGATCGACATATCCACAATGTAGATCGTAAATTACAGTAAATGACAGAGTGCTTCACTGTGGAACGCCAGATTCTTATTGATTGATTTGGGAGCTCGCCTCATCGCATCTGGAAAAAAATTATCTGTCTTGAATGTACAATCGTATTATGTAGAACTGGGAGAGTTGCAGGTTTGCCTTGATCTTGTGTAGCAATTCAGAGGGCCTCACTCTGCCGAATAAGAGCGTTTGAAGACAAACTGGTGATCTTGGATCGAACCAGCCTCGTCTAGTGCTCAGAAATCACAATCAGTTAGGAAGAAAAATATTAGATATTTACTTCGACGGGGGCAATGCGGGAATCACTAAGGATACAAATGGGACTCGAATTTAATTTAAAAGGTACTTTTAAAATAAATATATTTTACAAATGTTTAGTTTAGTTCGGAGCCGATATTAACAAACAGATTACATACCATATATAAATTCGGTGTTTTAAAATACAAACAAAGCAGATTTTTCGTCCGTCATCCTGCTTCGGTTGTCATTACAAACTAGTTAAATTTCAGATGTCAGTCGCTCTGATGGCACTGAGCTGCCAGGAGCAATCAAATTTTGAACGGTTTGGCATTATTTATTTTGGCGGTTGTCAGTATTAAATAAATTAAATGTTAAAATTGATATGTATCTAGATGTAAAACGAATTATTTTTAATATGTATACGGTACTTGGCTTTAAATGGGTCTAAATAGGATAGGGTTCGTGTTACGACTGTTTCTACTTCCTTTTTCAATTGTGTTATCTTCGCCGCAACTGTCACTAAAGAGTTAAAATACATTTTTTCAAAGCGTGGATCCAGCAACGTCGCCTTGGACAATTTCCTTGAAACGATTTGCTGTTTTCTTCACAAAGATTTTTTTTGCTTTCTCACTGAGGTCCGCTTCAACAACTGCTCGTTGTAGGCATTTGACAGGCAATGATGTGAGCGGTATAACAAGATTCACTGTGACAAAATTTTTCGCCGTTAATATTCTCGGTAGCCTCTTTAAACGGCTGCAATACATTTAAGAGATCCCGTGTAAGGCTGAGCTTACTAGGGAATATCATTTCCGGACATCCCAGCAGAGTACATTTTCCTTGGCTCTTTTTTAAGAGAACTGCTGCGACGATGCTGTGCAATTTTATAAAATCAACCATCATATCCATGCACGAGTCCAGCGTGTTTAAATGTTTTGGACCAAAGTGTTCACAGATCCCTCTGGGATACCGTCAGCACGCTGCATCTCACGGAGCCCATCCATTGCCGTTGTGCTGTGCTTAAAATACTTCACAATGGCTTTAATTTCGACCAAAACATCTTAAAGCCTTGCAGTGATTTGTCCACAACCAAATTGAGAGCAAGTGCCATGCAACCAATATGGTGGTTTGGGCCAATTATTGATGACATGGCTGAAATCATGTCAGTGTGATGGTCAGTTGTTAAGCTTACCCACTTTACTTTGTGTGCTTTAAACTTTCCAACACTTTCTTCAAACAACTTTTTTATATTATTAGCCGTGTGTGTCTAAATTTTAACCAAATTTGTCAATATTTAGTTTTAAAGATCTGCCCTTAAAATACATACATTGGCGGTTTAAACGACAGCTAGACAAAGCGAGTCCAATTCGTTTTTCTCAATGTAGTGTACCAAACCGTTTTGTTGCTCTCTCGACGCTTTTATACCCCAAACCCATGAAATGGGTAAAAGGGGTATAATGGTTTTGTGCAAATGTGTGTAACAGGCAGAAAGAAGCATCTCGGACCCTATAAAGTATATATATTAGTGATCAGCATCAACAGCCGAGTCGATATAGCCATGTCCGTCTGTCCGTCCGTGTGTCCGTCTGTATGTATAAACGCGTCGATCTCAGAGACTATAAGAGCTAGAGACTTCAGATTTTGCACATAAGCTCATCTAAGTCCTAGGCAGTACAAGTTTGTTTTCGATAACTATTTCCGTTTCCGATATACACATGCGATCGATAACATAAAAATATTGAATATAGAAAATTTGAAACACGTTTTAGAAACTTGATACAAAATAATGAAAAACTGCAAAATCTCCAGAGATATCGAAGAATAAAGTTTAGTCACAGATGCATACAGACAATGGCTGTACGCATTCGGGGTATCTCCTAGTCGGAAAATCTTGACTAGAGCCTTCTTACTTGTTGTATATTTATGCTAGAATAAAGACGTTACCTAAAACAATAAGCCAGTGATTAGTTTGATAAAAATGTTAAATCAGTCACACTCACCATCGATCTGCTTGGTAGCTTATATTTCGCATTTAGCTTTGCCGAGTTTTTTTTAAGGCCATCTTTTTCTAGAAAAAAAGGTTAAAATTTAAAACGAAAGAATTACTTGGAATTCATACCAGTCAGTGACGCAGCTGTGCTTAAGGCCTGATCAATGGTCGGTTGCAATACTGAACCGTCTGTTGCATTGGTAGATTCGACCTAAAAACGAATTTATTTTTTAAAATTATTTTGTTAACCCTCTGCAGCTGACGTCGTAGTCTGACAGACACCGCGCAAATCAATTTCGGGCATACCTTCGTAAAAGTTACAATACTATTGCTCTCAATTCCTTTACTTTTCTTATATTTTAGTTTTGGGCCTTTGTTAGCTTTAGGCTATGCCCTAGCCAGAAACAGGTTTCTCTGCCGCTGCGGCAGCAGAGCAACAGCCGAGCAATTGTGCATAGGGCACACGAAGTTTCTACGCTATGCGTGTGCCGACTGCGCTGCTCGAAACATTTTTCCTATGCACAGTGCATACGACGCTGCTGGTCCCTGATTTAAACACATCGATGTTACATCATGTTTAGGTAAAAACATCGAAAACATCTTACAGCTAAAGTTAACAAATTTTGCTCCAAGATAGCTAGTCACGTCCCTTAAAAAACTGTATTAAAACTTTGAATGTCACGCCCACTACTTCAGCCTCCAGCTCCTTTAAATTGGAAATGCCTATAGATTTCACAGTTTTTGGGCTAGAGCGACCAAATTTTGTGTCAAGATAAGTAAAAAACAAACCAGAAAACTGCATCAACGAATCACCGCAGATATCAAAGGTACAAGTTCAGTCAACCGATTTTGCATACAATTTTATATATTTTGCATACAATTTTACATTTTTTTACTGCAAAATCGGTTGACTGAACTTGTACCTTCGATATCTGCGGTGATTCTTCTCCGATCTAGATCAAAATTTCACAGATGATCAATAATTCCTTCATAGTTTGATAGACAATTTTCAAATTTTTATATATTGAGCATAAATAATTTATTTAATTAATTTATGATTTTATGGCATTTTTCTTAAGGCAATTTACATAGAAATCTGCCATTGTGTAAACACTTTTTTGGCAGCTAAAAAATGGAATTTTTTAAAAATTAATTTTGTTCTATGTTAAAGCATATATTTTTATAATTTTGTTTAACAGTTTCATTAGATAAAAGGTTAAGTAAACTATAAAAAATATAAACAAATTTTAAAAACAACAATTAGTGTGTGCCTTCTAGCCCAAAAAGTGAAAAAATTCAATTTTTTTACAGTGTGTAAACACTTTCATGGCACAGTGTATGTCTGTTTGTTTTAATTTAATAACTCAAAGCGCCGTCGTTGGATCTTTTAAAATAAATAAATAAGAAAAAAAAAAATTTGATAAGAAGACAGCTGGTGACAGATCCCAAAGATTTGCATCAAAAATTTGGATGCCGCCCTTGCCACCTTTTTAAATCGGAAGTTAAGTTATCTTTCACAGTTTTTGAATGTTTGAAACCATTTTTGGTGACTCTACAAAAAAACAAGTGAAAACGTTGCAGTCGGTCGCAACTGACTGCGGAATACTTTGATACCAGTAAAAGAACGGATGGTAAGGAGTCTGCTTACAAAGGAGTGGGCCGGGTGGTAAACATCGCCAGCTATCATGTTACCAAATTTGGTGACTTTAACTTAAGAACTGTGTAAGATAACTGAACTTCCAAATTTAAATGGTGGGCGCAGAGGTGGGCGTGGCATCCAAACTTTTTATGCAGATCTTTTGTAGATGTCACCATATATCTTCCTACCAAATTTGGTGACTCTAGTTCAAAAAATGTGGAAGATATACGCATTACCGTTTTAACAACGGCGGGGGTGGGGGCGGAAGGTGTGGGCGTGGCATCAAAATTTTTGATGCAGTTTTTTGGAAAACTTCTCTAGCTATCTTGACACAAAGTTTGGTGGCTCTAGCTCAAAAAATGTGAGAACTATACGCGTTTCCAATTTCAAGGAGAAGGGGGGATGGGGGCGGAATCAGGGGCGTGGCATCCAAAATTTAGATGCATTTTTTGGGGAACGTCATTACCTATCTTGACACCAAATTTGGTAAATCTAGCTGTAAGAATGTGAGATATATATGGTTTTATCGGTTTTCAGTTATCGAATTTATCGATATACCAGCCTCCTAGTAGGCGTGGCACCCCAATCTTGACACTTTATCTGTCGCGAATATAGACAAACATAATTGCAAAGTTTCAAGTCTCTAACTTTACGGGTGTCGAAAAAGTTGCGTTCATACAGACGGACACCATGACGGACATTGCACAAAACCAATATACTATGAGACCTTCGGTATCAAAGTATAAAAAACAACAACTGTGGAGTTAATTCATATTTTATATATCAAAAGGTGGGCGGCATGGGTGAGCGTGGCATCTTAATTTTTGAATCAAACTTTTTGATCTGTAACCATCTATCTTCCTACCAACTTTGTTGGCTCCAGTTTTTGAGGGACGTGACTGGCTATCAAAATTTAGTATTTCTAGCTGTAAGAATCATCTAGTACGGCTGACCAACGCAGTATCAACGTTTCGTCGACAATTGTGTGACTGTCGTCTACGCTCGGTTATACCTCTCACTATGCGTTCGACTGACGTATTTTGTTAGGCGATGTCCTCCCAGTACATCAACGTTTCTCCATGCACGATAGATTGACACAATTACGTTTGATGCAATCCCATGCATAGAGCGACGTAACCGATGTTCGTTTGTTTTAGGGTAATGCCTGGAGCGACGTAACTGCCGCTCGTTTGACCCAATCCCATGCATAGACCGACGTAGCTGGTAAGCGTTTAGCTTCAATCATTTTCGTCTCAACGCATTGAAGTTTTGGGAGCAACGCATCGTCGACACAAACACACGTGCTAGAGGGAATTTGAGAAATATATGGTTTTATAGGTTTTCAGTTATCGATGTTATCGATTTTCCAGCCTCCTAGTAGGCGTGGCATCAAAATCTTGACACTTTATCTGTCGCGCCCATATACAAACATAATTGCAAAGTTTCAAGTCTCTATCTTTAAGGGTGTAGAAAAAAGTTGCGTTCATACGGACTGACACCATGACGGACATTGCACAAAACCAATATACTATGATAGTTTCAGTATCAGAGTATAATTAGTCTTTGCTCTGGTATTATGTAAACCAATTTTTACCTAAGCTATCAGCAAAACTTTAACGAAATTATTTCAAACTTACTTAAGCTGTTAGTAGCTGTTATCTTTCAAAATGTTTTAATTAATTTAATAATAGCTCTTCAATGGTTTTATTTTTTTACAGCTTTAAAGGTATTGTAAAAGTATTCATCGGTTTAATATCAAAAAGCTGCATACATTGCGATTATTTAGCGCCAAGTGCATTAGCTCAGATGGAAAGCTTGTTTTCTTAATTAAACCTATTGTCTTTCACTCAGTTTTGAGCTTATGTCACTTTCATATACACACATTTAACAGGTAAGAAGGTTTTGTCGAGATTTCCCGACTAGGAGATACCCTGAACCCTAAACTTAACGCGTACAGGTATATTCTGTATGCATCTGTGACTTAACTTTAATCTTCGATATCTTTGGTGTTCCTCAACCGATTTTGATGAAACTTTTGGTGGTCCGTCCATCCGTCCGTCCGAATGAACAATTTTTCTACACCAGTAAAGTAAACCTAGAGACTTGAAACTTTGTCTATAGGCGCGACAGATAAAGTGTCAAGATTTTAATGCCACGCCTTCTAGAAGGCTTGGAAATCGATAACTGAAAACCGATAAAACCATATATTTCTCACATTCTTACAGCTAGAATTTCCAAAACTTGCACGCAAATAGCTAGTCACGTCCCTCAAACAAATTCATAAAAATTTTGGATGTCACGCCCACTCCTTAAGCCCCTAGCCACCCTGCTTTTTGAAATTGGAAACGTTTTTGGTTTTCACAGCTTTTGGGGCAAGATCCACCAAATTAAGTGTCAAGATAGGTAAAAAAAACCGGCATACAAAATTTGTATGCCACGCCCCCAGTCTATGTCCTACACTCCTACGCTTTTAAAACAAACGGAAATGCATGTATATTTTAAAGTATTTGAGTAAGAGTCACCATATTTGGTATGAGTATAGCTGATGGGATTCCCTAAACATCTCAGTTTTTAAGCTAGAGTCACTAAATTTGATAGGAAGACAGCTGGTAACAGATCCTAAAGATTGGCGTCGAAAATTTGGATGCCACCTACCGTTAAAAATCGTAATTTCATCTATTTTCACAGTGTTGAGCTAATTTCACCAATTTAGGAAACAAGATAGCTGGCGATGTTCCCCACCCGGCGCACCTCTGCCGCCACCGCATTCACCCATTGCAAGCAGACTCCTTACCATCCGTTCTTTAACTGGTATCAGAGTACTCCGCAGTCGGTTGCGTCCGACTGCAACGTTTTCACTTGTTTTTGTAATGCATTCATCCAAACTTGTAAAAAACAATTGTTTTAAGTTTTATGCAGTAAAAACATTGTGGTTTAAAATTGTGATTTTATATTCAAAGTGTTATGTAGGTAAGCTTCAATGTCTAAAGTGGTTGATTTGTAATACTTGAAGCTCGTAAGTACGTTTTTAAAAAACTTGCTTGGAATGCAATGAAATATTGTAACGAACTGCTCTGAATATTTGTGAGGTATATGAGGGTCAACTGTTCGAGAGGCATCGTTTGGTTCTGTTTGTTGAACGATGTGTTTCCGATGCAAAGTGAGCCGGTCAAGTGGTGGTCAAAAATATTGTGGCGACTTTTTGTTGAAATTGGTTTGGTGTTGTGGCTCAATGATGATGATGTCTGCTGATGGTGCCCGTGATGCTGACTGTAGTGGGACTCATCTTGATGCGTAGCCTTAGCCACTAGTTAAGTGGCGCTCAAGCTGCTGTACGTGTCACGTCTGACCTTGACTTCTTACCTCTTGCTCTGAGCAACATGCACAACAAAAACATTTACCAGCAACAACAAATAAACAAATAAAAGTAAAATGAAACACAATAACTGGTGCCCGACAGATAATCGGCAAACAAAACAGTGAAAACACTGCTGCCGACCGCAACCGACTTCGGAATACTCTTATAACAGCATAAAGTCACAAAACAAGAGTCTGCTTGCGAATGGGGGGGTATGGGGACGGTGGTGAGTTTTCATGGCGTGACCTTCAACCTAAATTGTCAGTTCTTAGCTAAATTATTTTTGTAACTCAAGCTCTTGAATTATTGGAGGCATACAATTTTGTAAATTTTTGGGTCGGGTTCAAACCGTTCGACTTTTCAAGCATTTAGCTACAAGGCTTCGAGTTTTGCAGCTTAGTGCCCAATAAGAAACTTATTGAATAATTTAAATTAATTTTTTGTTAACAAACCAATTATTCGTCACAAAATTCGTATCAGAAGTTTTGGAAGTTGAAGGTGCAATCGTCACTTATTTCTTACCTCGTAAAGAGGTGTTTTTGTTGTTTGATATGTTTGTATACCAATCAAAATTTTTTGTTTTTGCATTTTGTGTAATACAAATTCTGGAAGCTGATAACCCTGTAGAACTTGTAATTATAAAAATGCATCTTAGTGAATCTAAAAAGTACATATGCTTTTGCTCAAAGTTGAATTTCAAAGCGTTTTGTATACAGCAGTTGGATCGCTGCTCTAACGTCATAATAGCCGTGGAGAAGTGCTTAAGCCGCATAAAAAGATTGACCTTAAATTGTCGAAAAAATCAAATCATAATACAGTGGACGCTCGGAAAATAGAACAAGTTGGTTCCTGGGGTAGTTTTAATTTAATGTTATACTCTGATACCGCCATGTTTAATTTGATATTCTTTTGTGTCGACATTAGAATCAAAAATATCGAAACTAAAAATCAACATTTTTTTCCATTTTTTAAATATGTAATTTTCTGAATGTACAATATGTCGAGAATTTTAGTTACATCGTTTCAAACATGGAAATGATAGTGTAGAAGCGTCTAGCGCATCGCATAAAAATCAATTTTCCCGAAAACGTATTTTTGAAGTTCGTGAACATCATAACTCAAAATCTACTGAACCGATCCTTTTGAAAATTTGAACAAAGCTTCTTTACATAAATCAACAGGCAATCACGAAGAGTTTATTTTTTATGTTTTCCTATTTTTTAATAACAAATTAACCGCGATTTTTGAGCTAAGATCGCATTTTTTAATTCAAAGTGCTGTAAACTCTTCGTAATTACCTCGAGAAATTCATTTTTTGGCTTCTGATGATTAGTTAAAGAGTTATAATGTTCACCGCAAAACAACTTTTTTCAAGGTGCCTCTGGAGATTCACCGTATTTAAATAAAAAAATTGATTTGATTGTTAATTTATTACTATTTTAATTAAAACTCAAGTGAAAACGTTGCATTCGGACGCAACCGACTGCGAAATACTTTGATACCAGTAAAATAACGTTTAATAAGGGGGAATTCAGGGGCGAAGGGAGGGGGCCATGTGGTAAACATCGCCAGCTATCATGTTACCAAATTTTGTGACTTTAGCTCAAAAACTGTGGAAGATAATTTAACTTCCAAATTTAAAAGGTGGGCGGCAGAGGTGGGTGTGGCATCCAAATTTTTGAATCAAATCTTATTAAATGTCAACATCTAACGTCCTACCAAGTTCTGTGGCTCTAGTTAAAAATTGGCAAAGATATAGCCGATTCCGATTTTATAAGGCGGGTAGCTTGGGTGGGCGTGGCATTCAAAATTTTGATGCAAATCTTTGGATGATGTTGCCTTCTATCTGCCTACCGAATTTGGGGGCTCTAGCTTAAAAACTGTAAGCGATATCGAAATTTCCGATTTTAAATGGTAGGCGGCAGAGGTGGGCGTGGCATCCAAATTTTTGATTCAGATCTTTTGTAGATGTCACCATATATTTACCTATCAAATTTGGCGACTCTTGTTCAACAAATGCGGATGATACACGCATAACCGGTTTAATAACTGCGGGGGGTGGGGGGCGGAAGGTGTAGGCATGGCATCCAAATTTTTGTTGCAGTTTTTTGGAAAACTTCACTACTTATCTTGACACAAAACTTGGTGGCTCTAACCCAAAAATTTGAAATTTCAGGGAGATTTCATTGAGCAGGGAGAATGGGGGCGGATGGAGTGGGCGTTTCATCTAAAATTTTGATTTAGTTTTTTCAGGGACATGACTAGGTATCTGCGTGCAAAATTTGGTGACTCTAGCTGTAAGAATGTGAGAAATATATGGTATTGTCGGTTTTCAGTTATCGAATTTATCGATTTCCCAGCCTCCTAGTAAGCGTGGCACCCCAATCTTGACACTTTATCTGACTGGTATATAGACAAATATAATTGCAGTTTCAAGTCTCTAGCTTTACGTGTGTCAAAAAAAACTTGCGTTCATACGGACGGACACCATGACGGACATTGCACAAAACCAATATATTATGATACTTTCAGTATCAAAGTATAATAATTATTATTTGTTTTAGTACTTAAATATGAATATTTAATTGTTCATATTTTATTTCTATAGAGATTTTTTTAATAATTATTAATGGCTGAAATAAAAGATTATATGTATTATTAATAGAATTCTTAATAATCTTTAATTTATTTATTTAATTAGTCAATACAGTCTACACTACTCCATTTTGTTAGGCAGCCGCTGTAACTGCAGCATCAAAAGCATCAGAAGCAGCAGCAAGTGTATGCAATAAAAAGTCAAAGAACCCTAGTCCACGACAAAAACGACAACGGATCACTTTTTTCATTTTTGCCTTCGCTAGCTTCGCCGAGATTTTCGTAATTTTGTTCTTCCTCTATTCCCTTGAATATGCAAGTGTCTATTTTACGTATTTTAATACAAAAAGGAATATGCCGATTAACGAAAAGAATAACGCTGTGCGTTTGCGTACTGGCAATTGCTGCGCGCCAGCCAGTGCAGCTGGCTTTGCCTATCTGATTGTAGGACATACATAGGTTAGGTTAGGTTATGCCGGCTGACCCTCCCTGATGAGTGTCACACATAGACCACTTGGGGTCTTTAGTGAGGCCGGTGTGTGGAGAAGGTAAGGACTATAGTATGTTGTCCTGCGGCGTGTGAGTGTCCCTTGCGAAGGCAAGAAGCTTCTCAGGCTCTTGGCTGCTCACTTTTTCGAGTGTCGCAAGGAATGGTGCGTGGAAGTGTTGAAGTCGTTTCGCTGCCAGTGCTGGGCAGCTGCAAAGCAGGTGTTCCAGTGTTTCCTTGACGCCTGGTTCTCTGCATTTCCTGCTTTCATCGTTGTCGAGTATGCCTAACTTCTTTGCATGGGATGCAACCAGACAGTGGCCTGTCAATAGACCTACAAGCTGTCTGCATTCGTGCCTCTGAAGTTTCAGCATGTATTCCGTCCTTTTGTCGTCGTAGGTTTTGCACATTATTTTCGAGATTCTGCAGTCGGAGGTGTTCTTCCACCTGTATACTTCCGAGGCCCATGCGTGTGCTTCCATCTGAGCGTGTATCGTTCGCAGGGAGGTTGAAATTTCTACAGCGTCACTTTATTGTCTCTTTGCTCCTTGCATAGCCAATTCGTCTGCCATCTGTTTCCTTCAAAGCCTTGGTGGCTTTGAATCCAGTAGATGTGGACGTTTTTTGTGATGCTCAGTTCGTATAGTGCTTCCCTGCTTGCTAGAACGCTCCGAGAGCTTATGTAGTGGGGTTGCAAGGCTTTTATTGCTGCCTGACTGTCCACGAATATGTTTACACCTTTATTTGCGTTGTATTCGTTCTTGAATTATTATTGCGAATATTTCCGCTTGAAATACGCTGCAGTGGTCAGGGAGTCTGTATAATAGTCTCAGTTTGGATCGGCGCAGTACACTGCTGCACCGACTCCGTCTTCCATCTGTGAGCCATCAGTATATATGTTTATGGCCACTTGCTCTGCTCCCGAGCGCCAGTCGTTTTTGTTCAGGAACGTGGGCGTGAAGTTAAAGTTGGTCTTTGGGGTCATTTAGTCTGTTTCTACTTGAATCCCTCTGCCAATCATACTGTGCCCGTAGTTTTAAATCTTCAAATTGCCTATCGTGCATAGACGTTGCGCTTGTATAGCTTGAAGTGCTTTTGTTGGCGTGGATCTCAGCGCCCCTGTGATGCGTATAAGTGCATGTCGCTGACTTTTTCCCATAATTTTTAGGTATGTGGACTTTTCTGTTGCTGTCCACTATACCAGTATGCCGTAAAGCAGTATGGGACGCACAATTGAGATGAAAATCCAATGTGTCAGTCTTGGTGAGAGTACCCATGGGCTACCCAGAACCTTTTGCAACGCGTAGAGTGCATTGGTGGATTTCGTTACCCTTTCCTCCACACAGAGCTTCCAACTCAACTTGCTATCCATTACTGTCCCGAGGTACTTGATACTTTCTTTTGGTATCAGTGTCGTACCGATTATTTCCGGTGGCGTCCCTCGAGATACCTTGTATCTCTTTGTAAAGAGAATGAGGTCCGTCTTGTCCGCTTTGATACTTAGACCGGCTTCAGTGGCCCATTCTAGTATCTCTTTGAGTGTGTAGTGAATGATTGAGCTAATCGTCGAGGGACATTTGCCCGTGATAATTATGCCATCCGCATAGGCGGTTATCTTTGGGGCTCTCCGTTTGAATTTCCGTAACAAGTCGTTGACCACGAGGTTCCACACCAGGGGGGTGCCCTGTTTTGCTTCCGCTTGTATTGTCCTGCTGCGCAGTAGGCTCTGTACCCAGGAGTACACAGCTTCTTGTAAGGTCACAGTTCTCAGACTGTGCATTATGAATTCTGTGGACACATTGTTGAATGCTCCTGCGATTTCTACGAATGCGCCTAAGGCGTAGGCGTAGGCGTAGGGTTGCCACAATGGAGTGCAGAGCAGTTTCCACCGATTTTATTTTCGTATATGCGTGTTGATTTGATTCTAAAGTAAAAACAAGTAAGAGGACTCTAGTCGAGATTTCCCGACTAGGAGAAACCCCGAACCCCATACTTAACGCGTACAGTCATTGTCTGTATGCACCTGTGACTAAACTTCAATCTTCGATATCTCTGATGTTTCTCAACCGATTTCAATGAAATTTTCAGAAAAGTTCTATCGTTACACATTTCAATCCCCATTTTTACATTTCCAAAATTCGAGATTTTTTGTTATCGATTCCATGTGCATATCGGAAATTTGAAACAAACTTGTTTCGCTCATGGTATAGAAGAACTTATTTTCTTAGCTCTTGTAGTCTTTGAGATCGCCCGTTCATACAGACGGACAGACAGACAGACAGACAGACAGACAGACAGACAGACAGACAGACAGACAGACAGACAGACAGACAGACGGACATGGCTATATCGACTCTTCTGTTGATGCTGATCAAAAATATATATACTTTATGGGGTCGGAGGTGCTTCCTTCTGCCGGTAACATACTTTTGCACAAAACCATTATACGCTTTTTACCCATTTTATGGGCTCGGGGTATAATTATGCGAGCGGCAGCAGAGTACCGGCGAAACAACAACACGCAACTAATCTTGCACATGCTGGGCTTTGAAGCACATCTACCTTAACGAGCAATTAAGCAAGGAGAATTATGAGATCTTCAAAAAACAATGCAAATGAAGAGGCAAAAGCTGCTGACAGCTGTGTTTTGTCGCCAGGGCATCGTCCACGTCAGGCAGAGCGAGAAGGGTGACGTAGTTAAATTAGACAACCAGCAAAAGCGCGCTCTCTTACAAAGCTCATCTGCAGTCGCCACGTCTACACCACCGACCAATCAGGCGGAGCTTTTTCGATCTTAAGTTATGCGCTGTAATGGGGTATATACACGTGCAGTATGCTGCGCGCAGCCTCGTGTACGTGTGAATTTAAGGAAAGCATCTCTCTTTGCTTAACTCTCTTATATGTGATCTAAATAGGTTTCTGTTAGAAATAATATATTAGTCTCATTGCCTGTGGATATCGAACATAATGATATAACGACCCCCCCAGCCGATTGGTCTGCTAGCCGTAACCAAGAGTCTCCCAAGATACAATTTGTTCGAGTGTTAGGTAATCCACAGAGTCCCTCAGATTGGTTCACCAAAGAATTTTAATAACAATTTTGATGTGGAATGCTATAGAAATTGGAGCCCAACGTGGGGCCTGAATAGTATAAGACAGAATTGGTCCTTCAAAGGTCTCACAAGTTAACGAGTCTCTTAGTTTTGATATTTCTTACATCTGTTTAGATTTTTGTTTAACTTTAATTGTTCGGTACAGATAGCTGGAAATATGATTGTTGGCGAAGCCGACAAAGTCAGCCGTATTTGGTCAGCAAGGTAGTTGAATATACGGATTTCTAATTTTTATGGTTGAGGTAACTCGTTGTAGAAATTATTGTTGGGAATTGTGTTTATTTGGCAAGAGTCCGAATACGCAACCACAATAAGTGCTGCAGAAGTAACGCTTTAATCAGTAGCTAATATCTTTTATTTCTTTCTTTGCTTAGTTTACTATAGGAAGGTAGCTACAGTTTTATCTTGGCAGGAACGATATACTTGGCGTAAGCAGGTATCCGCTAGATTAGACTGTGGAAATGTCTCAAGTGACTGAATAAAGAATAACATGTAAAAAAAAATAAAAAAAAAGTTAAAGTTTCATTAAGTGGTTCACGCTTGTGACAGGATAGGCATGGAAATTCGTCTGCTGGAATTATAATTTATTGAGAATAAGTCGATTTATTGTCCGCAGTTGAACCCAGAATCCTTCTCAGTTATACGCGAGAGCATAAGCAATGGAGATGATTTCAACAACTTAAGTAATTTGTAGAGCTTTTTGATTCTATTCGGGAATTACGATAGTTTGGCAACAGTCCGAGCGTCGACCGATAGATAACTCAAATTGCAACAGAGGGCTTGAAGGAGGGATCTCACATTTGTTGAGTAATATTGTTTTTGTTGACATTGTACTCTTAGCTCGCTTTACTTCACCTACTTACTGAAGGGAAAACAAATAACATATGATATCAAAAACAAATTTGGTTGCTTAAATAAAATAATAATACTTTGCACAATGACCTCAGAATGGTCACCATAGACAACCAAGTCGAAGCATTTGCAATCAGATATAATGCACGTTTGCAGCGACACTGTAGCCGACTGGCTAGTGAGCTCGCGGGGCGAACCGTGGTAAGACGACTGAAGCGCACAATTTCAGTCGACGTTAACGCCTGGAGCCAACCAGGCTTGGTGACTTACTAAATAAGATACATGTGTTGTCAAAAGAATAACTGCATTCTTGATTCCTCACAATAAACCAAAAACAAAACAAAACAATATAATAATACAAATAAATAAATAATAATAATTAACTTTAAGACTGGAATACTTAACATTGTTGATTTAAAATGCATGCAGCGCATAGCAGGGAAGAATTGCGGAACACACAACAAGATTCGCTGTCAGTTAATGGCACCTGCAGCATCTGTGTTGAACATTTGAAACCTCAGCAAGATATAGTAGTTACGAAATGCGGACAACAATTTCATGTTCAATGCATTACGACCCATATAGACAAAATCAAGGAGTGTCATGTGTGCAAAGCACTTGTCCATATACGAGACTTGCGTCCGATTAATATAGGGGATGGGGATGCACCTAGGAATGTCGGAACGATTCCGAAACGGCAGCTAAAGCGCAGGAAGAGTTAGGAGAAGAAGAAACTCAGGGTTCAAGCATGAGTATCGCCGCAAATCCTAGTTCCCGAGTTACGGTGAGAACACCAGGAACTAGATCATCACGTCGTGGGCGACCGAAGAATTCTAGAATCTCTTCCAGACCAGATTCGGCGCATGGTGCTTCCGTCTTGCCTGCACAAGGGTTAACGATAGATTATGATAGAATTTTCAATAAGATGGAGGAGTTACTGCAACAAAAGTTTCAAAAACTACAATTTAATGATAACGGAAGTGCAGCAAACTCTCTGCCGCAAAATGGTGCTAGCAGAATGCAAGCCTCTCCAGAAGCAAGCACATCAGCAAATAGATCAAGTATAGGCGCGGTAGTAACTAATATAAGCCCCGATAAAGTAACACAGATAGTCCAGAGTTGGAATGTGAAGTATGACGCTTCACCTAAGGGACCAACTGTCCAAGAATTCTTATATAGAGTACGTTCACTCACAGTAATTGTTTGCAGGGCGATTTTTCGGCTTTATGCAAAAGCTTACACGTTCTACATAACGGTAAAGTACGAGAATGGTACTGGAGACACCGCAAAGAAAACCCTGTAGTAGAATGGGGGAATTCTGTGAAGCTCTTAAGTCCCATTATCAAGATAATAAGGATGACGATCTTATCCTTGAAGAAATTCGTGCTAGAAAGCAGCGGGAAAACGAAGCTTTTGACACCTTCTATGAGGACATCATGACTCTGGTTACACGTTTGTCCTTACCATTAGATGAATATAGGCTAATTCAACAGTTAAAGCGAAACTTAATTCCCGAATTAAGGCAAGCGTTGTTGTATGTGACTATACATTCGGTAGCTCATCTTCGTAAACTCGTTCAGCAGAGAGAGAATCTTCAGGGAGAAGAAGATTTTAAGCGATTTACTAAAAATAATGGGGTTAAAACATATAAGCGAACAGTAGCCGCTATGGACAATCCCGAGTTTAATTCACCAGAGGAACAGGAAGTTGAGGTCTCCATAGACGCAGTGCAGCATACGAACAAAAAGATCATATGTTGGAACTGTGACGAACCGGGACATAGTTGGGATTTATGTCTACGAGAGCGACATATATTTTGCTATGGATGCGGTACCAAGGGAGTTTATAAGCCTCAGTGCTCAACTTGTATCCGACGTGCGGAAAACGCGCAGAAGGGTCAAACTGTCAACAGCAGACAGATGACCCAAAAATAGTTCTTGCTGAAAAAAAGCAATCTGCACATGCAGAGTTGCCAGAGCGGTTATTGGATAAGTCTGTACCAATATCCGTTCCCCTTTTGTTAATTACAGACAAAACAAAACTACATTCTATTCGACCATATCATGAGCGTTTAAACGACTATGAAAAGATAAAGGCTAGGATATTTCATGAGGTTTCAGAGGTGGTCTCAACCAAGAAGCGCTCAACAATACGTATGCGTACCTACTGGAAAAACGTTATCAAGAATCGAAAGTTACTTGTGTCCGCGGTTCTGAATGAAGAAAACGATGGTCGTTTGTATGCCAATATCAGCTGCTTTGGAGCAGATTTGGCCAAGCGTGACTGGAGTTTCCATCCAAAGTATCGGAAGTTTTCGTCCAAAGTTAAAACTGCTGACGGAAAAGACCAAACGGTCATTGGGTCCATTCTAGCAGATGTAGAGTTCAAAGGCATTCAGAAGCCGGTATTATTTTTTATTATCCCATCACTGAGTAAAAATATTATACTCGGGATAGATTTTTGGAAGATGTTTGGATTATTACCAGGGATTGTTTCCACTGTAGAGAGTACAAACGTATTAGCAAAATCCACTGGTTCTTCCGAACGCAAATTTCCACTAACAGACGAGCAACAGCAACGGTTAGAAGCGGCTATCAAATTATTTCCAAATTTTTCTAATCAAGGTCTAGGTAAAACTTCCTGGCTTCAGCATGAAATCGATATAGAAAATGCAAAACCGATTAAACAGCGGTTTTATCCCGTTTCACCAGCGGTCGAAAAGCTTATGTTTCAAGAGTTGGATCGGATGTTAGAATTAGGGGCAATTGAACCATCAGTGAGTGCTTGGAGCTCGCCGATACGATTGGTAGTGAAACCTGGAAAGGTTCGTTTATGTCTAGACGCTAGAAAGATTAACGAGGTTACGAAGAAAGACGCGTACCCGTTAGCTAGCATAGATGGTATATTTGCGAGGCTTCCGAAAGCAAATCTAATTACCAAAATCGATTTGAAGGACGCATATTGGCAAATTGGACTTACTGAGGGCTCGAAAGCAATTACGGCTTTTACAGTTCCGGGTCGACCTCTGTACCAATTCACCGTCATGCCTTTTGGTTTGTGCAATGTACCGCAGACAATGTGTCGTCTGATGGATGAATTAATTCCCGCAGAGTTAAAGTATTGTGTTTTTGGCTATTTGGATGATTTATGTGTGGTCTCAGAAGATTTTGACTCTCATTTATCAGTTTTAGTCCAACTGTCCGAACGTTATAGAAAAGCAAATTTGACTTTAAATATCGCTAAAACCCAATTTTGTGTAACTGAAGTTCCCTATCTTGGATACGTCATTGGCAATGGTGGCATAGCAACTGACCCCAAGAAGGTCGAATCGATAAAGACATGGCCTGTACCAAAAACGTTAAAACAAACGCGAAGATTTCTTGGTTTTATAGGTTGGTACAGACGCTTTATAGAAAATTTCGCCGATATTACTTTTCCGATTACGGAGTTACTATCGACGAAAAAAAAATTTGTTTGGACTCAAGCAGCGCATGATTCGTTTGAGAAATTGAAAGAATTGCTCATAACTGCTCCTGTCTTGCAAAACCCCAATTTTGAGAAAATATTGTATGTCCATTGTGATGCTAGTGATCATGGCATTGGAGCAGTGTTGGTTCAGTTGACCGACGACGGGATAGAAAAACCCATTGCTTGTATGTCCAAAAAGCTTAGCACGGCACAACGCAATTATAGCGTCACCGAACGCGAATGCTTAGCGGCGTTAGAAGCTATTGAACGTTTTAGATGTTATTTAGAACTTCAAGAGTTTGAGGTTGTGACCGATCACGCCAGTTTAGTTTGGTTGATGCGACAGACAAATATCAAGGGTAGGCTTGCGAGATGGGCTATGCGCTTGCAAGGTTATAAGTTTGCGGTTAGCCATAGGAAAGGACGAGACAATATAGTTCCCGACGCTCTCTCTCGCTTATATTCAGAAGAAGAGGTTGCAGCCATCGAAAAGGTCGAGCCAGCAATTGATTTAAGTTCGCCTTGTTTTGACGAGAGCGAATATCAGCAGTTAAAAATGAAATTCTTGAAGAACCCAGAAAATTATCCGGATATTAAGATCCTTGATAAATGTATATATATCCGCACGGAGCACGATGATGGTTCACAAGAGAGTAGACAGGCTGCTTGGAAAATGTGGATTCCAAAAAGTTTAACCGATGAAATCATCACACGTTCTCATGATAGTGTAGTAAAAGCCCATGGAGGAATGGCTAAAACTTTAGACCTTATTCGTCGACATTTTTTTTGGCCTGGTATGGTTTCTCAAATAAGATCCTACGTACGAGAGTGTGAAGTGTGTAAAACAACTAAGGCTCCTAATTATTCTCTAAAACCGCCCACGAAGTAAGTCAGGAGCCATTGGTTTGTTAATCGTGGTTGATCATTTGTCTAAATTTCATTGGCTGTGTCCGTTGAAGAAGTTCACGACCAGCGCAATCAAAAATTTTCTACAAGATAGCATATTCTTTGTCTACGGAGTTCCAGAAACGCTTGTGAGTGACAATGGATCACAATTTAAGTCGTCTGAGTTCAACGCTTGGTTGAGTGCTCAAGGGATCCATCATATCTATACGGCTCTGTACTCACCACAATCGAATGCGTCGGAAAGAGTAAACCGATCTATTATTAGTGGAATTAGAGTGTATTTAGACGATAATCATTGTGAATGGGACTTACATATTCCAGCTATAAGTTGTGCGCTTCGAAATGCATATCATCAAAGCATTGGATGCTCTCCGTATCATGCTTTATATGGATTCGATATGGCAACCCACGGTGTTCATTATGAGCTTCTTAAAAATCTCAACATGTTAGATGAGTCAGTAAACATTCTTAAACGAGATGATAACCTTCAATTGTTACGTAAAGCTGTCCGAGAAAATATTGCCAAAGTATATGATCGAAACGCAGAACAATATAATCTACGTACTAGAGAAATTAATTTTAAAGTGGGTCAAGAAGTTTTTCGGCGAAATTTTGCTTTAAGCAACTTTGCAAAGCAGATTAATGCCAAACTTAATCCACAATGGATCAAATCCAGAGTTAAGGAGAAATTAGGTAGTGCTTATTACGATTTGGAAGACCTCCAAGGTCGGATAAAGGGAACCTATCACGCAAAAGATATTCGTCAGTGATTGTTCTTTTTCAAGCCATTTCCCGAATGTAAGATAACAGAATTGGCTTGTGGTTGTAGTGTACAATCTCTGTTCGAAAGTATATTTCATAGATTTAGTTAACAGGCATTTAATTAATCTTGTATTTAATAATTCCGTGCATAGCATTTAGTTTCAAATGGTCTGGTAGTTCTATACATTGTCGCAAATATCGATTAATTAAATTGAACATGCGATAGTATGATAACAGATTGCCAATTTGAGTAATAGATAAACGATATGGTGTAACAGCGGCTTACTTCATGTAACTTCCGTCCTCGTTCTTTTCGTTTGGATATTCGATGCAGATGCACGCAAACGCTCCCGGAAAAAAAAGTGAAAAAGTAATCTTTAAAAACCGTGTGCATCGCACACGTAAATTGCATTTTTATCGTGAAATACGATCGGATAACATATACTAAGGAGAATAGCACGCAAATTACAGAGTTATTTGGGTAAATATTGTAAAACAAAAATAATGGTCTCACTTGGATCTTTTTGTTTTGCTGTTGCTGTTGTGCTGCACCGACTGGATGCTTGCTTGGACGGGATCGTCACTGAATTTTGAGGATAAAAATATTAACTAATAGGAGGAAGAATACTCAGAAGGGCACAAACGCAGGATAAATTAAATTCGTCTTGTTCCTTTGGGATAACGCTTTCAAATCGGCAGTACCCGAAACCCCATACAAACTGAACATATAAAACAAACATACAAACATTTAACCTAAATGTATAAAACATCCATACAAATATATAAAACACTCATCACAAACCCACAAAAACATATCGGGCATTACAATCATACAAACATTTAACACACAAGATGTACAAAACACAAAACAAAAGAACAAAAAAGAAAACAAAAGAAAGCAAAACCAAATTAAATTAAAATTAAAATAACTATTAAAATTAAGTTGTACAAAAAAATGACAAAGTGGTTCATAAACTCTCAATTGATTTTTTTACGGTTTTTCATAAATAGCGTGTTTATTCAAAAAGTATTGCGTAGCCTTAAGCCTATTGTTTACCAATCTAAGTTTTGAGTTTAAATTGCACACCTACACATAAATGAAATTTTTATTCGTTTAAAAACCAAAAACAAAATTTAACAGAAATTACAATGGAAAACAACGTTGGATCCTCGGGGACCTAAGGATACCTCCACATCATTTAGTATATATAAATTGGGTGAGTGACGAAAATAATAATAAAACCATTTATTTGAATGTGTGCAAACTTGTAGAATTAACCTGGTAAGCAAACCAGAACAACAGTTTAAAAGCGAATCGTAATCACACAAATGTTCACGACTGTAAACAGTATCTATCTAAATTACAAAAACCCGCAATGAAAGCGATTTATTAAAAAAATTAAGTACGACCTAATTGAAATTTTAGTATTAATCAAAATCGTGAAATGAAACGCACATACCTCTAGTACCTTGTTATTTTGCATAACAATATGCCACGTATTGAATTTAATTACCTAACTATATAAATAAATATAGTGTTATGAATTATTAACTAAATTTTCTGTTTTCCTGGATATAAAGCAGGCGAAGTAAGCGAACGTTACGAGTTGGGATTTCCATAATCTAAAATGTTGCCATCTGCAAATCATGGTAGGGCGGGTACAGAGGCAGATTGCTATAACCCCTTTGCAATCTAAACGGAGTACTTGTCAATGAAATACAAAATAAATTCATACTTTCTTTTCTAATTATCTGGCAATGAGACTAATATATTATTTCTAGCCTGTGGATATCGAACATAATGATATAACGACCCCCCCAGCCGATTGGTCTGCTAGCCGTAACCAAGAGTCTCCCAAGATACATTTTCTTCGAGTGTTAGGTAATCCACAGAGTCCCTCAGATTGGTTCACCAAAGAATTTTAGTAACAGTTTTGATGTGGAATGCTATACTGTATGTGTGAATGAGAAGGTTATAGAAAGCTTTATGATTTGCATATGTTATTTTTTTGTTTTACTAATAATAAATATAACTGTTCTTATAAATGAAATTTCAATTATCTATATTAGTGGGCATATAATGGCTTTTTGGTCAATAGTAGCTTGCTTCTTTATAAGTGCAGTTTAAAATGTCTTTTTCGAGCGAATTCCTGTGCGGAATCGCTGTTGCCGTATCCGAAATGGAAAAAGATCACCAAAAAAAAGGCATTTTGGATGAAAGAATTTTACAAGAAAAGAGCAAGGTTTTCCCACCAAAATATGCTGGAGGAGCTCAGTATATCATCGCCGGATGATCTGCGCAATTTTTTGCGCATGAGCTCAACTATTTTTGATGAGCTATTGGCGCTTGTGTAATAAAAAAGCAGGATACCACAATGCGAGCGGCGATTCCAGTGAGCAGCGCCTCTCGATTACATTGAGTTACTTGGCAACTGGCAATAAATTTATTGACTTAAAGTTTTCCAGTGCTGTTTCGGAAAGTTGTGTGGGGAAAATAGTTATTGAAACATGCGAAGCCATCGTACTTAAACTGAAACCATACATACAGGTAAATATGAACAAATATATATATATTTTATTTTTAAATATTACTTTAAAGCAGTTTTGTTAGTGGACTGGCCGTTATTGAATTAGGTGCGTGAACCGATAGAATTAAAAATTGCGAAAAAAAAGTAGAGGCTGGCCGTTTAACGCTTTTTTGAATATGGCAAAGCATTCTCATCAATGATATTTTGTATGTTTTTATAATTCCAGCCAGCCACTACTTTTTTTTCGCAATTTTTAATTCTATCGGTTCACGCCCCTAATTCAATAACGGCCAGTCCACTAACGACACTATATACAACAAAACTTTTCTTAAAAATTAACCTTTTATTAATATTATAAAAATAGTAATAAGGAAAAATAAACTACTTTTTAATTTCACTTATGTGGAATGGGCGTTGTGTAAGGTCAATGAAAACGTCACCACCAAAAGATATTGGGCACTGACTTATATCCATATCCCTTGCATCTTCTTCAGTTTCCAAATTATTTAATGAATTTTCCGGAGGCTCCTTATCAATTCTTTTTGTTTGTAGGGACAAGGAATTCAATTGACATGTTTTTTATCTTGTCTCCCCACACTTCTGCCTCCTTTTTATATACGTTGTCCGACTCCTCGAACCGTTTTGAGACAAGTGCCATGAAATTTTCCGTTGCACTGTTTATACCCCTAACCCATAAAATGGGTAAAAGGGGTATAATGGTTTTGTGCAAAAGTATGTAACAGGCAGAAGGAAGCATCTCCGACCCCATAAAGTATACATATTCTTGATCAACATTAACAACCGAGTCGATGTAGCCATGTCCGTCTGTCCGTCCGTCCGTCTGTCTGTCTGTATGATACAGCGGTTGTACAGCTTTTCTTTTTCCTAAACCCAGATTGCTTGTTGCAAAGTAAGTTGTTGGTGTCCATAAAAGTTGAAATTTGGTTTGCCAATAATTTTTCAAAGACTTTGGACAAGAAGGGCATTATAGCTATTGGTCTAAGCTCATCTTTGCCTTTAGGGATGGGCGTAATCTTAGCGATTTTCCACATCTCAGGAAATGTGGAAGTGGTTATTGCATAATTTATTATGTGAGTTATATGACCTAAAATTAGTGGATGTATTATTTTTACAAACTTTTGGGTAATATCATCTAATCCACTCGCATTTGACTTAATTTTTAAGATTGACTCAAGTACATCACATTGACTTACACTAACAAAGTTAAAACAGATAGTACAATTATTTAACGACACAGAGTTTATGTACGGGTTACATGTTGCTGGACGAACATTGAACATTAAGAACATTTACATCCAGTCATCATTTATCACAGATTTAGCCTTTCCAATTCCAACGTTCTTCAACTCCTTCCATAATTTTTGTGTGGAATGTATATTGTCAAACTTTAAACCATAATATCTACGCTTAGCACTACTGATTAATACATTTACATTACGCCTAGCAGTCTTAAAAAGTTGAAAAAATTGGTCGGTCTTATAACGTTTCCACCTCTCGTAAAGCTTGTCCTGGTGTTTTATTGCACTTTTAATATCACTGCTAAACCATGGATTTAGCTTTGGCTTAATTACTATGGTTCTAAGCGGTCCATGCTTATTGTACAAATATTCAATATTATTTTGCAACAATCAAGTAATGTATTAGTGGTTTGTGAGAAATGGGTCGGTGTTGATGCATTTACAAGTTTTAGACCCAGTGTATTAACTTCTCCTGATAAGTCTTGGCTCTGAAGCATATTGTTGTTTAGGTCGCCCATTATAATAATATCAGTAAAGGTCATTGATAAGTTTGCTATTGTGTCAATCATGTCAGAGTAACTAATGTGATTATGTGCCCTATACACACACCCTAGAAGCATCTTAATATTTTTATTAAGACTAATTAATTCTAAAAATAAATATTCAATTGGGCTGTCAAGGGGATGACTTAGAACAACTTTACACTTAATTCTCTTAGCTACATACACTGCTACACCACCTGCATGACTTACACGATCAGAACGGAAATCATTAAAGCCATCATATATAATAGACAAGTCACTTAATTCTGGGACAAACCACGTTTCAGAGACACAGACAACATCAACATTAGAATTCACAAAAATAAAACGACACTAGTCCATCTTCTTAAGAAGACTCTGAGCATTTATATGGCAAATATTTAAACCGCTGTTTTGATTACGAAGAACTCTAACCATAGCATGGCTGCTCGACTTGGATGTTTTTAAAGATGCGGACATCTAAAAAGCTTGATTTTAAAACCTAACAGAAGCACATCAAAAAATTGTATAGAACCTAACGCTATAAATGAACCAACGACAACACAAATCAGCTGCACATCAGACGCATTTAAATATGAGAGATGAGAGCACTCTTTTAAAAGATACGAAATATTAAAAGTGTAAGTAATATTAGTTAATCAATTTTGTTTTTATTTTAAAATTATATATTATACAGTTTTATGCAAATGCCAGGAAGAATTGATAATAGTAATAGTTAAATTCTTAAATTTATACATAATTTATTAATAATAACAATTATTTTAAAATTAAGAATATTTAAACGTATTGTGCAAATAAGATAAAGTTGCCTCTACCAGGAGCGCTGTCTGGCAGTGAACGCATTTTGCTATATGTGTTTGTCGGCAACTTAGGTTTTAGTATATTGGCATCTTGATTTGGTGTTTTTCCAACAACCTCAGCGTTGAAAACGTAAATTGTATATTTCAGATCATGTGCACCAGTTCGAGACGTGGTGATACATATGCAATTTTACAAAATAAGCAATAGCGCAATGCCCCGCAAATTGCGAAATCATACAGTGACTGGCTAATATTATACGAGTCAAAACCACTATTAATTCGTACGGCATGTTTTTTGAGGTAGGTGCAATGTTTTATGGAAAGTATGGTCAAGGTATGGAATCAATGGAAAGGTCTTTTATTTTCTGTTTAAATGATACAATACATTTCTTAACCCATTAAGTAACCATTGAAAGTTTTCAATTCTTGTAAAAGGTCTACAAAATTCTGCCTGTTACATACCTTTGCACAAAACCATTATACCCCTTTTACCTTTTCGGGGTATAAAAAAAACACAAACAAAATGCAACAGAAAATTTCATGGCAATTGTCTCAAAACGCATTGACATATTCGAAAAGGAGGCAGAAGTGTGGTGAGACAATGTAAAAAACATATCCCCAACCCAGGGGATCACTGCGGCAAATATTGAAATTATTTTCCGGGGCCAAATGAATTCTTTAACTATAAACACAAAAATAATTGATAAGGAGCGGAGAAATTAATATTAAATTTAGATTTAGAAAATTCAAGAGATATGGACATTAGCGAAGGTCCAATATCTTTTGATAATGATGTCTTAATAGACATAGCTCAACGTCCATTTGACATAAGGAAACCAGAATAGTTATCGATAGATTGAAACAAACTTGTTCTGCTTATGGTATAGGAGAACTTATATTCAAAATCTGAAGTCTCTAGCTCTTGTAGTCTCTGAGATCAAAGCGTTCATACAGACGGACGGACAGACGGACATGGCTATATCGACTCGGCTGTTGATGCTGATCAAGAATATATATACTTTATAGGGTCGGAGATGCTTCTGCCTGTTACATACTTTTGCACAAAACCCTTATACCCTTTTTACCCATTTTATGGGTTTTTATAGGGGTATAAAAATACTCTTTTAAAGCTTCTTGACTTCAGTAAGGCTTTTGACACGGTTAGCCACGAAATTTTGACAACAAAGTTAAGCAAATTATATAACTTCTCCAAAACGGCAGTTAAGTTAATGGCCTCATATTTGAGAAATAGAAAACAGGCCGTAGTTGTACAGAACTCCACCTCTGCCCTTATTGCGACCCTGTGGTGTTCCACAGGGATCAATTCTTGGTCCTCTTCTTTTTGTAATATATGTTAATGATCTTCCAAATGTTTTGTCTATGTGTGAAGCTCTTATGTACGCTGATGATGTCCAATTATATGTGAGTCGTCCTGTAAGTCAGATTAACCAGTGTGTCATGTTTTGTAATAATGATCTGTTACGTGTGTGTCAATGGGCAAGTATCAATGGTCTTTGTTTAAATCCTTCTAAGTGTAAATTTTTTGTTATTTATAAGAAAAAAGTAAATGTTAGCAATTTAAGTAAACTGTGTGTTGATAATGTAGAAATAAAATATGTAGAAAAGGCTGACAATCTAGGGATAACATTTAACAATATACTTACATGGAAAGACCAGGTAAATAAGGCTGTGGGAAAGACCTATGGCGTTCTTCGGTAGCTTGTTCTAACACTGACCATCGAAAAAACCCTGGTTACCCCCATATTATTTTATGGCATTGAAATTTTCTCAAACTGTGATATTGCTAGTCAGCAAAAGCTTAAAGTAGCCTTTAATAGTGTAGCACGTTACGTCTTTGGACTTAAAAGATATGATCATGTTACATGTTATGCAAATTGTATTTTTGACCTGGATTAAGAAACTGGACCAAGTATAAAACTTTAAATCTGCTTCATGACATAATATATACAAGAACGCCTGATTATTTATATGACAAATTACGCTTTGCAGTACCATTAAGGACCTGTAATGTTGTTCGTCCTAGAACTAAGCTAGCATCCTCCGACAAGCACTTTTTTGTATGCGTTGCTCGACTGTGGAATCAGTTGCCACTAGAAATTAAAACCGTTAGAAGCACACCAATTTTTAAATCTAAGTTAAAGACATACTTACAGCGGAATGATTTATGATGGTATTAATGACAACAATAATAAGGGTAATAGGGTAATGGATACAATTTTGTTTTTTAATTTATATTTTAATGTTTAGTATATAAGTAGTATTAAAGTCATTTTGTTGAAAATAATAATAATATTTTGTATGTTTAAACAGTAAATTTAAAATGTGACTAGTGCACTAATTTATAAGTACTTTTTCTTGTAGAAACACTAGGAATGATCAATAAATAAATAATAATAAATAATAAAAATAAAGTCGAACTACCTTTCCTTGCTAGGGTAGCAGGAAGCGATTGAATCAAAATCCTAAAATTGCTAAACTCAACTTCTACGACAACAAGGGAAATGAAATTAGGCACCAACTAATCTTTGCCTCGCACATCGCACACTTTCATGGCCGAGTTTACTGTTTTGTAACTACCTTATGCTCCGCCCCTTTGTTTTGAACAGCTATTTTTCTCACTTCTCTATGCACCGCGCTTTGTTTACAAATGCAAAACAAACGCAAAACGTAAGCAGTCACCAGCAAAACTAATCGTCGGAACATTTGTTTTCAGGCAGAGTCAAAAATGAGAAAGAAGTCCAGTCTTGACAGTGTATGGTCGTTGGATTTTATCAACTAAAATCAGACTCCCTGATGAAGGCGGCAAAGCCGTCGAAACGCGTAGGAGGTAAATTGTATTTAAATGTTTTTTAAATAACAATGAGCATCACTGGCCGGAATAACCTAGCATCAGCAACAAGGCAAAGAAATATAATTTAAAATATTAAAAATGCTAGAAAGATGACATATAGTTTATATCAAAACTCACCGAATACGAAATATGATGACCTGCGACGGGATTCGAACCTGGATCTCCCGCTTACTTAGCGGATGCCTTCACCATTTCGCTGTTGCCGAACACATTTCGTATGCAGTTAGGTTTGACTTAAAACGGAAAAGCTTCGGTGCGGAAACAAAATGCTTGCTGTTCGACTTGAATGAGGAACATAGTAAATCCCAATCAGGAATGTGCCAGCAATCAAAACTAACTGAATTCCAACCTAAAACCAACACCCAAGCTGGTTTTAGGTGTGTCAGAGCCCTGATCGAGATGGTTTTGAACTCTCAACTGATTTGGCCAGAGATTTGGTTAGGTTAAGCAATATTAAATATCTAATGCATAACGAGTGTTGCATTTTCGAGAGGTAATTTTCAGCTTAGTTTCATGATGCGAATACATTTGAATTTAATACAATTTAATTCATGATTTTTGATTTTAATAAATCTCTAACAAATCTCTAAAACAATTTGCCGTTCTGTGTAATTGGGATGTGCAAAACCTAAAAAAATATCGCTATCGATAAAATCGAATTCCGAAAAAAATATCAAATATCGAACAATATTATTGTCTGGGAAATATCGATGTTGCGATATATCGTTAAATTTTCTAGTTGGCTTAGCGCAAATTAAACAAGTTGCAGAGCATATTTTCTTGCCATTTTTGTGTTTTATTTGTTCATGTTAAGGCAAACTTAAAAAACTAAAAAATAAACTTGAACATTTGGAGGAATTCAGTTTCCCTTGTAATAAAATCACATTCTTTTCAGTAGAAAAAATTCGATAAAGTCACACAAATATCATAAGCAAAGTCATTCGAACCAAGATTGATTGCTGACTGTTAGTAAAAAAAACGCGCTCTTTAATGTGCTCTCCAGTAAGTCTGCTTCTGTTGTCTGGCACAGCAAGACTGACTGTTGAAGCAAGTCGCTCTGATGACACAGACGAGGCAGGAGCAGATAAATGTTTTAGGGCAATATTTGATATTACTGGTATAAAGCCCATGCTTTGCTTCCAAAATTTTAAAGGATTTTCCGATTTTTGTATAACTGGCTGGTCCAAATAATGTTTAAACTCATTAGGGATTGAACAAAAGTTCGAAGCCTCTTGCGTTAAATGCTGTGCAGAAAGCGCATTGTGATCCGACCACAACGAGTTAACGTTTACATCCACTTCATTTTCTAAGATTTGCAAAGACATCCGACTGTTCACAGATTTTTTCTCTTGGTGAATTTGAAGGCTGATATCTCCTATAACATTTGCCACAATTGCAGACGAGTCAAAATACAGTTTTTTCATCCGCGGGTCCAAAATAGTTGCTTTCACCAAAAACATATTTTTTTTATTATAGCAAACTCCTTTCCCATGTTTTTCAGTAACATTACCTTAAACTGAACACCAGCAGCACTAAAGATATCCGCGTTTGTTGTTTTTTTCAGCAAAATGTGGCATAGCGGAATCGCCAAACTAGAGGTCACATATTTTTCTCCACCGATCTCTTCTGTTGCATTTTCAAAAAATCCAAGAAGTTGCACGAGATCTTTTATCGCCATTAATTGATAGCCCGTAAGCATGTCTGGCGTTTCTCTGTTTTCACATGCACAAGACGAAACGATTTTTGCAACTAGTTCTGCCAACTCCAGAAATCTTTTCAGCATGTTCAGTTCTGAACTCCATCGTGTTGGAACGGATTGAATTAATATAAGCATCTCGCCTTCTTTCGTGTTAAGAAGAGCTTGCTCAGCTTATCCATCAGAATGACAGACTTTTTAAAATATGTAACTATTTGTTTAACGCTGCTTATAATAGCATTTGCTGCCCCACATTTTGACAGACTTTTTTGAATGACTATATTGAGCAGGTGTGCCATACACGGAAACCTTTGATTATGTCCTTCAAAAAACATTTTGGTTGCAGCTACCATATTTGAGCCGCCGTCAGTAGTTATTGTACTTATCTTTCTTTTTTCAATGCTGAAGTCCTCCAAAACTTCACAAATATATTGAGCGGTGAGACTAAAAATTAAAAAAATTGTAGTTACAAAAAATTGTATATCCATTCAATAAACTCACCTCCTCCAACAATTGTGCTGTCAAGCAAACTTTTTCCAAATCACAGGAATTGTTGACAAAATTTGCTGTCACCTGCAGAAAGCTTCTTGTTAAATTTGTCAATGTTACAATATCGCTGGTAAGTGCGATCGATTGCACTTCCTTGAGTTTATTAATAATAACTGCCTTCAGCGTGCAGTACTTTTGTTCAGCTAGTCGAGTTATCTAAAATTGTAAACTTGTTACAAAATGAATAATTATAACTTATATTTTGCACAGTAAACCGACTTGGAGGTTTGTAGCGAGGAGCAACAGTACGGCAGAAATGTTTAAAACCATCTCTTTCTACGCTCTCAAACGGCATGTTGTCTTTACATAGCATGTACAGAATTGATTCTTTTATTTTAGTTGACATATCGCCGCCCTCTGAAAATCCAAAAAATCAATTTGATTTTCAAACCAAATATTGAATAAGTACCTTGATACGAAGCAGATTTATTTAAAACTTGTTGCATCGTTGGCTGCTTCTGTAGAATTTCACAACGGCTTTCATCATCATGGTATTCTTGAGTCTGCAAATGCAAAAAATTAAAAATTAACTACAATAAACTGCAGCGAAAAGTTAGTTTATTTACCTTTTTATATGTTTTGCACTGCAGCAAAGCCTGGTAAGCCGCCTCATGCTTCGACTTCAGGTGTGCAACCAAGTTAGTGGTATTTCCACTTGTTTTATATGCCTTGTTGCATATATGGCAGGTGGCCCTTCCATCATCATTTTTCTCGACATGTTTCCACACGGCACTCAAAATAAGACCACTTTCAACTTTTCTGAATAATTATTAACAACAGTTTTGTTCTTGCTTATTTTTTTCTTTCTATTACCGCGTCGCAATGGCATCAGAGTAAAGTTGGCTGCGCATTTTTATTTTTTATTTTTAAAATAAATTTTCAGTTGGTATTCACTCAAGAATGATAGAGACCAGATTGCCACATTCGAGCGTGTTCCCTTTATAATACGTCAATGGTTTAATTTGAAGAGTTGCCACCGTATAACGTTTTTCTTATAAAAATGTAGGGCACCAAAATTATAAACAAAACGAGTGAATATTATGTTGATTGGTATCCCTGAAGAAAGCAGTTAATTAAGTGCACAGTGGGCGGTTGCAGCCAAAGACAGAAAAAAAGTGTAAATAATTTGTAATTCAATTAGGACATGGAATGTTTTATTTAGGTATTGGTTGCTATATTTGAAATAAATAACAATAGCTAAGACTTTTATGAAATAATTCATGAGCTAAGTGCTATTAAACAAGTAAGAAGGCTCTAGTCGAGATTTCCCGACTAGGAGATACCCCAAACCCTGTACATAACGCGTACAGTCATTGTCTGTATGCATCTGTGACTAAACTTCAATCTTCGATATCTCTGGTGTTTCTTAACCGATTTCGATGACATTTTCAGAAAAGTTATATCATTATTTCAACCCCCATTTTTACATTTTCCAAATTCGAGAAATTTTTGTAATCGATTATATGTGTATTTTGGAAACGGAAATAGTTATCGAAAATCGGAAACAAACTTGTACTGCCTAGGACTTAGATGAGCTTATGTGCAAAATCTGAAGTCTCTAGCTCTTATAGTCTCTGAGATCGACGTGTTCATAAATACAGACAGACGGACATGGCTATATCGACTCGGCTGTTGATGCTGATCAAGAATTTATATACTTTATAGGGTCGGAGATGCTTCCTTCTGCCTGTTACATACTTTTGCACAAAACCATTATACCCCTTTTACCCATTTCATAAAAAATAATATCAAATTTGGAACCTACTGTCGGACGGCTTGCACATTTTTTAAATGCCGTTGCTTTTACAGTTTTAGCCAATAGAATCAGCCGAACAGTGACGTCAGTGGCCGCCTTCCACCATTTTGACCTCGGGATGTCGCAATCTGGTCTCTATCATTCTTAGTATTCAAGTTTAGGGGCTTTTAGGGGAAAGGGGGGAAGCGGCGGCGGAAAGCAAGCAACGGTTAAAATACATTAGTATTTGTATACGTGCTTCATACTTTGGTGGGCTAGCAATGTTTGAGATTTTACACTTTTGTCTTTATCGATGCCCTGCATACGCATGTGTGTGCATGAATGTATGCAGAATGTTTATATGTATGCGAGCCATTTGTTATGGAATTTATTGACCTGCCTCAACATCTATGATTTACTTTCTAACAGGTGAAGCGAGGGCTTTTGGGATTGCAAATATTATTTTTATACATATTTTTTTTTAGTAAAACTTAAAAATATTTTGCCAACTATTTTTATTTAAGTAAAGCTATTTTTTTTACAATTATTGTTTTTTATACCATACAACTAAAAATATGTACTTAGTTCCTTAATATATAATGAAGATTAAAATCGCCGCTCATATTAGCTTCCGATTGAATAAATATCCAATCGGTACCCAGGGAACACCACGAGGAGGCCATTACAATTGTAATGGGATCATATATAAATATGACCTATGAGTCGTCTTGAAATGACTTAATTTCAAAGGTTGTATTAATTTGCAATTAAGTCATATCCATGTTCCCCACTAAAACAACCTTATTCCTTAAAGTATTAAATACGTAAAGATTTAAAATAATAAATACATAAACTTATTTATAATATAAATATATTTTTTGTTTTATTTTGTTTTTAAATTTTTTTGTTGGTTTTTTGTTTTTTTGTTTTTTTTTAATTTTTTTTTTTTTTTTTTTTTTTTTTTTTTTTTTTTTTTATTATTTTTTTTAAACCCATTATATTTTTTTTATTAAAAAATTTAACCCTTTAAATTTTTTTTTTATTAATTAAAAATACATTTACAACCCCCCCCCCCCTCCCCCTCTCCTTTTTAACGCGCCCAATTTTTTTTTTTTTTTTTGTTTTGTTTTTATTTTAAGGACTTATGTTTACTGCTTAATTATTTTAAGTTTGTTTTTATTTGATTTCGAATGCCTAAAAGCTGTAAGTTTGTCGGTCAGTCATTTACAGTTTTTCCTAATCAAAATAAGAACAAACTCATTAATTAGGTTATACCTATGTTCATAGCATTTATCCGACTTATTAAAACAGTGCGCATATGTATCAAATTTAGAAGTTATAATAATGCTTTTGTGGACAATTGTTTGCTTTAAGTGGAACTTGTGAGACTTTGTCTCGAAATAGCGTTTGAAAATATCAAAATCTATTTTAATCAAATTAAAGAAATAATCGGACGGTGCTTTTAGCTTAAGGTTGCTATTAACATAGCCAAAATTTCTATTGAGTATTAAACACTCAGAGGTACATTGGACTTCCTCGGACGGTTTCAAAATGTTAGCACACTCATTGCAGTCGTGCTTTCTCAACAGCTTATGCAATAAATATCCCGCAAAACCTTAATGCATTCTCATTGATTGCATCTTCAATATTTAAGTCTGTTGCTTCTATGGAAAGTTCTAACTCTGCCTCCTCGTCAGGAAAAATCAAGTCATCGTCATCAAAACTGTCTAGTTTCGATTCTAGCATTGACCTGACCCATTAATATTAATGATATTAACAAGCATGGAATCTTCATCCGGAGCACAGTTTCCAGATACTACTGTTGACGTTAGAACTTTCATTGAAAGCATTTTCGACATTATAATATTAATCCTGTTATTAATTTTGAAGTACTGGTCCGTTTAATGAATAAAAAATGCTTCGTTACTTTCACTCCAAACATTTTGTGCCAAGGAAAGAATAGCGTTAATCGTTAACATTATTCTATCAATACAAAAAACTTCTTGTGGATACTTGACTGCCTCAAAGTAAGTTCGCATAGCCAAAAGCGTTCTATAGACAACATTGCCTTGCTTAAGCGCACATCTATATGGATTTTTATCATATAAAAAAAACAGTCAAATAGCTGTTAATCTTCCGCACTTTCTTTGCAATTTACAAAGCCCCCAGTATTAATCATTGTTCGAAGTGCAGCGGTTACACTATGGCTAAAAATTTGGGTGGCATATTTGACTTTCATTTTTTCAAAGTTGTTTGGATGGACATGTCTTGTAGTTTATTTTGGGCAGAGTCGTGTTGAGTTTTTGGAATCTACTTCAAATAACTCTTCTATTTTTCTCCATGAAAAAACGCCATCAGGCGTATAAAGATTTCGTTTCATAATAATGTTGCGCAGGGATTTTATAAGATGTGGAACATCGTAAAGTGCGTAGATTTCCTTATCATTTACTCTAAAGCTTAGGTTAGTTTTATTAACCCCTAATCTTTTAAAAACAAGCTCTATTATTTGAGCCGTGGTCGCAAATAGCTGCTCTAATATTTAGGCCAATAGCTTGGGCTTGCTCAATATTTGCCGTCACTTTATTTAAAAGAGCATCGTGCTTTATACCGTTTGCAGAAATAGTGTAGCTTAAAACGTACTTCCAATTTTCGTAAAGGCCTCTAACCATAAAAACACAGACTTGCTGCCCCAAAAGACATTTCGTAATTTGGCCATCATTTTCATAACCTTGGATTTCGTCTAAAGTACTATTATATTGAAGACCCCTTTTAATCTTCATTTCGTCATATAGTAAGACGGCTTCTTTTCCCTTAGCGCTCATTTCGCTAACAATTTTCTGGATATTAAGAAGCAAATCTGGGATAAATCCTGGTCTCATGTTTTTCATTGCTGCCCATCGTGTTAACGTTTTCTGTGCTGGCAGTTTTAAATTAAGCACGTTTTGTTAATACTCATAAGCTCTTGATGAGTAAAAATTTATATTTTGCGCAATAGTTTTTTCTCCGGTACTATAAGTATTTATTTTTTTTAAGAGCATAATACAAATAGTTTTGGCCTCTTTAGAGACATGGGTCATACGGGCAATAATTGATAGCACATTTCGTTTCCCTTTTTAATTTTATTTACCTTATAGCGCCTATTTCTGCGTGATGTGCATATTTGTAGGAACCTGTATCTCTTTTTGAGTTTGTCTAAGTCCTTTTTTTTGATTTATTTAGCTCAGTCGATATCTTAAACCATTGTTTTCTATAAAATACATCGTTTTGCTCTCTTTTTTTAAACAGTTATTACAAAACTCGGAAGACTATCTCAGTGGGGTTGTTTTGTTCTGATATATTTTGAACAGTTTCAACGGCTTGTCTTTCAATATCATAGTGAAAACATGGTTCAATTGGTGCATTGTCTTGCATATTGTCAGAAAATTCATAATTATCATAGCCAACAGCATTGAATGAAGTCAATAGACTATTCTCACTTAAGCTCCATGTTTTAGTCTAGGTTTTCCTAAATATTTGGCCTCAAAATGTTTGTCGCATATATGTACGTGAATAATTTCTATTTATAGTGGCATCCAAATGGCAAGCCTGTACCCATTTATTAAAAAAAATGTATTGGATGGAAATGAAAACAATTTAACAGGAAAATCTGTTGAACTATTTATGTAGCTTCTACGGCATGAATTTATTATGCAATGGTAACTTGCAAGTCTTTTTTTTTAGAAACAGGCGCCATAGTCAAATATAAACAAAAAAATATAATATAAAAATAAATAAAAACAAGTAAAAACGTTGCAGTCGGACGTTACCGACAGCGGAATACTCTGATACCAGTTGTATACATATTTTTCTAAAATACAATAAACTATTAAACTAATCTAGAGTAATGTACGTAGCTTAACATAAAATCGCCGCTCGAATTCGCTCCCGATTAATAATTTCAATCGGTAACCAGGGAACACCACGTGGAGGCCATCACAACTGTAATGGGGTTCTAATTGAGTTTTAAAACCTTCGAGTCGACTTGAAACGATTTTAAAAAGTCATTTCCTTGTTCCCCACCTAAAACTACCTTAGGTCTTACATTTAATCAAATTATAAATTTTAACAAAAAATATTTATATTAAATATATAAAAATAAATAAATAAATACGTAATACGTTTAAATAAATAAACATAAACATAACCATAAATAAATAAGTAAATAAATAAATAAATAAATAAATATAAATAAATAAATAAAATAAAGCACATAAATATTTATAAAATCAAAATCGGCTATTCTTCGGTCAAAATGTTTTCAAGGTTTATACATATCCCGCTATGATGGCTATATATTGTTTCATAGGTTTGCGCGCTGACCCTCCCCTCGGATATATTAGAAAATGCCCAGTCAATATGGGTATCGGACTTGGTGGTTGGTGTATTTAAATTAAGAAGTGAATCATAATTATTTGAAAGTAAAAAGCTATAAGCCCCACTGCTAGTACCCGAAACTGTTCGCAAGCATAAATTAAAGTCCCCCAAAACTATGGAATCGTTATTTAAAAAGTTAAATTGACTAAATAAATTCTCAAATTCTGTTTTAAATTTGCGCAATGGATAAGACGGACTTTTATATAAAATAAGAACCCCCAAGGACTTGTATTTAAACAAAGCGTACTCAAATACATGTGACCCAGAAAAATGTTGACCAGTTGAACAAAGACTAACGTGACGATATAATTCTTTTTTAATAAAAACAATAATGCCTCTTTTTGGTCTATTTCTTCCATTAGGTGTGCAATCAAGTCGCACGACTGTTGAAAAGTCATTAAGTTCATATGTTTCGTGTGAGTATGTTGAGGCCTCAACGAAACATAGAATTGAAGATTTTAACATTAAATGATCAGACGAAATGTCACTAAAATGGCAATGCAGACTTTGCGTATTATGAAAAATTAAATTGAATTTAGAAGAGTTAAGTAAATTATCGAAATGCGTCTTAAGAAGTTTTTCGGAGCGTAAAATTTGAAGTTCCTGATTTACAGCCGAGCCTGCATCAGGTTTTGGTGGACAAAATTCACCGACTATGTACAAACCAGACGCGTTGGTTGCTCTACTACAGGCTACATATAATGCTTCTCGGCGCATTCTGCTAAAAGTGTGGACAACCACTTTGTTATATGTAGCACCCTGACTTTTATAAATTGTTATAGCTTCTGCAGGTACTAAAGGAAATTGTTCGCGGTCAATAGTTACTTGCTCGTTAGAATGATATTGAAAACTTTTAACTGTCTTTTGAATTGGAGTCCAAGAAGGTTCCCGACGATGTGAGCACTTAGCTCGAGCAGTAACTCCTACACTTTCTTCTAAAAACTTTATCCACAGAATTGATGGTGTGGCTGAGCTAAATCCTACTTCCATTAAAGTTCCTGTTGCTCCGTTGACTAATCCATCAGCAGTATCTATATTGGCTGTCACCATATACTTTGCTGTGGTCTTTAATATAAGAGAGAAGGGTAATCCCTGGGTTTGGGAAGTTTTAAAGTCCTTAACGGACTCAAGAATTCTACTTTTAGCAGAGGCATTTAAATGAACGGCCTTTACAAAATCTCTAGAATTGGAAATATGTTGGTCAGTTGTAATTGAGTTAAGTTTTGTTGTATTGAAACTATTAACTTCGGCGTTGGTTTCAAAAAGATGAATGACGTCATCTGGAACTTGGTCAGTGCGACAAATCCTATTTTTAAATAAATCTACGTCCTCTGTTGACATTTGACCAGATGCCATATTGTTGAGGGCTACTGCGAAAGGTTGATCATTTCGCTGTCGCATAATCTCTGTAAGTTCAAAGAACTTAAAACAACCCCAAAGAGAAGACCCAAATATAGCACTATAAGGGTTATGCGACTCGGAAGTGGATTGAAATATCCATCTATCTCCTATTGGACGTAGTTGTCTAAGATCGCCGAAAACGATCACTGAAATTCCTCCAAATGGAGCTTCTCTATTATTGAAAATTTGTTTAAGACGGGAATCTATAAACGAAAACATCTTTGATCCTACCATTGAGATCTCATCAATAATTAAGACTTTAAGATCAATTAAAGTTGATCGACGATTGTTAAGCAAATCTGCACCCAATTCTTTAAAAGCGGACCCAGACTGGTTAATGGGAAGAGAAAACATAGTGTGAAGTGTGGAACCGTTTATTCCAAAAGCAGCTTTACCAGTTGGTGCACACAAAATTACTTTAGCCGAAGTTGGATCACATCCGGGTTTATTATTATAATATGAAGTTAAGGACTGGTAAAGTGCTGATATAAGACGACTCTTCCCAACACCAGCGCCCCCACCAACAAACTCATGGAAAACGTTCTTCATATTGGTGTTATGAAGAACATGGGAAAAAAAGTTTTTTGCTTTAAATTTAATGATTTTACGAGATCTGCTAAATTTTCCGGCGAAATGAGTGGAGGAAGCTTAATTAGACGGACGTTATCTGTTTCTTCGGAGGTGTCATTATCATTCAAATTTAAAACATTCAATTGAGAATTTATCTCTGGGAAAGCCAGAACTCTAAACTCTTCATCAAGAACCACTTGATTTTCTAAATTATCTTCAAAATTCTCACCTACTTCAGCTTCCCTAAGCGCGTCTTCTAGCATAGCGGGTCTTTCCCTAAATACGTCGTAGTTGTCACGTTCGTTGTTAATACGGCCCTCGTTTTCCCATTAATACTCCTCACAATTTCTGTCTAATAATGTCGCCAATTTGAAAATAACATAACCAACTCCCTAAAGTGGTTTTGCCTATCCTTGTGAAGGCCAAAATTTCTAAACCTAATTATCCGGGACTTGGACCTTCTTTTCATAAAACCACTACCATCTATAAGCGGAAAAAATTCGGAAGCCACAACCTCATTTTGCTCGTCATCGTCGCTATCAATATTTTGGCGTGATACCCTGCTAGTTTTGCTAAAATTGTAGTTTGCGGCAAAATCAGCTAAAGAAATATTTTCAAGATCATTAGGCCGCTGTATATAATGATCTAACAGACCAACTGTAAAAATGTCTGTCGAGTTTTGAGGCAAATTTTGAAGTTGTTGCTTGGGCCGAAGCATTCTTACTCTATTCTCGGGAAGTGCTGTGTTAATGTAAATTTCACCATTACTGGTCTCGGACATACGCAATCCCATACAACAATATACGGCTTCCTGAGCGGAAATCTCAGTGCCGGAAATAAATTTATGCCCAATGTGTTGCAACTTTTGCTTAATTGAGAAATTGTGGCGCTGTTTAATTTCATCCACGGCATCGCGCATTAATTTAGAAATTCCTCTTTGTGATTTATTAATATAATTAATAACATAACTGCAGCATGCGTAAGGATCTAATATAAACTGAATGTCGATATTAGCCCTTTGCATAGCAAGAATATGTTTGTTATAAGCGTTTACTTTTATAGCGTTAAAAGATCGCTTCAGGAAAATTTGTGGTTTTTTCAAACCAGACCTAATTGCCATTACATATTCCTCGTAAGTAAGGTTGATTTGATCGTGAGATAGGAATTCCTCAAATGTGTCAAATGTTGGCAATGCATCACGATCAAAAGGAAAATTTAAAAAGTTTTGAATTTTTTGAAAATTTTTGCGATGTGAAGTAGCGAGATCACTTTCGGACAAAGGAAACAAAATTTCTGTTTGGGGCATTGGCGAATATGGAATACCAAAGCGACACATGCGGGACCCCCTTATTTCCCGCATACAAGAATGCCCATGATTATGCTTTTGGTATTCGATGTACTGGCTAAGATCAACATTTGTCACATCTGTAGTAACAAATTGGTTGATAAAGTCTATAACAGGTGGAATAGACCTGTCTCTACTTGCATCGTCTTTTAAGTCAATTTTAGGGGCACCTTTAAGCCAAAACATACCGTGGATGTGAGGCGAACCTCTTTGTTGAAACTCAACTCGCCAATAATATTTGATAACTGGATGACAACCAAAAATACCACCCTCCTTTTTCATTAATTTTAAAATCTGTCTATAGCGAAAGTCGAAATAACGAGCACATGTAACCGGATCCGCGCGAATCAGCCTTGCTTTTTCAGCGAATAGCAATGCCGCTGCGCTCTCTTCGGTATATGCTCCTTATCGACATTTCGCTTTAGCAGAACTAACAGTTCCCCCCACCGAGTAGTTGGCAAATCAAATTGTCTTATCATTGCCATTACCTTTTTTTTCGGTCTCCCAATGAGCTGGAGACGAGCGAATTCCCTTTAAAACCCGATAGCCTTCATCATGAAGAATTAAATTATCTACTATAGTATCATTAAGTGCATGGGCTGCAGTAGTGCAGCGAGGAGCAGTATGTTTGCGGAGGCAAATGGACGTATTACTACGAATATGGATCATTTCCAACTTTTTATAGTTATAAAATATTTTGTCGGTTCTACAACCTCGCCTATCATAATTTCTAAGCTCAGATCTAACAATGGTAGTGAAACTTCCAGAACATAATCTTTTTTTGCCTGCAAATATAGTCGGAAAAGACAATTCTTCTGCATCCTCATCTCCAATCATATCAAGGGGTCGTTGGCCTTCGCCGGGGGCCATTTGAATTCTTTGCATATTTACCTGAATTTCGTCTAACAAAGTTTCTTGCCCACCTGGGTTAAGCTGCTCTTCTTTTATGTCTTGTTGGGCCTCCTGATTCTCATTATTTAATTCAATTTGATTACACAAATTTCTGTCCTCGTTATTTGCAAAGAATGGCATATTATTAGGAGCAGATGAAAGTGAGGACATTATTTGCTCATTGATAGAAATACTATGCTTCTGATAAAGCTCAGTTGAAACTAAAAAGCGCATGGCGTCAATAATTTTAGAAGGTTGAATTGTTTCAGCCATGAAATCATGGTTATATTCTAATCTACGTTTGAGGTGGAGCTGAACAACCTCAGCTTCGTGAAAAGCTCTCGGGAGAGAGGTAACAACATTGGCGGTTGGAATGGGGACATTCACAATAGCCCCTTTTATTTCACTTTGACGCTCATGCCCTAATGACTTAATAATCATAAATGGAAGACGTGGAGAAATTAGTCTTTCCTCTAAAGGAGTCAAGTCTTTTAAGCATTGGGGAAGGAATGTAAAGTCTAAGCCATTAGTAATGGAGTTTTTTGGCAGCCTACCTGATTTTATAGTGCGACTGCACGATTTACAAAACTTGTAAGTGCTATCTTCTGAGGGGAAATCCCTCGACAAAAACAAAATCTGTGCACTATATTCATTGTTTTCTGTAATAAATTGGGATCGAATTTTGTCCACTTGATGTGGAAACCAAAGCCCCTTGCAGCAAAGGCAAAGTTGGTCAGGGCCTTGTTTAACTAATTTATTATATGCACTTATTTGGGAGTTAAATTGATTAGTGGCTAAAGGGGTGTTATTCGCTTGCTCCAGCCTACTAGGCTCTTGTACGACTGCCTCTCTCGCTAATCTCCTTGCATTCTGCCTATTTATTGTATTTCTACCTTGCTCAGCTAGCCTACGCAAACGGTTGCTGCGTATCCGAGCTCTTTGAGCTCTATTTCGCTCCCGCGACAGAATACTTAACTCAAGCTCCCGTCTACGTACGGATCTAGCCTGCCTTCTAAATGTCTGTTCTAAATGTCTGTAATGTACGTTTTGTCTCCGTGTTCGCCTGCGAGAACTGTCCACCACTTGCTCCCTCTGACGTATTTCTAAATTGGTCCGTCTCCGCCCCCGTCCAATTGTATTTTGCGATTGTTCGCCTCTCCTTATATTTGCGTCTTGCCTCCTATGCTCGCGCCCGTGTCGAATTTGTATTTTGCCGACTTTGCTTCGCTCCAATTTGTATGTTTGTTCGTCTTCCCGTTGACGTATTTGCGTTTGTTCGCCTCTTTATTTGCCTTGCCTCCTACCTGCCCGACGCGATCTGTCCTCCGCTTGTTCGGCTTGCCGAATTTGTATATTTGTGCGTCTGCGCGACCGTTGAACTGTGTTTTGCGTTTGTTCGGTTCTCCTAATATCGTTATCTTGTCTCCTACTTGCCCGACGCGAACTGTCCTTCGCTTGTTCGGCTTGCCGAACTTGTATGTTCGTTCGTCTTCGCGCGTGGTCTAACGTGTTCTGTCTCTGTTGAATTCTCCTAGTTTCTGCGTGTTGCCTACGAATTCTCTGGGTTTCCGCATTCGCACCCAATTCTCTTTCTACATATTCCTCATTTTAACGGTGAATCCTATTTCTAATTGCTTGCGCTCGCAATCTTTGCGATGCAGTCACCCTAGTCAAACGCGGCATTTTTTAATCTTTAATACGGACTTTACAATAAGTACAACGACAAGGACTTCCACTAAAAGCTGTGTGAAAACAATTTTTTATGTGCGTTCAATTTTTATTTATTCAAATATATGTTATATATATATTTGTTTTATAAATACTTAAAAATATAAATATATATATGTAAATATGTATATGTAAATTTAAACGTGAATGTAAAAACTTAAGTATTATTTATAAATGGTAAAAAATTAAATTTTGTTACCATATAATAATATAATTTAATAATTTTGCATACAATTATAGTGCAAACGCTAAAGTTGACGCGATTGCGTTTGTGTGCAAAATCGATAGATATCGCTTAAACAAAACAATTGATACAAAATTATTAAATATATAATTTTGTGTTCTAGAACTATGTATATTAATGTAAATTATACGTAAATATGTTAGTTTATAAGACGTACTTTTACTCTATATATTAAGGTTAAGGGCAATCTGAACCCATCGATAAAATTGTGTAGATTTTCAAATTGGGCAAAATTTAAAAAGCAATTGCTCGTAATTATGAAATATATAATATAAATTAAAGACAATATTCTTGAAAAAGACTTCTAAAATGAATACCGGGTACAGCTGTCCGCTGCGTGTAAAACATATCCACGTTCGGATTTAATATATGTACATATGTACATACATATGTATGTATATATGTATACACTTTGCACTGTTCTCAGTATTCACTCGCGATTATTTAATTTTATATTTTAAACAGTTAATTTAAAGACAAATTATTAAAATTTACGTTATTTTTAAGTAATATATTATATATATTTAAAGTAAAATAATAATAATATAAAAATTTTGCGCAATGTGAACTACTGACTAAAAACGTAAACATAGAGCAATATGCGCCAAAAGTAACGGCACTTACTCAATTCGAGTAATGCGTGTGCATTGCATTTGTATGTATTGGTGTTTTTAACATATGTATGTTAACAGATTGAGTAACATAGCAAAGAGCAATTTGCGCCAAAAGAAACGGCACTTACTCAATTCAAGTAATGCGTGTGCATTGTCTTTCTATGTATGGGTGTGGTTGGCGGCCAAACAAACCAAATTCTATTTTACTGGCAACTCTTTTATAGAAATTATCGAAATGACATATACTGGCAGCGCTACTCGCAATTGGCTACAATAAAAACTAGTTCCTAATACAAGTAAATTGACTAAGGCTCAATTTTTCAATGTCCGGTTAGTCAAACTATTCTAAGTAAGGTCAAATTTAAATTTCTCAGTATTCGGTTAGCAGTTACCCTAGCGCTAAATGGTAAACACATCTATATAAAGACGATACAACTTCGATATCCTAGCTGATACTAGCATTGTTTATTTAGTATATTTTTATTTTAAAAACAAAACGTTAAATGCTGGTTTAAGTCTTCTAGGTCCACAAGCACATGCGGCTTAACAACTAAAGACTATTGCTCATGCAAATCTTTTTTTATATGTCAACATCTATCTTCCTACCAAATCAGGTGGCTCAGCTTGAAAACTGTAAAAGATAGCTGAATTGAATTGAAGTGGGGGGCAAGGGTGGGCGTGGCATCCAAATATCTGATGCAGATCTTTGGTGGATGTCACCATCTATCTTCCAACCAAATTTAGGGACTTTGTCGTTTTCAAAACGGCGGGGGCTGGAAGGCGGCCGGTGTGGGCTTGGCATCCAAATTTTTATGAATTTTTTGGAATATCTTCATTACCTATCTTAACACAAAGTTTGGTGGCTCTAGCCAAAAAATTGTGAAAGCTAAAGGCGTTTCCAATTTTTAAGGAGAAGTCAGAATGGGGGCGGAAGGAGTGGGCGTGGCATCTAAAACTTTTGATGCAGTTTTTCGGGAACGTCGCTACCTATCTTGTCACAAAACTTGGTGGCTTTAGCCCAAAAACTGTGAAAGCTATAGGCGTTTCCAATTTTTAAGGAGAAGGTGGGGATGGGGGCGGAATCAGGGGCGTGGCATATAAAATGTTGATGCATTTTTTGGGATCGTCATTATCTATCTTGACCCAAAATTTGGTGGCTCTAGCCCAAAAAATGTGAAAACTATAGGCGTTTCCAATTTCATGGAGCAGGGGGGATGGGGGATGGAGAATCAGGGGGCGTGGCATCAAAAATGTTGATGCATTTTTTTGGGGATCGTCATTATCTATCTTGACACAAAATTTGGTGGCTCCAGCCCAAAAAATGTTAAAACTATAGGCGTTTCCAATTTCAAGGAGAAGTGGGGATGGGGCGGAAATGACAACAAAATTTTGATGGATTTGGTATTTTTAACAAAATTTTATGGTTTAGCCCAAAAATGCGAAATCTATAGGCGTTTCAAATTTCAAGGAGCAGGCAGGATGGGGGCGGAAGGAGTGGGCGGGGCATCCAAAATTTTGATGCAGTTTTTTGGGGAGCATCATTACCTGTCTTGACTCAAAATTTGGTGGCTTTAGCCCAAAAAATGTGAAATCTAAAGGCGTTTCAAATTTCAAGGTGCAGGCAGGATGGGGGCGGAAGGAGTGGGCGTGGCATGCAAAATTTTGATGCAGTTTTTTCAGGGACGTGACTAGCTATATTAGTGAAAAATTTGGTAACTCTAGCTGCAGTAATGTGAGAAATATTTGGTTTTATCGGTTTTCAGTTATCGAATTTATCGATTTCCCAGCCTCCTAGTAGGCGTGGCAACCCAATCTTGACACTTTATCTGTCTCGCCTATAGACAAACATATTTGCAAAAGTTTCAAGTCTCTAGCTTTACGGGTGTCGAAAAAAAGTTGCGTTCATACAGACGGACAGACACCATGACGGACATTGCACAAAACCAATATACTATGAGACCTTCGGTATCAGACTATAATAATAATGGTAATAATAGTAATTACACAAACATACTCCCACAGACCAACCTGTGAATAAACTGGAGGGGGCTAATCGAATGCAAATTAAAGCGGAACAATATGTTTAAGTCGGACACGAACGCAAACTTTTAAATATTATTTAAAAATGCAGCTATTAAATATTTACTGCCACTAGCCCTATTTATATACACACACAATGAGTAATTACCGCCAAAATACAGTTTGGTGGGCGTTGCTGTTTAAATTAAAATAACTCACTTAATCACTTATCACTGACTTGTTTTTTAATTAATTACCCTAAAACTAAGTTAACTGAAACTATTAAGTAGTATTATACTAAATATTAGTAAGTATAACTAGCAAAATGGAGATAATTTGTGGCACGGCTTAAAAAATCGCAGTCATGAAAGTATCGAACCATTCTACTTTCGCGGGCTTTTTGTGATATTTTTTATATTACTTCATATACATAAAAAAAAATGCAACCAAAAAAAAAATATTACACGAAATGATAAATATTTTATATTTTACTAAAAATATGTATAAAAATAATATTTGCAATCCCAAAAGCCCTCGCTTCACCTGTTAGAAATTAAATCATAGATGTTGAGGCAGGTCAATAAATTCCAAAACAAATGGCTCGCATACATATAAACATTCTGCATATACATTCATGCACACACACATGCGTATGCAGGGCATCGAAAAAGACAAAAGTGTAAAATCTCAAACATTGCTAGCCCACCAAAATAAGAAGCAAATGCACACGTATACAAATACTAATGTATTTTAACCGTTGCTTGCTTTCCGCCGCCGCTTCCACCTTTCCAATAAAAGACTTGGGTCTCTCTGCTATGAATTAACATTTTGAGCGAGCATAACATAATTTTAACAATCATGGGTCACTCTCTTTCACAGTGTAGTGGAAACCAAAACAGTACTAGAAATGTCCCATCTATAACATTATTTGGTCAGTGCTACTGTGTAAGCGTGCAAAACTGTCCCTAACAAAGGAGCTGCCACCTTGTTTGGTTAACAATAACTATTATTCGGAGTCTTTAATAAGTCAATTTTAAAGACACTTTTTTGTGACAAATAAACAAAACAAGTGAAAACGTTGCAGTCGGACGCAACCAACTGCGGAATACTTTGATACCAGTAAAAGAACGGATGGTAAGGAGTCTTATTGCAAAGGGGTAACGCAATGTCGGAAGGGGTGAGCCGTGTGGTAAACATCGCCAGCTATTATGTTACCAAATTTGGTGACTTTAGCTCAAAAACTGTTAAAGATATAGCCGAATTCGATTTTATAAGGCGGGTGGCTTGGGTGGGCGTGGCATCCACAATTTTGAAACAGATCTTCGGTAGATGTTGCCATCTATCTTCCTACCGAATTTGGGTGCTCTAGCCTTAAAACTTTAAGAGATATCGAAATTTCCGATTTTAAATGGTGGGCGGCAGAATTAGGCGTGGCATCCAAATTTTTGATGCAGATTTTTTGTAGATGTCACCATATATCTTCCTAACAAATTTGGTGACTCAAGTACAAAAAATGTGGCAGATACACGCATAACCGTTTTACCAACGGCGGGGGGTGGGGGGCGGAAGGTGTAGGCATGGCATTTTTTTTGGGGAACGTTATTATCTATCTTGACACAAAATTTGGTGGCTCTAGCCAAAAAAAATGTAAAAACTATAGTCGTTTCCAATTTCAATGAGAAGGGGGATGGGGGCGGAATCAGGGGGCGTGGCATCCAAAACTTTGATGTATTTTTTTGAGGAACGTCAATATCTTTCTTGACACAAAATTTGGTGGCTCTAGCCCAAAAATGTGAGAGCTATAGGCGTTTCCAATTTCATGGAGCAGGGAGGATGGGGGCGGAATCAGGTGGCGTGGCATCCAAAATGTTGATGAAGTTTTTTGAGGGACGTGACTAGCTATCTTCGTGCAAAATTTGGTAACTCTAGCTGCAGGAATGTGAGAAATATATGGTTTTATCGGTTTTCAGTTATCGATTTGACCAATTTCCCAGCCTCCTAGTAGGCGTGGCAACCCAATCTTGACACTTTATCTGACTAGTCCATAGACAAACATAATTGCAAAGTTTCAAGATTTAAAAATAATTTATTAAAACAGACATTTAATTTTAAATGTTAATATTTGATAATGCGCTTAGTTGGATTAAATATGTTTAAACGTTAAAATGAACATGCATTGCCATTTTAAAGCTTACGCATTTTGTTTTAAGTTGCATGTTCATTTTGCTGTTTTACTATGATTTTAGTTGAATCAAAATTGCTTATAGTAGCGGAGTTCAACAGCTCGTTTCATCGTATCATGTTTCATAGCTAAAACGTCCCGCAACAACAACTTACATTGAAAAATTTCTTGAAACGATGAAACACCCCAGCCTATGTATACGAGCCCAAACCACTATTAATTCGTACGGCATGTTTTTTGAGGTATGTGCAATGTTTTATGGAAAGTATGGTATCAATGCAAAGGTCATTTAATTTCCGTTTGTGTGGTAGAATACTTTTCTTAACCCATTAAGTACCCATTGAAAGTTTTCAATATATTTGGTGTGTTTTTGTACAAAAAAGTATGAAAACATCTGATTAATGGCCGCCGCAAACCAAAGGAATTTAAACTGGTTTTGTTTGATAAAATAAACCAGTAATTATCTCATTTATAACTATGGAGTCAACAACTATTTAGAATCGCAAGAGTCCCAAACTTACATTTCTGTGCTCACATGGAAGAGTAGCTTAAGTCGACTTAAGCGCGAATTGAGTTATTGCAATAGGAGGTATATAGATGTCAAAGCGCATAAATCTGTTTTTTTTTTATTATTATTGGACGTAGATGTACTAACGGACAGTACATTCAAGTGGCCCAACGATACCAAGCACCGGCTTGTTAACGCGCGGACCCAAGCAAAGAGCAACCAACCTCCCGCCCAACCGACCGAGGGGCACACCGCATATCGTACGGTTACGAAGATCGCGAACATGTAGACAAATGACATAAGACTAGCTTTTTAAGAGAACCAATAGAAGTGGCACTATTTATTAAATGGGATAAATCGTTATAGTATGAACATAAAATACGGAAAGGATTATGAATAGCATAATTAGAGTAACATGCTTGAAGAGCGATGGGTAGAAAATTTCTTGTCCTCCTGATCGGAACTGCAAAACTAATTTAGCTGATTAATTATTAAGTTTAAGTTTAATTAGCTTAAGTTTTTTAAAGAGCCATGCTTTGTCAAAACCTTAGTGCCTTTTTTTTTTTACATATTTCGATCTTCCGTTCATCATATAACTATTCCACTTATATACAGGGGTGTGCCTGCCATCAAAACCAACCCGATTTCAACCTAAAACCAACCTCGTGCTGGTTTTAGGAGTGCCAGAGCCAAGTTCGAGATGATTTTGAAACCTCAAGAAATTTGGCCCGAGATTTGGTTTATTTAAGCAATATTAAATGTCTAATGAATAACAACTGTTACTTTTTCGAAAGAATATTTTTAGCTTAGTTGCATATTGCAAATACATTTGAATTTAATATAGTACATGTTTTTATTCATGATTTTAGATTTTAATAAATCTTTAACAAATCTCTAAGACTATGTGCCGTTCTGTGTAAGCGTGCAAAACCGTCCCTAACAAAGGAGCTGCCACATTGTTTGGTTAACAATAACTATTATTCGGAGTCTTTAATAGATCAGTTTTAAAGACACTTTTTTGTGACAAATAAACATAAAAAAATCGTAATTTAAGGTAACAAAATTGCATGGTTGAGCAGTGTACAGTTTGTTGTAAATTTAACTAAGTTATTGCAGCAACCTTTTTTTTATGAGGTGGCAACGGTGGTGAGGTGGCGGTGTTTGTAAGGTGTGTAAATGTCTACAGTAAGAGGAAGAATTTAATTTATGGAAAGTCATTGAGCAGCCAAAATATGGTTAAATTAAAATTGCATTTAATTATTTGTTCTACATTTATTTTATTATTTGTCCATGGGGAAAACACCGTTCACCTTTTGTACTTTTTAAATGTAAACAAAACCTGATTCGCCATTTACGAAGTACGTAGAACAGCTGTTCAAGCAAGCTATCACGGCAGGGCTGTCAAGCAACATGAGTTACTTGGCGTGCAAAATATTAAATATTTTTTCTGTATAAGAACTACAAGAGATAAAACCTAACATATTTGTATTTTATCATTTATTAAATATAACACTAATGCCATGAGGCCAACCTTAAAAACAAAGACAAAAATAGCAAATACATTTTAGGCAATTTTCATTTTTGAAAGGTAGCAACTCTATTTGGCCTTTTCGTTTTACGTATTTGCTCCGAAACATTTTACCGAAAAATGAAATCTCCCTAACTTCTGGCACACCGACGGTTTTTTTTTTTAGAGATTTGAAAACCAGCTCGAGCCAAAATCTCCGGAGATTTCTGGCACACCCCGATAGACTTAAGCTGCATAAATATTCACCCTCAAAAAAATAAACTAATTATTTTCAAACAATTTATGTTCAAATATGTTTTTTAATGAAATATTATTCTTGCATAGAGCAATTTTAAGTGAGTGTTAGTTCATATGATGAAATGCAATTCGATGAAATAAACAAAAAAAACGATATTGCAAAACAGCTTATGTGTAACATAAGCAGTTAATTCAAAGCGACGTTACAAATAAACTGTACCTTATGTATAAAAGGAGTCAAATCTTCTCTATTTCCCAAATATTTTCTAAAACTTGTACCTTTCTTCTCTAATAAACTTATTAGTAACATTTCAGCATATAAATTTTTCACGAAAATCAAGTAGATAAAAAAATACACAAAATTGGCGATATCTCAAAACTTCAATTTTCGACTTAAGCTACTCTTCCATGTGACCACAGATTTAAAGCTTTTAAATTGCTTTTTTTCTTAATCCAGGCAGCAGAAGCTCAGTCTTCGCAAATGTGTAACGTATTGAAACGCAAAATGCCGTTCACGAGCTAAGCGTTTCATCCCTGAAACATGAAACGATGAAACGAGCTGTTGAACACCGCTAGTGAATTTTACTACGTTTCATATTTCAAACCCGCATAGTAAAATTTACTATTTTCGTTGTGGATTCTCGTGGCGTTTTTTTATACCCCTAACCCATAAAATGGGTAAAAGGGGTATAATGGTTTTGTGCAAAAGTATGTAACAGGCAGAAGGAAGCATCTCCGACCCCATAAAGTATATATATTCTTGATCAGCATCAACAGCCGAGTCGATATAGCCATGTCCCCTCGTCTGTCTGTCTGTATGAACGCGTCGATCTCAGAGACTACAAGAGCTAGAGACTTCAGATTTGGAATATAAGTTCTCCTATACCATGAGCGGAACAAGTTTGCTTCAAATTATCGATAATTTATCTAGTTTCCGATATACACATGTAATCGATTACAAAAAAATCGCGAATTTGGAAAATGTAAAAATGAGGGTTGAAATAATGGATAACGATAGAACTTTTCTGAAAATTTCATCGAAATCAGTTGAGAAACACCAGAGATATCAAAGATTGAAGTTTAGGTCACAGATGCATACAGACAATGACTGTGTGCGTTAAGTATAGGGTTCGGGGTATCTCCTAGTCGGGAAATCTCGACTAGAGCCTTCTTACTTGTTTTTTCTTGGTGTAGTTGAAATTAAAAAAAATCCTTCGTCCAAGTCCTTTAAAATATAATAAAATCAAAATATTGTGCAAAATTTTATTAAGATCGATTGAGTGGTTCTCGAGAAATCTTGTCAAAGGCATTTAAAAACACAGTTTCAAAAAAAATCCGTTTGAAGTTTTGGCGCCAAGGCCAGCAATCCTTGAGCGCGCAACTACTTATGACTGTATCTGCAAAACTTTAACTTGGATTGACTTGAAATTTTGGGACAAATTCCAAAGATGTTGTATAGTTTTAAAAATAAAATCAATTTTTTGAAACCGTGAAACCCCACGTTTGACTTGGCAGCTTTGCAGTTAAAGCGCCACTTCTATTTTTGTGCTCGCAACTGGATATTCAACAGCTCGTTAAAAAGTTAAAAGTATTAAAAAATGGGAGTGACCTTTTCAAAATGAGATAAAAAGTTGTTTTGTTAATTTGAATTAAAGCGCTATAATTTTTTGAGTTACATCCTAAAATAGCTTTAAAAAGAAAACAGCCACTTAAGCTGCAATAATAAGGCCAGCAAAAATGTAAGGTTTTTGATTTTTTTTTTTTATAAAAAGCATTTGGTATAACAAGACTTTTAGAGAATTCTAACTCTTGATGAGGATTTTGTTTAATTTTTTTAAACGCAAAACAATGCATCACAACATATTAAAACTGAATTAATAGTAAAAAATCGCAACTGGCCTTCGACTGTCAAAGCAGCCAATTTGGAAGGCCTGGCATATTTATGGAAACACCAAACACAAAGGTTCTATCATAAATCCACAAGATTTCATGTATTTTGTAAAAGTTGCTTAACGAAATGACGACGACCGTTTTCGATAAACAAAACGTCAAGATGCTAACCAAGACTTGAGATCGGCCTGCTACAGTCCTATGCACCATGTACAGTGGGTCAAATTCATGTAAGAACTTAAATTCTTAAGAGTGTAAAAGACATTACCTCAGTGCAATAAGTATATGTGCAAATATGTTTTCGTTTCTCTCTTTCGCAATAGTAACGGAACATATGTATGATCTGGGTATGCAAAAGTATGTTGTTGTTATATATTTTGAGAATCCTTTTGCATAATTCTTCTTTGGTTATTATTCTTAGTACCGTTATACCACATTTAAGTGGAGTGATTTGATTTTCTTAGTAAATAAGTCTGTATGCAAAATTGGTATGCCTGTAACAAATTGGATGTGTTTTGATAAGGAAAGTTCAAAAATAAATAGTTAAGAGTAAATTAAGAAGTTGTTACAGAAAGCACGTTAAAAAATTGAAATTTTCCGTAAGAATGCCGCGTGGAACGCATTTATCAGCTGAGGAACGCGCACGAATCCAAGGATGCACTTCCAGAGTGTCTCGACACAGAAATACGATTTCTAAATTTCCTAAAAAATCTGAGTTCCTATGGTCAGATCATACGCAGTGGCAGACCGAGCTACATCGACGACAGATGCAAGCGTGAAATTAAGAGCCTTGCTGCAAACATGCAAATGTCTTGTACCAGCATAAAACGTCATTTAGAGCTTAATGTTGGTAAAAGACAGAACCATCAAATTTCAACTGAAAATGTTGACCTTAAACAGAGTTCCCGGGTAGCTGTACTGATGCTTCTGCCACGCCACCTTAAAGCTCATTTGCCGATTTCCAAACGTTATTTTTACGGATGAAAAAAAGTTTAATCTAGATAGAAAGATAAATCTACTAGCACTAGCTTACTGGAACCAGTTTTGAAAGATATGTATAATCCTAGACTTGTGTGATAATATTTTTGTTGAAAATTGCATACACTGTTGGATTATTAAATATTATTTAAGCTATACAAATTTAAAAATGAATACCTAAAAAGTATTTTGGCCTTTAAGCAACACACCTAACTGAAATAATATAAAATTATGTATTTACACAATATAAAGTAAATGTTGACCACTGTGCGGATAGCTAGACGAAAACTGGGCGAAGAAAAAATTGCAATGTCTAAGGCGCGTTAAACAAAGCACTTCCGTTCAGAGTAGCTTAAACCTCTTTAGCTGAGGCGCATCGCACGAAACTGGGCCAACTTATAAACCATGGACTCAAGCAAGCCAACCAACATACAGAGCCAAAAACTGATGTCTTAGGCTTGGGTCTCAAGTTCATTTTAACGGCTGGTTGGGCAGCAATCGCAGGCCTTCTAACAACAAAAGAAATACTGCTTGAACTGTAAAACAACAACAGCAACAAAAAAAAAAAAAAAAAAACACTCGTCACATAGTCTTAAATTTATTTGTTCATCTTGATCTATGAAAGCATTAAATTTAATGGAGCATTATGAAAGAGTTTTAGGCAGAGAAAAAGTCGCGCCAGTTGAAGAGGTATTACAAGTTAGTTAGTTTACAAAAAAGCAATGCGAACAGAGCTTTATGAAACTGTGTATGTTTATATGCACGATTATTGTATATATTTGACAGCCCCTAACAGACACTGGACAAAGGTCGGACAGCTGCATGTCAATGCGTCAGCAGCGCTGTTGGAGTCTGCTGTAAAGCCTAGACAGGTCTTGTACTACGACGGTGTTAATTGCACATACAAAATGGCAAATGGTCAGTTGACCCCTCCCTTGTTTCTTTAAACCAACCTTACCACCAGAGGCAGACAGCAGACAATTAAAATGATATTCGGCTGCTTCATAATTACAGGCAGTCAACCAGTTGTTGCAGCTGTGTAACTGCATATTATAAGTGCCCCATCCAATTTAAAGAGCGCCTTCGCAACATTTCATGCTGGCCCCATCGCTAGTGTTGCAGCCTACAATATAATAGGGCGCAGACAGTTTGAACAATCTTTTAAAAGACAGCATTAAAAAGACCAATACAAATTTACTGAGATTAATTTAATGATAATTTATTTTTAATCTAATAATATAATTCTTGTTTGATATTATTAATATTGCATCTATACAAATGTGGATTTTAATCGAAATTCACTTAATGAATAAATAACTATTTGCCAATACGAGATCAAGTGAGGTCTCATTTTATACCCTGAACCCATTAGAAATGGATAGATAACATTAACATTTATAAGCAAATCAACTTTGAAATTTTTAATTAAAATAAAAAACTCCAAAAAAAATTTAGCACTTATATAATTATAATTGATCTCAAATCAAATACGATTAAACGTTTAGCTGTGTGAAGTTCCACTCGTTGTGGCCTAGCAACGCTTCGGTAAGCGGATGTAAATTTTGGGGTTTTTGCCGGAGCCGAAAACAACAAAAACGGCAGCAACAGCAGCATCAACAACAACAAGAAATAAACAAAACAAAGCAATAAATGTGGCTAGAAACTTGTTGCTGCGCTTGAAAGTAAAACTAGAATTTACAATCGATTGCCAAGAGGGTTTAGGGGGCTTGGTCAATATAAATTGTGTGTGACTCTGAGTAAAGTAAGCCATTTAACTAAGATGGTTTTAGCTTATGTTGTGCAAATCGAGTGACTTTGGTCAGCTAAATTCACAAGCAACCAAATTTGTAAAATGTATATATTTCAAGCACAGACAAAGTAAGACCAAATAGTCAGTCCAAAGAAGGTCAAAATGAATCAGTGCTGCGATAGACGCACACACAAAAGAAACAGACACACAAAACAACCTACGCATGATACACCAAAAAATTACTTTGTCAGTTGATTGAAGTCATCAGTTCTTGATGTTCATTGTAACGGTAAGCAAGTGCATAATTTGTACCAGCACAGCGGTTCAATGACTTGTCACATAGCAAACGGCCAATGCCAAACACTATAAAAACTATGTATATGCAATATGTGTTTATTAAATAATATGCTAAGTTTCTTCTATATATAAAGAGGAAAGATTTGATTGTGTGCTTGTATTGAATAGGCTCCGAAACCCTTAGAAGCCGAAATTATCCCTGATGAACATAATAGTAATAAGCTTATTGGTTATCTCAAAGCTAAAGTACGGATACAATCGTCGTAAGGCGAACAGCTGACTCAAGCTGACACTTGAATTGTTTATTTTTTTTTATGAAGCAAAATTCCAAAAGGCTTATTTGAGTCTTCTATGTACATCGGTATAAGTGTTAAACAGACCTCCAGGCATCGGAAAGTAAGTGCTAACGACTAAGCTTAGAATAGTTTGACTAACGGGACATTGAGAAATTGGGCCTTAAAACATTTGGACCCGGTAGGTGGCCCTGCAGTCGGTATGTCAACTACTAAATTTTGTTACTTAATATTAGTATTATTCATTTTTTCTTATCATTTTAAGAATAAGATGCCAAAAAGATCAAGATCTCAACTTTCTAGAAAAAATTTACAGGCTAGGGCAATAAAAATACGTCGTGATAGAGAATCTTCATCAGAAACTGAATATCGTCTTTCAAGTCAGAGAGAATACGCGTCGCAATCCCGTGCAGGAGAGTCAAGTATTGAACGTTCACAACGGCTTGCTGATCAAAATTTGCGAACGCCAGTCCGCTCGGAAAGTCGATAATCGCGCGTCGCAGCGGCGAAGAACAAAGTTTAAGAACCTCTCAAGTCCGGTCGCGAGCACAAAAATAAAATGTACCAGCTCGCGCCAGGGAATCAAGCCGAGCGTGCCGAACGCCTCGGAATCAGACAGAAAACAACATACGCCAACGGCTAGAGTTCGCAATCGAGGACATTTATAACGAAGGTTTGATACAAATAAAAATAATCTATTGCAATTAAATAATAAAAGCCTAAGTCATTTGGATTACCTCCTCAGATCATACAGGAATTAATGCAACAAATAAAATGACACATCACTATAATAAAAACAAGTAAGAAGGCTCTAGTCGAGATTTCCCGACAGGAGATACCCCGAACCCTATACTTAACGCGCACAGTCATTGTCTGTATGCATCTGTGACCTAAACTTCAATCTTGATATCTCTGGTGTTTCCAACCGATTCGATGAAATTTTCAGAAAAGTTCTATCGTTATTCATTATTTTAACACCCATTTTTACATTTTCAAGTTCGAGATTTTTTGCTATCGATTCCATGTGCATATCGGAAACCAGAATAGTTATCGATAATTTGAAACAAACTTGTTCCGCTCATGGTATATGAGAACTTATATTCAAAATCTGAAGTCCCTAGCTCTTGTAGTCTCTGAGATCGACGCGTTCATACAGACAGACAGACAGACGACGGACAGACGACATGGCTTCGCCGCTGTTGATGCTGATCAAGAATATATATTCTTTATGGGGTCGGAGATGCTTCCTCTGCCTGTTACATACTTTTCACAAACCATTATACCCCTTTACCCACTTTATGGGTTAGGGTATAATGATTTGGCCTCTTTGTCAATGCAAATCTGACAAAATTAGTCCCAGATCAAAAACATGCTTTGCACTATGTCGATAGCGTGAATAATAACGAGAGCGACACCAACAAATGTCATAGAAATGGTTAAAATTGGTATAATGGTTTGTGCAAAAGTATGTATCAGGCAGACGGAAGCATCGCCGACCCTATAAAGTATATACATTCTGATCAGCATCAACAGCAGAGTCGATATAGCCATGTCCGTATGTATGAACATGCCGATCTCAGAGACTATAAAAGCTAGAGACTCCAGATTTGCACATCAGCTCATCTAAGTCTTAGGCAGTAAAACTTGATTCCAATTTCGATAACTATTTCCGTTTCCGATATACACATGGGATCGATAACATTAAAGTATCGAATATCGAAAATCGAAACGTTTTAGAAACTTACATTATTTTGTAAATAAGAAAATCTGTAAATTCATCGAAATCTGTTGAGAAACACCAGAGATATCGAAGATTGAAGTTTAGTCACAGATGCATACAGACAATGAATTATTTACGCATTAAGTATAGGGTTCGGAGTATCTCCTAGTCGGGAAATCTCGACTAGAGCCTTCTTGTTTTAAATGGGACACCAACAGTGCGGGCCGGGTAGCTAGTTATTATCAGGGGTGTGCCAGCCATCAAAACCAACCCGATTCCAACCTAAAACCAACCTCGAGCTGGTTTAAGGTGTGCCAGAGCCGAGTTCGAGATGATTTGAAACCTCAACAAATTGGCCCAAGATTTGGTTAATTTAAGCAATATTAAATGTCTAATGAATAAGAACTGTTACTTTTTCAAAGATAATTTTAAGCTTAGTTGCATATTGCAAATACATTAATTAATACATTTTTTAATTCATGATTTCGATATTAACAAATCTTTAACAAACCTAAGACTATTGCCGTTCTGTAAACAAAACCGTCCCTAACAAAGCTGCCACCTTTTGGTTAACAATAACTATTATTCGAGTCTTTAATAGATCAATTTTAAAGACACTTTTGACAAATAAACATAAAAAATCGCACTTTAAGGTAACAAATTGCATGGTTGAGCAGTGTACAGTTTGTTGTAAATTTAAATAAGTTATTGCAGCAAACCTTTTTATGAGGTGGCAACGGTGGTGAGGTGGCGGTGTTTGTTAGGTGTGTAAATGTCTACAGTAAGAAGAAGAATTTAATTTATGGAAAGTCATTGTGCAGCCAAAATGTAAGCTAAATTAAAATTGCATTTAATTATTTGTTCTACATTTATTATATATTTGGTCCATAGGGGAAAACATCGTTCACCTCAACAGGATGAGATATTCGTGCGATTTATGGAGAAGCATCCAGACATTGCACAGGGGTTCAGCCGTGGGGATAGAGTGGCCGTATCGGCTGCTTGGATTGAGTTCGCCAACGAGCTCAACGCCAACGGACCCAAGTGCAAGTCAGTGGACGAGTGGAAAAGAGTAAGTATTGTCACACTCACATGTAACCATTATTTAAGTAATTTGTTTCAGGTGTTGAAAGATTGGAAGCAATCAATAAAGAAGAAGTTGTGCAACAAAATAGTGGACCAGCGGGAAACTGGAGGCGGGCCGTATAAGCAGCAGGAGCTTTCAGCAACGGAGCACGCCCTGGCTGCTGTACTCCAGCTAGAGCATGCGGTAGATGGAGTCGGTGGAGTCTCGGCATGTGGCCTTACTCCACTAGAAGACTTATTCGATGTCATCGATGCCGAGGAAAATGGTAATGTATACAAATAACTTTTAATAAATTGTTTTAAAAATTAATTAATTATATTACAGAAAGTCCCACAAAGAGAATTAGACTGGATAGCAGTGCTCTGGCTGTCAATGAGGTGATCGATGAAGACCCGGAAGTGGCAATAGGTGTGCCTGTAAGGACGCCAGCCAAAACAGTCGCCGGTGGTGCGGCAAGCGGCAGCAATGCGTCTCAGGCGTTGGCGCTAGTGGCCGAGGAGAGTGCGACTCTTCGACAAATATCGGCAGATTTGCAGACTCTGCGTGAAAATTCAAAGGCGGGCTTGGATGCCATTAGGGAGATGTGCGAGATTGCGTGGCTGGAACAGGATGAGCGGAGAATCCAAAATGCGATTTTAGAAAAATTAGTTGAAAATATATCAAAAAAATAAGAAATAATCATTTGTTTTCTTTTATTATATTTATTACAAAATAATTGTTATTACTAATGTAACAATAAAACAAAATTATTATTAGCGCCTTTGCAGGCTGTTGGCAATCGAGTTTCGAACTCTTGCCATATCATTTAATTGTAGCCTACCATCATTTGTATCTTCTTCAATTGTGTTGTTGTTGTCATCAATTGGCAACTCAAAATCAAATTCTCTATCTCGTCTTTCGCGACACAAGTTATGAAGGACGCTACAGACATTTATAATTTTGGCGACCTTAGCTGGGTGATATTGTAGGCAGTCTTGAAGAGATCTAAAGCGACTTTTTATTACACCAATGGTTCGCTCGACTACATTTCGAGCTGACGCATGACGATTGTTAAAGTTATGTTGCCCTGAGCCGGCAGCTGGACTCCTATACGGAGTAAGCATGAAGGGCTCCAGAGGATACCCAGAGTCTGCCAGTAGCCAACTGTTTTGACAACCACTAGCATATTTCATTTCAAAGGAGTCATGTGTTGATCCAGGCATTGAGGCATCCGCATAAAGGACACGAAGATCGTAGTCACAAGCATTTTATCAAAAGGCAATAGAAAATAAGCATACATATAAAACAATTAAACAAGACTGCTACTCACACACATTATATGGAGAATACGACTTAAGTACAGGACGCGCTAGCTACTTATCGCACTACTTACAATCATTGCATTAATACTAAAATATCCCTTTCGGTTCATGAACTGATGTGCAAAATCTTTTGGCTTCATAATTCGAATGTGGGTGCCGTCAATGCATCCAATCACGCCCGGTATGCTAAACTTAAAAAAAAAAAGATTTTGATAACGAAATCTTTGCCGCCGTCTGATCTAGTTTTATGAAACGAGGACAAAGGCTTCTTTCAAGGATTGGAAGCACAATCCATAACGTTTTACAAACTATTGATCGAGAAACAGCCAAATTTTTGTCCTTCCCAATCACTCCCTGAAAACTACAAACACCCAAAAAGCGTAGCACTATTGCCAGTCGCAGTATTGGCGAAATTGATGAAGATGGCATGTCATCCTTAATTAGGTGAAATATCATCATAAAAGTCTCCTTATCAACGCGATAATTATATCGAAATCTGTAAAGTTAAAGTCAATTAAACACTTGCAACAATTCAATTGTGAGCTACAAAATAACATACGTGCTGTCACAAGCCGATAGTGGATCCGATGCGCTTCTAAGTAGCCGGCGCTCAATCTTTTCTTTGGCCAACTGTTCTTTTCTCAGCATGTCAAGCAAAAGAAAACTTCCAAGAGGCATTTTTATTTAATTTTAATTTCACTTTTGCACTTTTAAAATGTCAACAAAACAGATTGCCATTTACGAAATACGTAGAACAGCTGTTCAAGCAAGCTATCACGGCAGGGCTGTCAAGCAACATGAGTTACTTGGCGGGCAAAATATTAAATATTTATTTTGATAAGAACTACAAGAGATAAGACCTAACATATTTGTATTTTATCATTTATTAAATATAACACTAATGCCATGAGGCCAACCTTGAAAACAATGACAAAAATAGCAAATACATACGAAAAATGAAATCTCCCTAACTTCTGGCACACCGACGGTTTTTTTTTTTGGAGATTTGAAAATCAGCTCGAGCCAAAATCTCCAGAGATTTCTGGCACACCCCCGTATATAACATCAAAACTTCCACTTTACTGTCAGCAATTAAGTCACAGCATCTATTACACTTTAATATAATATGGTATGGTCTACTTTAATAAGTAATTAATTTGTCGGAGAGTATTCAATAATGTCCTCATTCATCATGTTATCGTTTCATTCGTAGTCGAAATCAAATTATAGATCGCCGCGAGTCGCAGTTTGTGTTGTCGCTTCTACTTATATTTCTCAACTGAACTGAACTTAACTTCTTAAACAGCTTCTCTTCGCTCGTGTCTCTGTTCGTGTCTTTCGCACAGCCGTTACATTCTTTTCCTACTTCCGTTTCTTCTCGACAACTAACTGCGCCACTTGTGGTTGAGACAACTGCATTGCTCTCGAATCTCGCTCTGTCCTCTATATACTGACCACATTCCTGAACCACATGCCGTTATTTGACAGTATCTCTTTTAAGCCTGTGCTTCGCTTTATTTTAATATCGGTTCTGTAATAGCGTATTTCCTCTGCTCCGTTTCCGTAAATTTTAACAGCTGTAACGAACCTTCGGTTGTCCCGAATATCAGCTGGGCTAGCTCTTGCGGTGCTAAGGGTACGTTCCAACAAATTTATATGTTTTGTTACACCTGTGCCTTTAACTCTAATTTGGCTGCGCGCTAGACTAGTTTAGCGGTACTATTACCCTTGCCTATGTAACACTTTGCAATGTGCTCTCCTGCTAGCCAGCGGTCGAAATTAGTCTCGCCTATGGGACTAGGTTTATTGCTCACTACGCCAGCTTTGCGCTAGGCTCCGCCCGGTTTTCTTGTCTCTTACTCGCTGGTGTAAGTGTGCTGTAAAGTAGTGATTTGCCTGGGTACAGATCTCAGTCTGGCCAGGTTTAACTTACAAGAAAATTTGTAATTGCTGAGATTGCAAAACGGGGTTTATCACAGTTTAGGGAGGAGTCTACGCTCAAACGTCTCCAAAAATGACAAGGGGCGTACCGCAACCACTCCACGAGTCACGCGGTCGGGATCGTATGCTAACAGCGGGGCTGCAAAACCTCCACACTAATTAGATAGATCTGGTAGCCGAATCGAATGGGAAGGAAGGAACAGGCAACAACACTAATAATTTCTCAACTGGCACAGCGGGCACGCGTGCATCACACCTAACCAACAAAATATATATATATATACTCGCAAGGTGATTTTCGCTAGAGCGCAAATTCGCCGGCGATCAATTTATTAATATTCTTCTTCTTTCCCTTTTCCCTAGCTATTATACAGTAATTTCCCTCCCTAATTCACTACCTTTTTCTTTCTTGTTATCCAGGCACGTGTCGACCTCCGCTCTCGGCTTTTCTTATTTATTTCTCTTTACGCGCGTGTCTGCACTCTGGCACCGATCGTTTTCCACTCCTCTGTCGGTCGCGCTCCAGTCTCGGCGCGAGCTGCATTTTCGATTCACCACGCACGTTCGCGAGCGTGGTGGGTTCGAGGCTCACAGCTGGCACGCTGCACCCTTGCGACTCTGCGTTTTTCTGGCGGTCCATTCAAACATATTATTTAAACTAATCTTCTAAGCTAAACCCATATTTAATACTTTTCTTTTATCTTAAAACTAGCGGCGCTCCTTGCCGGTGAAAAAAATATACATGATATATATAATAATATAATACAAAAAAATCAAAATGAGCAAAAATCAAAATATACAACTTAAAACTCCTCGCGGTCCGGTAAATAATAATAAAACTAACGAAATCATAATAAAAAGCAAAATATTACTCTTCCCTTATATACTACAAATTAAAATCTAAAAATTCTGGACTTAAGTGACTACAAACTAAATCTACAAACTGATGCTGTGGGGGAGGCCAGCGGCCTACTTCACACACACCCCCCTGGCCGGGTCGTTCCGGGTCCCCTGCCGGTTCGCTTTCGGAGAGCGGGACGGGTACCCCCTCTTCAGCCCCCGGGTGCCTGGGCGGCGACGGTGGCTCTTCCACATAGGGCGGGGGGGCCCGGGAACTGGGCTCGGCGACATAGATTGTGGTGGTCTCCACCGTCATTTGGATGACACCTCCGTCGACCATCGTTGCCGAATCCTCCCGGCGGAAAAAAGACAGTGTGGCGGCATGACGGCGGGCGCTCCTCCCGGTTTTCCCTATAACGCGGGTGGCGGAATCTTGGGTCCCTTGACTCCCTTGGCTGCGTATTGTCGCTCATTATGTGTGGTTTTATCTGTGGAATTTAAAAAATGCAATGATTAGTCTTAATCGTCAAAAAGGTTCTGAGACTCTGAAATTTGGTTAGTGTTATATAAGAAAATCGAAGGGGGAACATAAAACGTATTAGAACTGCAGGGCTGTTTGATCGGGTTGGTCGCCTTCCTCCCGTTCCTCTGTCTCGTGATAGAACGGTTTCAATTGCGCGATGCTGGCGAGTTTGCTTTTCGTCCTATTCGTCCGCTCTGTCGGGTTTTCCTGCGGGCAGTCGGGGGCGGTATGCTGCACCTCCACCCCCAGCGACTTCAAGAATGCCTTGAAACTGCGACTTGTGAACTGGACACCGTTATCACACACGAATTTCCTGGGTATCCCAAATCGACGCAAAGTACAGTCATAGGCTCGGCCACCTGACGCGTCAACATCTGCCCCGCCGGTTTTACTTGCAACGTCTTGAACCTCTGGCATGACTCACAGCACTTAACATACCTCGCTGCATATCGGAACATCCCGGGCCAGTAATACCTTTGTGACAGCCGCATTATCGCTTTCCGTACCCCTTGATGCCCAGCCGTCGGTTCGTCGTGACACTCCAGTAAGACTCTTTTCCTTTGGTCCTCACCAACGCACAGCTTCCACGGTATGTAGTCGTCGTCGTCCGCGCGGTGGCCGAGGTGGCTATATAGTTGACCATTTTCCTCCATGTAATCCGGGTACTTTACCGGTTCCTTCGCGATATTCTCTTTCATTGCCTCTATCCACTTGCCGTGTGGTTTCTCCTGTACTGCTTGCTCAAGGTCTTCCAAGGGTTGCCGCGAGAGGGCACCCGCTACCACGTTGAGCTTCCCCCGCCTGTAACGTACGTCAAACTGGTATTGTTGGAGCTCTAAGGCCCAACGCGCTATCCGTCCTGACGGGCTTTTGATTGAATTCAGCCACTTCAACGCCATATGGTCGGTTATTACCTCAAACCGGTATCCTTCCAGATAACATCTCAGCTTTCGGATCGACCACACGATTGCTAGGCACTCCTTTTCGGTCGCTGAATAATTTTCCTCCGCCTTGTTCAGTTTCCGACTCGTATAAGCTATCACAAGTTCCTGCTGATCAATCGTTTGGGTTAGCACCGCTCCAAGACCAAAATCGCTTGCGTCAGTTTGCAGGCTAAACTTCTCTGAGAAATCCGGGCACGCCAGTACTATGCTTAAGGGTCTCCAGCGCTGTTTGCTGCTCCTCGTCCCACGACCATTTCCTCGACTTCTTTAATAAAGTGGTCATCGGCTGCACCACCGTCGCAAAATTCGGCACGAATCGCCTATACCAAGAGGCCATCCCCAGACAACCCCGTAACTCCTTGCAATTTGCCGGGGCCTTCAGACTCAGGATGGCTTCTACTTTGGCGGGGTCCGTCTTTATCCCATCGCCACTCACCACATGTCCCAGGTATACTAGCTCCTTCTGGAAAAACGAGCACTTCTTGCGGTTTAGCTTCAGATTTGCAACCCTGAGGCGCCCAAGAACTTCCTTGAGGTTCGCTTCGTGCTCTTCCTTGGTTGCTCCGATCACTATTATGTCGTCCAGATAGGCAAACGCATGGGGCTCCATATCTGGTCCGATAACCGTGTCCAAAGCTCGCTGGAAGGTAGCACACGCCGAGTGCAATCCGAAAGGCATTACGCACCACTGGAAGAGACCTCTGCCGGGTACCGTGAAAGCGGTACATTCCCGACTATCCGCAGCCATGGGAATTTGCCAGCATCCGTGCTTAAGATCGAGCGTCGAGATATAACGTGCGTGCCTTAGTCGTTCCAAAATGTGGTTAATCCTGGGTACGGGGTATGCATCCGGTACGGAGCTGCCGTTGAGCTGCCGGTAATCTATGCAAATCCGCCACTCGCCTGTTTTCTTCCGGACGAGTACAATCGGGACGCTGTGCGGGGTCCGCGACGGCTCTATTGCCCCGGCCTCCAGTAGCTCATCCACCTACTCGTTGATCACTCTCTGCATTGCTGGGTTTTTGGGGTAGTATCTCTGTTTTATCGGCTTGTCATCCCTCGTGATGATCTGGTGCTCCGCTATATGAGACACGCCCTTGAGTCCATCGAAGAGAGCTAGTTCCGCCCTCAGGATTCCCTTGATCTCGGGTTCCAAATCCACTGGCCACTCGTGTTCCTAGGCGGCGACAATTTCCGACTCGGTTGCTGTGGGGCCGGCCATGTCGCGCCCTCCTACCTCGCCTAGCCGTTGTACTTCTACGACGGACGCCGCATCCCGCCTGGCTTCCTGGATCGCCCCCGCGTCGAGTCCCGGCCGAGGTGCCCCCAGGACTCCTTCCTTTGGCCTCGGACTCCCGCTGCTCTCCGATCCTTCTGCTGTTGGCTTACGTTCCGCGCGGGCCTGGTCTGGTTCCGTGTCTGCTACTTCTATCGATTCGAGGGTTAACCTCGCCTGGCCACACTGGATGGTCGTCCCCACCCGGCTCAAAAAGTCTATCCCTAGTATCAGGTTGTCTAGCATCGAGGGCTTCACGAGCATATCCATCGTGACTACTGCCCCCGCTAGACCAACCTTCACCCTCAATAGCTTTTTGACCTCTAAGGTCGACCCATCCGCCAAGCGAATTTTCGCTCTGGCGTCCAACATCTTACCCCCGTTGGCCACCCTGCTTGAGAATCCCTCACTAACGAAACTCCTCGTAGTCGCGGTCGCTACCTGATCACCTACGCTCACGGTGCGACTATCCGTCCGTCTTCCACCTAAGGGGTACTCTAGCTTGGGACTGGTCGCGTCGCCCCCCCCCGGTCCCGCCAGTGGTGCCCCCCGTCCGTCTTCTGACAACACTGGCCGGTACTACACCCCCCCCGCACTGCCTACAAAATAGTACTCTAGGGCTGACATTTCTACCCCTCTTCAGAGTAATAACACCCTTCCCTCGCCCTCTTGGCGGTCTTACGATCACCTACGTCTCACGGTAGCGACTATCCGTCGGTAGAAGCCCCATGCCCTCGCCTCGGGTTCCACTCCCTAAACGGGTTAAAACTTCGGGGGTACTCTACCCCTGTCTGGGTACCTGGCCCCGTCTGCGTCGGCTCCACATTCACGACTTTTCCTTGTGAGGCTGTGCTTCTCACAAAAGATATAACTGCATGCAACAATATATTAGTATATATTAATATGGTTGCATTATATATATTTGTGTATATATATATATATATATATATATAAATATATATACAGGATAAATATATATAACAAAATGCTAGTATAAACAAAGCCGGCGCCGACAACAAATACAGGAGAGAATTCGCGGCCGGACCTGAGTCGCGGCGAATTCGCAATCTGTCTCGCTCTGACACATGGTGTCAGCGCTAGGTACGTGTCTCAGCAGCTAGGATGGCTGGACGCGTACCGTTAATGTGGAGGTCGAAGAGCCGTTGGTGTGTGAGCAGTATGATCACCGTCTATAGTGATCACTGTCATACCAACGGCAGGCATGAGGCGCCGCGGTCAAGCACCGCTGTTGCTAGGTGCCAATAAGCCATCACGCCACCTTTGCCCTTCGATTGACATTGGCGCTGACAGGCCCCGGTTCAGCAAGACAGCGATGACAATAAAAGGAGCCGTCGATCACCAGCGAGGGACAGTCAGATTCAGAGTACACAACGCGAGACTAAACTAATTTGTGAAAGGATACGCAGAACGGTGCGGAGTGAAAAAGGACTTCAGGGACTCTACTACCAACCAGGAGCCGAACATAGTCCTTAAATGGTTTAAATAAGTGCCGACATTGTGCTGTGCACATATAACGATAAGTTACAGTTTATAATAAGTCTGAGTGCTGTTTCGGACAGGTCGAGCGCTGCGAAAGACTTGTTCGAGGATACACCTTGTAAGGCGAATCCTTGCTATCCTCGTGCTGAACTGGTGATCCTGGCGCACGACAAGCTGAAGCACACTTACCCCAGCAAGTAGGAGTGCTATTGGTAGCTTCTTGCGGAGTTAAGAAAGCCAATAGCGAAACCTGGCGTATAGCTGGTGTAGTGCTCAAGAAACCTAGTCCCGTAGGCGAGACTAAATTCGACCGCTGGTTAGCAGGAGGGCACATTACGAGGTGTTCCAAGACAAGTGTAATAGCACCGCGAAACTAGTCAACGCGCAACCAAAATTAGGCAAAACCTACGTGTAACAAAAGGAATCAACAAACAACGCAAGAATAAAACTTATATATTATAAACTAAACCACCAAGTGTTTTCATTATCGTAGCGCCACATATACAAATTTGTTGGCACGTACCCTTAGCCCAGCTTATATTCGGGCAACCGAAGGTACGTTACAGCCTTACGCTTCTCATATTCTGATGCCATCTGTGTCAACTGTGCTAGCGAGGAGATGTCATGCCTACGAATGTACAACCGATCTAGACCTATGTCGTAGGATAAAGCCCGGTCCTCTATAGCCTCCAAGAAGGCTATCGGATCACCGCACCCATCGGACCTGATACCCCACTTCCGGACTAACTCGGGAACGACCATCTTATTCCTGTGGGCACTGTTATTTTCGTCGAAGTGGAGAGGGTGATTCGCCCCGTCTCACCGGGGTATCTTCCCCGGATGTAAGGGGCGAATCGATCTGTATATCCGGGACACGCGGAGTGTGTTCGGGGTAGGTGGCACCGTGGGATGGCGAGTGCAGGTTCCCTGTGCCGCTTGCCCGTACCGAGGGGATTACCGTATCGGATTCCGATTTCTGTCGTGGTTTTCTCACCCCGCCAACAGAAGTATCGGTCGGGGCAGGCGACACTGGGGTTTTTGAGAAATGCAATTCCCACTCTGCCAGCCGGGTCCATATTTCGGTGGTATGACCACCTGACTTTATAAAACTGCATACCAGCTTCCGGTACTCGTTTACCGTGGGACACTTCTGTAACTGGAACTCCTGCGCGATGCTCTCCAGATCCTCCTTGCGGCAGTTGCAGACCCATTGTACACCCACGCCGGGGTTGCCGTTGTCTCCTGTCTCCACTCCGTCGAATCCGCTCGTCGCTGATTTCTCCATGTTGTTTGTTTCACGCGCACACACCAAAAAATAACCGGCCGCTAAAAAATAAGTAAAAAAAAATTTCCGAAACGGTTCGGTAATTTTTTCCCGAAATTACACAAGCAAAATTGTACCACTAGGCCGAGGAAAACATTTTTTTCTTTATTTAAAAACGCAAACAATTTTTTTTTTTTCTGGACTCCTTAGCCCCACTGTACCGAGGAATTTTTTTTTTGTTAAAAAACAGTTTTTTTTTCTGGACAACTGTCCCACTGTGCCGACGTAAAAAAATTTAATTTTCTATTATTGTTAATTTATTTTTGTTTGTCCCACTGTGTTTTTATTTTATTTTATATTTAATCTCGTTTCTTTTTCCTGCACTTTTATTTTTATCATAAAAAAACACTCAACACTTTTGACTACTTGCGGCCCACTGTGCGCCGACTGTACATCTATTTGTCCCGGCACACCAAAGAAGTTAGGTCTGTCGGTCGCGCTCCAGTCTCGGCGCGAGCTGCAATTTCGATTTACCACGCACGTTCGCGAGCGTGGTGGGTTCGAGGCTCACAGCTGGCGCGCTGCACCCTTGCGACTCTGCGTTTTTCTGGCGGTCCATTCAAACATATTATTTAAACTAATCTTCTAAGCTAAACCCATATTTAATACTTTTCTTTTATCTTAAAACTAGCGGCGCTCCTTGCCGGTGAAAAAAATATACATGATATATATAATAATATAATACAAAAAATCAAAATGAGCAAAAATCAAAATATACAACTTAAAACTCCTCGCGGTCCGGTAAATAATAATAAAACTAACGAAATCATAATAAAAAGCAAAATATTACTCTTCCCTTATATACTACAAATTAAAATCTAAAAATTCTGGACTTAAGTGACTACAAACTAAATCTACAAACTGATGCTGTGGGGGAGGCCAGGGGCCTACTTCACAGTGCTTCACCTTGTCTTACGCCAGGCTCGCTAAATCGGCACGAGGATGGCAAGGATTCGCCTTGCAAGATGTGTCCTCCGAACATGTCTTTCGTAGCGCTCGACCTCAGTCAGCCACGAAACCGCACATAGATTATTTAAAATTTTGGTTCGAATTACAATATTCGCACTTATGATAATTTCACAAACACTTAGGACTATTTCTGACTCCTTGTGCTGAGTATGAAAGCCCTTGAAGTCCTTGTTCCACTTTTCGCTGATACACTCCGTATCCTTACACGGTTATCCTTCGACGCGTTTTGTCAAATCTCGTACCGGCCGTATTGCAGTCTCGCGTTAATCACTCTGGTTCTTGCTGTCCCTCGCTGTTGATCGACGGCTCCTTTTATAGTCGCCGTTGTCTCGCTGGACCGGGGCCTGTCAGCGCCTATGTCAAAGGAAGGGCAAAGGTGGCGTGATGGCTTGTTGGCACTTAGCAACAACGGTCTCTGGCCGTTGCGACTCACGCCTGCCTTTGGTATGACAGTGATCACTATAGACGGTGATCGTACTGCTCACACAAACGGCTCTTCGTCCTCCACATTAACGGTACGTGTCCAGCCATCCTAGCTGCGAGACACGTACCTAAGCGCTGACACCATGCGTCAGAGCGAGCCAGCCTGCGAATTCGCCGCGACTTTCGGGCTACGGCTTTCTTTATGTTGTCATATTGTTGTTGTATGTATTCAATATATATATCTTAATATTTATAAATTACGTGTCACGTTGTTTGTTCGCTATGGACTCTAAGCTACTTAACCGATTTTAATCAAATTTTCACACCTTTTACAATTTGATCCAACTTACAAGATCGGATAGTTTTTATCTCAAATATTTCATTTGGATACCGGGAAAAAAATGATTGTAATTTATTGTTTATAATTGTGTCCTTTAGTTTAGTTCTATAAATCATAGATGACGGTGACGTTAGCGTCAAAAATTCGGTCCTGGGGTTTTAAATTTGTGTATGGAGTTAATATTCGTTTCGACTCTGAAGCGTTGAAAGGCTTTATTTGAAATAAATTGTCAAACGTATTTACACAAACGGTAAGTTTTGAACTGTTTCTTTATTTAAAAAAACATATAAGTCTTTTTAATACACTTTAAAAATCCCAGTAGGCCGAAACAAAAATTTGGTTCCGGGCTTTAAGTTTTTAAATCAATCGATACTGTTGTTAATGAAAATGAAAGTGTAAATTTTCCAAGTGAATTTTTAAATTCACTAGATATACCTTGAATGCCACCACATAATTTTCAATTAAAGATTATTCTCCTACGTAATTTGAATCCACCTCAATTACGCAACGATGCGCGTTTGGTCTTATTATTGGACGTAGATCTACTAAAAAAGACAGTACATTCAAGTGGCCCAACGATACCAAGCACCGGCTTGTTAACGCGCGAACCCAAGTAAAAAGCAACCAACCTCCCGCCCAACCGACCGAGGGGCACACCGCATAGCGTACGGTTACGTAGATCGCGAAAACGTAGACAAATGACATAAGACTAGCTTTTTAAGAGAACCAATAGAAGTGGCACTATTTATTAAATGGGATAAATCGTTATAGTTTGAACATAAAATACGGAAAGGATTATGAATAGCATAATTAGAGTAACATGCTTGAAGAGCGATGGGTAAAAAATTTCTTGTCCTCCTGATCGGAACTGCAAAACTAATTTGGCTGATTAATTCGGAAGAATCAATTTCACCATTTAATAGTTTATGTAAAAATACTACACCTAGCATTGTTCTGCGATCAGAAAGAGAAGGAAGATTTATTAGTAAAAGTCTACTGTGGTAGGAAGGTAGGTTAATGTTAGTATCCCAGTTAAATCTCCTAAGGGCAAAGAGCAAGAATTGTTTTTGCACTGATTCTATTCAATCCTGGTGAATCCTGTATTTGGGATACCAGATACAAGATCCATATTCAAGAACAGGACGTACCAAAGACGTGTAAAGTGTTTTGGTTATGTAGGGATCGTCAAATTCTTTCGACCAGCGCTTAATGAACCCCAAGGTACTAGAGGCTCGATTTGCAACTGAAGAGATATGCTTGTGAAATTTAAGTTTCGGATCAAAAGGATACCTAAGTTATCAACCCATTCAATGCGATCGAGTGGGCTTCCATCAAGAAAATATATATTTGAAAAGGAAGTTGTCTATAAAAAGACATGACTTTACATTTATTGCAATTAAGATTTAGTAAGTTAACACGACACCACTTTTGAAAATTATCTAAATCAGTTTGTAGTTTTTGAGCAGACAACAGAGCAGTACCCGACATGCATAATTTTACATCGTCAGCATACATCAGCACTCGAGATTGGTCAATAACAGATGGAAGATCATTGATGAAAAGTGTAAATAATAAAGGTCCAAGGTGACTTCCTTGCGGAACACCGGAAGTGACATGAACCACCTTAGAGACAGCGTCATTAAAACTGACTCTCTGTGTTCTATGAGTTAAATATTCCCTTATCCACCGAATAAGATTGCTAGGAAAACCTAACAGTTGAAGTTTATGAAGTAAAAGGTAGTGATTAACCGAGTCAAATGCCTTGCTGAAATCAGTGTAAATAACATCCGTTTGCATTTTATTTTGAAAACCATTAACAACTAGTGAAGTAAATTCTAACAGGTTAGTGGTAGTAGATCTTTGTTTCATGAATCCATGCTGGCACGGTAAAATTAAAGATCTGCAAAAATGTTGTAATTGAGAATTTATTAATTTCCCAAACATTTTTGGTATAGCAGACAATTTGGATATACCCCTATAATTTTGAACATTAGACTTGTCCCCTTTTTATGGAGCGGAATAATAAATGATTCTTTCCAGATATTAGGAAATGAACATTTCTCAATATACAAACTCAACAATTTATGCAAAGGCTTCAAGAGACCATCAGCACAGTACTTAAGCACACAGCTTGGTACGCCGTCAGGTCCCGGGGAAAATACAGGCTTAATACCCTGTAGATCACGTAGTAATGAACACTCCGTGATACTTGGTTCAAAAATGCAATTAGAGGCATCAACCTGATACGGGTAAGGCAGATCAACCTGATTATCAATTGAACTGTATGTTGTTTGAAAAAATTCGTCAAATAAATCGGCAATGGCCTGATCCGAATTGGCCGACTTGTTTTCAAATGATACATTAGATGGAAGTGTTGATGACTTTCGCTTCGCATTAACGTAGTCATAGAACCTCTTAGGATCTCGCTGAAACTGTAGTCTGCACCGACTTAGGTAATTTTTATAACATGAATTATTCATGACTGAAAAACTGGAACGCGCAATCAAGTATGATGAGTAATGAATAGAAGAGCCAGATTTTCTGAAACTCTTATAAAGCTTAGATTTTCGATTTTTAAGGGCAGTCAACTCACGTGTAAACCACGCAGGTTTGTTTTTCCTACTTGGCCTACCAAAAGGGACACACTTATCGAATAAATTTTCTAAGGTGCAATAAAAATACAGATTGCCGTATCCAAGTCCTCAGAACCATAGAGGGGCGACCAGTCAACCAATTCTAAGAGCCGGGTAAGTTTTACAAAATCGGTTTTCCGAAATTGACGTACCCATCTTAATGGTTCACTACACTGGCGTACGGCACAGGCAGGCAAAGTGATCAACACCTCCAACGTCGGGTGGTATAAGTCTTCGGGAGTGGATATGGGAAGGGATCTTGACACAGATAGAGTAGATGGATCCGAAACAAATACCAAATCAAGCATTTTATCAAGAGAATTTGGAATGCCATTGATCTGACCCAACGACATTTTAAATAAACCAACCAGAAAATCAGTCTGCACCATGGGGGTCAACACGCTTGAGTCGGACTTGAAATCCAAGTAGCATCAGCAATATTAAAATCGCCAAGAACTACAAAAATATCACGATCAGAAAGCATAGAAGATATGGAAAGTATTGCTGACATATGTTCATTATAAACAGAGCTGTCAGATAAAGGTGGTATATAGGAACAAGAAATATAAATACCAACACCGTTAATATTTAACTTTACAGCAACAAACTCAATATCTATAGAGCCACTTAATATTACTGTCTCAGAGGAAAAGTCCACATCAACAGCAATAAGCACCCCACCACCACGGCGCAGAGGGCGTTCCTTTCTATAGATACAGAATCTGTTAGATAATACTTCAGAATTAAGTATGTCTTGTCTTAACCACGTTTCGGTGAAGGCAACGACATGAAAGGGAAAAGAATGACTATTAAGGTACAAAGTACTAAGTTTACTACAAAGTCCTCTTACATTCTGATAACCCAGTAAGAGGGAAGTAATCAACTGTGTTAGTTTTTTGCTACTAAAGTGGATGCAACAGGCGGAGCACTACTGATCCTAACATTGTTATTATTATTACTTCGCCTACTAACATACTCCTTCACTATGATGTGTGGCGGCCAAAACTTTTCAGAACAAATCGTTGAGAAAAGTTCCGGCGGAACACTCAGCTTAAAGGAGGATATATCGCGGGCGAGCTTGAATTTAAATTTGTCGACAACAATTCGCGGGGAATCAATTTGACCTTTTATATAGGCGCTTACATCTTCCGCAGAATTATCGGAAGCGAGCCTAGAAACTAAAACAAATTTACCCTAATGGGCTTAAGAGTTGCGCCTAACGTAGAATCAGTAGGCTGACTATCGGTTGAGCCACAGGGATCTACGGGAAGAACATTAGTTTTAGGTAACACCGGGTTAGTTGCCGGTGAGTTAAATACCATTAACGGGCTGGCAGCAGGTGTAGGGGGTACTAACAATAGCCGCTAGGGAGGCTTGGATGTGGCAGCAGGGGTAGAGGCAGTAGCCGGCAGAAGAGGATTGGGGGGGCAACACCAGCGGGACTGCAAGCGGACAAGAGCCCGAAGTCTTTTTGCGCTTCGGCGAGTCATTTAACGTTTTAGCAGTATTAATGTGGTCTTCCAACTCTTTAATACTGCCACGAAGCGTATCGAAATTATTTCGGACAACTTTGAAGTAATTGAAGGTCAGCCTCATGAACTTTGACTGTTCCTTCTCTATCTCATTGCAGGTGTGGCAATACCACTTAAGACCAGAATCAGCTGCTAAGCTGTCCCTGATTTTGGCATTGAAACTAGCACATTTCATGTGAATCATGTTATCACACGCCCTACATAGGATAAAATCTTGGGTGGATCCACCAGAAATTTTACAGTTTTTACTGCAGCAGACAAACATGTTAAAAGAAATATGTAAAATAATTTGAAAAGCTTAATAATGTGCAAAATAAAATGCTTGACCAAAAAAAGTAGGGTACACGTGCAATGAGCGTAATATAACGGACACAAGAGAGAGAGAGAGAGCGCTTACGTTAGAGAACGTCAGAGCGTAGGCTAATAAAAACCGCAAGTGCGTGGTATAAGAGTGTGAGAGCAAGAGCGCGTAAATAGATATTTTATGTTATTAGGCACAGAACAAGCGAAAACAAAATATATGTATGTATGTATGTACGTGTGTTTAGGCACTGACTGCAAATTAAAACACTTTTTTTTTTTTTTTTTTTTTTTTTTATTGATAACTTATTGTTTATTTTATTTTATTTATTATATGGAAAAATTCCTAGCGCTACAAGTATTTCTACTTTTAGTTTACAGCACTAGTCACAATGTTTTGAAAATTAACTTAAAGTCTAATAGTGAATACTATCCTACACTTATCTCTATAAACAGTAATTATCTTCTTTACATTTTTCTTAAGACTAATATGGTGTTCACACTACGGTTGCGTTTTGCGTTTTGCGTTAAATGCCAACAAGCAGCTTAGTGGTGACAAAAATTTGAGTTTAGTTTGGATGCAGTTGCGTGTATTCAATGTACGTAACTAATACATTCGATTGACTCAAAAGGAACTGCCCATATTCGTATATCGTTCTCAACTATCACCACTAATTCAAAAAACGGCAAACAAAAAAAAAATAATTAATTGTAAACATGTCGCAACAAAATGTTAAGTAATTGTTTATTTTTAAATTTTATATGTATGTTTAGCCCAGGATAACATTGATGGGTTTCGGGGAGACAAGAAGAACTCCCATATTTATAAGGAAATGGCGGAGATATATAGGGCTGAATGTGCAAAGGTGGGACCTTCCGGTGGCACGCCGTCTTCGTGGGAGTATTTTGAGAGCGTGGCCAGTGCACTGAACATGTCGGACACTGTGGGCTACCACCCCATAGCCGATAGCCTAGGTAATATATTGAATTAAAACTATTGCATATATATAATATAATAAAATTCTTACAGACTTCTCGCGGTTAATTGAAGAGGAGCCTCGATGACAGAGCAAATTGGCGGTTATGGAGCGAATGGCGGAAGATTCAGCCAACTTTCAAAAATAAGTTTTAAATATTCTTAGAGCCCGTCATGTGGAGTAATTTATAATAAAATAAAAAATAATGGCTTAAATTTGAATTGTTTAGTTAATTTTTTATTATTATTTAAAAACTCTATAGCTAAAGCTTGACGAACTGCTTCGGCACTAGCATTCATGTTGTCCACAAGTGTCCAAATGCTACGACGGCGTCCTGAGTCACCCAGCAAATCAAATGTTGCTGCAGACGCTCCCGCCATATTCATGCATTTTGTCAACATTGATTGCTTGAATTCATATTTTTCTTTTAATATAATTATTTTCTATCAGCGAAATCAAAACAAAGCTGCTGCTGCTCACTTCACGTATAACGCATAACGCACTTTTGTGCCAGTGTGAACACCAATTCTGCGTTATTGCGTCGATGACGATATCGATAGCAAACTCGCTGTAGTATAAACGCCACATAACATTGTTTTAGATTTTGTTTACTTTATTTTTATATTTAAACATATTTTTCCAATTATCTGCTTAAGTGTTCTTGCAACTTAACACTAAACATAGATGTGCTTTTGGTGGTTTTTAGATTTGGTGGTAATCGGTTCCAGAGTCGAACAGCAACGACATAAAATTGACTATTTGAGCAGGCCAGTTTAGTTCGTAAATATATAAGATTATTCACTCTTTGCGAGGATGCAAATTTTAACAAGTCAAATAAATAGTCAGGTTTTTTTGAACACGATGTTTGAGGTTCTCAAGAACCGCACTCATGCCGCCAAGCCTTGCATTAAGTGCTGCAAGAATGCGTCCCTCGCACTCACCCACCTTCGCCGCGATCACCTCTGCTTGCTCGTCGAAACGTTTATTTATGAGCTGCAGGATTGCAGCTCCTTCGAAGGCCTTGCTGGTTTTAAGATCACCAGTGGAGTTCTCGCGTTGTCGCTTTGGAATGGGTGCCATGAGTTTTTTTTGTCTTTTGTTTTGAGTGACTTTTGAGTGTTTTTTTTTTTTTGTGCCTTGTACGCCGAGTTCTTTCTGTAGTTCGTGTCCGTTACGTTCTCACTCACTCGCGATTTTTATACTTTGATACCGAAGGTCTCATAGTATATTGGTTTTGTGCAATGTCCGTCATGGTGTCTGTCTGTCCGTCCGTCCGTATGAACGCAACTTTTTTCGACACCCTTAAAGCTAGAGACTTGAAACTTTGCAATTATGTTTGTGTATAGAGTCTACAGATAAAGTGTTAAGATCGGGTTGCCACGCCCACTAGGAGGCTCGGAAATCGATAAATTCGATAACTAAAAACCGATATAACCATATATTTCTCACATTCCTGAAGCTAGAGTTACCAAATTTTGCACGCAGATAGCTAGTCATGTCCCTGAAAAAACTGCATCAATATTTTGGTTGCCACGCCCACTCCTTCCGCCCCCCATGATAACTGCTCCTTGAAATTGGAAACGCCTATAGTTTTCACATTTTTTGGGCTACAGCCACCAAATTTTGTGTCAAGATAGATATTGACGTTCCCCAAAAAAAATGCATAAAAATTTTGGATGCCACGCCCCCTGATTCCGCCCCCATCCCCCCTTCTACATGAAATTGGAAACGCCTATAGTTTTCACATTTTTCGAGCTAGAGTCACCAAATTTGGTAGGAAGATATATGGTGACATCTACAAAAGGTCTGCATCAAAAATTAGGATGCCACGCCCACCTCTGCCGCCCACTATTTAAAATCGGAAATTTCGATATCTCTTATAGTTTTTAAGCTAGAGCCCGTAAATTGGGTAGAAAGATAGAAGGCAGCATCTTCCAAAGATGTGCATCAAAATTTTGAATGCCTTATAAAATCGGAATCGGCTATATCTCTAACAGTTTTTGAGCTAGAGCCACCAAACTTGGTAGGCAGATAGATAGTGACAGTTAAAAACATTTGATTCAAAATTAAGATGCCACGCCTACCCCTGCCGTCCACCTTTTAAATTTGGGAGTTAAGTTATCTTCCACAGTTTTTGAGCTAAAGTTACCAAATTTGGTAACATGATAGTTGGCGATGTTTACCACATGGCCAACTCCCTTAGCCCCTGCATTCCCCCTTATCAACCTTTCTTTTACTGGTATCAAAGTATTCCGCAGTCGGTTGCGTCCGACTGCAACGTTTTTACTTGTTTTGTTTTGTGTTTCGAGTGTTTCGGCTTACAGCTTGTGAGAGTAACTCTCATAGATTGTTATTGTTGTTTTGATGTTAGCTTTTGCCGCGCTAAGCCAGGAAAGAAGTTTACTTATACTTTTTTTTATTATTTATACAAATATATGGAATAAAAATGCTTCCACTTTGTGAACCACTATGAAAAGTTTTTTATTTGAGTTCGTTAACCAATTTATTTATGGGAAATTAGTCGGAATCAGTGAAAGAACGCAGCGCACGAACAAACACGTCTGATAAAGCAAACTCACAATATCCACGCGTAAATACATACAAATTACATTCACTATCACTGTTACAATTGTTTAACACAATAATACCAATTAAAAACACAGTTTAAACACTCACAAAGTTAGAAATTTATAGGCGCACACAGAAACACAACCGTCACCAAAGAAAGACAATGACAATGTCATCAAAAGATCACCGGAAATTTTCTTGAAGCAACTATTTTAACTGGGAAATTTAAAGGAAAACTGGTCCTGTTGCCACGTATTCCAATAATACAGTCAGATTCTACTATACCCTTCAGAAGGCTACAATTTCCAATTCGTTTAGCTTTTGCCATGTCTATAAACAAGTCTCAAGGCCAAACAATGTCCATTTGTGGCTAAGATTTGGAAAATCCATGTTTTTCTTATGGCCAACAATATGTTGCATGTTCACGTGTAGGGAAACCGTCGAACCTATTTGTGTTAGCTAAAGACAGGTTAACCAAAAATATTGTGCACCGATAAGTGCTAATTGAAATTAAAAGAATTTATAATTCAAAATAATAAATATTATTGTTGAAGATCTAAGACTTTCTTCCCTACCTACCTCATTTATAAGTTTAATTGTCACATGTTATTTACTAACAACTTTGTAATATACTTATTTGTTACAAACTTGAATAAAAATTAGCCGCTGCAACGCGTGGCCGGGTCAGCTAGTATATATAAAAACAAACATATATAAGTTAACACAATCTGTACAAACTGTGCGTAAGAGCGCGGTCACACACACACATACAAACATTCAAGTTAACGGAATCGGCCGACAGCAGCCCGATCAAAAATAGTCAGCACACGAAGTGCAGGGTCAGTGCAGCTGCAGTTGCGACAAGGAGGTCGGCTATGTTCGGCTCATCCATGGGACACGTGGCGCGCTGTCAGCGCTCGCAATTCTTAAACCTAGCTCTAGTCGTAAGTAATGATGTTCGTGGTCGACAGTTGATAATTGGAATAAAGACTGAACAGTTGTGAAATTAGTTGTCTTCTCCCTCGGTGCATACCGTTGAAATATAATTAACTGGCGCCCTAACGCGAAAGAACTCACAAAAAATAATAAAAAAAAAAAAAGTGCCGTAAGACCCTCGGGCGTTTAAAGTTTATTAAAACAAAGTTCTAAAAAAAAAATTAAAACGTGCCGTAAGACCCACGGACGTTTAAAAACGTATTAAAACTGACAAAGTTATACAAAATAAGAAACTAAAACGCGCCGTAAGACCCACGGACGTTTAAAATTTATTAAAATCAACAAAATCTGATTCAAAAAAGTGTGTGAAGCCACGTGTTTAACCCAAAAAAGAAGAAGCGAAGCTACAACCGGCAGCAACAACGAAGCTATCGACCACAGCGGCAGTGACACCACGTAAAGAGAAGCTACAACCGCCAGCAACAACGAAGCTATCGAACACAGCGGCAGTGACACCACGTAAAGAGAAGCTACAACCGCCTGCAACAACGAAGCTATCGAACACAGCGGCAGTGACACCACGTGAAGCGAAGCTTCAACCGGCAACAAGAACAAAGCTATCGACCACAGCGGCAGTGACACCACGTGAAGCGAAGCTCCAACCGGCAGCTACAAAGAAGATACCAAGCAGCAACAGTGAAGCTACCAGCAAACAGCAACAACGAAGCTACCAGCAAACAGCAATAGCAAAGGCATCAACCAGCAGCAGCAACAGCGAAGTCAGCAACCAGCAACAGCAGTGTAACTACCAACCAACGGCAACAGCGAAGTCATCAACCAGCAGCAACAGCAGCGAAGCTACCAACCAACAGCAACAGCGAAGCCATCTACCAGCAGCGGAGCCACCAATCAACAGCGGCGAATTAAATTGTAAACGAATCGTGTAAGTAGAGTGTTCATGGCCATTTGTCTTTACTTGATTATTTTTTCTGCAAATTGCTCTTAAATAAAATTACAAAAATAAAAGATTAAATACAAAGTGTAATTTCAAAATTGTGTGTGTTGACCGAAGGCAAAAATTATAGGCACGAGCTTCGAAAATTCTTGCAAAATAACGAAAATCCTTTGTTCTTTGTGGTAATAGGGCTTATGTCAGATAGTGATTTAGAAGACCTGCTAGGAAAATTCGAAAAGCTGAGAGGCCCGAATCAAAACTCTCTCAACATGGCAATGACCAATGAACAGTTAAAGGCTATTGTAGAAGCCGCAGTTTCAAGCGCACTCGCCGCACAAGAACAAAATTTTAATCGAAAGCTACAGGATATTAAAGAACGCCTAGATAGTGTAAATATCGGCACACCTGAGGTAGAGACGTATCAAGATGCCGAGATCAGAATAAATGTCATGTGCAACGAAACTTTACACATTATGAAGTCCCTGCCGGACTTCGAGGGTAAAAACGAGACATACGTCTCATGGAGAAAAGCGGCACATACCGCGTATAAAGTGTACGAAAAGTACGAGGGTAGTTCTAAACATTACCAAGCTCTTGGTATAATGAGGAACAAAATAAAAGGTTCAGCTGATTGGACGCACTCATCTTTTGACACTCCTCTCAATTTTAAGGCCATAATCAATCGTTTAGATTTTACATACGCTGACAAACAACCAGTGTATTTGCTAGAGCAGAAAATGTCAACACTCCGCCAAGGAAATTTGACTCTACCTCGTCATAATATTGCAGATATTATGACGAGGTAGAGAAAAAACTGACCCTAATCATAAACAAGACCATCATGACCTACGACAACAACGTAGCCGCTCCATTGAACGAAAAATACAGAGCAGATGCTCTCCGCGTATTTATTTCGGGAACTAGAAAGGCGTTAAGCGACGTTCTTTTTTCCGCAAGACCATCCGATCTTCCTTCCGCTTTAGCATTGGCCCAGGAAGTCGAGGCTAACCACGAGCGATATATGTTCGCTAGTAATTTTGACCGAAGCATTGAAGAGAAAACTCTGAAGTCTGAACAAAGACAGCAGGGCAGAGAAAGAAGCACAGTATCAGATGCTAAGTTTAATCAAGAACGTAAAAATCCATACTTCAATAAAAGACAGGGACAACCACCTAAACAAGATCAAGTCCAGCCAATGGACATCGACAGCTCTTCACGTTTTAGACAACCCACACAAAGCCAACAAGTCGGTCAACCACATGGACAAATTCAGAACTATCAAATGCAGCAACAATACGCTCAACCTAACACGTACAATAGTCAGGGACAAGCAAATAAAAGACCAAACAACGGCAGTGCAAAGTATACAGGACCGAAACAACAGAGAATCAACCATATAGTCTCAGACAATGCCTCAGCCGATAATAACGGTAACGAATACTTAGAAGTAGCTGGGGACGAAGTAGAAAACATCGACGATGACCTCACTGAATACGACCAAGTCAATTTTTTTGGAATAACTCCCTGCTCCCGTTCATAGAAAGGGATATCGCAGGGAAAAAATTAAACTTTTAATAGATACGGGAGCTTCTAAGAACTATATTAAACCACTAAAGGAACTATAAAATATTACTTCCGTAGATAAACCATTTCATGTAAAGTCAATTCACGGTTATAACACCATAAATAAAAAGTGCGTGATGCACCTCTTTAATACAAAAACGATATTCTTCCTATTACCAAACCTCACAACATTTGACGGAATAATTGGACTTGACTTAATTAAACAAACCGACGTCGTACTTGACCTAAAAAATAAAAATCTTATAACTAACAACGGCTCAGAGGTAATCAAATTTTTAAAGTGTTCGGACGTAAATTTTACAAAGGTTGAGGATATAGAGGTACCTGAAAATATAAAAGAAAACTTTCAATTAATGATAGGAAACCGAACGGGGGGTATTTGCAGAACCAAACGAGGCTCTCCCATACAACACTAATATCACTGCTACTATCCGAACAGAGAACGAAGACCCCATATATTCAAAATTATATTCATACCCGATGGGTGTCTCTGATTTTGTCAATTCAGAAACTCAACCTATGTTAAAGGACGGTATTATCCGGCCGTCTCGGTCACCATATAACAATCCCATTTGGGTTGTAGATAAAAAAGGGACCGATGAACCGGGAAATACAAAAAAACGTTTGGTCATAGATTTCAGAAAACTCAATTTAAAAACAACTGACGACAAGTATCCTATCCCCAACGTCGTTTTCATTTTGGCAAACTTAGGCAAAGCACAATACTTTACCACCCTGGATTTAAAGTCTGGCTTTCACCAGATACTACTCGCCGAGAATGATAGAGACAAAACGGCCTTTTCAGTAGAAAGTGGGAAATACGAATTTTGCAGACTTCCTTTCGGATTGAAAAACGCACCTAGTATCTTCCAAAGAGCTATTGATGATGTACTCAGGGAACAGATAGGGAAATCATGCTATGTTTACGTCGACGACGTTATTATCTTTTTAGATAACATAAATGATCATGTCAAGCACATAGCATGGGTCTTAGATAGATTGTACGAAGCCAATATGAGGGTTTCGCGCGAAAAGTCAAATTTCTTCAAGGAAAGTGTCGAGTACTTGGGTTTTATAGTCTCCCGCGGAGGCATAAAAACATGCCCCAAAAAGGTAGATGCAATTCGTAATTACGAAGAACCAACCACGTTGTTTAATGTAAGATCATTCCTGGGCTTAGCAAGCTATTATAGGTGCTTCATTAAGGACTTTGCATCTATTGCAATACCTATAAGCGACATCCTAAAAGGCGAAAATGGCAAAGTAAGTGCTGGACAATCCAAAAAATACCAGTCAACTTTGACGAGAGTCAGTGCCAGGCATTCGAGAAGCTTAAAGAGGTTCTTGCGTCTGAAAATGTCATGTTGCTATAGCCAGATTATAAGAAGGCTTTTGACTTGACAACAGACTCTGCGTCGTTTGGTTTAGGGGCAGTCCTATCGCAAGACGGAAAGCGGAACTGCTTCAGTTAAAACAGTCATTATGTTTGGTAAAAAAAATTCGACACCTCTTGTATTTCTCAGACACGGAAACACTCATTCAGAGAGTATGCGATGTGGTTAAAAAAGACGCAGTCAACGCAATTTTATGCGAACTGCCAATACTAGCATTTATCCAGCACAAATTAGTAGAGACATTCCCGACAACTACCTTTCGTTATACAAATCTCATGGTAACCGACATCCTGGACACAAATGAACAAAAAGAAATTACTATCACAGAACACAATAGGGCTCATAGAGCCGCTCAAGAAAACGTGAAGCAAATTCTACAGGACTATTTTTTTCCCAAAATGACTCATTTGGCAAACGAAGTCGTAGCAAATTGCAAAATCTGTCGTTAAGCAAAATACGATCGTCACCCCCAGAAACAGACTCTTGGCAAAACGCCCATTCCTTCAGACACAGGCGAAATATTACATATCGACATATTTTCAACCGACAAAAAATACTTTCTCAGTTGCTTAGACAAATTCTCCAAATTTTCAATTGTTCAACCAATTGCTTCCAGAACAATAGCAGACGTAAAAGCCACAATATTACAGCTTATGAACTTTTATCGACGGACAAAGACGATTTATTGTGATAACAAGCCATCTATCAGATCCGAAACAGTCAACTCACTTCTAAGTAACCAGTTTAGTGTGCAAATTGTTAACGCACCACCACTCCATAGTACTTCAAACGGACAGGTGGAGAGATTCCACAGTACCTTGGTAGAGATCGCAAGGTGTCTGAAGATCGAAAGATGTATTGAAGACACAGTCGAACTTATACTTCACGCAGCTATAGAGTACAACAGAACTTTTCACTCGGTTACAAATAAAAGACCCATTGACATAATTCATTCATCGACCACAGAACTAGATACGGAAATTAGAGACAAAGTTTTAAACGCACAAAATATTCAGTTAGAAAGACTAAACAGGACAAGACGGAACAGAAATTTTAATGTAGGAGAAAAAGTCCTTGTGAAGTTAAACAAGAGACTAGCAAATAAACTTACGACCTTGTACACTGAAGAAACAGTGGAAGCTGACTTGGGGACCACAGTCTTAATAAAAGGGAGGGTGGTTCATAAAGATAATTTGAGGTAACCACAGTAAATCTTATCCCCTTATCGACACACCAGGATTTGGACACTAATTCGAACTACATACCAATTAAGAACAAGGACTTAATTATTTGGAAAGACTCCCAGTATGTAAAACACTCAACTAGCCTTACCACTTACCGCAATCACACATAAAGACTCTCATAACAACAGTAAATGTTAACCATAGACACGCGAGAGGTATTAACCTGTTAGACACAGCATTCAAGTTTGTAGCTGGTACTCCAGATTTCAATGATTTCAAAAAACTTACAAAACTCACTAACAAACTCAGTAGATTTTACAGCACATTTGTACGAAACCTTGCTTTCAAGAAATTGGATTATTACTACCGAACTCGAAGCCTTAATGTTGTCGGTCACACTAAACAAAATCGGGAAAATCAGTCCCGCAATTTTAAATTCAAACGATTTGCAAAAATTTAATCCATGAACATTCTACCAGTATTATTAATGGAAGTAGCCCAAATTAAAGTTTTGTTAAACAATATTCTATAAAATATCCTAAGCATAGCTTAACGTTTAAGAGACTGATACTATAGCACTATCCTCAATTTCGCGGAAAACAACATCATAGCCGACTGCGAAAACTGCCCTACACAACATGCGCACAACAAACTCCATCCGGGAAGCACCGCGCACTGCACTACTCGTCTGACGCCAACAAGATCTTCAAGTCAAAGTCCGAGGACGTCCTTCATTTAAGCAGGGGAGGAGTTAACACAATCTGTACAAACTGTGCGTAAGAGCGCGGTCACAAACACACATACAAACATACAAGTTAACGGAATCGGCCGACAGCAGCCCGATCAAAAATAGTCAGCACACGAAGTGCAGGGTCAGTGCAGCTGCAGTTGCGACAAGGAGGTCGGCTATGTTCGGCTCATCCATGGGACACGTGGCGCGCTGTCAGCGCTCGCAAGTCTTAAACCTAGCTCTAGTCGTAAGTAATGATGTTCGTGGTCGACAGTTGATAATTGGAATAAAGACTGAACAGCTGTGAAATTAGTTGTCTTCTCCCTCGGTGCATACGGTTGAAATATAATTAACTTATATATTTAATATCGAATATATTACAAACATGCCAAGTTGTAATACTTTTGTGAGAAGATGAGCCTTCCACTTCAATTCAAACCTTTGAATGGGCGCGCCATCCGCAGCGAAGTTTTTGATCTGAACGTTGCGTTCACTGCCCTCATAGCCGTCAGCTTTGTGTTGCGTTTATTGTCCTCATAGCAGTCAGCTTTGTGCTGCGTGATGTGCTATCGACATCGCGTTGCCACATCAGGGAGCCTAGCGTCGTTCGCGATCAGCGATAGTTACTCGATAACGGCGATCTACACCGGCTATCGAGCATCACTCCTCACTGTCGGCGCATGACGAGCCGAATTGTTGCTGGAAAAATATAACCAAAAAAATGTAAGTATAAAAAGCCAGCCACCGCACAGTGGGCGATTTGGCTAATCTAGCGTAACGAAATTAACTACTCAAAAAATAAGGAACATATACAAAAGTTGGTAATTTTTATGTAATATTAACCCCTAAGAACAACATTAAACAATTTTTTTTTAATTTTTAAAGTATTTGTTAATTTAAAATTAAATTTTATTTACTATAATTTTTTTAGTGGCTTTTATTTTGTCCTTGCCCTTTTTCTTGCCAACAAATATTTAATAAAAAAAAAAAGGACTTGAAGTCAGTTCTCCGAATCAGAATCCGATATTTCTGGTTCTTTTGGATAATCCAAATGGAGATTTTGGGCTTCCCAGTCAAACACAAGTGCTCTGCTGGAGTTATTTACCGAAATTTTGCATAAACTTGTTATAACTGGATCCGAAGAAACTAAAAACGAGTTCATGAGATCCTCCATCGTATTTAACCGCGAGTTTTTGCGAGTATGCTTAAGCCGAAAATTTCGTAAATTTTTGTTACTTGCTTCCAAGGCTTCTTCTGACATCATCCCAATCGGAGGTGGTACACTTTTTATAATATCGGCTCCATAAATCAATAACTTGTGTACAGAGCAGGGCATGTAAAACCATGGATATTCACCGTATACAAATTTGTGCGGTTTCAAATGCGTGTGTACGAAAGCGGTCGGTGTTTATTGAATATCCGGAGACAATGCAGCGCAAAATTACTCCAAGCCGTTTTATTAGATCATGACTGACTCCGATCATTTGAGCAGACGATTGGGAATTTTCAAAAAACTTTCGAGCCGTATTACCACTATTAGTGTTGCCAGAACCATGCATTGGAATGTCTATCAATAATGCAATTTCGACCTTGAACCGGTCTTGGATGGCTGCCTCTCGTTAAACGACAGTGCTCTTATCTGAAATACGGATCTGCCACTTTTTGATCGGAAGCCGGTAACCTATGTGTAACAGACATTCAAAGCAACGAATCCAACAATGCAAGGTCGACAGCCCGAATTCAAGTAAGTCCTCGTCTCTTGGAAAGCTGTTAATAGCATCTAAATCGTTCATCATTTTGGGTGTGGCCTTACAAATGCCAACAATACAAATGAAAAACAAATGCTCATCTGCCATTTTAAGGTCAGAATTGCTGAAACTTTGGCGATAGGTTGCGTGCCCCATCGCAGCCCCATTTAGAAATGAGGCTCAAATTTTTATATTTGTCGTCATCAACTGATGACTGAGTCCGGATAACACATCTTCTTGGCGAAACGCAAAACATCATATGTTGGGAAGATATTGGCATTTCGCGCTTTTGTACCAGCTTGCAAAAGCTTATATGAGTTTTTGGTGTAATCGCCATCAATGTAAAGGGCCAAAGCTTCCTCTGGAGTATATTTTATAGGGAGCTCTTGGTCTATATCCAGGCTTTTTTATTTTTTTAGATGCGTCGGGATCTGTGCCTATCCGATGCACTCCGTTTTCCACATTTGTAAAGGCTAATTCGTGTTGCTCTCATAAGTTCATCGCAAGAGTTGTCTTCGACGAGATGAGAAACTTTAGTGCACTGACGTTTCGGGTGGCAATCAGCGATGTTTTTTTCTTTTGTCCGGCACCCAATTTCCTGTCTGGGCGTAGAAGATCCAATTGTTCTTTTAACCAAGCTGCGTTGTTGCACTCAAATGGCTTCTTATCCCTATTGCATTTGCTCCACTTTTCAGACAGTCTCTTGCAGAAAATCTTGAGTTCTTCAATAACTGAATCGTAATCCTGCTCAGTACTGTTCGATTTTTCTATAACATTGGAGAATATGAACTCGACCAGTGCTGAAAATTTGTTTGAAGCGTCTTTTTCTCCATGCCATACAAAAAAAGTGCGTTCCTGCAGGCCGACATGATTCCTAAAAAAAAACCAACATAGTCAGCATGGGCACCTCAGGGCAGCTACTGTTGGACAATTTAAACAGTAGACGAGCTATATTTTCACACAAGTATAACAGTTTACCGTGCCGTCGCGTGCCTCATAATGTTTTACTCTACAGAAGATGAACTTTGCTCACAGATAGAGACTTAGAAATGTTGTTAGTTTTAAGCACATGTTAGCAATACAACATATAATCACAGGTCACGAAACATTTATTTTATTTTAATTCATACCTTTAGCTTGAGAAAAACCAAAAAAAAAAATGGTGCTTGCAGTGCTGTGTTCGATAGCTCACAGTTGATCAATGATATCGACTTTATCGATTCTTTTTTCTGTGTTTTATGTTTTTTTGTGTGCGCCTTTCCCTCGACGCTTACAAGTCGCATAGGAAGACGCGCGTCCCCAGTGACGACCTATGCACGCGATAGCGACCATTCGGCACGAGCGCCTCGTTCGTCCCTTGACGATGGTCGCCGCAACCTCTGGTGTCCATAGGTCCGGCTCCAACTCCCGTCATGTAGGCCGTCCAGCTGGCGCCGAGTGTTGGCGCTGCAACGGGCACGATGCCGCCGTCCCAGCGTTGGCCTCACCCGGAGGGGTGACCAGCGTGGGGGCGGAGGCGGTGTCTCGCCGCGTGGAGGCGAGCCCGGCGCGCTCTGCCTTGCCCCTGCTGCTGGACCCTCACCAGACGGCTGGGGCCACAACCAAGGCGCCCTTTCGGGATTGTCGGGTGATGGTGCTTGTGGCTGCGTAAACGTCGGTTGTCTCGGTCTCGGTTGCGGTGTCGGTCGTGGTGGTGGCGTGACCTCACGAAGCGTGAACCTTTGCGAGGGTGGTTCTACTACCTCGCGCCACCGATAGACCATCGCTGTTAATTTCCCCGTTCTGCTCGCCATCGGACACGTGTTTGTACACATTGTCGTCGCCGCCTTCCGCCTCCGATTCCGAGGAGATCTCGATGATCTCGTCGGCCTCCATCCGGCCCCTTGGGTGCGGTGAGGGTGGCCTCGCTGGCTGGCACTCGGGCGGCGGTGTCGGCAGTGTGGTGTGATCACCCACCTCCGAGTCCGGCTCCGACTCCGACTCTGCCTCTGTCGAGGCCATCTCCATCTGCGCCTCGCGCCTGAGGTTGGCCCACACTTCCTCGCGCTCTCGCTGGTCCCAACGTTGTTGCTGCTCCTGTCGACACCGGTCATCCTCGCTTGAGTCGCGCATCGCCAACGCCATCAGCAAGAGCACGTCGGGCGATGGCTCACGCTGACGACGTACCACGCGTCGCTGCGGATGAAACGGTAAGCGCACGGCAGGCAGCGGAACTCGCTTGCGCCAAATAACCCGTCGGATCCCGCGCCGATACTCCCACGCCGCGGCCGATATATGCGTATGATGCCATTACTTGACGTTACTTGTTTGCGGTCACTTTCTCAAAGAGGCTGAACGAATGACACCCAGCGCTTTTTATAAACTCTGGTGAGTATTCATGTGCGTTTGTGTTAGTGTGCGATCAACGGTGTCCTTACCGTTTTGATCGACATGTTTGTCAGCGCTCTCTCTGGTGTTTTTTCAACTTCTTTTTTTAAATTTTAAATTCGCCGCGTTTGTTGTTGTTTTTGCATTAAAAAAAAGAAACAAAGCCAATTTCACTGACTTAAAACTAACAACGGTTTTCTTGTTATCCCACAGGTATAAACTCCGGTGAGTATTTGGAGTATCTCATATTTTATTTTTACTAACCTGGTCTTTTGCTTTAAGATATCGACAATTACTTTTTTTTTTGTAGGCAGGGCTAAACGTAGGGGGACCCTTTGCAATCAGTTGGAGATTTTCCCCATTTAAAAAAAAAAAAAAAAAATGTTTTTGGTTCAGCATTTTTTTAAAAAAATGTGTGCTGTTCGTTCCCTTTTCTCCGTTCGGCTTCTCAACTTCACTATAACTGGGGACACGAAATTTGTTATAGTGTAAGAGCTGGAAATCTTCGGGGCTAGCTTTGCAGCGAATCCCTCAGCTGCGTTTGACAGGTGGTGCTGCTTTGCCCACAACTTGTCGCCCACTGCCCTTCTCCTCAAGTTATAGTGGCGTGCTTGGTCTTGGGCCGCATTTGTCAACCTACGTCTTACCACCTCGAATACCTCCTTCAGCTTGGAAGCATTTTCGGTGGGCGTCTGGGTATTCCTGCCTGTGCCTATTGTGATCCCTTCGAACAGTGCGTTTGGTGGTCGCGGTTCGCGGCTCTGCGGAATGAACGCCGCACTGTAGCCGGTAGACGCTGACACGCTGGAATTGACGGCCAGAGACAGCTCAGGTAGCAGCTCGTCCCAGCACCGCTGGTTATATTTGGCATATTGTGCCACCATGGCTTTTACAGTCCGATTTGTCCTTTCCGTTGGGTTTTCTTGCGGGGTGTATGGTGCTGTAAATTGGTGCCGCACCCCCAATTCTTCCAGAAAATTTTTAACGGCCTTGCTTGTAAACTGCGCTCCGTTGTCAGTTATAAGCCTGGCCAATATCCGCCTGCGGAATCCTCTTTTCAGCGAAGCTGCTGTAGCGCTTCTCAAAGGGACTAGCTCTGTCCACTTTGAAAATCTGTCAACAAATACCAAGAGCATGGTATTTCCATGTTTGGACCGGGGTATCGGCCCAACAAAATCCACACATACTGTGCTCCACGGCTCTTCTGGTATTTGCGTCAGCATTTTCGCAGCAGCCGCCATTTGACTTGGTTTGTACAGTTGGCAAATTTCACAGCGGTGTACGTACGCGCGTGTGTCCCTGTACTTCCTCGTTGCCCGCGCGATGTGTGATGTGCCTGTAAAGGTTTCCGTTATCCTCTACATAGTCCGGTTATTTTCTGGGGTTTTTCATTATCTCCTCTCGCATCTTTTGGATCCACTTACATCCCGCGTTGGATTCCTCCATGCCTTCAAGTGATGTGAAAACTCGACCACATGTCTCTTGCAGTGGCTGTCGAGATAATGCATCGGCCACGACATTAAGATAACCCTTTCGGTATCGTATCTCAAAGTCGTATTGTTGTTGTTCTAGCGCCCACCGCGCTATCTTACCCATCGGACTCTCGATGGAGTTGAGCCACTTCAGAGCCATGTGATCGGTAATCACGATGAAATGGTATCCCTCCAGGTACGGCCGCAGTTTCCGAATACCCCATACTATGGCCAAGCACTCCTTTTCGGTAGCCGAATAGTTCCTTTCGGCTCCGTTGAGTGTTCTACTGGCATACGATATTACTCGTTCACCTTCGTCCGAAGGTTGAGTCAATAACGCACCTAGGCCATAGTTACTTGCATCCGTCTGCAAGCAAAATGTTTTTGAAAAATCGGGGCATGCCAATACAGGTGACTATGTCAGTCGGCTTTTGATTATCTCGAATACTTTTGGCCGTTCTTCTGACCACTCCCACTTGTCTCCTTTTTTTAGCAAGTCGTTTAGAGGGTGTACTGTTGTCGCGAAGTCTGGTACGAAACGCCGGTACCAGGATGCGACTCCCAAGTATTGCCTCAGCTCCTTCATGTTTTCGGGCGGTTTTAATTCTGCGATTGCAGCAACGTTTTCTGGGTCTGTGCAGATACCCTTGTCGGTCACTCTGTGGCCTAAGTATTTTAATTCCTTCTTGAAGAAGTCGCACTTATCCACGTTTATGCACAGCTCGCAACCGTCTGAAAACTTCCCGCAGATTTTCCATGTGTTCTTCTCTGGTCCGTCCGATGACTATGATGTCATCTAAGTATGCAAACGCATATGGCATCATGTCTGGACCAATGACGAGATCCAAAGCCCTCTGGAAAGTTGCAGAAGCCGAATGTAAACCGAACGGCATTACCTTCCAATGATACAATCCTTTTCCTGGAACTATAAACGCTCTGTAATTTGTGATGGCCCCTTTAGTTGACCGAAGGCTGCAATTTCGCTACATAAGAATTCGGCTATCTCTGGTTCTTTGTATTGGGTTTTGTTGCTAACCCCGGTATCCTGACCGCTGGCCTCTGTGTGCTGGTCGGTTGTGGTCTGGACAACTGCCACCGACAGTCTCTCCTCCAGATCCTCACGCTCGTAGCGTCGTGCCGGGATGGTGACCACCATTCCCGCACATTTCAGCACAGTGCCCATACCTGTCAGAAAATCCCATCCCAACACGAGATCGTCGATTACGCCTGGCAATATAAGCAACTTTACTTCTAGTTTGCGATTTTCCAAGCTGATGTTTGCTTCCATTTCTTCCGAGACGCTACTGTTCCGTCCGTCCGCCAATCGGACCTGTCTGTTCGTGGCGCTACTCTGGCATATTCCGCTGAGTCTACGAGCCGGTTTTTCGCTGATAAAACTGCTTGTAGCCCCAGTATCAATGGTTGCCTTGTACTGACAGTCGCCGATTCGCACAGTAGCCGTCAGTTGCTCACCCTCGTTCTGTAGACTCCCGATTAATGGCGAGGGGTGGTCCTCGGCGGCTCCCGTTCGCCCCTCGCTGGCGGACGCCGCTGGTCGTTTCCCGACTTACAGCATGTCGCGGTTCGCTTCCCGATTCGGCCACAAACCCAGCAGTAGTCGAGCATTGGGTTTCGGCAATCCACCGCCCAATGTCCGCTCTGACCACACACGCGACACGCCCTTCCTGGGTTCTCTATGTGTGTTTGACTATTGTTCTGTTGCAGTCTCGGTGCCAGTCTCGGTCTTTCTGGCTCCGCTCCCCGTTCTCTGGGGTGGTGCTCCTCCATCGCCATAAACCATGTTCGGCTGTTGCGATTGGCCTGCTGGTTGCGATTATTCTGCTGTTCTCCGCGACCCTGTGATGGGTGGTGGTAACCATCTTTAACTCCTCAAATGCCTCTGCCAGATGCATCACTTCTCCAAGATTTGAAAACTGGTAAGGTCGTGCGTACGCGCGCAGATCGGAGAGACTATTGGTATAGATTTTATGCAGCTCTTTATCCGCTGCTAACTGCAACGGTCGCATAAGTGTAAGAAGCATTCACAGCTCCTCACACAGTAGCTGACGAAAGCTATTTCCATTGCTCTGTTACTGAACCTCTGTAAATGAATCAGCTGTTCGGTTTGTTTTGGGTTTTTATAGCTAAACTTACGTAGTGAACATGGAGCGAAATTTTTTATTGCAAATTGGGAGTGCATTATTGTCAATTTTACTGACATAAGTGCAATGACACCAAGCTGATTTGCTTTTAATGCAATCATATTTGAAAATATAATAATATCTCTATATTTATATTGGAAATAGCCAAGGCATTGAAAATTTGGGAGCTGGATGTGCCAAATAATAGTCATGCATTTTTCAAAGAGAATTTCCGGATGGAGCGAGCAACGTTTAATATCCTTGGGGAGCGCTTGCAAGGAATGGCAAAAAGAGATACCCCTTTCCGACTTGCAATATCTTTGGAGAAGCGAATTGCTATCGCAGTGTACACGATGGGCTCGTCAGCTGAGTATTGTACAGTGGGCAGACTGTTTGGAGTATCAGCTCCCACTGTATGCAAAATATTTCTGGAGTTCTGCAAGGAAGTGCGTCAGGTTCTGGCTCCTGATTATTTTCCCTGCAATTTTCTCACACAGGAAAGAGTGGAAGAATATGTAAGAGGTTTTGAGGCATTGGAATTTCCTCAATGCCTTGGTGCGATTGGTATGTTATTATTTGTGTTAAGCTTTTAAAAACTTGCTCAAATAATTATTTGATTGATATTTGCAGATGGAAGTCACACTAAATTCCGCCCGCCAGCCAGCGAGGCAGTTGACTATTATAATTGCAAGGGATGTTCGTCCTTGTGGATTATCGGTAAAAACTTTATAATAATTAAAAGTTATATTATTTATTAAAAATGTTTCCTCCTTTGTCTACGCCAGCATTGGGTGTCCTGGTCGCGTGCACGACTCAAAAGTGTACGAGTCCAGCGATCTGAAAATAATAATATATGCAACGGAGCTTTTTGATGCAAATACCAAAATGATAAGTGGAGTTCCATTTATTTTAATTGGTGCCTCTGCTTTCAAGTTCTCGAAAAACTTATTTATTTATTTATTTATTTATTATTAAAAATTAATTCTTAGTGCTACAGTATTACTACTATAAATTAAAGCACTAATCACTTGATGAAGCCTTACCCTTTCCCCATCTCTGCCCCCAAACGCGAAAAAACATTTAATTATTGTCTTGACGCACAAACAGCACAAAGTAAAACAAGTAAGAAGGCTCTAGTCGAGATTTCCCGACTAGGAGATACCCCGAACCCTGTACATAACGCGTACAGTCATTGTCTGTATGCATCTGTGACTAAACTTTAATCTTCGATATCTCTAGTGTTTCTTAACCGATTTCGATGAAATTTTCATAAAAGTTATATCGTTACCCATTATTTCAACCCCCATTTTTACATTTTCCAAATTCGAGAAATTTTTGTAATCGATTCCATGTGTATATCGAAAACGGAAATAGTTATCGAAAATCGGAAACAAATTTGTACTGCCTAGGACTTAGATGAGCTTATGTGCAAAATCTGAAGTCTCTAGCTCTTATAGTCTCTTAGATCTACGCGTTCATACATACAGACGGACAGACAGACGGACGGACAGACGGACATGGCTATATCGACTCGGCTGTTGATGCTGATCAAGAATATATATACTTTATAGGGTCGGAGATGCTTCCTTCTGCCTGTTACATACTTTTGCACAAAACCCCTTTTACCCATTTCATGGGTTCGGGGTATAAAAATACCTTTTGTTTCAATATTCAATTATAGTGAATGAAATCACATCCTAATAATATTATACATGCGAAAGTTTGTAAATATGGATGAATGTTTGTTACTCTTTCACGCAAAAATTACTGAATGGATTTTAATGAAACTTCACAATAATGTAACTTATACATCAGAAAAACACATAGGATAGAATTTATAAAGATCGGACCACTCCTTCGGGTACCTCTTGAACACCTATGTCCTTTTTCTAGAAGTTTTGCAGTGGAGCTATGCTTAAAAACTAATTAATCTGAACCAAACTTTGTCAAAACATATGAGCGTGTAAAAAAATTATGCATACCAAATGTGGTCCAGATCCGACCACTCCTTCTGGTAGCTCCCATACACCTATGTCCTTTTTTTCCCAAACTTTTGTACTCATCTTTATAAATAAAACAGTTTGACTGACGGCTGATTGTCGAAATATCCACAGCCTAAACAACAATAGCTAAAATGCTGAAATTTTTACCAAATATTCCATGCAGGTAGTAAGTGTTCAAATTTGATAAAAACTAGAGCCGATGCGAAGCACGTATTTATATTTTTAAATACAAAATAAGTTAATTATATTGCGTATTTATATTCAACATATCCAGCCAAATAATGTAATACCTAATTGCCAAAATGTTAATAAACACGTATTATAAACATCATGTTTAGGTATATTGCATTTATGAAGAGTTTGCATTTATCTAGTTATTTCAACAAAATTCAAATTAAATCGAACTACCCTTCCTTGCTAGGGTAGCAGCAAGCGATTGAATCAAAAGACTAAAATTGCTAAACTCAACTTCTACAACAACAAGAGAAATGAAGTAAGGCAACAACTAATCTTTGTTTCGCCTACTAGGAGGCTGGGAAATCGATAAATTCGATAGCTGAAAACCAATAATACCAAATAATTCTCACATTCTTACAGCTAGGGTTACTAGAGGTAATGACGTTCTTCAAAAATATGCATCAAAATTTTGGATGCCACACACAAAAAAAACCAGAAACGCCTACCCAATCTACCCAAATCTATTTTAAAAAAACATTTCAAAAGAGACTTGCAAAGAACGCAAAATCAGATTTCGAAAAAGCGACTTTACATGAATGGAGTTTTAAACAGGGAATCGATTGATAACAATCGCCTATTTAATGAGCCACAGTGTCGGCCTATTCTATAATCGTCTATCTAATGAGATGGTGGGGCAGCGTGCCCACCGTTTTGGATTACTAAACGATAGTTTAACAAACGAAACATCTGAAGTTCGTTCACTTCGACTAGCTAAAATGAAACAAATCAGTCACGTTTGTAGGGACATTATAAATGAACAATCTTTTGAAGCTGCAATTAATATTTTTGCTGATGTTCCATGTGCCATTTGCAAAAGAACTCTTTATCCACAACAGCGACACGACTTACGAGCATATTTGTACAGTATGCTATTACCTAAAAAACTGATTGCATTAGGTACAATAACTACCTGCACTTGCTGTTACAATAATATAAGAAAAAGGAGAATTCTAACAATTAGCCAATTTGAAAATTGTTTAAAAGGTGGGCGGCAGAGGTGGGTGTGGCATCAAAATGTTTGATGCAGATCTTTGGTAGATGTCACCGTCTATCTTCCTACCAAATTTGATGACTCTAGCTCAAGAACTGTTAAAGATATAGCCGTTTCCGATTTAATAAGGCGGGTGGCAATGGTGAGCGTGGCATCCAAACTTTTGATGCAGATCTTTATTGGACGTCGTCACCTAACTTCTCAACTAATCTGGCGACTCTAGCTCAAAAACCGTGAAAGATAAATATGCCAATTTAAGAGTTCTGCGGTTTTCAAAAATAATGGGACCACACTGGAAGCTCCAGGTTTCAAATACAAAAAGAATAATCAAAATCGGTTTACCCAGTCGCAAGTTCAGAGGTAACAACGCCAAAACCAAATAAAAATACTTACGAAACTTTTACCCACCTTATTTTTTCAAGTCGGTTTAAAACAAGTAAAAACTGCGGAATACTTTGATACCAGTAAAAATAACGGATGATAAGAAGTCTTATTGCAAAGGGGGAATGTAGTGGTGGAAAGGGTGGGCCAGGTGGTAAACATCGCAAGCTATTATGTTACCAAATTTGATGTCTTTAGCTTAAAAACTGTGGAAGATAACTGAACAACTCAAAATTTAAAAGGTGGGTAAGTCATCCAAATTTTGTAATCAAATCTTTTAAATGTTACCATTTATCTTTCTACCAAGGCGTGGCATCAAAATATTGACACTTTATCTGTCGCGCCTATAGACAAACATAATTGCAAAGTTTCAAGTCTCTAGCTTTAGGGGTGTCGAAAACAGTTGCGTCCATACAGACGGACAGACAAATACCATGACGGACATTGCACAAATCCAATATACTATGATACCTACAGTATCAAAGTACAAATAATGTATTTAAAAAATTTGATTTAGCGATATTTTCCATCAGTTTCTTGACCTCTTCATCTCATGCAATGTATTTTTTTATTATTACAATGAAGTACTTTTTGATACAGACAATATAAGAGGGTCTGACGTCAGCAATAGTGCGTGCATTAAGTTTTCCGTATACTTGTCTGGCGCATATCCTTGTTTCGCGCTTCAAGCGCTTCCTCGGCTTCTTTATCGGCTCCACGAACCTGCCATTTTTATTGGAAGTCAACGCGTTGTATCGCGATTCATTATCAAAGGAACGCATATGTTCACATACATATACATACCATTTCATGGCAAATATTGTTTTTACGGTTTTATTTTTGTTACTAATGTCCAAGACCGATATAATGTTGGCACTAATTTGGTTCGTCTTTTTTTTTGCTTTTTACAATTTTAGTCAATTGCGGCGAGCTCGGATTGGCTTATTTTCTCACAGTGCAAATGCCATCTTAGGGCAATTAGCGACAGCCAGACGCACGAGCGGATCGATTCAAAAAACAACAACAAGTAAGTCTGAATGCATCTGTGACTAAACTTCAATCTTCGATATCTCTGGTGTTTCTCAACCGATTTGGACGAAATTTTCAGAAAAGTTCTATCGTTACCCATTATTTCAACACCCATTTTTTACATTTTCTAAATTCGAGATTTTATACCCCGAAACCATAAAATGGGTTAAAGGGGTATAATGGTTTTGTGCAAAACTATATAACAGGCTGAATAATCTCCTACCCCATAAAGTGTATACATTCATGATCAGCAACAACAGCCGAGTCGATATAGCCATGTCCGTCTATCCGTCCGTCCGTCTGTATGTATGAACTCGTCGATATCAGAGACTATAAGAGCTAGAGACTTCAGATATTGCACATAAGCTCACCTAAGTCCTAGGCAGTACAAGTTTGTTTCCGATTTTCGACAACTATTTCCGTGTCCGATATAAACATGTGATCGATAACATAAAAATATCGAATATCGAAAATGTGAAACACGTTTTAGAAACTTGTTCCAAAATAATGAAAATCTGTAAAAAAAAAAAAAAATCGGTTGAGAAACACCAGAGATATTGAAGATTGAAGCTTAGTCACAGATGCGTACAGACAAATGACTGTTAAGTATAGGGTTCGGGGTATCTCCTAGTCGAGAAATTTCGACTAGAGCCTTCTTTCTTGTTTGTAATCGATTACATGTTTATATCGGAAACCAGAATATTTATCGATAATTTGAAACAAACTTGTTCTGCTTATGGTATAGGAGAACATTTATTCAAAATCTAAAGTCTCTAGCTCTTGTAGTCTCTGAGATCGACGCGTTCATACAGACGGACATGGCTATATCGACTCGGCTGTTGATGCTGATCAAGAATATATATACTTAATGGGGTCGGAGTTGCTTCCATCTGCCTGTAACATACTTATGCACAAAACCAGTATACGCTTTTTACCCATTTTATGAGTTTAGGATATAATAATAAGCACAGTGCTGCCGGCGACTTGTACAATTTTCTGCACACACTTTTACTGTCGATCGGTGCCGGCAAACGCGTATGATCCTAACGGTATTGATTTGTTTTACCACTTAACTGCTTCATTCCAGAAATGGGCGCTTGTCGGCTCCTTAGATTAATAAACTTCATAGACAAATAAACCTAACATAGATATGTAATAATCGCCGGTAACTTTAACAGAAAAAGTTATACGCATGAAACCAGCTCGGTTGATGGGAAGATGGACTGAACGAAAAAACTGCTTGCTTATCTACTCTCTATGTTTGTTTACCATCAGCTGATGCATATTTTTTTAGGCTTTTGTTTTGATTGCAAATGGTGCGATGCGTAAGACATAATGAAACGTTGCGTTCCTTCATTTCTCTTGTTGTTGTTACAGAACTCGAGTTTTGCAATTTCAGAGTTTTGCATCAATCTGGTTGCTGCTACCCTAGATAGGATGGTAGTATAACTTTGCATGAACTTTGCGCAATTTATTAAATAAACACGAGATACTTAAATATGGTATACATAATATATGTTTACTTGTGTTTTGGCAATTAGTAAGCGCATTTCAAATTAAATAAACATAGAAAATATGACTTAATGTAAAGCTTTAACTAACGCTAAAATTATGGTTATATGGTATTTAAATACTTATCTAAATATATTAAATTGCCAAACACTAATAAATACATTCCTTATAAACAACTAAGCCGATATAGCCATGTGCATCCGCCAGTTTTTATGTATGGTTCGCTTTAAATATAGGGTAAAGGGTATATCCTAGTCAAGTTTTTCTGACTAGAACATTCATGGCTTGGTTTTACTCGATGGGTACACAAATGAAAGTACACAAAATTTTACAATAACAACACACACGCTGTGCCCGATCATATTCCTACATACATACACACTATGCGCCATTCTTGTATGTATGCACATGTGCATTCGCTTTTCCTGTTGCGTTTTGCCTATTGCTTCATTCAGCTGGCTGCTGCGTAACACAAGAGGGTAGTATAGACTAAAATTAACTTTTCGTTAATAAATAACTAAACGAAAGCTACATAGCTTTAATTACAAACACACATATAATAAAATGTCTACATCTTGAGAATGAAAAGTTGGAGAATATATATATGTGATTTCATGGACTATATCTGAATATTGGGACAAAGGGTATTTTTTCTTTGTGCAATTTGTGCGTCTAGTTGTGTTTTGCTTACTTTCGATGCATTTATGTATGTATTCGCTCGCGATCATACCCTCAGCTTGTGCGTCAGTCTGTCGCCAATATAAAAAGTAGCGGAATGAACCCGGCATGGTTCGTAAACCACTATCGCAGCTCTAGTTCCCGACTAGAATATACTCTGAACTTATAATTATACAGTACAGTAAATTTTTGTGTATTCTGTAACTTAACCTCAGTCTTCGATATATATGCTGTTTTTCAACCGATTTCCATGAATGATAACTTGTCATAGTTTTCAATATTTTGCATTGAGTGATAGTCGCCAAGATCAATGTGTTCATTTAGATGGACAGACAGATCAAGAATATATATCTTGTATGGGGTCAGAGATGCTTACTTCCGCCTGTTACATAATTTTGTACTGTATTGTAAGGAAAATTATTTCATTCAAATCACACTGGCACATCTGTGCCGTTTTAGTTTGGTTTTAATAATGTTCTTTATATTCAAATCAAAAGAGTTCTTAGCCTAAACACATAATTGATTGCTTATGTATAAAGCTTTGTAGCAGCAGAGCGGCTTATGTATATGTATGTGTGTATATTAATTCGATCGCTGGCTGCAGCGGTCGAGAGAGAGAGTTGTAGTATATGTATATGTGTATATGCAGAAGGCATATACTGTGGAGTCCCTGCGGTACGGCTGGTGTCAAGGCATACCAAGATTTAGTCCTGTGATGCATCACTAGTAGCTAACTTAATCGCTAGCTACTGAAAATGCATAAGATCGTTAAGCAAATAAACGAAAAGCACAAAAAACCATCCTATGGTGCGTTACTGGTCGCTAGCTGAAGTCGCTAGGCAAATAAAACGAAAAACACAAAAAAAAAAACCATCAAAGCGACAGGGCAACAGAACAAGACAAAGCGTGTATGACAAAGTTAACTGTTAACTAACTGGTTATAACCAGAATTTTGTAAATTTTTGTCTTCAAATTTGCATTGTCGCGAGCGCATTTTTCGGTGCAGTCATTAGTGAAAAGCTATCAAGCGACTGCGGGTCAACACATTATAATTCTACAAATCCTCAATTCTATCAATAATCAATTGCTGTAATTTTAAGTACATAATTGAATATTATTTTAATAAACGTAGAATAAAGTAAAAATCAAAGGAATCAAAAATATATAATAATAATAATGAAGGTCACACAGAAATTTGTTTGTAAAAGACATCTGGATCCAATAAGCACGCCAAAAATTAAAATAAATACTTATAAAATACTTGTAGCGCTAGGAATTTTTCCATATAATAAATAATAATAATAATAAATAATAATAATAATAAATTTTACATTGATAAAAGATAAGAAAAAGGCAGTAGCATAACAATAACAAATGATACATTATTGAAATGCGCAACTTGCAAAAATAATGAAGACTTGAAAGGTAAGTTTTAATACGAATATAACTTAAACAATTTTTTCACTAATGTGATTAATATTTATAGATTTTTCAAAAAATCAATTTGCAACTTTGAGCCCGAAGTTACAAGTTGTTTTACAAGAGGTGGCTGAGCAAAAAGTTTTAATTCAGCAAATGCTCCAGGAGAAGTCGGAAACAGATGAGCTTGGAAATCTCTTTCCAATTTATCTATTGAGCTCGGCAACAGGAGTATATATGTAAGTAAAAACGATTTATATTATTCTATAATGCTTTTTTTAAATCAAATTATACTTATATCAGGTGAATACGATGGCAAGGTTACTTGGTCCTTCTGGGCAAAAATCAAATTTAAAATATATTTTAATAGATGAACTTTCAATGGAGTACAACAAAGATGGTGTTTTGGCGAAAGACTCATTGAAAAAGATAAGTTTTTTTCTTTACATCGTTAAAAGGAAAAAAAAAAAAACAAGTAAAAACGTTGCAGTCGGACGCAACCGACTGCGGAATACTTTGATACCAGTAAATGAACGGTTGATAAGGGGGAATGCAGGGGCGAAGGGAGTGGGCCATGAGGTAAACATCGCCAGTTATCATGTTACCAAATTTGGTGACTTTAGCTCAAAAACTGTGGAAGATAACTTAACTCCCAAATTTAAAAGGTGGGCGGCAGAGGTAGGCGTGGCATCTACATTTTTGAATCAAATGTTTTTAACTGTCACTATCTATCTGCCTACCAAGTTTGGTGGCTCTAGCTCAAAAACTGTTAAAGATATAGCCGATTCCGATTTTATAAGGCGGGTGGCTTAGGTGGGCGTGGCATTCAAAATTTTGATGCACATCTTTGGTAGATGCTGCCTTCTATCTTTCTACCCAATTTACGGGCTCTAGCTTAAAAACTATAAGAGATATCGAAATTTCCGATTTTAAATAGTGGGCGGCAGAGGTGGGTGATGGGGAACGTCAGTACCTATCTTGACACAAAATTTGGTGGCTCTAGCCCAGAAAATGTGAAAACTATAGGCCTTTCCAATTTCATGGAGAAGGGGGAATGGGGGCGTAATCAGGGGGCGTGGCATCCAAAATTTTGATGCATTTTATTGGGGAATTTCAATATCTATCTTGACACAAAACTTGGGGACTCTAGCCCAAAAAATGTAAAAACTATAGGCGTTTCCAATTTCAAGGAGCAGGGATGATGGGGGCGGAAGGAGTGGGCGTGGCATCCAAAATTTTGATGCAGTTTTTTCAGGGATATGACTAGCTATCTGTCATATTTGGTTTTATCGGTTTTCAGTTATCGAATTTATCGATTTCCCAGCCTCCTAGTAGGCGTAGCAACCCAATCTTGACACTTTATCTGTACCGTCTATAGATAAACATAATTGCAAAGTTTCAAGTCTCTAGCTTTACGGGTGTCGAAAAAAGTTGCGTTCATACGGACGGACGGACGGACGGACAGACAGACACCATGACGGACATTGCACAAAACCAATATAATATGAGACCTACGGTATCAAAGTATAAACAGTAAAAAGACATACAATTCAAATTAAATTTAATCTCTTTTTTACATTACAGACGACATTTCTAAGTGCGATGTAGGGCCGCCGGAGCCGGAGCTGCGTAAGGCGATGCAACTTCAAAAAAAAAATAACGAATAATTAAGAACAATAATATTAAGCCTTAAAGCACTTTTTTTTATTCAAAATTTAAAAATAAATTAATTTTGGTAATATTTTAATTACAAATGTGTCTTCGTTTATATTTTGTACTAGCGTAAATATAACCAACTTGTACTAGCGAAATAGTTAGTTTCGGCGTCCTAACGATATTCCGAAGCCTTTCGTACCAGAGAAATAGCTAGCGATGACCATACTGCGAATAGTCTATAGCGAAAGCCTAACGAAATAGTTAGCTTGGGCGTCCTAACGATATTCCTAGGCCCCAGGGAAATCGTTAGCTATTGGGTTTGCACCGCTCGGTACGCTCTGCGGACATTCTCTAGTTAAATTCGTTAGGTAAATACATTGCTAGTGGTGCGAGTGTGCACCAGTACTCATCACAGAGTTTTAGGCATATCGCTAGTCTGGCACCGGGCCCGCGTACTGCAGGGTTTTGTATTCACTTTCAGTGGCTTTTATTGGAAAAGGGGGAAGCGGCGGCGGAAAGCAAGCAACGGTTAAAATGCATTAGATTTGTGTGCATTTGCTTCATACTTTGGTGGGCTAGCAATATTTGAGATTATACACTTTTGTCTTTTTCGATGGCTTGAATACGCATGTGTGTGTGCATGAGTGTATATGCAGAATGTTTATATGTATGCGAGCCATTTGTTTTGGAATTTATTGACCTGCCTCAACATCTATGATTTAATTTTTAACAGGTGAAGGGCGGGCTTTTGAGATTGCAAATATTCTTTTTATATTTAAAAAATTTTAAAATATTTGCCCGACTATTTTATTAAGTACAGCTGTTTTTTTTACAATTATTGTTTTGTTTAGATTATACCATACAACTAAAAATATGTACTTAGGTTCATTCTGCATTTATGTATGTACATTCATGCATACACACATGCGTATGCAGGGCATCGAAAAAGGCAAAAGTGTAAAATCTCAAACATTGCTAGCCCACCAAAGTATGAATGCCCAGCATATTTATTAAGACTGACTGGGAGATACCCTATGCCCTAGACATTATTCGTTCATATATGGCCAAAGCGACACGCGTATTGATGCTGAACAAGAAAAAATATATATAATGGGGCCGTAAATACTTCCTTCTGCCTGTTACATACATTCGCACAGGCCAGTATACCCGTTCCATCAATAGAAAAGTTATAAGTCCTCATCTAGTTTCACAACAAGCGGCAGCGTGATGTGTGTGTACACAAGAATGATCATATATGGGCATTTCCACAGAAAGGTCCACCGAGACCAAAAATTTAAAACTATTTGTAGGCACTTGCTTATTTCATATTTTGATTAAGAATTGATGAAATTTAACTAATCAAAAGAAATTTTACATATATCTATAACCCAATCCAAAATATTCAAGTTCAAAGTTCAAAGCATATGTTATCGTTTTGCCAATTTCATTGCATCATTTGTTCTTATCAATATTCTTGAAGAGAGAGCTTCTCAATTGAGTGCTTTACTCTTAAGACCCGTTTTACACGATGAACTTTTTGCTACTGAAACATTCGCTTGTAGGCAAAGGGAGTAGAGGGGTAACAACTGCAAGCAATGCTTCATGACTTGTGTAGTTGGGATTTATTTTTCTCATTGCATGTAAACACAGAGTTGCACAGTGTTTGATGTGAATGATAAAGTTATCGATACGACATATCGCACAAGCAAATATTAGCGCAAATAGTAAATACATTGTTGTGGCTTATAAATTATTAATAAAAATGTTTTGGACCAAAGAACTTCTTGAATTCGGGGCGAAATGTATGTTTATCGACAATAAATTTAAATCAGAGTTGCATTTACAAAGAATCAATTGAATTAAAAAGTTCATCGTGTAAATGCGCGCAGATTTGCGAAGATGTTTTAAAACAGAATGAGAATCATCAGAAAAGTTCATCGTGTAAAACGGGTCTAAGTCTTTCAGTGGGTACGCTTATTCAAAAAAATATGCAAAAGGAACTATGCGATAGCAAACAACTGTTTTTTTTTGGAGTTGTCTTATCGCATATTTCGTTGTATCGAATGTTACCGAAAAACTACATTTGTTGTTGGTGCGTCGAAAGTACATGCAGGAATTGCATCAAATTTTCTGTGCACACAGAGATTTTGGAGACAAATAAGTTAAAAAAAAAAATTTTTGTCTTCCTTACACTTATTCAAAGTTTGTCACGAACGTCACCGTAAGTGTAAAAAATTAACCAATTTTTATACCCCTAACCCATAAAATGGGTAAAAGGGGTATAATGGTTTTGTGCAAAAGTATGTAACTGGCAGAAGGAAGCATCTCCGACCCCATAAAGTATATACATATATTCTTGATCAGCATCAACAGCCGAGTCGATATAGCCATGTCCGTCTGTCCGTCCGTCCGTCTGTCCGTCCGTCTGTCTGTCTGTATGAACGCGTCGATCTCAGAGACTACAAAAGCTAGAGACTTCAGATTTTGAATATAAGTTCTCCTATACCATGAGCGGAACAAGTTTGTTTAAAATTATCGATAACTATTTTACTTTCTGATATACACATGTGATCGATTACAAAAAAATCTCGAATTTGAAAAATGTAAAAATGGGGATTTAAAAAATGGGTAACGATATAACTTTTCTGAAAATTTCATTGAAATCGGTTTAGAAACACCAGAGATATCGAAGATTGAAGTTTAGGTCACAGATGCATACAGAATATGACTGTTCGCGTTAAGTATAGGGTTCGGGGTATCTCCTAGTCGGGAAATCTCGACTAGAGCCTTCTTACTTGTTTTCTTTTGTTTATTTATTGTCTCTGGCACCACTAGTTTATTATAAATTATTACTTTTATAAATTTTTGAATATAGATGAGCGAAAACCGCAAGGAAAAAAACAAAGAGAAAGCCAAACGGTGGAGAGAAAAGTTGAAGGAAGATGAAAGAAAGTACCAAAACTACAGAAAGAACAAGTAAGAAGGCTCTAGTCGAGATTTCCCGACTAGGAGATACCCTGAACCCTGTACATAACGCGTACAGTCATTGTCTGTATGCATCTGTGACTAAACTTCAATCTTCGATATCTCTGGTGTTTCTTAACCGATTTCAATGAAATTTTCAGAAAAGTTATATCGTTATCCATTATTTCAACCCCCATTTTTACATTTTCCAAACACGAGAAATTTTTGTAATCGATTCCATGTGTATATCGGAAACGGAAATAGTTATTGAAAATCGGAAACAAACTTGTACTGCCTAGGACTTAGATGAGCTTATGTGCAAAATCTGAAGTCTCTAGCTCTTGTAGTCTCTGAGATCGACGCGTTCATACATACAGACAGACGGACAGACGGACATGGCTATATCGACTCGGCTGTTGATGCTGATCAAGAATATATATACTTTATAGGGTCGGAGATGCTTCCTTCTGCCTGTTACATACTTTTGCACAAAACCATTATACCCCTTTTACCCATTTCATGGGTTCGGGGTATAAAAACATAGAAAAAATGCGAAAATACAGAGAAGAGAGGAAAGCCTTGGCCGAGGGGTATCCTGAAATAATTAAACAAAATAGGCTATCTGTAAACATAAGACAAAAACGGAGGAGGGAAAAGTTGCAACAAATTGCGAATTTAGAACAAAGCGAGCCGTACATGGCAAAGCAAACATTGGCTAAAGCTGTAAAAAAAAAGTGGAGAATGCGTTGTCAAAAGACATACAAAGAAAACTGAAGGTGCTCGATGTATTGTTTAAGAAATACAATCATGCCGAACAAAAAAGTCAAAGCAACGCAAGTTTAAGTAATACAATGACAGAAAGTGATGTTAAATCTGTTGAGGATTTTTATGAAAGCGACAGCATTGGTGTACAATCTTCAGGAAAAAGGACACATTATTGGTAAAAGGCGAGATTATTGCAAAGCGCTTTATGTTAATGACAGTGTCTGAAACATATGAGCTGTACAAAGAAGATTTTTCAAGCGCAGCCGTGGGCAATTCTACTTTTTATAGAATGCACCCACGCCACGTACAACTAATAAGCAAAGTGCCACACAATATGTGTGTTTGCATGTACCATGCCAATTATGGATTTATTTTAGATAGCTGCACAAAAGTTATACCGTCGTTGCAAAGCAATTTTGAAGACTTTTTAAAATCTGTTTGCTGCAATATTTTAAGTGAAAATTGCATGACAAACAACTGCATAGACTGCCTTAAAGATTTAAAATATCAGTATCTTCCCTAGTCATATTCATCAAATATAGAAGATGAAGTGAACTGGAAGCAATGGCGCAAAATAGAGAACAGTGTAGCCCTTACGGAAACAGTCTCTACTTTTTTTGATCTCCTAATAGATTTAGAGTCGAAATTACCATCTTTTAAAACTCATTTTTTTGTCAAAAGGGCTCAGGAAAAGTATTTTGAGGATACAAAAAAAAAACTTAGGTCCTAATGAAGTAGCGCTCCAAATAGATTTTGCCGAAAACTACAGATTAACCAATCAAAAATAAATTCAAAGTGCTGATTTTAGTTATCAGCAGGCTACGATTTTTACTTGTGTAGCTTGGTTGGCAGAAGCAACAGAGTCATTTGCTATAATAAGTGATAAGCTTACGCACAACAAACACGATGTTTATATTTTTATACTTTGATACCGAAGGTCTCATAGTATATTGGTTTTGTGCAATGTCCGTCATGGTGTCTGTCTGTCCGTCTGTCCGTCCGTATGAACGCAACTTTTTTCGACACCCGTAAAGCTAGAGACTTGAAACTTTGCAATTATGTTTATCCATAGAAGGTACAGATAAAGTGTCAAGATTGGGTTGCCACGCCTACTAGGAGGCTGGGAAATCGATAAATTCGATAACTGAAAACCGATAAAACCAAATATTTCTCACATTCTTACAGCTAGAGTTACCAAATTTTGCACGCAGATAGCTAGTCATGTCCCTGAAAAAACTGCATCAAAATTTTGGATGCCACGCCCACTCCTTCCGCCCTCATCATCCCTGCTCCTAGAAATTGGAAACGCCTATAGTTTTCACATTTTTTGGGCTAGAGGCACCAAATTTTGTGGCAAGATAGATATTGACGTTCCCCAAAAATATGCACCAAAATTTTGGACGCCACGCCCCCTAATTCCGCCCCCATCCCCCTTCTCCATGAAATTGGAAACGCCTATAGTTTTCACATTTTTTGGGCTAGAGCCACCAAATTTTGTGTCAAGATAGATATTGACGTTCCCCAAAAAAATGCATCAAAATTTTGGATGCCACGCCCCTAATTCCGCCCCCATCCACCCTTCTCCATGAAATTGGAAACGCCTATAGTTTTCACATTTTTTGGGCTAGAGCCACCAAATTTTGTATCAAGATAGGTACTGACGTTCCCCATCAAAACTTGGATGCCACACCCCCGATTCCGCCCCCATCCCCCTTCTACTTGAAATTGGAAACGCCTATAGTTTTGACATTTTTGGGCTAGAGCCACCAAATTTTGTGTTAAGATAGATATTGACGTTCCCCAAAAAAAAGCACCAAAATTTTGGACGCCACGCCCCCTAATTCCGCCCCCATCCCCCTTCTCCATGAAATTGGAAACGCCTATAGTTTTCACATTTTTTGGGCTAGAGCCACCAAATTTTGTGTCAAGATAGATATTGACGTTCCCCAAAAAAATGCATCAAAATTTTGGATGCCACGCCCCTAATTCCGCCCCCATCCCCCCTTCTCCATGAAATTGGAAACGCCTATAGTTTTCACATTTTTTGGGCTAGAGCCACAAAATTTTGTGTTAAGATAGGTACTGACGTTCCCCATCAAAACTTGGATGCCACGCCCCCTAATTCCGCCCCCATCCCCCCTTCTCCATGAAATTGGAAACGCCTATAGTTTTCACATTTTTTGGGCTAGAGCCACCAAATTTTGTATCAAGATAGGTACTGACGTTCCCCATCAAAACTTGGATGCCACGCCCCCTAATTCCGCCCCCATCCCCCCTTCTCCATGAAATTGGAAACGCCTATAGTTTTCACATTTTTTGGGCTAGAGCCACCAAATTTTGTATCAAGATAGGTACTGACGTTCCCCATCAAAACTTGGATGCCACACCCCCGATTCCGCCCCCATCCCCCTTCTACTTGAAATTGGAAACGCCTATAGTTTTCACATTTTTTGGGCTAGAGCCACCAAATTTTGTGTTAAGATAGATATTGACGTTCCCCAAAAAAAGCACCAAAATTTTGGACGCCACGCCCCCTAATTCCGCCCCCATCCCCCTTCTCCATGAAATTGGAAACGCCTATAGTTTTCACATTTTTTGGGCTAGAGCCACCAAATTTTGTGTCAAGATAGATATTGACGTTCCCCAAAAATATGCACCAAAATTTTGGATGCCACGCCCCCTGATTCCGCCCCCGTCCCCCCTTCTCCAAGAAATTGGAAACGCCTATAGTTTTCACATTTTTTGGGCTAGAGGCACCAAATTTTGTGTCAAGATAGATATTGACGTTCCCCAAAAAAATTCATCAAAAATTGGACGCCACGCCCCCTAATTCCGCCCCCATCCCCCTTCTCCATGAAATTGGAAACGCCTATAGTTTTGACATTTTTTGGGCTAGAGCCACCAAATTTTGTTTTAAGATAGGTACTGACGTTCCCCAAAAAAAAGCACCAAAATTTTGGACGCCACGCCCCCTAATTCCGCCCCCATCCCCCTTCTCCATGAAATTGGAAACGCCTATAGTTTTCACATTTTTTGGGCTAGAGCCACCAAATTTTGTGTCAAGATAGATATTGACGTTCCCCAAAAAAATGCATCAACATTTTGGATGCCACGCCCCTAATTCCGCCCCCATCCCCCCCTTCTCCATGAAATTGGAAACGCCTATAGTTTTCACATTTTTCGAGCTAGAGTCACGAAATTTGGTAGGAAGATAGATATTGACGTTCCCCAAAAAAATGCATCAAAATGTTGGATGCCACGCCCCCTGATTCCGCCCCCATCCCCCTTCACCATGAAATTGGAAACGCCTATAGTTTTCACATTTTTTGGGCAAGAGCCACCAAATTTTGTGTCAAGATAGGTACTGGCGTTCCCCATCAAAACTTGGGTGCCACGCCCCCTGATTCCGCCCCATCCCCCTTCACCAGGAAATTGGAAACGCCTATAGTTTTCACATTTTTTGGGCAAGAGCCACCAAATTTTGTGTCAAGATAGGTACTGGCGTTCCCCATCAAAACTTGGGTACCACGCCCCCTGATTCCGCCCCATCCCCCTTCACCAGGAAATTGGAAACGCCTATAGTTTTCACATTTTTTGGGCTAGAGCCACCAAATTTTGTGTGAAGATAGATATTGACGTTCCCCAAAAAAATGCATCAAAATTTTGGATGCCACGCCCCCTGATTCCGCCCCCATCCCCCCTTCACCATGAAATTGGAAACGCCTATAGTTTTCACATTTTTTGGGCAAGAGCCACCAAATTTTGTGTCAAGATAGGTACTGGCGTTCCCCATCAAAACTTGGGTGCCACGCCCCCTGATTCCGCCCCATCCCCCTTCACCAGGAAATTGGAAACGCCTATAGTTTTCACATTTTTTGGGCTAGAGCCACCAAATTTTGTGTGAAGATAGATATTGACGTTCCCCAAAAAAATGCATCAAAATTTTGGATGCCACGCCCCCTGATTCCGCCCCCATCCTCCCTTCACCATGAAATTGGAAACGCCTATAGTTTTCACATTTTTTGGGCTAGTGTCACCAAATTTGGTAGGAAGATATATGGTGACATCTACAAAAGATCTGCATCAAAAATTAGGATACCACGCCCACCTCTGCCGCCCACCTTTTAAATTTGGGAGTTAAGTTATCTTCCACAGTTTTTGAGCTAAAGTCACCAAATTTGGTAACATGATAGCTGGCGATGTTTACCACATGGCCCACTCCCTTCGCCCCTGCATTCCCCCTTATCAACCGTTCTTTTACTGGTATCAAAGTATTCCGCAGTCGGTTGCGTCCGACTCCAACGTTTTTACTTGTTATACTTTGATACCGAAGGTCTCATAGTATATTGGTTTTGTGCAATGTCCGTCATGGTGTCTGTCTGTCCGTCTGTCCGTCTGTCCGTCCGTATGAACGCAACTTTTTTCGACACCCGTAAAGCTAGAGACTTGAAACTTTGCAATTATGTTTATCCATAGAAGGTACAGATAAAGTGTCAAGATTGGGTTGCCACGCCTACTAGGAGGCTGGGAAATCGATAAATTCGATAACTGAAAACCGATAAAACCAAATATTTCTCACATTCTTACAGCTAGAGTTACCAAATTTTGCACGCAGATAGCTAGTCATGTCCCTGAAAAAACTGCATCAAAATTTTGGATGCCACGCCCACTCCTTCCGCCCCCATCATCCCTGCTCCTTGAAATTGGAAACGCCTATAGTTTTCACATTTTTTGGGCTAGAGGCACCAAATTTTGTGGCAAGATAGATATTGACGTTCCCCAAAAATATGCACCAAAATTTTGGACGCCACGCCCCCTAATTCCGCCCCCATCCCCCTTCTCCATGAAATTGGAAACGCCTATAGTTTTCACATTTTTTGGGCTAGAGCCACCAAATTTTGTGTCATGATAGATATTGACGTTCCCCAAAAAAATGCATCAAAATTTTGGATGCCACGCCCCTAATTCCGCCCCCATCCCCCCTTCTCCATGAAATTGGAAACGCCTATAGTTTTCACATTTTTTGGGCTAGAGCCACCAAATTTTGTGTTAAGATAGGTACTGACGTTCCCCATCAAAACTTGGATGCCACGCCCCCTAATTCCGCCCCCATCCCCCCTTCTCCATGAAATTGAAAACGCCTATAGTTTTCACATTTTTTGGGCTAGAGCCACCAAATTTTGTATCAAGATAGGTACTGACGTTCCCCATCAAAACTTGGATGCCACACCCCCGATTCCGCCCCCATCCCCCCTTCACCAAGAAATTGGAAACGACTATAGCTTTCACATTTTTTGGGCTAGAGCCACCAAAATTTTGTGTCAAGATAGGTACTGACGTTCCCCATCAAAACTTTGATGCCACGCCCCCTGATTCCGCCCCCATCCCCCCTTCACCAAGAAATTGGAAACGCCTATAGTTTTCACATTTTTTGGGCTAGAGCCACCAAAATTTTGTGTTAAGATAGGTACTGACGTTCCCCATCAAAACTTGGATGCCACGCCCCCTAATTCCGCCCCCATCCCCCTTCTCCATGAAATTGAAAACGCCTATAGTTTTCACATTTTTTGGGCTAGAGCCACCAAATTTTGTATCAAGATAGGTACTGACGTTCCCCATCAAAACTTGGATGCCACGCCCCCTAATTCCGCCCCCATCCCCCCTTCTCCATGAAATTGAAAACGCCTATAGTTTTCACATTTTTTGGGCTAGAGCCACCAGATTTTGTGTTAAGATAGGTACTGACGTTCCCCATCAAAACTTGGATGCCACGCCCCCTAATTCCGCCCCCATCCCCCTTCTCCATGAAATTGGAAACGCCTATAGTTTTCACATTTTTTGGGCTAGAGCCACCAGATTTTGTGTTAAGATAGGTACTGACGTTCCCCATCAAAACTTGGATGCCACGCCCCCTAATTCCGCCCCCATCCCCCTTCTCCATGAAATTGAAAACGCCTATAGTTTTCACATTTTTTGGGCTAGAGCCACCAAATTTTGTATCAAGATAGGTACTGACGTTCCCCATCAAAACTTGGATGCCACACCCCCGATTCCGCCCCCATCCCCCTTCACCAAGAAATTGGAAACGACTATAGCTTTCACATTTTTTTGGGCTAGAGCCACCAAAATTTTGTGTCAAGATAGGTACTGACGTTCCCCATCAAAACTTTGATGCCACGCCCCCTGATTCCGCCCCCATCCCCCTTCACCAAGAAATTGGAAACGCCTATAGTTTTCACATTTTTTGGGCTAGAGCCACCAAATTTTGTGTCATGATAGATATTGACGTTCCCCAAAAAAATGCATCAAAATTTTGGATGCCACGCCCCTAATTCCGCCCCCATCCCCCTTCTCCATGAAATTGGAAACGCCTATAGTTTTCACATTTTTTGGGCTAGAGCCACCAGATTTTGTGTTAAGATAGGTACTGACGTTCCCCATCAAAACTTGGATGCCACGCCCCCTAATTCCGCCCCCCATCCCCCCTTCTCCATGAAATTGAAAACGCCTATAGTTTTCACATTTTTTGGGCTAGAGCCACCAAATTTTGTATCAAGATAGGTACTGACGTTCCCCATCAAAACTTGGATGCCACACCCCCGATTCCGCCCCCATCCCCCCTTCACCAAGAAATTGGAAACGACTATAGCTTTCACATTTTTTGGGCTAGAGCCACCAAAATTTTGTGTCAAGATAGGTACTGACGTTCCCCATCAAAACTTTGATGCCACGCCCCCTGATTCCGCCCCCATCCCCCCTTCACCAAGAAATTGGAAACGCCTATAGTTTTCACATTTTTTGGGCTAGAGCCACCAAATTTTGTGTCATGATAGATATTGACGTTCCCCAAAAAAATGCATCAAAATTTTGGATGCCACGCCCCTAATTCCGCCCCCATCCCCCCTTCTCCATGAAATTGGAAACGCCTATAGTTTTCACATTTTTGGGCTAGAGCCACCAAATTTTGTGTTAAGATAGATATTGACGTTCCCCAAAAAAAAAGCACCAAAATTTTGGACGCCACGCCCCCTAATTCCGCCCCCATCCCCCTTCTCCATGAAATTGGAAACGCCTATAGTTTTCACATTTTTTGGGCTAGAGCCACCAAATTTTGTGTCAAGATAGATATTGACGTTCCCCAAAAATATGCACCAAAATTTTGGATGCCACGCCCCCTGATTCCGCCCCCCGTCCCCCTTCTTCCAAGAAATTGGAAACGCCTATAGTTTTCACATTTTTTGGGCTAGAGGCACCAAATTTTGTGTCAAGATAGATATTGACGTTCCCCCAAAAAATTCATCAAAAATTGGACGCCACGCCCCCTAATTCCGCCCCCATCCCCCTTCTCCATGAAATTGGAAACGCCTATAGTTTTGACATTTTTTGGGCTAGAGCCACCAAATTTTGTTTTAAGATAGGTACTGACGTTCCCCAAAAAAAAGCACCAAAATTTTGGACGCCACGCCCCCTAATTCCGCCCCCATCCCCCTTCTCCATGAAATTGGAAACGCCTATAGTTTTCACATTTTTTGGGCTAGAGCCACCAAATTTTGTGTCAAGATAGATATTGACGTTCCCCAAAAAAATGCATCAACATTTTGGATGCCACGCCCCTAATTCCGCCCCCATCCCCCCCTTCTCCATGAAATTGGAAACGCCTATAGTTTTCACATTTTTCGAGCTAGAGTCACGAAATTTGGTAGGAAGATAGATATTGACGTTCCCCAAAAAAATGCATCAAAATGTTGGATGCCACGCCCCCTGATTCCGCCCCCATCCCCCTTCACCATGAAATTGGAAACGCCTATAGTTTTCACATTTTTTGGGCAAGAGCCACCAAATTTTGTGTCAAGATAGGTACTGGCGTTCCCCATCAAAACTTGGGTGCCACGCCCCCTGATTCCGCCCCATCCCCCTTCACCATGAAATTGGAAACGCCTATAGTTTTCACATTTTTTGGGCAAGAGCCACCAAATTTTGTGTCAAGATAGGTACTGGCGTTCCCCATCAAAACTTGGGTACCACGCCCCCTGATTCCGCCCCATCCCCCTTCACCAGGAAATTGGAAACGCCTATAGTTTTCACATTTTTTGGGCTAGAGCCACCAAATTTTGTGTGAAGATAGATATTGACGTTCCCCAAAAAATGCATCAAAATTTTGGATGCCACGCCCCCTGATTCCGCCCCCATCCCCCCTTCACCATGAAATTGGAAACGCCTATAGTTTTCACATTTTTTGGGCAAGAGCCACCAAATTTTGTGTCAAGATAGGTACTGGCGTTCCCCATCAAAACTTGGGTGCCACGCCCCCTGATTCCGCCCCATCCCCCTTCACCAGGAAATTGGAAACGCCTATAGTTTTCACATTTTTTGGGCTAGAGCCACCAAATTTTGTGTGAAGATAGATATTGACGTTCCCCAAAAAAATGCATCAAAATTTTGGATGCCACGCCCCCTGATTCCGCCCCCATCCTCCCTTCACCATGAAATTGGAAACGCCTATAGTTTTCACATTTTTTGGGCTAGTGTCACCAAATTTGGTAGGAAGATATATGGTGACATCTACAAAAGATCTGCATCAAAAATTAGGATACCACGCCCACCTCTGCCGCCCACCTTTTCAATTTGGGAGTTAAGTTATCTTCCACAGTTTTTGAGCTAAAGTCACCAAATTTGGTAACATGATAGCTGGCGATGTTTACCACATGGCCCACTCCCTTCGCCCCTGCATTCCCCCTTATCAACCGTTCTTTTACTGGTATCAAAGTATTCCGCAGTCGGTTGCGTCCGACTCCAACGTTTTTACTTGTTATACTTTGATACCGAAGGTCTCATAGTATATTGGTTTTGTGCAATGTCCGTCATGGTGTCTGTCTGTCCGTCTGTCCGTCTGTCCGTCCGTATGAACGCAACTTTTTCGACACCCGTAAAGCTAGAGACTTGAAACTTTGCAATTATGTTTATCCATAGAAGGTACAGATAAAGTGTCAAGATTGGGTTGCCACGCCTACTAGGAGGCTGGGAAATCGATAAATTCGATAACTGAAAACCGATAAAACCAAATATTTCTCACATTCTTACAGCTAGAGTTACCAAATTTTGCACGCAGATAGCTAGTCATGTCCCTGAAAAAACTGCATCAAAATTTTGGATGCCACGCCCACTCCTTCCGCCCCCATCATCCCTGCTCCTTGAAATTGGAAACGCCTATAGTTTTCACATTTTTTGGGCTAGAGGCACCAAATTTTGTGGCAAGATAGATATTGACGTTCCCCAAAAATATGCACCAAAATTTTGGACGCCACGCCCCCTAATTCCGCCCCCATCCCCCTTCTCCATGAAATTGGAAACGCCTATAGTTTTCACATTTTTTGGGCTAGAGCCACCAAATTTTGTATCAAGATAGGTACTGACGTTCCCCATCAAAACTTGGATGCCACACCCCCGATTCCGCCCCCATCCCCCCTTCACCAAGAAATTGGAAACGACTATAGCTTTCACATTTTTTGGGCTAGAGCCACCAAAATTTTGTGTCAAGATAGGTACTGACGTTCCCCATCAAAACTTTGATGCCACGCCCCCTGATTCCGCCCCCATCCCCCCTTCACCAAGAAATTGGAAACGCCTATAGTTTTCACATTTTTTGGGCTAGAGCCACCAAATTTTGTGTCATGATAGATATTGACGTTCCCCAAAAAAATGCATCAAAATTTTGGATGCCACGCCCCTAATTCCGCCCCCATCCCCCTTCTCCATGAAATTGGAAACGCCTATAGTTTTCACATTTTTTGGGCTAGAGCCACCAGATTTTGTGTTAAGATAGGTACTGACGTTCCCCATCAAAACTTGGATGCCACGCCCCCTAATTCCGCCCCCATCCCCCTTCTCCATGAAATTGAAAACGCCTATAGTTTTCACATTTTTTGGGCTAGAGCCACCAAATTTTGTATCAAGATAGGTACTGACGTTCCCCATCAAAACTTGGATGCCACACCCCCGATTCCGCCCCCATCCCCCCTTCACCAAGAAATTGGAAACGACTATAGCTTTCACATTTTTTGGGCTAGAGCCACCAAAATTTTGTGTCAAGATAGGTACTGACGTTCCCCATCAAAACTTTGATGCCACGCCCCCCTGATTCCGCCCCCATCCCCCCTTCACCAAGAAATTGGAAACGCCTATAGTTTTCACATTTTTTGGGCTAGAGCCACCAAATTTTGTGTCATGATAGATATTGACGTTCCCCAAAAAATGCATCAAAATTTTGGATGCCACGCCCCTAATTCCGCCCCCATCCCCCCTTCTCCATGAAATTGGAAACGCCTATAGTTTTCACATTTTTTGGGCTAGAGCCACCAAATTTTGTGTTAAGATAGATATTGACGTTCCCCAAAAAAAGCACCAAAATTTTGGACGCCACGCCCCCTAATTCCGCCCCCATCCCCCTTCTCCATGAAATTGGAAACGCCTATAGTTTTCACATTTTTTGGGCTAGAGCCACCAAATTTTGTGTCAAGATAGATATTGACGTTCCCAAAAATATGCACCAAAATTTTGGATGCCACGCCCCCCTGATTCCGCCCCCGTCCCCCTTCTCCAAGAAATTGGAAACGCCTATAGTTTTCACATTTTTTTGGGCTAGAGGCACCAAATTTTGTGTCAAGATAGATATTGACGTTCCCCAAAAAATTCATCAAAAATTGGACGCCACGCCCCCTAATTCCGCCCCCATCCCCCTTCTCCATGAAATTGGAAACGCCTATAGTTTTGACATTTTTTGGGCTAGAGCCACCAAATTTTGTTTTAAGATAGGTACTGACGTTCCCCAAAAAAAGCACCAAAATTTTGGACGCCACGCCCCCTAATTCCGCCCCCATCCCCCTTCTCCATGAAATTGGAAACGCCTATAGTTTTCACATTTTTTGGGCTAGAGCCACCAAATTTTGTGTCAAGATAGATATTGACGTTCCCCAAAAAAATGCATCAACATTTTGGATGCCACGCCCCTAATTCCGCCCCCATCCCCCCTTCTCCATGAAATTGGAAACGCCTATAGTTTTCACATTTTTCGAGCTAGAGTCACGAAATTTGGTAGGAAGATAGATATTGACGTTCCCCAAAAAAATGCATCAAAATGTTGGATGCCACGCCCCCTGATTCCGCCCCCATCCCCCCTTCACCATGAAATTGGAAACGCCTATAGTTTTCACATTTTTTGGGCAAGAGCCACCAAATTTTGTGTCAAGATAGGTACTGGCGTTCCCCATCAAAACTTGGGTGCCACGCCCCCTGATTCCGCCCCATCCCCCCTTCACCAGGAAATTGGAAACGCCTATAGTTTTCACATTTTTTGGGCTAGAGCCACCAAATTTTGTGTGAAGATAGATATTGACGTTCCCCAAAAAAATGCATCAAAATTTTGGATGCCACGCCCCCTGATTCCGCCCCCATCCCCCCTTCACCATGAAATTGGAAACGCCTATAGTTTTCACATTTTTTGGGCAAGAGCCACCAAATTTTGTGTCAAGATAGGTACTGGCGTTCCCCATCAAAACTTGGGTGCCACGCCCCCTGATTCCGCCCCATCCCCCCTTCACCAGGAAATTGGAAACGCCTATAGTTTTCACATTTTTTGGGCTAGAGCCACCAAATTTTGTGTGAAGATAGATATTGACGTTCCCCAAAAAATGCATCAAAATTTTGGATGCCACGCCCCCTGATTCCGCCCCCATCCTCCCTTCACCATGAAATTGGAAACGCCTATAGTTTTCACATTTTTTGGGCTAGTGTCACCAAATTTGGTAGGAAGATATATGGTGACATCTACAAAAGATCTGCATCAAAAATTAGGATACCACGCCCACCTCTGCCGCCCACCTTTTTAAATTTGGGAGTTAAGTTATCTTCCACAGTTTTTGAGCTAAAGTCACCAAATTTGGTAACATGATAGCTGGCGATGTTTACCACATGGCCCACTCCCTTCGCCCCTGCATTCCCCCTTATCAACCGTTCTTTTACTGGTATCAAAGTATTCCGCAGTCGGTTGCGTCCGACTCCAACGTTTTTACTTGTTATACTTTGATACCGAAGGTCTCATAGTATATTGGTTTTGTGCAATGTCCGTCATGGTGTCTGTCTGTCCGTCTGTCCGTCTGTCCGTCCGTATGAACGCAACTTTTTTCGACACCCGTAAAGCTAGAGACTTGAAACTTTGCAATTATGTTTATCCATAGAAGGTACAGATAAAGTGTCAAGATTGGGTTGCCACGCCTACTAGGAGGCTGGGAAATCGATAAATTCGATAACTGAAAACCGATAAAACCAAATATTTCTCACATTCTTACAGCTAGAGTTACCAAATTTTGCACGCAGATAGCTAGTCATGTCCCTGAAAAAACTGCATCAAAATTTTGGATGCCACGCCCACTCCTTCCGCCCCCATCATCCCTGCTCCTTGAAATTGGAAACGCCTATAGTTTTCACATTTTTGGGCTAGAGGCACCAAATTTTGTGGCAAGATAGATATTGACGTTCCCAAAAATATGCACCAAAATTTTGGACGCCACGCCCCCTAATTCCGCCCCCATCCCCCTTCTCCATGAAATTGGAAACGCCTATAGTTTTCACATTTTTTGGGCTAGAGCCACCAAATTTTGTGTCATGATAGATATTGACGTTCCCCAAAAAAATGCATCAAAATTTTGGATGCCACGCCCCTAATTCCGCCCCCATCCCCCTTCTCCATGAAATTGGAAACGCCTATAGTTTTCACATTTTTGGGCTAGAGCCACCAAATTTTGTGTTAAGATAGGTACTGACGTTCCCCATCAAAACTTGGATGCCACGCCCCCTAATTCCGCCCCCATCCCCCCCTTCTCCATGAAATTGGAAACGCCTATAGTTTTCACATTTTTGGGCTAGAGCCACCAAATTTTGTATCAAGATAGGTACTGACGTTCCCCATCAAAACTTGGATGCCACACCCCCGATTCCGCCCCCATCCCCCTTCACCAAGAAATTGGAAACGACTATAGCTTTCACATTTTTTGGGCTAGAGCCACCAAAATTTTGTGTCAAGATAGGTACTGACGTTCCCCATCAAAACTTGGATGCCACGCCCCCTGATTCCGCCCCCATCCCCCTTCACCAAGAAATTGGAAACGCCTATAGTTTTCACATTTTTTTTGGCTAGAGCCACCAAATTTTTTTGTGAAGATAGATATTGACGTTCCCCATAAAAATGGATCAAAACTTTGGATGCCACGCCCACACCTTCCGCCCCCACCCCCGCCGATGTCAAAACGGTTATGCGAGTATCTTCCACATTTTTTGAACTAGAGTCACCAAATTTGGTAGGAAGATATATGGTGACATCTACAAAAGATCTGCATGAAAAATTTGGATGCCACGCCCACCTCTGCCGCCCACTATTTAAAATCGGACATTTCGATATCTCTTATAGTTTTTAAGCTAGAGCCCGTAAATTGGGTAGAAAGATAGAATGCAGCATCTACCAAAGATGTGCATCAAAATTTTGGATGCCACGCCCACCTAAGCCACCCGCCTTATAAAATCGGAATCGGCTATATCTCTAACAGTTTTTGAGCTTGAGCCACCAAACTTTTTATGAATATAGATGGTGATAGTTAAAAACATTTGATTCAAAAATTAAGATGCCACGCCTACCTCTGCCGCCCACCTTTTAAATTTGCGAGTTAAGTTATCTTCCACAGCTTTTGAGCTAAAGTCACCAAATTTGGTAACATGATAGCTGGCGATGTTTACCACATGGCCCACTCCCTTCGCCAATGCATTCTCCCTTATCAACCGGTCTTTTACTGGTATCAAAGTATTCCGCAGTCGGTTGCGTCCGACTGCAACGTTTTTACTTGTTCTAATTAATATTTTGAAAGAAATTAATAAGACTTTTAAAAATGTCTCAAAAGTATTTATTGCTCCCAGTTTAAAAACAAATATATATTATCTAGTTTAGCTGATGTTAGAGAAGAATTAGGATTTTCATTAATAGAATGGAACTTCTTCGCAACATCACATGGTAAGGGAGCTGTTGATGGTGTCGGGGCTGTAGTTAAAAGAAAAGTCTGGCAGGTAGTTAAATCTCAAAATATTATTCTAGCAGATGCGTTTGCATTTTATCAATTGGCTAAAAATAATATTAATGGTGTTAAGATTATATTTATGTCAACCGAACACATTGAAAATGGTTGCTTATTTTATAAGTTAAACGAAAAATGGAAAGATGTGAAAAGCACACATGGCATATCCCAATTACACTTTTTTCTAGCCAGTTCCAAGAGTTAACAGTTGCTACAACTGCATTTTCGGAAATGAAATTATGTTTATAAAAATTGTTGTTTGTTACTATTAATATTTATAAATAAACAGTTTATATTGGATGTTTTTCTTGAAACATGTTTTCTTAAGCCGTTTTTATTATACATTTTCAAAAAAAAGCGACCGAAACACCATAAATTTCATTGTGGAAAAAATGTCACGAACGTTACGTAACGACCGTACCTTGATTAAATTGAATTAAAAAAAAAATACAAATCGTATTCGGGTAAAAGTATAGCCATTTTAAAAGGTATTTAATGCACATTATTTATCATTAACCGCATCAAAATACTGCTTTTACTTTTGCTGAAATCTGAGTTTGAATTGCTCGTCGCGAAAACCTTTTCTGTTTTTGTCACGTTCGTACGCGTCGGTTTTTTTCAAAAATCTCGAAAACTAATTGTTACCTAAAATCGACCATAGCACCAATTGTAGGGCTAATCAAGAGCAACAATACAGTGAAAAAGGAATTTTGAAAATCCGTCTAATTTTGACTTTTTAAAACTTGCAATGCGTACGACCGTCACGATCGACACCAGAGAAATGCCCATATGACCATTTATGTATGTATATCTATCATACTTGTGTATACACATCGACAATGGGCAAATGCAATAACAGCACTTGCTGGTGGCTGAGACGCAAAAACTGCACACCGTAAAAACTACCCTTTGTTTGAATATTCAATTATTACATTAATATTATATTATTGTATACAATTTATTTTAAGTATTCAATTACAAAATAAGTTTATTTTAATTCGTATTTATTGTTATATTCAGCGTGTTAGATGATTTAATAATGCCCTACCCAATAGTTAATAAACGAAATTTCAAGTAAAGTCAAACTACCCTTCCTTGCTAGGCAGTAACATGCGGATTAAAACAAAAACCTCGGCAAAGCCTGCCCAGCAAAATATGAAGCAAATGCACACGTATACAAATACTAATGTATTTTTACCACCGCTTCCCCCTTTCCACAAAAAGCCGCTGAAAGTGAATACAAACTGAAACAGACTTGGGTCTCTCTGCTATGAGTTAACATTTTCAGCGAGCATAACATAATGTTAACAATCATGGGTCACTCTCGTTCAAAGTGTGGTTGAAACCAACGAGAATGAAAACCAAGAGAGGTATTCAGAGCTGCCAGCTTTGAGAGAGTAACATTTTGTGTTGCGAAGGCACATGGCGAGTAATTTTGTTGTCTGCCTTGCCAACTAGTTTTGCCTACTCGTTGAAAATCAGGTGGTGCTTGCGATACTGGATAACGCGGATAAACAAACCAAGATTAAATGTTGCCGTGCTTAATTTCTCTTGTTGTTGTCACAGAACTTGAGTTTGACAATTTAAGAGATTTGCTTCAATCTGCTTGCTTCTACCCTAGCAAGGAAGGGTAGTTTGATTTTATTTAAACTTTGCGAAATTGATCGCAAAACACTTATATATAATATTTAAATAATATTTATTGTCAAATATGTAGAGCATTTATTATCAACTAAAAAGATTTATGTGACAATTAAACATTTAAGCTTACATCTAAATAAATTTACTTTCTATTTATATTCTTATCTTAATACTTAGTTAATATATTAGTGATTTCATAAGCAATATCTTAATATTGGGGCACAGGGTATACTAATTTATGCGCTTTGTGCGTCTTGTTGCGTTTTGCCTGCTTCCATGAGCGCACGCATACACACTAGGACAGACCTGACCTAGGCTAAGCTTGGTAGTGAGCTGCAGCCTTTGATATGTACATACATATATTATAATGTGTGAATGTATTTGTTATTTACATTTAAAAAAAAAAACACAAAATAAAATAAAAACAAGTAAAAACGTTGGAGTCGGACGCAACCGACTGCGGAATACTTTGATACCAGTAAAAGAACGGTTGATAAGGGGGAATGCAGGGGCGAAGGGAGTGGGCCATGTGGTAAACATCGCCAGCTATCATGTTACCAAATTTGGTGACTTTAGCTCAAAAACTGTGGAAGATAACTTAACTCCCAAATTTAAAAGGTGGGCGGCAGAGGTGGGCGTGGTATCCTAATTTTTGATGCAGATCTTTTGTAGATGTCACCATATATCTTCCTACCAAATTTGGTGACACTAGCCCAAAAAATGTGAAAACTATAGGCGTTTCCAATTTCATGGTGAAGGGAGGATGGGGGCGGAATCAGGGGGCGTGGCATCCAAAATTTTGATGCATTTTTTTGGGGAACGTCAATATCTATCTTCACACAAAATTTGGTGGCTCTAGCCCAAAAAAATGTGAAAACTATAGGCGTTTCCAATTTCCTGGTGAAGGGGGGATGGGGCGGAATCAGGGGGCGTGGCACCCAAGTTTTGATGGGGAACGCCAGTACCTATCTTGACACAAAATTTGGTGGCTCTTGCCCAAAAAATGTGAAAACTATAGGCGTTTCCAATTTCATGGTGAAGGGGGGATGGGGGCGGAATCAGGGGGCGTGGCATCCAAAATTTTGATGCATTTTTTTGGGGAACGTCAATATCTATCTTCACACAAAATTTGGTGGCTCTAGCCCAAAAAATGTGAAAACTATAGGCGTTTCCAATTTCCTGGTGAAGGGGGATGGGGCGGAATCAGGGGGCGTGGCACCCAAGTTTTGATGGGGAACGCCAGTACCTATCTTGACACAAAATTTGGTGGCTCTTGCCCAAAAATGTGAAAACTATAGGCGTTTCCAATTTCATGGTGAAGGGGGGATGGGGGCGGAATCAGGGGGCGTGGCATCCAACATTTTGATGCATTTTTTTGGGGAACGTCAATATCTATCTTCCTACCAAATTTCGTGACTCTAGCTCGAAAAATGTGAAAACTATAGGCGTTTCCAATTTCATGGAGAAGGGGGGATGGGGGCGGAATTAGGGGCGTGGCATCCAAAATGTTGATGCATTTTTTTGGGGAACGTCAATATCTATCTTGACACAAAATTTGGTGGCTCTAGCCCAAAAAATGTGAAAACTATAGGCGTTTCCAATTTCATGGAGAAGGGGGATGGGGGCGGAATTAGGGGGCGTGGCGTCCAAAATTTTGGTGCTTTTTTTGGGGAACGTCAGTACCTATCTTAAAACAAAATTTGGTGGCTCTAGCCCAAAAAATGTCAAAACTATAGGCGTTTCCAATTTCATGGAGAAGGGGGATGGGGGGCGGAATTAGGGGGCGTGGCGTCCAATTTTTGATGAATTTTTTTGGGGAACGTCAATATCTATCTTGACACAAAATTTGGTGCCTCTAGCCCAAAAAAATGTGAAAACTATAGGCGTTTCCAATTTCTTGGAGAAGGGGGGACGGGGGCGGAATCAGGGGGCGTGGCATCCAAAATTTTGGTGCATATTTTTGGGGAACGTCAATATCTATCTTGACACAAAATTTGGTGGCTCTAGCCCAAAAAATGTGAAAACTATAGGCGTTTCAAATTTCATGGAGAAGGGGGATGGGGGCGGAATTAGGGGGCGTGGCGTCCAAAATTTTGGTGCTTTTTTTTGGGGAACGTCAATATCTATCTTAACACAAAATTTGGTGGCTCTAGCCCAAAAAATGTGAAAACTATAGGCGTTTCCAATTTCATGGAGAAGGGGATGGGGGCGGAATTAGGGGCGTGGCATCCAAAATTTTGATGCATTTTTTTGGGGAACGTCAATATCTATCATGACACTAAATTTGGTGGCTCTAGCCCAAAAATGTGAAAACTATAGGCGTTTCCAATTTCTTGGTGAAGGGGGATGGGGGCGGAATCAGGGGGCGTGGCATCAAAGTTTTGATGGGGAACGTCAGTACCTATCTTGACACAAAATTTTGGTGGCTCTAGCCCAAAAAATGTGAAAGCTATAGTCGTTTCCAATTTCTTGGTGAAGGGGGATGGGGGCGGAATCGGGGGTGTGGCATCCAAGTTTTGATGGGGAACGTCAGTACCTATCTTGATACAAAATTTGGTGGCTCTAGCCCAAAAAATGTGAAAACTATAGGCGTTTTCAATTTCATGGAGAAGGGGGATGGGGGCGGAATTAGGGGGCGTGGCATCCAAGTTTTGATGGGGAACGTCAGTACCTATCTTAACACAAAATTTGGTGGCTCTAGCCCAAAAAATGTGAAAACTATAGGCGTTTCCAATTTCATGGAGAAGGGGGGATGGGGGCGGAATTAGGGGCGTGGCATCCAAAATTTTGATGCATTTTTTGGGGAACGTCAATATCTATCATGACACAAAATTTGGTGGCTCTAGCCCAAAAATGTGAAAACTATAGGCGTTTCCAATTTCATGGAGAAGGGGGATGGGGGCGGAATTAGGGGCGTGGCGTCCAAAATTTTGGTGCATATTTTTGGGGAACGTCAATATCTATCTTGCCACAAAATTTGGTGCCTCTAGCCCAAAAAAATGTGAAAACTATAGGCGTTTCCAATTTCAAGGAGCAGGGATGATGGGGGCGGAAGGAGGGGCGTGGCATCCAAAATTTTGATGCAGTTTTTTCAGGGACATGACTAGCTATCTGCGTGCAAAATTTGGTAACTCTAGCTGTAAGAATGTGAGAAATATTTGGTTTTATCGGTTTTCAGTTATCGAATTTATCGATTTCCCAGCCTCCTAGTAGGCGTGGCAACCCAATCTTGACACTTTATCTGTACCTTCTATGGATAAACATAATTGCAAAGTTTCAAGTCTCTAGCTTTACGGGTGTCGAAAAAAGTTGCGTTCATACGGACGGACAGACGGACAGACGGACAGACAGACACCATGACGGACATTGCACAAAACCAATATACTATGAGACCTTCGGTATCAAAGTATAAATATATAAGAAACGTTGTTTTACTTTTTTTCAACTGTCAGTTGTATACTTCTGGATTCTTTAATGCATGAGATGCGCCATCTATTTAATATTAATATTAATTTTTAATTAATTTATTAATTTTCATATTATATTTTTACTAAAGGCAACATTTGTATAAATTATAGAAAGAACTTTCAACATTTATTTATTTTTCCATTAAAACTTAAAAACTAATTACACATTTATCCTTTTTGTTTTTTCTTCATTAACAAAACTATAGTACAAAACATTAATTTCTTATAAACATGTATATGTGCATATACGAACAATACTCAAGTTTGTATACCAAAAAACGCAAAAACGTATGAACGGATAAAATGCATGACCGAAAAGCCAACAACAAAGATTTATCAAAATAAAACATTTAAAAAATGGCGGCACACCTAGAAGAACAAGCAAAAATCAAAACAAAAGCTGCTATTCTACGTTGAAGGGAACGGCCTGCTCTCGTTACTTTGCCCGACCCTAAGCGCATCTGTTTTTATGGGAGAGTGAATTTAAGTTGGCAGCTCTGAATACCTCTCTTGGTTTTCATTCTCGTTGGTGGAAACCAAAACAGTACTAGAAATGTCCCATCTATAACATTATTTGGTCAGTGGTCTAGGTTAAGCCAATCTTCTTAGTTCTCGCCTTCAACGTTTCCATTATTTGACAGAAGCTCTGTGTTCTTGGCTGCATAAAAAATAAGAATTTTTAATAAATGATAATATATAAAGACGAACATAAAACATAAAGGACAAAACACAGAATACTAAACATAACTACCAACAACAAGCAACATTCACGATCAAAACTTTTGCTGAAACCTAAAGCTAAACATTTGACAATTATTACACAGGCCAACACTCAATTTGCTTCTTTGAATTTATCAACTGATTCTAGTTAATTTGTATGCGCTGAATTCAAATCTGTAATCAGTTTGTCTCTATCAGCTCTAGTTTTCATGATATATACCCTCCTTTTATACCCTCCACTTATGACCTCCAATTATGACAGAATGTCCGCCTGTCATTTTTTTCAAAAAAAAAAATTTTTTCATCAAATTTTCTTATTTAAGCTTAGTACGCAGTAGCTAGAAATATTTCTAGCTGTGTCAAACTCCATATAAAAAAAACGCTAGAAATAATTTCTAGACATAATTTCTAGAGACGTTTCTAATGAGTATACGCTAGAAATTTATACTAAAAAATGTTGAGAGTTGCCACATCGATTACATTGAAGTGAATCGTGTGGATTGCATTGAGCATCTGAATTTCTGCTAGAAAAAATGAGCAGCACATTATTTCTAGGCGTCAAGTGTGCAATGGAGGGTATTTTGAGCAGCAAAAAAAATAAAAGTCGTGTAAAACAATTTTTACACGAAGATAAAATAAAATTAATCAACGCAGTGATGGAAAATGATTGCATTTGGGACCTTACACACGCAAAGCATATGGATGCAAATTTTATTAGAGCTGCATGGAAATCAATTGGCGTGCAGATGGAGAAAAGCGGTGAGTATTTATCTGGTTGTTATTTACATAAATAATACAAATAGCTAATTTGCTAACTAGCGGAGGACTGCAAGAATGCATGGGTTTCCCTAAAAGAAAGCCTAAAATACCAACGTACCAAGGCCAAGAAAAGTGGCAGTGCTGGAGGCGTTGTGCTGGACGCACAAAAGGTTAAGCAATCAATAAATTGGCAGTACGGTGATTTAATGGCGTTCGTTTCAAATGTATCTACGGCAAGGCGGTACGTTGCGTTTAATTAACTTTAATTCTTGTTCTAAGTTTTGCATTGTTCGGCACGATTAACATGGGCATTTTTGAAGGCCCTTCCTGCAGTTCCAGTGACATTTCAACTGGACCCCCTACACCAAATGTAGATGACATGTTAGGGTAGAAGCCGCCGTCAGCAACTTCGTCATTTAATTTTGAGTCTCTCGTTGACGTGACCTTTGATTCAGAAATTATTTCGCACACCCCACCTACATATGATTATGTAAGTATTAAATGTACTTATATATAGATTAAATTTACTTTAAATATTTTTTTCACAGCAACCGCGCCCGGCCAAAAACGTAAAGTCGAGAAGGTGATCAGCCCCGAGGAGCAGATAGTGGACATATTGCGAAGCAACTTGGAGGATAGTCAGAAGGAAAAAGAAGAGAAGGCGGAGAAGAAGAAGGAGGAGGAAAGGAAGAGGGAGAAGGAAAGGGAGGAAACTCGACCCATTTTTAGTTACTGGGCCACTTTATTTGCTCAGTTGTCACCACTGCAATCAATTGAGGCGGAAAGGGAGATGAGCGAAATACTGTATAAAAAATTAATGAAAACAACAAAAGCGGCAAATAAAGTTATTATAGTCATTTATTATTATTGTTTATATTATAAAATTCCAGCAAGCTCATCCTGAAATTCCAAGGAACCTTCCTCAGAATTTACATAGGTTTTAATATTTTTACGTATAAACTTCGGATATTCTTCTATACGTCCGCGGAAAACATCATGCATTGGCTCTGAAACGTTCGGCGGTAAATCGTTAATATCACCGTAGTCTACAGGGCCAGTACGCATTATGTAGTTGTGCAAACCACAACAAGCTGCCACAATTTGTTGGGCTCTTTCTGGGTGACCGCTTGGTCAAAATTCCAAACGTATTTTCAATACATCGGCGGGCTCGACTTAGCCTGTAGTTGAAAATGCGTTCGTCTCTCTGCAACTGCCGGGAGCCATATGGTTTTATTATGCGCTTGGCCAATGGAAACGCATCATCCGCCACTAAAAAGTATGGAGTGCGCACTCCATTTACCAAGCTGTCTCCTGGAAAATTGATTGTCTCTGATAACAAAGCTTTTCCCATTGTGCTGTGAGAGAATGCGTTCATATCTCCCTCGCTTCCATATGCACCAACATCAATGTATGTGAATTTATAAGAAGCATCGCAGACGCCCATCAGTATTATTGAGTGAAAGACCTTTAATAACATATAAAGTTAAATGTAATTGTTGCATTTTTAATACAAATATGTAATTGACCTACCTTGTAGTTGTAAAAAGCACTGCCACTTTTATGTGGTGCCTGTATAGCCATATGCTTGCCGTCAATAGCACCAATACAATTGGGAAAGTTCCATCGCTCCATATACGCTTGTGCCAATTTTGACATGGACTCCTTATTTCCATATCGGAAATTCCGTCCTCAGCACATTGCACAGTGCGCTGCATACCAATGCGCTGCATACCAGCAAATGTTGTTTGCTGATTCTGTATGTTGATCCTATATGGCGTTGCAAATCACCTGATGCTAAATATCTTATATATAAAGTTATGCATTGTTAGTAGAGATATATATATGTATTTATGTAAAAAAAAAGTAAATAGCATACTCAAGAACAATGGTAAACTTCGCTTTAAGGGGTATAGCGTCCGGCCGTGTGTTCCTTTTAGCGACCAGATGAGGCTCCACCTGAGCAAACAAGAGCTCGAATTGCCTTTCCGTCGTATGGAAGTTTTCGTAAAGCATACTTGGTACTTGCACCATGTTCTGAAACTTTAAAATATATATGTATGTGCTTGTGTTTATATAAGGTGCGTTTCATAATCATAAGACACTTTAAAATTTTAATTTTAAAACTCAACAAAAACTAATCAACACATTTAAGCAAGCGATTTCTTAGAAATATATGATCTCCTAGCTATAGTCTACTACGAAGAACCGTTAGTGGCGCCAATTCTCTTGCATTCCAAAGAACCGTTGTCTTTTTGCATGCGACGCTCTGTTTTCTTCAATTTGCGCCGTTTCACAATGATAAGACAGTTGTCGAAAATTTAACTTTTGTGAACTTGAATGTAATAAGTTCGATTTTGTTTGATGATTTATTGAATATTTAATCATTTTTAACTAATATGCCGCGAGGTACGATATTGTCACATGAAGAGCGTGGAAAAATTTTGGCCTACAATGAATCCGGCCTCTCACTATCTCTAATTTCGAGAAAAATGAATAGAAGTCGATGCGTAGTTCGAAATTTTTGCGTAATTCCACTAATTACGATGTTTTGAAGCCTACGGGTAGAAAACTTGCGCTTTCTGACCGAGATCAGCGACGGATTATTAGTAAGAGTTCAAACTCATTCGTTTCATGCTCCAGTTTGGCCGCGTCTGTGGACAATAAAGTGTCAAAAACCACGATTTGGCGCACCCTGCAGAGGAGCAAGTGTATACAGTACTCGAAAATGTTGAAAGCACCACATCTCCTGCCACGGCACAAGGAGGCGCGGCTTAAATTTGCGGAAGATCATCTTTCTACTGACTGGAACACAGTAAGTAAATAATCAGGTTCTAAAATTCCTCTGATTTACAATTTTCCTTTGACAGATTATTTTTTCGGACGAAAAGAAGTGGAATCTTGATGGTCCTGATGGCTCCCGATGCTATTGGAGAGATTTGCGAAAGGATCCCATTTACTTTTCCAAACGAAATTTTGGTGGTGGTTCGGTTATGGTGTGGGGTGCGTTTACATCGAAAGCCACTTTGGAACTTCAGTTCACATCATCTCGAATGAACAGCGCGGAGTACATTGGAGTATTAGAATGCGGTCTCCTTCCGTATCTTGAAGCTAATAGAGAAGTACCACTTGTATTTCAACAGGACAACGCTCGCATTCATGTTAGCAAGGAAACAAAACGCTTTTTAATTGATTGCTCTATCCAAACTATGGACTGGCCGGCCTGTTCTCCGGATTTAAATCCGATTGAAAATGTGTGGGGTATCTTAGTTAGACGGGTTTACGCCGAAAATCGACAATTCAACACTATTGCCGAACTAAAGACGGCAATTATTACCGAATGGGAGAAGTTGGATACCAATCTCTTAAAAAAATTATGCGATTCGATGAAAAGAAGATTGTTTTGTATTGCTACAGGTGGGGGTAACCCAATTGACTATTAACAAGTCAAATATGTGGACATAATCCTAAATAATAAATAATTAAGCAACTTATTAAATCCCTATTGAAAAGTGTCTTATGTTTCTGAAACGCCCAAATTTTTATTTTCTCCAATTAATTTTGTTCAAATAAACTAATCAACATAATGTCTACTGAAACTTGTTTGTTTTGTTGCTTAGAATATTATATATAAAAAACAAATTTGATACAAAATGTATTTTCTGAAATATTAACAAAACATGGGGTGTCTTATGATTATGAAACGCACCTTATTTATGATAATTTTATACTTACATCTCTGCTAAAGCGTCCCTTATCATTTCTTTTTTGTAAATAGCGATTGACCCAACACAGCCGCTTTCGCTTCTTATTTTTGTTTTTTATAATAAAAAAATGCAGCCAATGCCGCTAAAAACATAATATCATCACTCATTTTTTTTCACAATTCAATTAAAAGTGTACGCAATTAAATGTAAACACAAGTGTGCCCGTATTACTCTTTTACCTTTTCGTTTTTTCCATTTTTTTTCCTTTTGGGGTTTTTTTTGGTATTTTTAACGGGCACACAGGTACTTACGATACACACTAAAATTAAAGTGTAAATTTCTAGCAGAAATATTTCTAGCTCCTGCGTACTAAGCTTAACAATATATTTAACCTTCCACTCAACTTATAGGTATCTTGTGCAGGAAATGGGGCTATCCAAGTATCTACCTAGCGATGGCGCCTCTTCGTTTACAGTTCCAAGAGAAGTTTGAAGTGCGTCTTATTGCACATGGCAATGTGTATGCATCAATTTTGGGTACAACATTTTTTTCCGGAAAAAATGTTTTTTTGGCAACTTCCGTAACTGTAAATAAGAAATTTTTTGATAAAACTGACAGACGGAAAGACGGTCATAGTTGGAGGTCATAAGTGAAGGGTATAAAAAAGCCATATCATGAAAACTAGAGCTGATAGAGACAAACTGATTACAGATTTAAATTCAGCGCACCCAAATTAACTAGAATCAGTTGATAAATTCAAAGAAGCAAAAATCTTTTTTAATTTTGTCGGGCTGTGTTATTACTGATGTACTCCAGCTCATACTTATTCCGTAAATAATCGTGCAATGCATCAAGGGATGCATTGTTGACTAGAATCCCCGTTTGGAATGCGAGTCAATTTGGTTTGCCTAATACATCACTGCGCATAATGTGAGACGTGGACAGTTTTGAGTTAAAAATGTCAAACCAATCATTTATAAAATTAAACACATCTGCAGTTTCGCACGCATTATCCACATCATACCTCCCAACGTAAAGCAGAGTCTGATAGAGCTGGCGGTTGAATTCAAAATATGTAGTTGCGTTGCAAATTTAACTTTTTGCTTAGCGAGCGAGCGAACATTAAAATATAATTTTCAGTAATTTTACACGTTATTGAAATATTGGATTTTGCGCAGTGATTTAAAGTCTGTTGGATCGTAGTTTTCGTCAATTTCCTTCCGTTTACAAATATTCCTGAATCTATATAGTGGTTCCAAACCAATTTTATCAGATGATTTGTATCAGCAAATACAAAAATTTTTATATTCACATCCGCTGGATGGCTAAATGAGGGCTTTGCTGAGCACAAAATAAAAGAAAAATAAAAGACTTTTATTTTTAAATTCTTGTAACACACTTACTTTCCGACACATTTACCTAAATCGGATACAATTGCTACAACAGGATATCCTCTACTGTGTAGTTTTTTATATATTTGTATGCAAGGTATCCGCGTCAAGTCGGGTGTAATAATAAAAAAAAACTGGTTGTTTCCATGACTTTTTCAAGCTATGAACTATAGCCAGTTGCACGTAATTGCTTGGCTCGTAAACAACGTCCGCCGATCTAATATTTATTTATATATTAATAATTATTTTTACACACAAATTTTCTGAAAGAGTATAAATGGTTCATTATGTCGGTAGCTGGAAGAAAACCTCGGCTCGCGACAACCGAATGCCAGTAAAAAACCCAAGTGAACGCACACAAGCTTCAACGATCTCAACAGAAGCACAGTTCTAAATACTCTTTCGGAATGTGTGTGCATCTTTTGTATGTGTTGCAAAATTGTTTGCTAGTGTCATAAGTTAAAAACTTGAAAGAGTATGTATGAACAGAGAGTGCAACACAGAAATTGCCTGTCTGGGAAGCCTTGTCTTTTTTCGGTTTTCGCAGGCAGATACAAATGCGCGCAAATTTTGAATTTGAACAATTTGAATTTGAACATTGGCAATCGACATCAAATATGTATGTATTTACTTTCATGGGTCGAAAATACATAATTTTATAATTCAAATATAATTATTTATTAGACAAATTATCAATTATGCACCTCTGAACGATTTAAAATTATTTTTAATAATTAATAAAAAAATTTTTTAAAATAATAACATAAATTTTATTCGAATCCTCAACTTGTTGTAAAGTTGCTGAAAATGCTTAAGCGGGAAGTTCACGTGCTGCGCGCAGCAAGCGAATACATTCACAAAATATGACTGTGGTTGTCGTGCGTGTGAGTCCGCTCTTGATTGAAAGCCCAAAAAGGCGGCTCAAAACTTGATCAGAACGCGCACATCGCTCTTATGCTGCGAGCGTGAATACAAAATAATTTGAAATCACGCTCGCAGCATGTGTGTTTGTTGTTGTCTATTTACGCTCATGCTCACAACTCCGATGTTCCACAATAACCTATTGCCTGCTGGACTGTCTCCTTCTTCAATAGCTTCCCATCAATTAAAAAACCGCCTTCAACGTAATGATATCGGATAAACTTGATAAGATGGGGAGTGTCCGCGAAGACGTAAATCTTCGAATCAGGATCCTCTGGATGACTAAACCAGGACTTTCCTAAACCAAGCAAACTTTAAATTTGTTCATTATTTTACTCGTGTAACACACTTACTTTCTGTTATTTCTAGGTCTCTCCATAGCTTTCGATTTCCAGGGCCCAAATCGGAATAAATCGCAACAACTGGAAATCTAGCGTCGTATAGTTTTTTTTAACAATTTTGTGCACCATATTTACGTCTATCGGTGTGTCTTAGTAAAAAAAAACAGGTTGTTTCCATGACTTTCTTATTCCTCGAGCAATTTCCTGTTGGACATAATTTGATGGCATCAACACATTATCGGCTTTACTATCATACTCATAGGAAGCAGAAGCCTTAATTTCATCGAATGCTAAAACACACAGCCGGTCGATGTCATTCATATTTTCTTTTTCCATCATCTCAATGACGATATCCAGGGTCCCAGTCTTTATGTCCACGTTGGATATCCATTTGTATAACGTTGAACGGCAAGGCAACGGAAATCCCATTTCATTCAAATGTTTGTATGCACGCGGTCCAGCAGCATGTAGACAAATTGCTTCGGACATATCTTCCGACTTGTATGTAACCCTCTTTCTGCCATTCGTTAGCATTGTTATTTGAGTTGGAGTAAAGATTTTTCAGGGATTCCTGTAATTCGTCCGACTTTTCTTCAACTCCAGAAGTGTTTTAATCTTTTCCTTAAGAAGGCAATTTTCTTTCTTTAGATTTTTGTTTTCAATGTACAATGAGAGTCTCACAGCTTCAGATCTACATTGTGCGATGGTTAGTTTTGGTTATAATTGAACAGGCATCGGTATAGCATTATTGTTAAGCCGTCTTCTTTTTGAAACTTGTCTTTAGTGGTCAACGCTTTCCAGTCTGAATCTTTAAAGTGCATTTCGCAGATCTTGGCGTGTGTTCCAAAACTGCACTTTAAAGATTCCTCCCACATCTTTTTCTTCAATTCATTTTTCGGCACATGAATTAATTTTGTGTCAACACTCACGTGCACGCGACAAAAATTGCAAAACGACATATCGCGACTTGACGGTTAAACGTATATTTTAACGAAAACGAAACAGCACGTGCGCAACAATGTTTATTCGTTGAAAACAAGGGACGCAATCGTGAGTGCGACGCTTGCCGATCGGACTACCTTGTATAATTGTATCATGGGCAAAGCTAGTCCACCAAAAAATTAAGCAAGCGCAAGCCAGCGCAAGTGCATGTATACACAAATGTATGTTTAACCGTTACTTGCATTCCGATAGCGCGACTTATATATGTTAGAACATATATATAGAGTTTAATGAATGAGACCAAATTCAGCACTCGAAATAAATGTGTGTTTATTCAGAAGTGGTTCGTTTCAATACTGGTTATAAACTGATCTTAATGCTATGCAATCATATTCTTATATTTGAATTCTGTAAGAGGGCTTTGATACTCTTTGTTTATAATATGGGTTTGTATTGGTGTGTAGGAGGTTTCGATTCTCACTGTTTACAATATTTATTAGTATTAGTGTATGGTGGCCAAAGCGTTCTTTGGTCCAGCTATGTTTATGTTATTATGATGGAGCGGATGTTTATAATATGATCCCTTATGTGTCAGAATATTCTATGACACTTCGATCTTTAAGAGTTTGTGTTTACATTAAAGTGGATTGAGTAAGTTGTGGGGAAGAGGTAAGCTGTGACAATTGTATAACTCGCGCTCCGTCCCCTAAAAACACTAGCCGGGCTGCTGCAAACGAACAGCAACTGAAACAAAAGCATCTGCAAATGCTGTTATCTCGCTCTCTCATCATTGAAGAGCGGCCAAGAACGCACAAACACATACATGTCATATGTCCGTGTGAATACCTGCTCTCTCATATACGCACGCATACATGCGGGCGACATCAGCTCCAGAACATGTCCGTTCTGTTGCTTACAGCAAAGCAAGCAATAGAATGACGTCACTTTGCTGTGCGGCCAGCTCTGTCTGTTAACTTTTCGACTCTTCTTCTTCTGAAGCTGATGTTCAAAATTTTGACGGCAATAAGTTTACAGTCGATTTAAGGTCTCTATGTTATTCTATGCTCAGTGGTATTGGCGAGCAGTTTACGTATACTGCTTTTCCCATAAGCAATGGGAAATACAAGAACAATTTTGCGTATTATTTTTTGTTCGTCTGTTTGCTGCCTATGCTCAGCAGCAAAGTAACGGGGCTTTCCTATGTTTGTTGTTGCGCTACGAAATTTCAAAGGAATTTGTTGTTGCTTTACAGACGAGACTGCACTTAAAACAATGTGTATATGACGATCAGCTTACGCACGACACTTTATGAGTGCAGGTCATATTTAAATGATTATTTCCTTAATTTCTGTAGTAAAATATGGTTCTTTGCCGAAAATTTGATGTGCAAAACTCAACGCTTAATTTGAAAACGAGTAATTGAAAATAAAATTGGAAACGTAGCAAGGCATTTAAAGATATTTCATGGCAATGAAATAGTGCCTTCCTACCAAAAATGGTTTTGTGATTTGTTATTGAATATACAGTCGAACTTCCATATAACGAATCTGACGGGGACAAGAAAAAACTTCGTTATATAGAAATTTCGTTATATAGAAATGCTTGAAAACTTGTGTGATTTAAGTTGTTTTATTTAAAATAATCAGTAATTTTAGTTTGTTTATGACTTTTCCACTTCTCTTCCTCGATAAATACTTCAAGCACGTTTATAGAAGCAAATACATATTCATTCACTTCATATTTTCTCTCCACAAAATTCCGAAGTACTTTAACAGCTGAAGATGCTTGCTGCATTGTTGGTGTGTCCGTAACGATTGCATTAGGATCGTCATCATCTTCATCTGAGTCTGCAAGTAAAGAAATCGTGTTCAAAAAACATTTGTTGTTAATAATTTTTAAGGATATACCTGAGGTACCCGGAGCTCCGCAATTTTCAATAACATCTTGAAGAATTTCGTCGTCCGAAGGGGTGCACATGGTGCAGACTTCATTATCAATATTTAGATATTCTTCAACTGATGCTTCGGTTTTAGCTAATGCTCTGAAGGACGACCATAAAGCACGCAGTTCGGATATGGGTACACAGTCTTCTACATCCCATGAATTTGTCTGAGTCTGCATGCCTTCTTTCAAAAATCCTGCTTTTCGGAAACAGTTTGCAATTGTTTCTGCTTTTACATGCACATTCCATACTTTGTTTAATTCATGAATGGCATCATATAAATTTATTGACATGGGCTTTTTTTCCTCCATTTTTGACAACATTTGCATAAAAATTTGTTTTCTGTAGTGCTGTTTTAGGTTCTGGATTATACCCTGGTCCATTGGCTGCAATAGGGAGGTCATGTTGGGAGGGAAATAAGCAAGCTCTATATTCTTTAACCTATGTTTCACGATCTTGGGATGCGCAGTGCAGTTATCAACGAAAAGTGAAATTTTTCTATTCTGAGAGATGAACTTTTTTTCTAGCTTTAAAAGCCATTTCATGTATATTTCGCTTGTCATCCATGCTTTTTTGTTAAACTCATAATCCACATTTAGAGATTTAATTCCCTTGAAGCATCGCGGATTTTTTGATTTCCCTATAACAAGCAATTTAAGCTTCTCCGACCCTGTCATATTGCAAGCCAACATGAGAGTGATCCGTTCCTTGCTCCTTTTTCCACCAAAGCATTTTTCATTTTTAAATGCAAGTGTTGTATTTGGTAAGCACTTGAAGAAAACACCAGTCTCATCGGCATTAAAGATGTCGTTTTTATCATACCCTTTTATCAAATTTGGTAGATTTTTTGAAAACCATTCATCACGATGTTGTATGTTTGCGTCAGCACTTTCCCCACATAATGTTTTTACAACAATACCGTGGCGCTTCTTAAATTTATCCAACCATCCTGTACTCGCCTCAAACTCAGAGTGTCCCAATGCGTTAGAAAATTCTTTGGCCTTTTCTCTTATAAGCGGTCCGGATAAAGTAAGATTTTTTCGCGTGTAGCTATTGTCCATTTTAGCATGGCCTCATCAACATTTTCGAAAAGGCATGTGCGAATCCTTTTGCGTTTAGAGCTTAACTTTTCATTTTCTGCAGTTTTAAACAGCTCTGCCTTGTTTTTTAAAATTGTTGAAAGACTGCTGGAAGGGATTCCAAACAATATCTTTTTTCTTTTTTTCACCCTTTTCAGCTTCATTAATTATTAAAAGTTTTTGCTCCAGCGAAATGCAATTTCGTGTCGACATTTTGCTTGCTTTTAGACCCAAAGTCAACTGCAGACTAAGGAATCGCGCAAATTTTCACTTTTCTACAATGTGTACAACTATTCTACAAATATTCTAAATACAGTTAATCACAATCCGTTATTCATTGCTTTGGTGCCTATAAAAAATAACGGAGTAATCCCAACAACAACATCTACGTCTACATCTACATCTTCGATGTGCACTGAGCAGTAAAAAATGTTCATAAAAAACTGTGCAGCGAAGATCAGAGAATATGCAAAACATACCACGAAAATAAAACGGTAAATGAAAAAATGTGTTATTGTTTTGTTTTCGCATTCTCAACGTTATTCGTACATAAAAAAAACAATAACGAAAAAATTCGTTATAGGGAATAGAAAACGCATGAGCGTACGAGCTACGTCCTAGAAATAAATTCGTAATAAAGAAATATTCGCAATAGGGAAATTCGTTATATGGAGAACAAAACACACTAAAAGTTGAACCAAAAAGCAGTGTTCGCGAAATTAATTCGTTATATGGAAAACTTTGTTATATGGGAGTCCGTTATATGGAAGTTCGACTGTATGTAGGAAATGACAAATTGTTTATTATTTAATGTTTGGATAATTTACAAAAGTATAAAGCGTTTAAACAAATGGTTTTATAAAGTCAATATTCACTTTTAACAATTCAATAACCACTTCTTGGCTGAACAACGGTTCTTTTTCTTTACTTAATTTGTTCGCGTAATTTACGATCTTTCTCGGCGCAGCTCTCGGTGACGACTGACTGCTACTGTCTGTATCTGCTTAAAATTATGATCATCTAACAAAAGAACATAAACGATAGGAAAGCGGAATGCAAAATAGAGTCTGGCTGATGCAATCTTCTTCGATGTTGCGTAGAGCAAAGGGTATACCCGACTTATGATACACACTCCCATTCCTACATATATATATAATATGAAAGAAACCCAGGATTAATACCTAAAACTTTCACTAAGGCCAACGGCATATTCAGAATCAGTTAAAGCGTCATATGTGGTCAGTTTAAAAATAGCACAAAAGCTTAAATCATTTTCTGACGAAGAATTTACAAAGAATGTATGCCAAGATATGGTTAACTGTTTTGGAGACAAGGGAGCTGAACTGGCACAGTTAATTGGTAAAGTTGACTAAGGTAAATTAATAAAGTTGAGGAGCTTCACAACTATTTGGATGGAATTTAAAATTAAAAGTTTAAGAGCTGCACATTTTTGGCATTGGCTTTGGATGAATCCACCGACATATGTGACACAAGTCAGCTTATATTAGCCATTAGATTAACCGACACAGATTTTAATGTCAGTGAGTAAATTCTTGGTGTGCTTCCTCTGATGGAAAACACAAGAGGTGTTGACATATTTAATGTGGTGAGAAAGAGAATTTGCTTAATTGACAGCGCAAATATCTATCAGCCATTTGTATGAATGGTGCGCCCGCAATGTTAGGGAAAAATTATGGCTACATTGGTCAAATTAGAAAAATAGGAATACAGGTGCCAAGCATGATGCAAAGACCTAAAGGTGGCGCAATGCGCAGGTCCGTTATGTGACGCTTTGAAAACAAAGCAAACTGTGACGTCACAGTTTGATTTGTTTACATTTTAGCATCTCGCACTATGGGTCCGGTGCGTGCTTTCCGAAATAAAATTTTTAAGTTGTATGAAACACTATAAAAATCAATGTTTTCTTTTACTTGCTTGCATCATGCCGCCTATCATACTATATATGTTGATTTATTGAAATTATATTTTATGTGTAAATTAATTATGAAGCACAGTTATGAATAAAAAAGCTTGCCCCTTTCTCCAGTGAATTGAATAGGAAGTTGCAGTTATTTACAGAATACTTCATTTTGTCAGAATAAAACGATCCAAATTCAACAAACACAGCACTCACGCCAAAAGCAACAAAGTAAGTGACCACAGCAATGTAAGCACGAAAAGCGTATAAAATGACCAAAGTACTGAGAGAGCTACAGCTGATCGATTGCGCGCTCTATTTCTTGCGCATGCGAAATCGAGCACTTCTTTGCGTCACCTTGTGATCTTTGCATCATGGGTGCCAAGTTTCCATTGCGTGATACACCAAGAAGCTTTGTGCTCTAGTTGGATAAGAAGTTTGCAAACAATAGGCACTGTCACTAAAGTTGTAAGCAAAATTAGGGGAGGCCACAATTCACTTAAGGGGGGTAAGGTCAAATCATACGAAAAAAGCCATGTTTTCGTGATTTTTTTTCTGACGACGCAGTTAAAATTTCTTTATTCAACCAATGGTACATTGAAGTATGACATTCGAAGAATGTTTCATGAAATTTGTACAAAGAAATATTAAAAAATAGGGCAATGGCAGCCATTGTTCGGACGTGTCTCGAAAAAAAAGTTGAATTGCGGTGCCCCTCATAACTTGGTGCTGGATCATCTGATATCAAAAAATCAAAGTTCATTCGTTAGAGAATAGTTTTCCCCAGGTAACGCTGTCGAGTTTTTTTTCCAATTTTTTTCATTTTATCGAACACTTTGAAGTGAAAACAAGTAAAAAAGTGGGCGAGGCATCCACATTTTTGATGCAGTTTGTTGGAAAACTTCACTACCTATCTTGACTTTAAATTTGGTGGCTCTGTATATAACTATAGGCGTTTCCAATTTCAAGGAGAAGGGGAAGACGGGGGCGGAATCAGGAGGCGTGGCATCAAAAATGTTGATGCACTTTTTTGGGGAGCGTCAATATCTATCTTGACACAAAATTTGGTTTCTCTAGCCCAAAAATGTGAAAGCTATAGGCGTTTCCAATTTCAAGGAGCAGGCAGGATGGGGGCGGAAGGAGTGGGCGTGGCATCCAAAATTTTGATGCAGTTTTATGGAAAACTTCACTACCTAACTTGACACAAAGTTTGGTGGCTCTAGCTCACAAAATGTGAATGGTGAAGGGGGCATGGGTGCGGAATTAGGGGGCGTGGTATCCAAAATGTTGATGCACTTTTTGGGGAACGTCAATATCTATCTTGACACAAAATTTGGTGGCTCTATCCCAAAAAATTTGAAAAGTATAGGCGTTTTCAATTTCAAGGAGCAGGCAGGATGGGGACGGAAGGAGTGGGCGTGGCATCCAAAATTTTGATGCAGTTTTATGGAAAACTTCACTACCTAACTTGACACAAAGTTTGGTGGCTCTAGTTCACAAAATGTGAATGGAGAAGGGGGCATGGGTGCGGAATTAGGGGGCGTGGTATCCAAAATGTTGATGCATTTTTTTGGGGAACGTCATTACCTATCTCGACACAAAATTTTGTGGCTCTAGCTCAAAAAATGTGTAAACTATAGTCGTTACCAGTTTCAAGGTGAAGCCGGGGAAGGGGGCGAAATCAGGGGGCGTGGCATCCAAAATTTTTATAGATTATTTTGGGGAACGTCATCACCTATCTTTGTATTAAATTTGGTGGCTCTGGCCCCAAAAATGTGAAAAGTATAGGCGTTTTCAATTTCAAGGAGCTGGCAGGATGGGGGCGTAAGGAGTGGGCGTGGAATCAAAAAATGTGATAAATTTTTTTGGGGAACGTCAATACCTATCACGACACAAAATTTTGTGGCTCTAGCCCGAAATATGTGAAAACTATAGGCGTTTCCAATTTCAAGGAACAGGGAGGATAGTGGCGGAAGAAGTGGGCGGAGCATCCAAAATTTTGATGCAGTTTTTTGAGGGACTAGACTAGCTATCTGCGTGCAAAATTTGGTAAATTTAGCTTTAAGAATGTGAGAAATATTTGGTTTTATGGGTTTTCAGTTATCGAATTTATCGATTTCCCAGCCTCCTAGTAGGCGTGGCACACTGATCGTTATGATCTTTATCTGTCGCGCCTATAGACAAACATAATTGCAAAGTTTCAAATCTCTAGCTTTACGGGTGTCGAAAAAAGTTGCGTTCATACAGACGGACGGACGGACGGACACCATGACGGATATTGTACAAAACCAATATGCTATGATACTTTCAGTATCAAAGTATAAAAATCTAAGAAAGACGGTGCACCTGGCCCCAAGTTACATTTTATTGAACTGGCCCCTAACAATGAAACGATTAACACTCGTATATCTTCCATATTACAATTCTGTGTAGTTACGCAGTGGTAATAGAATGGCCACAAAATTCAACCTGCAGATTGCCGCAATGCCACCGCTGCCAGCGCTTTAACCACACAGCTCGGTATTGCACCAATCAGCCATGCTGGTGCAAATGCGGTGAACAGCATGAGACCAAGGATTGCAAAAAACCCATGGAACAGGCACCAAAATGTACAAATTGCTCTAATAAACACACGGCTAACTATAAGGGCTGTCCGCTTTTGCAAAAATGAATCTCATAAGAACATCAAATAGCCAACGACAATCAACTGGAGATGCGCCATCAACGGGGAAGTGGTCCAAATAACCAGTTGCAGCCTGCGACGCATACATAAAACGCTGCCGTTGCCAATGCTGCTTCGTCGGCCCAAGTGCAGGATTCCCGTCGGCGGCAGCGAGACTTGCGAATTCGCCCGCAGGATCATCCTTATCTATCACGCCCTGTCGATGGTTCGACACCTACAAATATAATGCAAGTACGTGGATTTTTGAAGAGATGTCTCGTTTGCAGTCACGACTTCTAGACTGTATAATAGTGCATTTACACTGGCGCCGCTAAAAAAGCCTTAGTGGTTAGCGGCGAAAGTCATTTACATTGGCTAAAAGTCTTTAGAATCAGCTGTTTTTATATTTTAATACGTTTTGTTTACTTTTGTTGTGATTGCTGAAGAAGAATAAATTTGAAAAATGGAGCAAAATTTAAATTTATTGATGCCGGCCACGCAAATTGGTGATAGTATTAATAATACTGCAATAATTAATAATAATAATACATTTTAAGCAGTACAGAACCTTTGCCAGGTTGTTTGGCATATCGACTGCTTGCCTGTGCAATATTGAGAAGGAGTTCTGCAAACTTGTGTGGCAAATTTGTTGACCCAATCAAAAATTTAGGTTTCTTTGCAAAAATGCTTTCCAAGCTTTCCGACCAGCGCTTTTGTTTTTGGCCGACATCCACTTGAAAATAAATTGTTTAATTACAATAATAATGAAAATATTTCATATTTTTAATAATTTTGTACTTACTTGCACATTTGTTTTGATTTTTGAATCAGCTGATTCCTGTTGCCGCCATCAGTAATTTGACCAAAAGTATCGATTCATCGGTAAAAAAGGTCTTTATATGAGCCGGTAGAATAGCGGCGCTCTAGCGGCGCGAGAAAAAGTCGCTAAATTCAAATTTAACGGACACATTTTGTATGGTAAAGGCTAAAAATATCGAAGACCTTAAGGCGAAATGCTAAAGGCCTTGCTTACGGCTCCAGTGTAAATGCGCTATAAGCCTCTTTCGAGCTTACGGCGCTTCTTCGGATTGACCAACAGGTGGCGCCACTTGGGCTCGGTTCTTGTACCGACTAAGTGCGCGGTCAACACTATGTGTTGCATACCCCCGAGGGCAGCAAATAAGTGTAGCATACCAAACAGGCGTGTTCTTTGCTACAGAGACTTCTAGCAGATACGTTCATAAGGCCACGAAACTGGTTTGACCAACCCTCCCCCGCTGCGGCGGTGCACATAGAGGGGGCCTTGGTGACCGAAAGGGGCGGTATAACCCCTACCGGCTAAAAACCGAAGGGAAACCTTTGGAAACCGTGGGACTGCGATCGAAGTTCTTGGCAAGGTACCCGCGGTAATGCCAAATGAATCGTAGCCCTTCTTCCGAACTCGGGCGCTTCAGCGGTCTCAGGACCAAACTTGGCAGTTAATAGTGCATTTACACTGGCGCCGTAAGCAACGCCGCTAGCATTTCGCCTTCGGTCTTCGATATTTTTAGCCTTTACCATACAAAATGTGTCTGTTAATTTTTAATTTAGAGACTTTTCTCGCGCCACTAGAGCTTGTTTTACCGATGAATCAACATTTTTGGTCAAATTACTGATGGCGGCAACAGGAATCAGCTGATTCAAAATCAAAACAAATGTGCAAGTAAGTACAAAATTATTATTATTGCAATTAAACAATTTAATTTTAAGTGAATGTCGGACAAAAGAGAAAGCATTGGTCGGAAAGCTTGGAAATCATTTTTATAAAGAGACCTCAATTTTTGATTGGGTCAAACAATTTGGCCCCAGATACTCAAACGCCATGTTTTATCAAACAAGTTTGCAGAACTCCTTTTGAATATTGCACAGGCTAGCAGTCGATATGCCACACAACCTGGCAAAGGTTCTGTACTCGGCGGATGAGCCCAGGCTGTACAAAGCTACGGCAACCTGCTTGTCTAGTGGGATGTACGCTCTTAAATTGGAGGCCTTCCTTTCCATCTGAGGCAAGGCATCGAATAACTTTTGAAAGAGGCTTCTTTCCATCCTGAAGCTATCCTTGAACAAATCCTTACTCAACTTTAACACATCCATCTCCCAATAACAACCATTGCGCTCGAGCATCCAGACACTTCGCGTCGAACTGCGACAACATATTTAGCGCAGTCGTTGCTGCAGCCACTTCTTCGTTTTCGCAATCAACAAAATTGCTTAAAATGTGAACGCAATCATTTGCAGTATTATTAATGCTATCACCAATTTGAGCAATAAATTTAAATTTTGCTCCATTTTTCAAATTTCTTCATCTTCAGCAATCACAACAAAAGTAAACAAAAAACAGCAAAAGACTTTTGCCAATGTAAATGACTTTCGCCGCTAACCACTAATGCTTTTTTAGCGGCGCCAGTGTAAATGCACTATAAGATTGTTATTATAATACTAGCATCGTGTAAAAAAATCATATCTTGACCAAACTTTCTAAAAATAATTATTAGTGTTGCTTACATTTTGGCTAAAAATAATTGCCATTAGAATATTAAATATAATATATGAGACGCACCTGTTATGAAACCTCATGATCTTCGGATTCGAGCTCTATATTGCATGGCAATTCAAAAGAATTACTAGTCTTATGTAAAAAAAACTTTCACTCTCCGATCTATGATTTGAATTACTATATGTGCTGAATAGCAAATGTAAAACGACAGCTGGAAGGCACATCCGTTTTTGTTTTATTCGACTCTCTAAGTTTACGGACGAAATTATCGGATCTGATGTATCGATGTGTTGGTGAAATACGTCTGCTTTCCATTGTGTGATGTAGTCGATCCGACTTGTACAACTTATTTCGGACTTCGGCTCCCTCTTCTTCGAAATACGCAACCGGAAGAACTATGTTCTGAATGATGTCGTTTGAATAAACAAGGATTTATTGAACTGTGCCGTCATTGCTAACCAAGAATATTTATCTATGGTTACTTCCGCAGTTTTGTAGCAAAAACTTTGGAATTTTTCCACATTAATCGGCAAATTGCAAGACAGACATACAAAAATTATTCTTAGATTGGTTATGAGTTCTTCATCAATTCTAGTAATTGCCGAAAATATTTTTGGCTGAGAAAATGACCGACGAACGGTGCTGCCATCGTTTGTACTTCCAAATCCTCCAACTTTCGGCTTATCAACTCTTAGTGAAAGCAGTTTCTAAAATAAATCTTGAATTTCTTGTTTTCGTTCAAAAACTACTCTCTTATCAGCTGCATCATATCTTCTCCACTTCTTTAGACTACATTTATATCGGGCGTGCAAAATAATTCGAACAGTCGAATCAAACAATGGAGTGAACTCAGTCCGAAATTTAGGTGGTTATGAATAGGAAAAAAATTTTCACACTTGAAATTTTTAAGAAATCCAATGGAGTTGCACCACAAATGGGACATGCTTGGGTTGACTTCGTATTCGTCAAGGCGTTGAGCACTTTGCCGTCAATCACAGTGATGTGTTACTGGAACTTAATGTTTAAAAACTTGCCATCATCCAAAATAATTTTGCAGGTTCAAAATATGCTCTCTCAACATTTCGTTTTCTTTAATAATTTCATCTGGCTCTCTTTTAAAATTTCCAAATTGTTGTTCCATAAAACATTATCCGACGCATCTATTAGCCTCAAGGGAGTAACGGTAGTGGCAAAAATAAATGAGTCTTGGTCGGAATGTTGTGCATTAGAATATCCTTGATTATAATTTGATTGACCTGAACTTCCGTCAAATCCATAACTGAGTATAAGATCCGTCATTAAGAAGTTTGTCTCTTGGTCATGCATAACGTTGGCAATCACGTTTTCTTGCAAGAAAGCAAGACGAGCAGCTGTATGTTCAAGCAGACTCTGGAAAGGTACTTCGACCGAAACTTTTTTGTTGCTCACCAACTTGGTTATGGTATATCTAGAATAAACATTGAAGTTCTTGCTGTTCGATTGGTCACTTATGGCCAAATATTGATCTTTCGTCAGGCTTTTATCGAAAATCAGAGCCAATGCATCGTCAGGAGAGTTAACTTTTGGCGCTCTTACTGGATCGGTTAAGCTCTTACGTAGTGTCTTCGCCTTTTCTAGGCACCTTTAGTACAAAAGCAAGGCCACCTTTCATTTGCTTTCGCGCAGCCATTCCTTCTGCTTGGATTAAAATGGCCACGTTGCCACCTTCAGATATTGCTAGATCTGTGCTTCCTTGAAACTGCTGCAAATTTAAATTACATTTTTTCCATTCTCTGTTACAAAAGTTTTTGCTTGCGGTCACTAAATTCTTTTCAAATTTTCCTCTGTTGGTGCTTTTTATTATACCCCGAACCCATAAAATGGTTTTGTGCAAAAGTATGTAACAGGCAGAAGGAAGCATCTCCGACCCCATAATATATATATATATATATTCTTGATCAGCATCAACAGCCGAGACGATATAGCCTTGTCCGTCCGTCAGTCCGTCTCACAGTGGGCGATTGGGTCTCGCTAGCGGCATTTATTTCAAATTTGCAAATTTGAAAAAGCGTTGATTTTTTTCACATATCGATAATAGTTGCTTTGATTAGATTTTTTGCTGATCATCAGCTGTGAGCTGTTAAACACAACATATGTTTTAGCAAGTGCTTTACAAAATTTTTTCTTTGTAGTGCGCATTGATTTCGAGTTCCTGGGAAATTTACAATCTTTACTTGTTTTATTAAAAGTTTGGCTTTTATTAACTTCAAGGTATGGATTACATAAAAAATCAGTGTTTGTGACCGGTCTATTAATGTGTTGCTTATAAAACGTAGTGGTAATTAAGTGTATTAACAATTAGTCCGCACTAGCGTACACCTGCCGTCCGTGGATTAGAACTTACCAGATTCACCCGGATTCAGTCTAACTCTTTCTTTTAGCTTGAAGTGTGAATCATTGTGCGTCCAAAACGTGTAATATGAACTGCTAATACCTGCTACCTTCAAATTATTGCACTTTTTAACCGACTCCAAGGTACTGGATTTTTCTAGACTACCACAATACAGGAAAAATTATACAACCCTAAAATTTTTGCGTACTCTGCGGAGCTCCATTAAAAGTTGTAAAAGTTAACAAAAAGTGTTTAATTAAAAAAAATAATAAACAAAATTTAGAAATTAAAAACAAACTTTTTTTTTGAAAAATTCGATGTCTCTGAGCAGTGAAAAAAACCGACCTAATAAAATGCCGCTAGCGAGGCCCAATCGCCCACTGTGCGTCTGTCCGTCTGTATGAACGCGTCGATTTCAGAGACTACAAGAGCTAGAGACTTCAGATTTTGAATATAATATGGTGTTCACACTACGGTTGCGTTTTGCGTTAAATGCCAACAAGCAGCTTCTTTCCCAATACAAATAGCATAGGGGCCTAGTGGTGACAAAAAGTTGAGTTTAGTTTGGATGCAGTTGCGTGTATTCGGTTTACGTAACTAATATATTCGATTGACTCAAAAGGAACTGCCCATTTTCGTATATCGTTCTCAACTATCACCACTTATTCAAATAGCGGCTTGCCGGAAAACAAAAACAAAAAATAAATAGCAATTCATTGGTAACATGTCGCAACAAAATGGTAAGCAATTGTTTATTTTTAATATAATATGTATGTTTAAAACATTTTAACTCAATTACAGGCTATGATAAGAGATTTTTGTGGTCGACTGCCGCAACGAAAGCGCTTATAGAGCTTTGGGAAGATAACATTGATGGGTTTCGGGGAGCCCGGAAAAACTCCCACATTTATAAGGAAATGGCGGAGAAATTGAAAGACTATGGACCATCGCACAATGAAATAAAAACAAGGTGGAAAATCTGATGAAAAAATACAGGCAAGCTAAAAAAATAATAACAGCTTTTTGATAAACTTGTTAATTGCTTATTTACATGAATGTATTTATAGGGCTGAATGTGCAAAGGTAGGACCTTCCGGTGGCACGCCGTCTACATGGGAGTATTTTGAGAGCGTGGCCAGAGCACTCAACAAGTCGGACACTGTGGACTTCCATCCCATAGCCGATAGCCTAGGTAATATATTGAACTAAAACTATTGCATATATTTAATATAATACAATTCTTACAGACTTCTCGCGGTTAATTGAAGAGGAGCCGAGCTGCAGCGACAACTCGATGACCGAGCCGGCATGTTCTGGGGCAAAGAGACGGCGGGTTGACAACGCGGCTAAACTAGTTGCCATTGAGGAGGAAAAATTGGCTGTTATTAAGCAATTGGCGGAAGATTCTGCCAAGTTCCAGAAAGAAGTTTTCAATATTATTAGAGCCCGTCATGCGGAGTAGTTTAAAATAAAATTAAAAATAATGGCATAAATTTTAATTGTTTATTTAATTATCATTATTATTCAAAAACTCTATTGCTAAAGCTTGACGAACTGCTTCGGCACTAGCATTCATATTCCCCAGGAAAACTTCAAACTCCGGTTGGACATTCCCATGTGCAGTTTCAGCTTCCCGCTGCCAGTTCTCGCACACGGAGCTGTTGTGCATATTACAAAAATTATGTAAAATGCAACAGCAAGCAATTATTTGAGAAGTTTTGTCAATACGGTTGTCCAATCCTTTCCCAATCCTCCGAAAGCGAGCCTTGAGATGGCCAAACGCGTTCTCCACCACACGCCTGACTCTCGATAAGATATAATTAAAGGCACGTTGCTGTGGTGTTGCTTCTACGGAAAATGGGTAGGGCTTCATCACGTTTCTTGAAAATTTAAAAGCCGAATCTCCAAGAATTAACACTGGAACCACTACGCCATTCACCTCCATTGCATTATTTTGCAGCAAGTCCGAATTCATTAGCTTCGTTTTTAGGCTGGAGGTTTCGAAGATTCTCGAATCGTGGCATCTTCCAGGACTGCCAACGCTAATGTAGGTGAATCTATAACTGTTAACATAAACAATTCTTGTAATATTTCAGATTTTAAATACGAAAGAAATATACTCTTACCGGTAGTCTACTAAGGCGAATAGCACGGTGGAATACCAACCCTTGTAGTTGCGGAAGTCCACGGCATGCTCAGACTTTGGTCGCACTTCAATGTGGCAGCCATCTATGGGCGATATTCAATTAAATTTTTTTATAATAACATTTACAAATTCTTACCCATTGCCCCAAAGCACTGTGCAAAGCCAAGGTCTTCAAACCCTTTAACACAATCTTCTATTTTCTCCTGTGTTAAAAAATTTGCCGGGAGATAGTCATCAGCAAAGTCTGATAATAACTTCCCGGCAGAAATCAAGGAGGTTTTTGCAATCAAATGCTTTCGACACACCAAACAATCTTCCCACTGTGCGATTCTCTGCAGACGATCCTAAAGTGTACAGCGCTATAGCAATCCGTTTTTCTAATGGCACTGCCAAACGCAAAGAAGTGTCCTTCTTTCTCAGACCCGTGAGACGACCAACCAGGATATTAAATGCTTCCCTTTCTAAACGGAAGCTCTCCTTAAAAAATGCGTCCGAATTATTTGGAACGTCACTCTCCCAAAAACATCCATATCGTGGCTTGGGATATTTTAAGAAAAACAATATTATGTTAATAAAAGATTATTGGCATGAATAAACTATTTTTTCTCACAAGTGTCCAAATGCTACGACGGCGTCCTGGGTCATCTAGCAAAGCAAATGTTGCTGCAGACGTTCCCGCCAGATTCATGCATTCTGCCAACATTGCATTGTTTTGCTCCATTGCACATAACAATTCCAAGAGATTGCTTGAATTCATTTTATAATTATATTTTAATAAAAATTTTCCGTATCACCGAAATCAAAACAAAGCAGCTGCTGCTAACTTCACGTATAACGCATAACGCACTTTTGTGCCAGTGTGAACACCAATTCTGCGTTATTGCGTCGATGACGATATCGATAGCAAACTCGCTGTAGTATAAACGCCACATTAGTCTCCTATACCATAAGCAGAACAAGTTTGTTTCAAATTGTCGATAACTATTCTGGTTTTCGATATACACATGTAATTGATTACCAAAAAATCGAATTTGGAAAATGTAAAAATGGGGATTGAAATAATGAGTAACGATAGAACTTTTCTGAAAATTTCATCGAAATCAGTTGAGAAACACTAGAGATATCGAAGATTGAAGCTTAGGTCACAGATGCATGCAGACAATGTACGCGTTAAGTATGGGGTTCGGGTTATCTCCTAGTCGGGAAATCGCGACTAGAGCCTTCTTACTTGTTAATTCAACGCTCTTAGGGAAATAAATTTTTTATTTTGATATTTGTTTTTTTCAGTTGCAAATAGGTTAAGCCATAATCTAAAACAAAGAAAACAATTTTTAAATTTTTTAATATAATATTTTTTAGTTGTGAAAGTTGCGTGTTTTCATCATGTTTTGAACATTGTTTATTTCAATCAGGATAGCATGATGAAACTTTTAAACTTTTTTTCTCGCTAAAAATATATTTTACTTTAATATTAAAAACAAATCTTTATAACTTTCATCCATTTTTTTACTTTTATTTTTTTTTAGAAAAACTGTATTCGGCCCTTTTTGATGTTTATGTGTTCTTAAAGTTTGTTTATTACAAAAGTTAAATTAAAACTAGACATGGTTATGTCAATCAGAACTGTGTTTCTGTTGAGATCTAATAATTATTTATATTTTCATAATTATTCTTACATACAAAAGATTCAGAAAGAGTATAAATGCTTCACTATGTCGGCAGCTGGAAGAAAATGCAAAAACTATACACTTAGGTAGACTTGACATCGCTCTCCCTCTCTTTTTACTCGCTGGTATTTTCTGCAGATAGGATTAGCTACTTATAACGAGTAGCAGCTGTGTAGCAGCGTGGCTGTGTATGCAGCAGCATTGCTGTATGTGGATGTGTATGCGGTCGAAGCGCGAAGCAATATGCCGATAACAACGAAGAATAACGCTGTGCGTTTGCTAACTGGCAATTGCTGCGCGCCACGCTAGCTTTGCCTGTATAATATGGTCTTTGTATGTGTATATGTAATACATTTGTTTCATTTTTGCCTTTGCTGGCTTCGCCGAGATTTTCGTAATTTTGTTCTGTCTCTATGCCCCTGAATATGCAAGTGTGTGTATGCATGCACAATTGTTATTTTGCAGATGTATCAAAATATATAAATAACGCAAATTAGTATATTTTATTGTTTTTATTTTTAATTGATTTTAAAAATGTATTAAAATCATGTTTAATGTTTCTCGTTAGTAAAACATAATAAAATAATTAGGTTCAATTTTTTTTTTTTTTTTTAATTTAAAAATTTTTTTTTTTTTTTTTTTTTTTTTTTTTTTTTTTTAAATAAAAATATATTTTTTTTTTTTTTTTTTTTTTTTTTTTTATTTTTGGGTTGTGCGGGTGTTGTCTGCCGCCGTAGAAACAACTTTTTCCCCTTTGTTTTTATTACCTGGTAGTGGGACACAAATATATTATCCGGCTCGAACGACCAAGTTGTCTATACTCCAAGATAAACAGTTTTTTTTTTAATAAACAACACTTATTTTATTTTATTTAACACTAATATTCTTTATTTTCTTGTGATGCGTGATATTTTAAGATTAAATTTAAACATTAAATTAAAACTGTCAATGGTGATTCTATGTTTGTCGCTGCGAGATCAAATCAAAAGAAAAAGCGAGACGATGCTTCCGTATTTGGAGATCATACTTTTTTTAAACAATAGTATCGATCTTTTTTCTTAAACATATTCAATATATCGAGTACAAAAAACATAAAATATTCTTGTAAATATCGATTAAACTCATAAAAAACATTCATATAAAAATCGATTACAACATACATTTCTTGTTCTTAAACTTTAACATTGTTCAACAACATTCTCCACCCAAGTATTGCATTTTGCAATACTTTACATTATTTTATTTGAAGTTGTATTAAATTTGCAACTGATCTCTTATATATACCTGTCTTAGTTTTAACATCTACTATTCTTATTTTACCGTCCTTTGCGGGGTAGACTTTTGTAATTATGCCCTTAGGCCAATAGCTTCTCGGTAGATTAAAATCCAATAACAAAACAATGTCGCCTTCTTTAACAGCATCTTCATTTTTTGACCATTTACGACTACATAATAAGTATTGCCTGTATTCAACTTTCCACTTGTTCCAAAAAATATCTGCTAGTCTTTGAGAAGCTCTCCACATATTTAAGTAAATTAAGTCTTTGTCCGTACTATCCGCGTAAAATGAGTCTCTAAAGTTTGGTCCTATTAAAATGTCGTTCGGTGTCAATGGTTCGCAATCTAATGCATTTGAAGGAATATATAAAAGCGGTCGCTATTCATCATAAACTCAATCTCACAAAACAATGTCCTCAACACATACTCCTTTGGAAATTTTTCCTTTAACATGTGAGACAAAAAATTCTTTATTGACTGAATAAGTCGTTCCCAAGCTCCACCCATATGTGGACTCAATGGTGGATTAAAAATCCACTTGCAATTTTTTGTCGTCAGGTATTGTGTTAGCTCGTTTAATGACCATTGTTTTATGACAGCTAAAATATCCTTACTAGCTTTTTGAAAATTGGTTCCATTGTCTGAATAAATTTCTTCCGGAAACCCTCTGCGACCAGAAAATTGACGAAGTACATGTATAAAGGCATTAGCTGACAAATCTTCAGCTATTTCAAGATGTACGGCTCGGCTTGACATGCAAGTAAAAATTACTCCGTATTTTTCTAGACAAATCTTCAGCTATTTCAAGATGTACGGCTCGGCTTGACATGCAAGTAAAAATTACTCCGTATTTTTTAACATGACTACGATTGACGGAAACCTCTATAGGGCCAAAAAAATCAATTCCTACCTTCAAGAAAGGTCTGTTTGTTGGTTCCAAACGACACATCGGTAATTGACCTATAATTGGCACTTTAGGTTTTGCTTTTAAGTTTCTACATAATTGACAGTTATAAATACTTTTCTTAACGGTGTTACGACAATTAATGATCCAAAATCTTTTTCTAAGATTAGCTATTACCGTTTCGGTGCCTACGTGATAATTTTTCTCATGAAAATATTGAACCATCAATTCTGTGATTAAGTGCTTATTTGGTAGAACAATTGGATTTTTCGAATCGAAGTCAAATAGGTCATTGTCCATGTTGTCCAGTCGTCCCTTTAGTCTCAACAATCCATCTTCTGTTATAAATATAGGAAGTGTTTTTAAATTACTTTTTCTGTCAATGGGATTCTGTTTTATTAAACACTTTATTTCTTCACTAAAACACTTTCTCTGGATTGCTTTAAAAATCAGTTTTTCTGCGTTAGCAAGATTTTCAGGCAACAATTCGGGGTTCTGTTCAATGTCTTTTTGTCTTTTCAGTCTTTCGTAGTACTTCATAACCCATGCAGTCGTTCTGAGAAATCTCATCCATTTAGAGAACCTCTTAGGATCTGGTAATACTATTTCATTTTCACTGTCTGTGGAAACGTTTACAAATTCTACCGTCGCAATTTCATCAGCTATCTGCTCAATCAATTTGCATTTAGGCCATTCTGTACTATCCTTACTAAGAAATTGTGGACCGGTTAACCAAATACTTTTCGTCGAAAGGTCAATATCTTTTATTTTTGTGGCGTCATCTGCAGGATTTAAGTTCGTTGGCACATATCGCCAATCAGAAACATTTGTCAATTCTTGGATCTCCCCCAATCGCTGTGCCACAAAGACTTTAAACCGTTTGCTACTCGATTTGAGCCAGTATAGAACAGTTTCAGCGTCAGTCCAGAAATAAGTCTTGTCTATCTTTATTTTAAGTGTTTCCTTTATTGCTTTACTTAGCCGTGCAGCTAGTAAAGCACCCTGTAGTTCTAGTCTTGGGATGGACATTGGTTTGAGAGGTGCTACTCTTGATTTTGCTAAAATTAATGCGCAATTTACTTTGTTGCCATTGTCAAATCTCAGGTATGCGCATGATGCATAGGCTAACTTGGATGCATCGCAAAACATGTGAAGCTGTACATTGCAGTCGTTGAGTGACATGTCAGTCATTTGTCGTGGAATGTTAAACTCGTTGAGTTTTTGTATTGTGTGGCAAGATTTTTTCCAAATAATGTGCTGTTCGTCCGTTATTTCGTCATCCCAATTAATGCCACTATCCCAAATCATTTGTAATAAAATTTTGTTTACTATCAATAGGTTAGACAGAAACCCTAACGGATCAAAAACAGACATAGTTATTTTTAATACCTCACGTTTAGTTGGCTTTTTTCCCAGAGATAAAATGCTCGTATGGGCATTGAAAAATTTTAAATTAAAAGCAAAAAAATCTTTTTCAAAGTCCCACATTAAGCCCAAAACTCGTTCTTCTGATAAGTTTTTTGTTTTTCCATCTAATTTTTGTTCACTTATTTTTCCAATTACTTCCTTTGAATTGGAAATCCAATTACACATTTGGAATCCTGCCTGGCTATGTACATATGAAACGTCTTTTATTAACTGCAATGCACTTTCAATATTTTCCGCTCCCCCCAGATAATCATCCATATAATGATTTGAAATAATCTCATTGCAGGCTTTTGGAAACTGATCTTTGAAATCAAGTGCATTTTGATTTTTAACGTATTGTGCAATGCTTGGGCTACATTTTGCACCAAAAAAGACAACTTGTATTTCATATATATCGGGACTTCTCTGCCGATCATATCCTCGCCATAATATACGTTGTGCATGTCTATCCTTTTCTATTACCTTGATTTGTAAAAACATTTCCTTTATATCGCTAACAAAGGCTATTTTACTAGACCTAAAATTCATCAATACAGTTGCTAATTCATTGTAAAGATCCATTCCCGTTAAAAGATAGTCGTTCAGACACTTGTTGTGAGATTTAGCTGCCGCATCGAACACAATTCTTAACTTTTCTGGCTTATTACTGTTTACTACTCCGAAATGAGGTAAGTAATATGTTAGTGGTGTCGACACGTGCGCTTGATCCTCACTTAACTTTTTTATATACCCTTTTGATATATATGATTCTATCATTTCTTTATATTTTAGTCCGTATGTCAGGTTTTTATCCATTTTCCTTTCCAGAAGTAAAAGTCTACTAAAAGCATTGCTGTAACTTTCCGGTAGCCTTACACTATCTTCTTTCCAAAATAGTCCTGATTCAAATCTATTTTCTGTCCTTTTAAGTGTTGTCTCAATTATGTGTAAGCATCTTTTATCATCTAATGATGTTGACTTATCACGTAATGAAGTTAATTCGTTCTCAACAGCCCAAAACGATTTTACAAGGTCATGTATAATATTTAAGTCGTCTTTGTCATCGTCTTTGTCGTCGTTATGTACATTTACATGAAACATATGTTGTGTCTGATTAAGTCGTCTGTTTAAATGTATATTTCCATGCACAACCCACCCCAATAATGTTTTGCTGCTAACTGGACCCTTATAGGACTCATGTTTTAACTTACGCGTTACTATTAAAGACCAATTGTCTTGCCCTATAAGTATTTTCGGTTGTGCATTTTGATAAGAACAAGAGTCAAAGTTCTTCAAAAACTTCCATTGCTTGGCTATATCGTTTATCGCGACAGTCTGTGAAGGTAAGTTTAGAGTAGACACTGTCTTAACTCTACGCATTAAATAAGGTTTGGCATTGATCTGTTTTCCTTTAATGCGCAGACTCACTACTCTAGAATCTTCTTGTTCATAAATTTCATTGTTGGTCCATTGCATTCTGAGAGGATTCGTTGGACCATCCAACTCCAATTCATTGGCTAACTCATTGTCAATTAATGTGACTGTCGAAGCTTCATCTAGAAGTGCAAACGTACTAACTGTTGTCTTTGGTCCCATAAGAGTAACTGGGACTATTTTAAGTAATACATTATTATGGCTGTAATTGATATTACAATTTTTCTCTATTTCAGTTTGCTGCTGTGACATTTCATGTGTGATTGGACTTTGCTCTGTCGGAACTTGTTTTTTAAACTTATGTATAATAAATGCGTTATGTGAAAAAACGTACCATTAGAATGTTTTTAATTTTTTTTCGTTTGCAATCTTTCATTAAATGGTTCTTAGCTAAACATGCAATACATAAACGATTTTTTGTAATATGCTCCCAGCGTCTGTCAATGTCTAAATTTTTAAATTTGTCACAAAAATTTATATAATGATCATTTTCTTTACAAAAATTACAAAATGTATTTGTCTTTGGCTGAAGTGCTGCATTAGCAATTGTCAATGTCGATTCTTTTTGTTTGTTTTGTCCCAATCCTAAATATTGAGCAGCTTTAGCCTTTTTTCCAATCCATTTATTTAAAAGAAATATTTTTGAATCGTTACTATTTGATTCTTGACAATACTGTATGAAAGCAATTCTTTGGGACAAAGGTAGTTTTTCAATCAGTTCGGTTACCAAAGTCGGATTTCTCAAATGGTCATTTTCCTCTAGGGATTGTAAAGTATGAATTAAATTTGTAAGAAGATCATTTAGTTTTATTAGTCTGTCCATTTTGTCGTCTTTAATAGCTGGGAAGCTCCTTACTTGTTCTAAAATGTGGCGTATAATGTGAGCTGGGTCACCAAAACGCTCTTTTAATATATTAATTATAATGTCAACATTTTGCGGTAATAATAATAGAGCTTGAACTGATTCTTTAGCTCGACCTGTCAAAGATTTTCTTAAGCGATTAATGTTCTCATAATCAGTAAATTTACAGATGTTTGTACTATTTGTAAACTCTGCATAAAAAATTGGCCAATCCATTGGATCGCCTGTAAATACTGGTAGCTCTTGACAAATAGCTTGTCGTGACATTAATGTTTCGAAATAATTTTGATTTCTTGTATTATTATTTATTTCTATTTTTGGCGGCTGTCCGCTTAACCACTCACGTGTGCGATCTACGTTTTGCTGGTGATCGTGTTGTTCAAAGTCGTCATCCGGATTACATTCATCTTCCAGCTGTGCTCGTGTCAGTTGCTGTTGCAGTTTTAATTGCTGCTCCTTGAACTCCAACGCTGCACGTTGTTCTTGAAGCTGTTGTTGCTCCCTTAAAAATTGCAACTCACATTGAAGCTGTTGCACTCTTTTTCCAGAACGCTGTGATGTTTGTGATCGTATTTCGTAGTCTTGTCGGAAAGAAATCGATGTCCCTTGTGCCTTGTAGTCGCACGGCTCGTCTGGCCGATGCTCTAGTTGATTTGCTTTCGCCATTTTTCTCGTCAGTACCATTGGTGTTGATGTTTGAATCACTGTGTTGTCGCATGGCGAGTCAAATCCATCCAGCAATGTTTTGTCGTCCACAGGTGTCTCCTGTAGTTGTTTTTTCCCTTTGCGTCGTGGCGCCATTATCGCTGTCTACGATCCTCTTCTAAATGTTCTCAAATGTGTGCGTGTACAAAATGTCGTTGCTTTTGCACGAAGATAGCTAGTCACGTCCCTGAAATTCTGCATCAAAATTTTGTATGCCACGCCCACTCCATCCGCCCCCATCCTGCCTGCTCCTTGAAATTGGCAACGCCGATAGTTTTCACATTTTTTGGCCTAGAGCCACCAAATGTTGTGTCAAGATAGATATTGACATTCCCCAAAAAATCCATCATAATTTTGGATGCCACGCCCACTGTTTCCGCCCCCATGCCCCCCTTCTCCTTGAAATTGGAAACGCCTATAGTTTATACATTTTTTGGGCTAGAGCCACCAAATTTTGTGTCAAGATAGATATTGAAGTTCCCCAAAATAATGAATCAAAATTTTGGATGCCCCGCCCCCTAATTCCGCCCCCATCCCCCCCTTCTCCATGAAATTGGAAACGCCTATAGTTTTCACATTTTTCGAGCTAGAGTCACGAAATTTGGTAGGAAGATATATGGTGACATCTACAAAAAGATCAGCATCAAAAATTAGGATGCCACGCCTACCTCTGCCGCCCACCTTTTAAATTTGGGAGTTAAGTTATCTTCCACAGTTTTTGAGCTAAAGTCATCAAATTTGGTAACATGATAGCTGGCATTGTTTACCACTCGGCCCACTCCTTTTCAAGCAGACTCCTTACCATCCGTTCTTTTACTGGTATCAAAGTATTCCGCAGTCGGTTGCGTCCGACTGCAACGTTTTTACTTGTTTTTTTTATTGATTTTAAAAATATATTAAAATCATGTTTTAGGTTATTAGCTAATAATAAACTAGCATAAGAAAACATATTAAAGTAATTATGTTAAAAGGAAACATGCATGAAATGCCGTTGGCATTTCTAATATCGATTTCATTATCATATACAATTTTTTCCCTATATTAACATAAATATTTTGTATTTCTTATCAAATGTCTTATATATTACACATTTTCCGATAATTTCGTATTTTTTAGCTTCTATGCCCCTGAATATGCAAGTGTGTGTATGCATATTAAAAACGCAAATATGCATGTTTTATTCCTTTTTTTTATTCCTAATTACACTACCAAGATGGAAAAGGTCTGGTGGCGTAGAGGGAAGGCAGCCGCTTCATACGCCATATAACATATTAGGTCATGGGTTCAAATCCTGTGGGGAGGTATTCTTTTTTATACTTTGATACCGAAGGTCTCATAGTATATTGGTTTTGTGCAATGTCCGTCATGGTGTCTGTCTGTTCGTCTGTCCGTCCGTTCGTATGAACGCAACTTTTTTCGACACCCGTAAAGCTAGAGACTTGAAACTTTGCAATTATGTTTATCCATAGAAGGTACAGATAAAGTGTCAAGATTGGGTTGCCACGCCTACTAGGAGGCTGGGAAATCGATAAATTCGATAACTGAAAACCGATAAAACCAAATATTTCTCACATTCTTACAGATAGAGTTACAAAATTTTGCACGCAGATAGCTAGTCATGTCCCTGAAAAAACTGCATAAAAATTTTGGATGCCACGCCCACTCCATCCGCCCCATCATCCCTGCTCCTTGAAACGCCTATAGTTTTTACATGTTATGGGCTAGAGCCACCAAATTTTGTGTCAAGATACATATTGAAGTTCCCCAAAATAATGAATCAAAATTTTGGATGCCCCGCCCCCTGATTCCGAACCCATCCCCCACTTCTCCATGATATTGGAAACGCCTATAGTTTTCACATTTTTTGGGCTAGAGCCACCAAATTTTGTGTCAAGACAGACGTTCCCCAAAAAATGCTTCAAAATTTTGGATGCCACGCCCCCCTGATTCCGCCCCCATCCCCCCTTCTACTTGAAATTGGAAACGCCTATAGTTTTCACATTTTTTCGAGCTAGAGTCACCAAATTTGGTAGGAAGATATATGGTGACAACTACAAAAGGTCTGCATAAAAAATTAGGATGCCACGCCCACCTCTGCCGCCCACTATTTAAAATCGGAAATTTCGATATCTCTTATAGTTTTTAAGCTAGAGCCCGTAAATTGGGTAGAAAGACAGAATGCAGCATCTACCAAAGATGTGCATCAAAATTTTGAATGCCACGCCCACCCAAGCCACCCGCCTTATAAAATTGGAATCGGCTATATCTTTAACAGTTTTTGAGCTAGAGCCACCAAGCTTGGTAGGAAGATAGATAGTGACAGTTAAAAACATTTGGTTCAAAAATTTGGATACCACGCCCACCTCTGCCGCCCACCTTTTACATTTTTAAGTTAAGTTATCTTCCACAGCTTTTGAGCTAAAGTCACCAAATTTGGTAACACGATAGCTGGCGATGTTTACCACATGGCCCACTCTCTTCGCCCCTGCATTCCCCCTTATCAACCGTTCTTTTACTGGTATCAAAGTATTCCGCAGTCGGTTGCGTCCGACTGCAACGTTTTTACTTGTTTTATTTTATACTTTTAACTAAAATTTATTTTTTCTGACAATCCCAATAAAAGATTTTTATACAAGAAAACATATAGTAGCATGTCTTCAAAATTCAGTTTGATTTATTTGTAAAGAGTTAACTTCTAATAAATAGAAAATAATTCTAAAAATTAATAATGAACATACATATTTATTGAAAACATGTATATGGGCAATTCTCTGATGTCGAATGCGACATTTGTACGCAATCAAACTGAAAAAAAACAGGTGCCTAGATTTTTTTTATTTTTTTTAAATGCGAATTTTATAGCTCTTGGTTAGCACTATAATCTGTGTTAAGATCGATTTTGGGCATTTGTTCATTTTCAAGATAATCACAAAAATGTAAGGCATTCGCACGCGACACAGACAGAAGTCACTTTTTCGAAAACTAGCTCAAGCACTGATTTCAGCAAAACATGATGGAAAATTGTAATGCAATTAATTTTAAAATGTTATGTATTGATTGTTCTTAATAATGCATTTCGTTTGACTTAAAAATATTAAGTAGTTTTTTTTAAATTGAATTTGAATCACTGTCGCACGCTACATGTCGCACGCGACATTTTCTTCCATCATAATTTTTATGTTGTTTTTGTTCTTTTTAAGTAATTAGAAGTGCATAGCATGTATTTAAATTAATTTTTATATATTCAATATTTTTTTTATTTCTTACATTAATTTTAAACTTAACAAAATATATTCAATTAAGTAAAACAAAAACAAATATATTCATCTTATATGATAAACTTAACTAAATAACTTTAATTATTTCATTAACGTCAATAAACCATTTTTTTAAATGAATATGCTGTCCTACCAGATTGCGTTTGTTGGCCATTGCAACCAAACCAATGCATCTGGCTTATACCAGGTATGCTTTATACATCATTCCATTTTCATCTAACTTATAATAAATTGACAAACTTTCAATTTGTGCAGATGGCATAAAATAAATTTTAACTCCCTTTATGTTGTTTTCTGCACACTGTGTGAGGAGCTGGGAATGCTTCTCACAAGAGGAGTATAATTCGGCTGGGTTGTTTTAGTATTGTATGAAATAAATATATATATGTGGTATACACACATATATATGTTTATAAATACATATACAAAATAAACAAAGCCGGCGGCCGAAAAACACATACAGCGAGACAGGCCGCGGCCGGACCCGAGTCGCGGCGAATTCGCATGCTGTCTCGCTCTGACGCCCAATGTCAGCGCTTAGGTACGTGTCTCGCAGCTAGGATGGCTGGACACGTACCGTTAATGTGGAGGATAGAGTGCCGTTGGTGTGTGAGCAGTGCGATCACCGTTTATAGTGATCACTGTCATACCAACGGCGGGCGTGAGTCGCTACGGCCAGGCACCGTTGTTGCCAAGGGCCAAAATGACCATCACGCCACCTTTGCCCTTCCTTTGACATTGGCGCTGACAGGCCCCGATCCAGCGAGGCAGCAGCGCGTATAAAAGGAGCTGCCGACCGACGGCGCGATATAGTAGAAACCAGAGCGATCAATGCGCAGCTAAAACACGGCCGGTTCGAGAGTTGCTAAAACGCGTCAAGTGAAGTACGGAAGAATATCGAGTGTCCGAGTGAAAGTGGAACAAGGATTACAAGGACATTTCAAGGACTTTACACTCCACACAAGGAGCCAAAGGTAGTCCTAAGCGTTTTGTGGACTATTATAAGTGCGCTAAGTTACAAAGTTGTAAATAGACTAAGTACGGATTCGTGACTGACTGAGGTCAACACTACGAAAGACTTGTCCTGAGGATACAACTTGCAAGGTGAAGCGCACGTACACCAGCGAGTAGGAGTGCTAATGGTAGCTTCTTGCGGAGACAAGAAAGCCAATAGCGAAACCTGGCGTAGCTGGCGTAGTACGCAACAAACCTAGTCCCGTAGGCGAGACTAAATTCGATCGTTGACTGGCAGGAGAGTCTGCTGTAAGGTGTTCCAAAGGCAAGGGTAATAGTATCGCGAGGCTAGTCCAGCACGCAGCCGAACTAGAGTTAAGCAAACAAGTGTAACAAACAGAAAATTACCGATTCAAATATAAAGATATTTCATATAAACTAAAAGCACCAAGTGTTCTAATTGTCGCAGCGCCACGAATACAAATTTGTTGGCACGTACCCTCAGCACCGCAAGAATTAGCCCAGCTTATATTCGGGATAAACCGAAGGTTCGTTACAACTGGCGCCCAACTGTGGATTCTGCGATACTAGTGTACCAGGTGTTTAAAGTTATATAAAATATAAACAAAATGGTGAGTTCGTGGGTGTACAATTTAAAAAAGGAACAGTTAATAAAATATGGCACGGAATTTGGTCTGGAAATGGCTGGGACAACCGACATGATGCGGAAACAATTTGGAGAGTGGGTGAGTAAAAATAAGAGTTCTCTAATGCACGGCCTCCGTATCAGCGAATTGGCAAAGCGATTCGGTCGCCTGTCGCCAAGCAAAGAGCTCGAGTCGGCGATCGAAGAGGAGGAGGAAGAGAAGGAGCTTGGCGCTATCAACGTAGCGCGGCTGAGCATACCTTCGACCAGCGCAGCGGCTCGAGCAAAAGACTCCCAGGAGACTCACCGATCACCGTGGGATTCGATCCAACATCCGCAACATGAACCTAGTTTCGAGCGAAGACACGATCGCATAAGCACGGGCATGGAATACCCGAGGGTGGCAAAACAGGTACGGGAATGGGGTTTTAGATTCGACGGGTTGTCGAAACCTCTAGAATTCTTGGAGCAGGTGGAATGGTCAGCGGATACATATGGGCTGAACCTAAACCTGATCCCAAGAGCCATGCCGGAGTTGCTCAAAGGGATGGCATTAAAATGGTATATCGCCAACAACCAACACTGGACGAGTTGGGTGGGATTTGTGCAGAGTTTTCAAGAATACTTCCTACCCAGAGACTATTTTGAGAATCTGGAAGATGAGGTCCGCAGAAGACGGCAGAAGTTGGAGGAGCCGTTCAAGATTTATATGGTCGAAATGCAGACACTGATGCGACCGCTGCGGCTAACAGCGGATAAAGAGCTGTTGAAAATCTATAACAACAGTCTCCCCGATCTGCGCGCGTATGCACGACCCTACCAGTTCTCAAATCTGGGAGAACTGATGCACCTGGCAGAGGCATTTGAGGAGTTGGAGAAGGATCGAGCGCGACTGCGGCTCGAACAACAACAACTCCAACCCCAACAGGAGCGGTATCACCACCCACCACATGGTCGCGGAGAACAGCACAACAATCGCGACCAACAGGCAAATCGCAACAATCACACACGTTTTATGGCAATGGAGGAGCATCACACCAGAGAACGGGGATCGGAGCCAGAAAGACCAAGACCGGCACCGAGACTGCAGCAAAACAACAGCCAAACACACATAGAGAACCCAGGAAGGGCGTGTCGGGTGTGGGTCAGAGCGGACATTGGGCGGTGGATTGCCGAAACCCAATGCTCGACTACTGCTGGGTTTGTGGCCGAATCGGGCAGCGATCCGCGACATGCTGTAAGTCGGGAAACGACCACGGCGCCCGCCAGCAGGGGCAACGGGAGCCGCCGAGGATCACCCCGCCATTAATCGGGAGTCTACAGAACGAGGGTGCGCTACTGACAGCTACTGTGCGAATCGGTGACTGTCAGTACAAGGCAACCATTGATACTGGGGCTACAAGCAGTTTCATCAGCGAAAACTGGCTTGTAGACTCAGCGGAATGGCCGGAGAAGCGACACCAACAGACGAGTACGATTAGCTGACGGACGGAACAGCAGCGTCTTTGAAGAGCTAGAAGCGGAAATTCGCTTGGGAAATCGCCGACTGGAGGTGAAGTTGCTGATATTGCCCGGCGTTATCGACGACCTCGTGTTGGGGTGGGATTTCCTGACGGGTATGGGCACTGTGTTGAAATGTGCAGGAATGGTGGTCACCATCCCGGCACAGCACTATGAGCGTGAGAATCTGGAGGAGAGACTGTCGGTGGCAGTTGTCCAGACCACGATCGAACAGCACACAGAGGTCAGCCGTCAGGAGTCCGGAAGTAACAACAAAATCCAACACGAAGACCCCGAGATAGCCAAATTTTTGGATCGCGAAATTGCAGCGTTCGGCCGACTAAAAGAGCCATCGCAAATAACGGAACACAAAATAGTGATGACCGACGACAGGCCAATAAAGCAGAGGTATTTTCCCAAAAATCCGAAAATGCAGGCCGAAATCAACCAACAAGTCGACGAATTACTAGCAAAAGGCTGTATCGAACCATCAAACAGTCCACACAGCGCGCCCATAGTCATGGTAAAGAAGAAAACGGGCCAATGGCGGTTGTGTGTAGATTTTCGACAGTTAAACAGCCGATCAAGAAAAGACGCGTATCCACTTCCGAGAGTGAACCACATTTTGGATCAGCTCAGGGATGCCCATTTCATCACAAGTTTGGATTTGAAAAATGGGTATTGGCAGATACCAATGGAAAAGGAGAGCCGACCACTAACAGCGTTTACAGTCCCAGGAAAAGGATTGTACCATTGGAAGGTAATGCCGTTCGGTTTGCATTCGGCTCCAGCAACTTTTCAGAGAGCATTGGATCGCGTCATCGGACCAGACATGATGCCGCATGCGTTCGCATATCTGGATGACATCATAGTCATCGGACGGACCAGAGAAGAACACATGGAAAATCTGCAAGAAGTTTTCAGGCGATTGCGAGCAGCAAACCCGTGCATAAACGTGGATAAGTGCGACTTTTTCAAAAAGGAGTTGAAGTACTTAGGCCACAGGGTGACCGACAAGGGCATCTGCACAGATCCGGAAAAGGTTGCTGCAATCGCAGAATTAAAGCCGCCCGGAAACGTGAAGGAACTGAGGCAGTATTTGGGAGTCGCATCCTGGTACCGGCGTTTTGTACCAGACTTCGCGACAACGGTACACCCGCTAAATGACCTGCTAAAAAAGGGAGCAAAATGGGAATGGTCAGAAGAACGACAACAGGCATTTGAAATTATCAAAAGCCGACTGACACAGTCACCTGTTTTAGCATGCCCCGATTTTTCGAAAACCTTTTGCTTGCAGACGGATGCAAGTAACTATGGCCTGGGCGCGATATTGACTCAACCTTCGGACGAAGGTGAACGAGTAATATCGTATGCCAGCAGAACACTCAACGGAGCCGAAAGAAATTATTCGGCTACCGAAAAAGAGTGCTTGGCCATAGTATGGGGTATTCGAAAACTGCGGCCGTACTTGGAGGGATACCATTTCGTCGTGATCACCGATCACATGGCTCTGAAGTGGCTCAACTCGATTGAGAGTCCATCGGGTAGGATAGCGCGGTGGGCGCTAGAACTACAACAATACGATTTTGAGATAAAATACCGAAAGGGTAATCTCAACGTCGTAGCCGATGCATTGTCCCGACAGCCACTGCAAGAGACATGTGGTAGAGTGGTCACAACAACGGAAGGCATGGAGGAATCCAACGCAGGATGCAAATGGATCCAAAAGATGCGAGAAGAAATAAGGAAAAATCCCAGGAAATACCCGGACTACGTAGAGGAGAGCGGAAACCTTTACCGGCACATACCACATCGCGCAGGCAACGAGGAAGTGTCATCGTGGAAACTCTGCGTACCGAGCAGCAAGAGGAACCAGGTGTTGCTAGAGAATCACGACGCAGCAACAGCCGGACACCTCGGAAGCAGGAAGACGATAGCGCGATTGGCAACTCGCTATTACTGGCCCGGCTTGTACAGAGACACACGCGCGTACGTACATCGCTGCGAAATCTGCCAACTGTATAAGCCAAGTCAGATGGCGGCTGCTGGGAAAATGCTAACGCAGATACCGGAAGAGCCATGGAGCACAGTATGTGCGGACTTTGTTGGGCCCTTACCCCGGTCCAAACATGGAAATACTATGCTCTTGGTGTTTGTGGACAGATTCTCAAAGTGGACAGAGTTGGTCCCTTTGAGAAGCGCTACAGCAGCATCGCTGCAAAAAGGATTTCGCGAGCGGATATTGGCCAGGTTTGGAATACCGAAGGTGCTTATAACTGACAACGGAGCGCAGTTTACAAGCAAGGCCTTTAGAACCTACTTTGAAGAATTGGGGGTGCGACACCAGTTTACAGCACCATACACCCCACAAGAAAACCCAACGGAAAGGATGAATCGGACAGTGAAAACTATGGTGGCACAATATGCCAAGGATAATCAGCGGTGCTGGGACGAGCTATTACCGGAGCTGTCTCTGGCCGTCAATTCCAGCGTAGCAGCGTCTACCGGATACAGTGCGGCGTTCATAACGCAGGGGCGCGAACCGCGGCTGCCAAAAGCACTGTTCGACGAAGTCACAGTAGGCACCGGCAGAAACACACAGACGCCCACCGAAAATGCTGCCAAGCTAAAGGAGGTATTCGAGGTGGTACGACGTAGCTTGGAAAAGGCGGCCCAAGACCAAGCTTGGCATTATAACTTGAGGAGACGGGCATGGAAACCGGCAGTGGGCGACAAGGTGTGGGCAAAGCAGCACCACCTGTCAAATGCAGCTGAGGGATTCGCTGCTAAATTAGCCCGAAATTCTCTGGCCCATATACGATCACAACTTTCGTATCACCAGTTATAGCGAAACTAAGAAGCAAAACTGAGAAAAGGGAACGGACAGCTCACATTTGCGACTTAAAACCGCATAGCGAGGAAGCGGACAAGGAGGGACGCAAAACACAGCAATAAGTTTTGGTTAAAATTTTTTTTAAAAGGGGGGACCATGTAAAATTTTCTAAAAAAATTTAAAGGGGGACCCTACGAATGCCCTGCCTAATTTTTATTATTATTATTGGACGTAGATGTACTAAAAAAAGACAGTACCTTCAAGTGTCCCAACGATAGCAAGCACCGGCAACGCGCGAAACCAAACAAAAGCAACCAACCTCCCGCCCAACCGACCGAGGGGCCCCCATAGCGTACGGTTACGTAGATCGCGAAAACGTAGACAAATGACATAAGACTAACTTTTAAGAGAACTACTAGAAGTGACACCGTTTATTAAGTGGGAAAATTCGTTATAGTTTGAACATAAAATCCGAAAAGGGTTATGAATAGCATAGTTAGATTGACAAGCTTGAAGAGCAATGGGTAGAAAATTCCTTGTCCGTCTGATCGGAACAGCAAAACTAATTTGGCTGATTAATTCGGAGTCAATATCACCATTTATAAGTTTATGTAAAAATACTACACCTAGCATTGTTCTGCGATCAAGAGAAGGAAGATTTATTAGTAAAAGTCTACTGTGGTAGGAAGGTAGGTTAATGTTAGTATCCCAGTTAAATCTCCTAAGGGCAAAGAGCAAGAATTGTTTTTGCACTGATTCTATTCTATCCTGGTGAATCCTGTATTTGGGATACCAGATACAAGATCCATATTCAAGAACAGGACGTACCAAAGACGTGTAAAGTGTTTTGGTTGTGTAGGGATCGTCAAATTCTTTCGACCAGCGCTTAATGAACCCCAAGGTACTAGAGGCTCGATTTGCAACTGAAGAGATATGCTTATGAAATTTAAGTTTTCCGGATCAAAAGGATACCTAAGTCATCAACCCATTCAATGCGATCGAGTGGGCTTCCATCAAGAAAAATATATTTGAAAAAGGAAGGCATCTATAAAAAGACATGACTTTACATTTGTTGCAATTAAGATTGAGTAAGTTAACACGACACCACTTTTGAAAATTATCTAAATCAGTTTGTAGTTTTTGAGCAGACAACAGAGCAGGTACCGACGTGCATAATGTTACATCGTCAGCATACATCAGCACTCGAGATTGGTCAATAACAGATGGAAGATCATTGATGAAAAGTGTAAATAATAAAGGTCCAAGGTGACTTCCTTGCGGAACACCGGAAGTGACATGAACCACCTTAGAGACAGCGTCATTAAAACTGACTCTCTGTGTTCTATGAGTTAAATATTCCCATCCACAGAATAAGATTGCTAGGAAAACCTAACAGTTGAAGTTTATGAAGTAAAAGGTAGTGATTAACCGAGTCAAATGCCTTGCTGAAATCAGTGTAAATAACATCCGTTTGCATTTTATTTTGAAACCATTAACAACTAGTGAAGTAAATTCTAACAGGTTAGTGGTAGTAGATCTTTGTTTCATGATATCTGGCAACGCTGGAATAAAGAGATCTGCAAAAATAAATTGAGAAGTTATTAATTTCTCAAACATTTTGGTTAGAGACAATTTGGATATACCCCTATAATTTTGAACATTAGACTTGTCTCCTTTTTTATGGAGCGGAATAATAAATGATTCTTTCCAGATATTAGGAAATGAACATTTCTTAATAGACAAACTCAACAATTTATGCAAAGGCTTTAAGAGACCATCGCACAGTACTTAAGCACACAGCTTGGTACGCCGTCAGGTCCCGGGAAAATACAGGCTTACTACCCTGTAGATCACGTAGTAAAAAACACCCGTGATACTTGGTTCAAAAATGCAATTAGAGGCATCAACCTGATACGGGTAAGGCAGATCAACCTGATTATCAATTGAACTGTATGTTGTTTGAAAAATTCAGCAAATAAATCGGCAATGGCCTGATCCGAATGGCCAATGGACTTGTTTCCAAAAGATAAATTAGATGGAAGTGTTGATGACTTTCGCTTCGCATTAACGAAGTCATGAACCTCTTAGGATCTTGCTGAAACTGTAGTCTGCACCACTTAGGTATAACATGAATTATTCATGACTGAAAAACTGGAACGCGCAATCAGTATGATGAGTAAGATTAGAAGAGCCAGATTCAGAAAACTTATACACTTGATTTCGATTTTTATAGGGCAGGAATCTCCATTTAACACCATCAGGTTTGGTTTGAAATTCCTACTTGGCCTACCAAAAGGGAAAAGATGTCGAATAAATTTTCTAAGGCCCAATAAAAAATTTGTACCATTGGAAGGTAATGCCGTTCGGTCCTGAACCATAGAGGGGCGACCAGTCAACCAATTCTAAGAGCCTGGGTAGTTTTACAAAATCGGTCCGAAATTGCCGCACCCGTCTTAATGGTTCTGACTACATCTGGTCGTACGGCACAGGGCCAGAGTGAGTCAACACCTCGAACGTCGGGTGGTATAAGTCTTCAGGCGAGTGGATATGGCAAGGGATCTTGACAAAGATAGAGTAGATGGATCCGATACAAATACCAAATCAAGCACTTTACCAAGAGATTTGGAATGCCATTGGATCTGACCCAACGACATTTCAAATAAACCAACCAGAAAATCAGTCTGCACCATGGGGGTCAACACGCCTAGCCCGGACTTGAAATCAAGTAGCATCAGCAATATTAAAATCGCCAAGAACTACAAAAATATCACGGTACCAGAAACTAGGAGATTTGGACCAGACTCCGCGACAACGTTACTACCCGCTAAACGACCTGTCAAAAAGGGAGCAAAATGGGAATGGTCAGAAAGAACGACAACAGGCATTTGAAATTATCAAAAGCCGACTGACACAGTCACCTGTTTTGGCATGCCCCGATTTTTCGAAAACCTTTTGCTTGCAGACGGATGCAAGCAACATCAGGGCGCGATATTGACCCCAACCTTCGGACGAAGGTGAACGAGTAATATCGTATCCAGCAACCCTCAACGGAGCCGAAAGAAATTATTCGGCTACCGAAAAGAGTGTTTGGCCCGATAGTAGGGGGGTATTCGAAAAATGCGGCCGTACTTGGGGGATACCATTTCGTCGTGATCACCGATCACATGGCTCTGAAGTGGCTCAACTCGATTGAGAGTCCATCGGGGTAGAAGCGGGTGGGGCGCTAGAACTACAACAATACGATTTTGAGATAAAATACCGAAAGGGTAATCTCAACGTCGTAGCCGATGCATTGTCCCGACAGCCACTGCAAGAACTTGGTAGAGTGGTCACAACAACGGAAGGCATGGAGGAATCCAACGCAGGATGCAAATGGATCCAAAAGATGCGAGAAGAAATAAGGAAAAATCCCAGGAAGTACCCGGACTACGTAGAGGAGAGCGGAAACCTTTACCGGCACATACCACATCGCGCAGGCAACGAGGAAGTGTCATCGTGGAAACTCTGCGTACCGAGCAGCAAGAGGAACCAGGTGTTGCTAGAGAATCCGACGCAGCAACAGCCGGACACCTCGGTAGCAGGAAGACGATAGCGCGATTGGCAACTCGCTATTACTGGCCCGGCTTGTACAGAGACACACGCGCGTACGTACATCGCTGCAAATCTGCCAACTGTATAGCCAAGTCAGATGGCGGCTGCTGGGAAAATGCTAACGCAGATACCGGAAGAGCCATGGAGTACAGTATGTGCGGACTTTGTTGGGCCCTTACCCCGGTCCAAACATGGGAATACGATGCTCTTGGTGTTTGTGGACAGATTCTCAAAGTGGACAGAGTTGGTCCCTTTGAGAAGCGCTACAGCAGCATCGCTGCAAAAGGATTTCGCGAGCGGATATTTTCCAGGTTTGGAGTACCGAAGGTGCTTATAACTGACAACGGAGCGCAGTTTACAAGCAAGGCCTTTAGAACCTACTTGGAAGAATTGGGGGTGCGGCACCAGTTTACTGCACCATACACCCCACAAGAAAACCCAACGGAAAGGATGAATCGGACAGTGAAAACTATGGTGGCACAATATGCCAAGGATAATTAGCGGTGCTGGGACGAGCTATTACCGGAGCTGTCTCTGGCCGTCAATTCCAGCGTAGCAGCGTCTACCGGATACAGCGCGGCGTTCATAACGCAGGGGCGCGAACCGCGGCTGCCAAAAGCACTGTTCGACGAAGTCACAGTAGGCACCGGCAGAAACACGCAGACGCCCACCGAAAATGCTGCCAAGCTAAAGGAGGTATTCGAGGTGGTACGACGTAGCTTGGAAAAGGCGGCCCAAGACCAAGCTCGGCATTATAACTTGAGGAGACGGGCATGGAAACCGGCAGTGGGCGACAAGGTGTGGGCAAAGCAGCACCACCTGCCAAATGCAGCTGAGGGATTCGCCCTAAATAGCCCCGAAATTCTCTGGCCCATATACGATCACAACTTTCGTATCACCAGTTATAGCGAAACTAAGAAGCAAAACTGAGAAAAGGGACGGACAGCTCACATTTGCGACTTAAAACCGCATACAGGAATGACAAGGAGGGACGCAAAACACAACAATAAGTTTGGTTAAAATTTTTTTGTAAGTAAAGGGGGACCATGTAAAATGTTCTAAAAAAATTTTTCAAGGGGGGACCCTACGGTTGCCCTGCCTAATAATTAAAAAAAAAAACAAAAAAAAAAAAAAACACGTAGATTTCTGAAAGCAAAAGAGTAGGTTATTAAAGTCGTTAAAGTGATATACTCCATTTACTCACCTGAGTTTATACCTTATGAAAAAATGAGGAAATCTGTATTAGTTAAAATCATGGAAAGTGGTTTTTGTTTAAAAAAAAAAAAAAAGGAAGGGTAATACATGTGCCATTACTGGAACATGTATGGAAAAAAAGAGAGAGAAAAACAACAACAAAAGAAGCTAGCGCGGCGAATTTAAAAAAAAAAAAAAAAACGGGAAAAATGCAGAGAGGCGCTGACAAACATGGCGACCATAACGGTAAGGACACCGTTGATCACGCACTAACACAAACACACTTGAGTACTCACCAGAGGGTATAAAGCGCTGGCTGCCATGCGTTCAGCCTCTTTGAGAAAAATCAGCCGAACCACTAACATGCCAGCTTACGCACCATTGGACAGCAGCGAGGAGCGTCGACTCCCAATCAACGTGTTCGCGCGTTACTGGAAGCACGCCGAGTAGTTCCAGCGCCCCGGCGAGTCATACGGCGCGTTCCACACCGCCAGTGCGGCTACCGTTCCATCCGCGAGACGGGTGGCACGCCGTCAGCGAGACCGTCGCCTGACGTGCTCGTGCTGATGGCGTCGCCATTGCGAGATACCAGCGATGAGGAACGGGCGCCAGGAGCGGGCAGCGGAGGCTCGGCGCCGGTTGAACGGGTGGTGTGCGGAACAAATGCACAAGAAGGGCATCGAGGAAGCTGGTTTAACCGGAGGCGGTCGGAGTCGTCCACGGAGTCCGAGGCAGGCACAGGGTCCGAGTCGGAGGACTGGGGGCACCCAGCAGCTCCACCAACGCCACCACCGGAATCACGCCTGGCGAGGTCACCTTCGCCCACACCAAGGATCCGGGTGGAGGAGGAGGCGGTCGTGGAGATCTCCTCCGGAATCGGAGGCAGGTGGCGAGCTGCGCCTCCGAGGAGTACGTCGCCGCGTATGTGTCGTCGATGGATGACGACGCAACCTCGGCCGAGGAGGAGAATGTTGGCGTGGTTAGCGCGGGCAGCGACGCGGAGGACCAGGAGGTGGCCAACGTCGGCGTAGTGGACGCAGACGACGACGCGCCGGGGAAAGAGCAGGCAACTCGGGAACCCGAGACCGCAACCCCGCACGGCGAAGGGATGACGGCAGCGGCGACGAGGCGGTCACGCTACGACGGAGCGGGCTGGTGCCACGAGGTGACGGTGGTCTACCGGTGGCGCGAGCAAGCGACGTCACCCGCGGAAGGGTTCGTGTTGCGCGAAGCCACACCACCGCCGCGGACCCCGTCACCACCACCACCACCACCACCACCGTCCAGGATGCCGACGTTAGCGCCGCGGGAAGTTTCGCCGGACACCCTGGAAAAGGCACCGTGGGTGTGGCCCCAACCGGCCAGTGAGACTACAGCGGCAGCCGAACAGCGCGTGCCGGGCTCGCCTCCGCGTGGTGAGACACCGCCTCCGCCCCCACGCTGGTCACCCATCCGGGTGAGACCATCGTTGGGCCGGCAGGCTTCGTGCCCGGGTCCCACACGGCCGGCCCGCCCGTCACTTCAACGCCAGCAGTCGGCGCCGAGCGGTCGCCCCACCTGGCGAGAGTTGAGCCCGGACCAGTGGCCACCCGAGGTTGCAGCGGCGATGGAGGGGCCGACCAGGCGTTCGTGCCGCCTGGTGTGGATACACGGCGACGTTACCGTATAAGAGGGTCGTCCGGGACGCGTTTCGCGTGCGATCCGTGAGCGCACGGATCCCAAGAAAAAAAAAAAAAACGCCAACACAAAAAAAATAAATATTCACAATAAAAAAATATATAAAAAAAATTGTAGGCATTTATTCAGAACCTGGAAGAAAAAAAAAAGAAGAAGAAATGTAACACCGGCCGACGCTGGTAAGTATTGAAGAACGATACGTACCTGAGGCCAAGGGGGAAAATAAAGCCAGCGGGCACCGCGGTGCCCACCCTAGTTAAAAGAGAGGATGGATTAGTAACGGCAATGGCAACCGTGGTGGGTTTTTACTTACTTTTTGCTTATATTTCCCAGCAACAAATTTGGTGCGTCATGTGGCGTCAGTGAGGAGTGGTTATCGATAGCCGGCACGATCGTCGCTATCGAATAAATATCGCCGATCAGGTACGACATTAAGCTCCTTGGCATGGCATACGATGTCAACGACAAAGCACGCAGCACAAAGCTGGTTGCTATGAGGAGATCGAGACACAGCCCTAAACCGACGGCGATAGGTTCAGTCAACGGCCGTTGAGTTCAAATCGGCGCTGCGGATGGCGCGCATGTTCAAATTTAGAATATGCAGTGGAAGAATCCACTTCCGAGGAAAGAGGGGAGTGTGAGGAGCTGGAATGCTTCTCACAAGAGGAGTATAATTCGGCTGGGTTGTTTTAGATTGTATGAAATAAATATATATATGTGGTATACACACATATATATATATTATAAATACATATACAAAATAAACAAAGCCGGCGGCCGAAAACACATACAAGCGAGACAGGCCGCGGCCGGACCCGAGTCGCGGCGAATTCGCATGCTGTCTCGCTCTGACGCCCAATGTCAGCGCTTAGGTACGTGTCTCGCAGCTAGGATGGCTGGACACGTACCGTTAATGTGGAGGATAGAGTGCCGTTGGTGTGTGAGCAGTGCGATCACCGTTTATAGTGATCACTGTCATACCAACGGCGGGCGTGAGTCGCTACGGCCAGGCACCGTTGTTGCCAAGGGCCAAAATGACCATCACGCCACCTTTGCCCTTCCTTTGACATTGGCGCTGACAGGCCCCCGATCCAGCGAGGCAGCAGCGCGTATAAAAGGAGCTGCCGACCGACGGCGCGATATAGTAGAAACCAGAGCGATCAATGCGCAGCTAAAAACGGCCGGTTCGAGGTTGCTAAAACGCGTCAAGTGAAGTACGGAAGAATATCGAGGGTCCGAGTGAAAGTGGAACAAGGATTACAAGGACATTTCAAGAACTTTACACCCCACACAAGGAGCCAAAGGTAGTCCTAAGCGTTTTGTGGACTATTATAAGTGCGCTAAGTTACAAAGTTGTAAATAGACTAAGTACGGATTCGTGACTGACTGAGGTCAAGCACTACGAAAGACTTGTCCTGAGGATACAACTTGCAAGGCGAATCCTTGCCATCCGCGCGTCGAATTAGTGTGCCTGGCGCTAAGACAAGGTGAAGCGCACGTACACCAGCGAGTAGGAGTGCTAATGGTAGCTTCTTGCGGAGACAAGAAAGCCAATAGCGAAACCTGGCGTAGCTGGCGTAGTACGCAACAAACCTAGTCCCGTAGGCGAGACTAAATTCGATCGTTGACTGGCAGGAGAGTCTGCTGTAAGGTGTTCCAAAAGGCAAGGGTAATAGATATCGCGAGGCACGCAGCCGAACTAGAGTTAAGCAAACAAGTGTAACAAACAGAAAATTACCGATTCAAATATAAAGATATTTCATATAAACTAAAAGCACCAAGTGTTCTAATTGTCGCAGCGCCACGAATACAAATTTGTTGGCACGTACCCTCAGCACCGCAAGAATTAGCCCAGCTTATATTCGGGATAAACCGGAGGAGGTTACAACTGATAAAACGCAAGTGCATCAGGTAACACCACATTTTTTGATTTTGTTATTTGCCAGACTTTCCTTTTAATTACGGCTCCAACTCCGTCAACAGCTCCTTTTCCGTTAGAACTGGCAAAAGAATTCCATTCAATATTTTGACATCCAATTTGTTTCAAAATATCGGGCAAGCTGGTCAAAATATATTTATTTTTAAATTGGGCGCAGCTGCCATCAGAAAATAAAAATACTTTGGAAAAATTACCAAAATTTTTTTTAAATTTCAATTATAAGGTTTATAAAAAAAATATATACGTCATGTTTATTATGCGTGAGGATTGTCACTAATAACTGCAAGCGACTGTGAAGCACCAGCAAACCAAGCTACGCAGGTAAAAATTGTTACCTGGTGTGGTGGTAGCTAAAGTGAGCACTTCGAATCTCGTTTTGGTGTGTCAACCGATAGTTCTCCGCAAAATCAATTTGAAGAAGGAGCTCAGATGGCTTTAAGTTTCTTTTTGTATCCTCAAAATATTTTTGTTGGGCTATTTTTACAAAAAATGTGTCTTAAAAGATAATAGATTAGCTTCTATATCGAATACTAAATCAGATATAGTTGAAGTTGTATTTGTGAGAACTATGTGGTTTTCAATTTTACGCCATTGTTGCCAGTTTACTTCCTCTTCCATATTTTCCAAATATGCAAGAGGAATTAAATCATCTTTAACTTCTGTTAAACATTTCTTAAAATTTCTTGTCATGCAATATTCATTCTGAATATCGCAGCAAACTTCTTTCAGAAATGTCTCAAAATCCTTGGGAAAAGATGGAATCACTTTCGAGCAACTTTGCAAAAGAAAGCCGAAATTAGCATTATACATGCAAACACACATATTGTGCGGCATTTTATTTGCCAACTGTACATGGCGAGGTCGCATTTTAAAAAAGTGGATAAACCTACCTCCTCGCTTGGAAAATATTTCTTGAATAGCTCATAGGTTTCGGACACCGTCATTATCATAAAACGCTTAGCGACTAATTTGCCCTTAATTATTATGGTTTCTTTCTTGCCTGCAGCTTGCACACTAACATCATCATTTTCATAAAATTCTTTGATCGCGTTAACTAGCCTTTCTGATATTGTTCTGCTGGATTCGTTTGTGTTTTTATTTTCTTCAATTCTGTTATATTTTTTTGCCAGAACTTCCAAAACTTTAATTTTTTTATCAAAATCTTTGGGCATCACTCTCTCCACATTTTTGACCGCTTTTGCCAAGGTTTGTTTACATTTGTAAGGCGCTTTTTCTTTTTGGCGTAAGAGTGACATGTCGAAGAGTTTTTGGCGCCTCTCCCTTTGTCGTATGCGATTATATTTGCGATTTTCCTCAATTACTTTTTCATTACCTTCAGCCAGTGTGCGAGCAGTCTGTCTAGCATTCCGCATTCTCTCCTTGTTTTTATACTTTGATACCGAAGGTCTCATAGTATATTGGTTTTGTGCAATGTCCGTCATGGTGTCTGTCTGTCCGTCCGTCCGTATGAACGCAACTTTTTTCGACACCCGTAAAGCTAGAGACTTGAAACTTTGCAATTATGTTTATCTATAGACGGTACAGATAAAGTGTCAAGATTGGATTGCCACGCCTACTAGGAGGCTGGGAAATCGATAAATTCGATAACTGAAAACCGAAAAAACAAATATTTCTCACATTCTTACAGCTAGAGTTACCAAATTTTGCACGCAGATAGCTAGTCATATCCCTGAGAAAACTGCATCAAAATTTTGGATGCCACGCCCACTCCATCCGCCCCCATCATCCCTGCTCCTTGAAATTGGAAACGCCTATAGTTTTCACATTTTTTGGGCTAGAGCCACCAAATTTTGTGTCAAGATAGATATTGACGTTCCCCAAAAAAATGCATCAAAATTTTGGATGCCACGCCCCCTGATTCCGCCCCCATCCCCCCTTCTACTTGAAATTGGAAACGCCTATAGCTTTCACATTTTTCGAGCTAGAGTCACCAAATTTGGTAGGAAGATATATGGTGACAACTACAAAAGGTCTGCATCAAAAATTAGGATGCCACGCCCACCTCTGCCGCCCACTATTTAAAATCGGAAATTTCGATATCTCTTATAGTTTTTAAGCTAGAGCCCGTAAATTGGGTAGAAAGATAGAAGGCAGCATCTACCAAAGATGTGCATCAAAATTTTGAATGCCACGCCCACCTAAGCCCACCACCGCCTTATAAAATCGGAATCGGCTATATCTCTAACAGTTTTTGAGCTTGAGCCACCAATCTTTTTATGAATATAGATGGTGCCAGTTAAAAACATTTGATTCAAAATTCAAGAGGAATTAAATCATCTTTAACTTCTGTTAAACATTTCTTAAAATTTCTTGTCATGCAATATTCATTCTGAATATCGCAGCAAACTTCTTTCAGAAATGTCTCAAAATCCTTGGGAAAAGATGGAATCACTTTCGAGCAACTTTGCAAAAGAAAGCCGAAATTAGCATTATACATGCAAACACACTTATTGTGCGGCATTTTATTTGCCAACTTGTAGTGGCAGCATTTCTCATTTCCTTTTGACACGACTGTGTTTTGTTATACTCTGGTTAGGTGGGTATCTTAGCTAAAGGTGTGTCACATCTGGATCTCAGATTTTACTCTCTCAATAAGAATAAGCTTTTATAGGTTACAACTAAATAGAGAGGATTTACAGTTAGAGAGCCATCGGTAGGTAAAGCTTACAGATAAACAGCTAACGAGCCGAAAGCTTAGCTTTAGCGACTTAGCTTAATTAGTCCGACATATCGAGATTAGAGATTATTATCCAAGAAACCTCGTGGAGTGATGGAGCACTGCCGAGGCATTAAATATATATATATTTTTAATTCAAACCGCGTGCTATAACCTAAAAGGAAAGAAGGAAGCCTTAATATATATATATGAACATATACAAATATAGTGTCATTGAAAAGACGATTAAAACCTTTATACGTGTAAAAATAATCCCGGAAGCCAGGTATATCAGTTTAATATAAAACAAGAGTTTTGAGTGACACGTGTTTTTATATAGTGCCTGGGGAGAAAGAAGAAGTCTCGCGTAGGCGGATCACTGGTTTTCCGTGTAGATCTACAGTTTTTCTTCGCCTATAAAGACCGTTCTGGATCGAATAAAAAGGCGCAAGACGGAACATCTGGAGCGGCAAAAAGTCAACTAAGTTGAGCTACAACGCAGTGCTTAATTAACACGGTGGTTAATTAACGTGAAGGTTAAAAGGGTCATCTACCTGTCACCGATATTATGTTCATAAAGCATTAGTGAATAAATATAATAATTCGTAAAAGAGCAATTCGATCGGGTAGTTGAAAATGTATGCGAGCGCAAATTAAAAATAATAATGTACTTCGCTAATAATTTTGTATAAAGTCGTTCAAGCCCGATCGTCAAGATAGAGTATAGTGAGAGCGTTCGCCGATGTTGAGTGTTTTTCTTGTAATACGCGCACTTAGCTTTTATTTCGAGTTTTTTTGCGCTAAGAACATATGCAAGCTAAATTTCACTCAGTTAAGCTTAATGAATATATAGTGCTTTTCAAACTGTCTTTGTTTTGATTTCGCAAAAGCGATCGGAAGCTAGCCAACTTGAATAATGATAAACTTTGAATGTTCATAAAAGAAAATGATTATAAATATAAATAAATTTAAGATGAAATGAAATGAACATATATCGGACGGTTAAGGTGGATATGGTACAACAATTTCATTTTGCAGTTTATGTATACAAATAAGTTACTTAATCAATTTATTCCTAAACAGAAACTTAACCCCCACACACCATCTTGAGCTCAACGATCGTGGATGGAATAAGCTATGTCATCAATATGGATTTGCGTGAGTTTATAAAAAGAAGGAGAGCATATGTGTCTTTATAGCAAATTTAATAATGCATAAGCGATCGTAACCAAACCGATATACGTTCAATCTTAGTTTGATTAATTCTGTATATTTTATTCTTAAGATTTAATACTAATTCTTAAACTTTGATAACGAAAGATGGTTATTCCCGCAATAGGGTTATTTAATGAAAACGAAATACATTATTGAAGTTATATACATTGAAATGATTAACTAATATTATTATTTAGTGTCCTGAGTACAGCCTGATCGTAACGATGTTTGATTAGAAAAGAAGACTTTTCTTAAGGGCGACATCGAACTTCATCATGATGACGCATAGGTAGGGTGGGTACCGAATTAATGGGGCTCAACGACACCTGAGATCCCCCTTAATAGTTTGTTTGGTAAGAGTGAGCGATCAAGATACGGGGATTAAATTTGTTTTCACTTCATTTGTTTTCCTTTTTAATATACGTATATATGTATACTCTTTTGTAATACCCTTCTGGTACATGTGCACCTATATTATTATGTGAGTGTGTGCGTATGACATTAACGAGAGAAGCAAGGACCCCGACCAATCCGGCGAGCAAGCTACGAGCATAGCAAGAGGTGCACCCCTGGCAAATCTCGTCATACTTAGTTGGTACCAACACCCAGCCGCCTCAAACTGCACATTACAAACTGTACATGGCGAGGTCGCATTTTAAAAAAAGTGGATAAACCTACCTCCTCGCTTGGAAAATATTTCTTGAATAGCTCATAGGTTTCGGACACCGTCATTATCATAAAACGCTTAGCGACTAATTTGCGCTTAATTATTATGGTTTCTTTCTTGCCTGCAGCTTGCACACTAACATCATCATTTTCATAAAATTCTTTGATCGCGTTAACTAGCCTTTCTGATATTGTTCTGCTGGATTCGTTTGTGTTTTTATTTTCTTCAATTCTGTTATATTTTTTTGCCAGAACTTCCAAAACTTTAATTTTTTTATCAAAATCTTTGGGCATCACTCTCTCCACATTTTTGACCGCTTTTGCCAAGGTTTGTTTACATTTGTAAGGCGCTTTTTCTTTTTGGCGTAAGTGTGACATGTCGAAGAGTTTTTGGCGCCTCTCCCTTTGTCGTATGCGATTATATTTGCGATTTTCCTCAATTACTTTTTCATTACCTTCAGCCAGTGTGCGAGCAGTCTGTCTAGCATTCCGCATTCTCTCCTTGTTTTTATACTTTGATACCGAAGGTCTCATAGTATATTGGTTTTGTGCAATGTCCGTCATGGTGTCTGTCTGTCCGTCCGTCCGTATGAACGCAACTTTTTCGACACCCGTAAAGCTAGAGACTTGAAACTTTGCAATTATGTTTATCTATAGACGGTACAGATAAAGTGTCAAGATTGGATTGCCACGCCTACTAGGAGGCTGGGAAATCGATAAATTCGATAACTGAAAACCGAAAAAACCAAATATTTCTCACATTCTTAAAGCTAGAGTTACCAAATTTTGCACGCAGATAGCTAGTCATAGTCCCTGAAAAAACTGCATCAAAATTTTGGATGCCACGCCCACTCCATCCGCCCCCATCATCCCTGCTCCTTGAAATTGGAAACGCCTATAGTTTACACATTTTTTGGGCTAGAGCCACCAAATTTTGTGTCAAGATAGATATTGACGTTCCCCAAAAAAATGCATCAAAATTTTGGATGCCACGCCCCCTGATTCCGCCCCCATCCCCCCTTCTCAATGATATTGGAAACGTCTATAGTTTTCACATGTTTTGGGCTAGAGCCAGCAAATTTTGTGTCAAGATAGATATTGACGTTCCCCAAAAATATGCATCAAAATTTTGGATGCCACGCCCCCTTATTCCGCCCCCATCCCCCTTCTCAATGAAATTGGAAACGTCTATAGTTTTCACATGTTTTGGGCTAGAGCCAGCAAATTTTGTGTCAAGATAGATATTGACGTTCCCCAAAAATATGCATCAAAATTTTGGATGCCACGCCCCCTGATTCCGCCCCCATCCCCCCTTCTCCATGAAATTGGAAACGCCAATAGTTTTCACATTTTTGGGCTAGAGCCACCAAATTTTGTGTCAAGATAGGTACTAAAGTTCCCCATCAAAACTTGAATGCCACGCCCCCCTGATTCCGCCCCCATCCCCCCCTTCACCAAGAAATTGGAAACGCCTATAGCTTACACATTTTTTGGGCTAGAGCCACCAAATTTTGTGTCAAGATAGATATTGAAGTTCCCAAAAAAATGCATCAAAATTTTGGATGCCACGCCCCCTGATTCCGCCCCCATCCCCCCTTCTCCATGAAATTGGAAACGCCTATAGTTTTCACATTTTTTGGGCTAGAGCCACCAAATTTTGTGTCAAGATAGGTACTGACGTTCCCCATCAAAACTTGGATGCCACGCCCCCTGATTCAGCCCCCATCCCCCTTCACCAAGAAATTGGAAACGCCTATAGTTTTCACATTTTTTGGGCTAGAGCCACCAAATTTTGTGAAGATAGATATTGACGTTCCCCAAAAAAATGCATCAAAATTTTGGATGCCACGCCCCCTGATTCCGCCCCCATCCCCCTTCTACTTGAAATTGGAAACGCCTATAGCTTTCACATTTTTCGAGCTAGAGTCACCAAATTTGGTAGGAAGATATATGGTGACAACTACAAAAGGTCTGCATCAAAAATTAGGATGCCACGCCCACCTCTGCCGCCCACTATTTAAAATCGGAAATTTCGATATCTCTTATAGTTTTTAAGCTAGAGCCCGTAAATTGGGTAGAAAGATAGAAGGCAGCATCTACCAAAGATGTGCATCAAAATTTTGAATGCCACGCCCACCTAAGCCCACCACCGCCTTATAAAATCGGAATCGGCTATATCTTTAACAGTTTTTGAGCTTGAGCCACCAATCTTTTTATGAATATAGATGGTGCCAGTTAAAAACATTTGATTCAAAAATTTGGATGCCACGCCTACCTCTGCCGCCCACCTTTTAAATTTGGGAGTTAAGTTATCTTCCACAGTTTTTGAGCTAAAGTCACCAAGTTTGGTAACATGATAGCTGGCGATGTTTACCACATGGCCCACTCCCTTCGCCCCTGCATTCTCCCTTATCTACCGTTATTTTACTGGTATCAAAGTATTCCGCAGTCGGTTGCGTCCGACTGCAACGTTTTTACTTGTTAAATTTATAATTTTGTAATTTTGTTTCATCTTTCTTTATATTTTACCTCCACCGTTTGCAGTTGGATTTGTTTTTTTCGTTTCCTGCATTCATCTACATTAAAAGTAGTACATTAAAAAAAAGATTTAAAAAAAAACAAAAACAAACGATTTAAAAATTTTTGACTTACCATGTCGCACGCGTCAAACTTTAAAAAAAGTTTCAAACTCGAAAAGCTGCTTATATTAAACCAAAAATTTTTTATTTACTTTAGTGTCAAAATATACGTTTGGACACGATATTTGATGCTCATTGCACCAAAACCTTGGATGCACTGATGAAAAGTATTCTTTTTCACTGTCGCACGCTACATTGGTAAAAACGAATAAGCTGATAAGAAATTCACCGTTATTAGCAATCGCATTGTTTCTTTTACATAATTTTTATATTATTTGAATATAAATAGAGATTTAGAAGAGCGAATAAAAATGAATCAAAACAAAACGTGCATTAGAAATGCTCAAAGCCGAACTTACGCACTTGGTCTACTTTGCATTAAAATATTTCAAAATGTGTTATAAGTAAACGTAAAATTTGCTTATATTAGTTTAATTTAAAAGATTCCCTACACAAATATGCGAAAAAAACATACTTGTGGCTTTGTCGCGTAGCAAATAATTATACAGTTATAGCTGTATCCCTTTTTGCTCTCGGTGAATACACAAATGTTCGCTTTAGAGCAGTGGTGTCCAAACACACACAGTGAAAGCGTTGCGCTTGTGTGCGTAGCAGCGAAACACGAATGCAGCATAGCGAATGACTGCGCGTTTGACTTCAGCCGAACACATGAGTCGTGAGAGCAAATGCAGCCGAACACGCGCATCGTAAGAGAAAAAGCTGCCGAGCGTTCTATTTATAGAATACACATATTCTCTCTCTCTATATATGTGTCGGCAGCAACGCCGGCAGAATTTTTCTTGTCAACCACGCGTGGCTGCTTTTTTAAATTTTGGACAACACTGCTTTAGAGTCATTTTTTGCCATTGTACTATGGTCCAAAAGCCCTTATTTTTTACATAAATTAATAACTCGAGAATTACACAATATTTTGTAGTCTGGATTTTTTGCATTCAACAAAATAATACCAATTGAATTTTTGACTTGAGAAAATAGGCGTGGCACCGCCCCTTTTCTTATATTTTAGTATGATTTTGATTTTATGGCTTTGTGAATTTAATTTTTTTTTTTAAGCTTCAACCTATAATTATTCACTTAATTATATCAAATATATAAATTTTCAGCACAATTCTAATTTAAAAATTTAAATAAATTGTAAGCGTATTTTTATTCAATTTTTTATAAGCTTTTTATGATTTTTATTGCTCATCCAAAAATTCTGTTTCTATATCAACTGCGTGTTCGTTGTCAAAATCACATTCGTCCAAGTCTGACTCTTCCACATCAGAGTCATCTAGTTCAGCATCGCTTCTGGTATTCAATAGCTCGCCTTCACTGGGTGCAGATGTTGGCACTTCCAAGAGCGCTAGAACATCAGCCGAAAGATGTTTCTTTTTATTTTTATTTTTTCGCTGTGTCAGACATAAGTTTGTGATTAATGGATCGCTAGTGTCCACAGATCTGTGGAAAACATCTTGCATGTTGTTTTGTCTGTTATTTTTTTGCGCGTGCGTTTGTCTATCATGCTTATATACTTTGTTTCGAGCCTCAGATGCATTTTCTTCCATGCAGCCAACTGGAAGAGGGGAGGCGGCAATAATTTTTGCTCCATTAATTAATATTTTGTGGACTGTGGCTGTCATTGGGTACCAAGGATACTTTTCCATGTATACTTGGGCTGTTTTTTCCGAGTAAGCTTTAAATTTCTCCGTGTCGATCGCAAACTCGCTGGAAATAACTATCAAAATTGTGTGGAATCTTTGAAGAAGATCGACATCTAAGCTTAAAATTGACGACAGTATTTTAGTGTCTGCAAATGCTCTTCTAGCTGTATTACCGTCGTTTGAATTTTCACTCCCATTTTGTTTTGGCTTGTCAACGTTAAGTCCCAGTTCCGACTAAAACCTTTTTTGAATAACCCGTTTACGAATGAGCATTAAATCTTTGTCATGAGACCCTCTAACTTGCCATTTTTTTAAGCTCAATCCTGTATGATAAATTAAGTACAAGTTCGAAGAAACGAATCCATGCATGCAGGGGACTCACTCCATACTGAAGAGATTCAGGCTTATGATTAAAAGTTGCGGAATTCATATACGATATTCTCATCATTTGTAAAGGCTTTGCTCCACATATCGGGCAAGTTTGTGTCGACTTATTGCCCGTTAGTGTATTTAAAACCTTACCATCAATTAAGGTCATATGGAGTTGATACTTTATAGTAAAATTCTGGTAGGATAATGAAACCAAGTTCTGAATTTGTTTATCGCAGCTATCTCTTTCTTTTAGAATATGTTCAGAGGTTTCCTTTATAAACTCCATTTTAATTGGTCTGCAAAATCTGATAGATTGCGGTGTGCGGTTGATCCAAAGAATTTCATTTAATTTTGTTAACCAGCTTCAATTGAATTATTGATGTGACAAAGAGGCCTTGGTCTATGGTAACCGATTCAGTACTTTGGAATTTCTGTTTATTGTTTATGTGGCTATTAGCTTTAATTCCCTAGTTATAACAAATCTTTCTAAAACTTCATCTTGTAGTGTCATTATTCGCTTTACAGTGTGATCCAAAATATCTTGTAAAGGAACTACGACAACAGTTTCAAAAACTGAAATATTGTCAGGACTGCACTTTTCTTTTGCCTCAATCACATGCTTGTAGCTAGGATATATATCGCAATTACGACTTTTATTCTGCAGCCTGATGTTCACATAAGTGTTCTTGGTTAAACCATTTTCCAGAAGAAAAGCCAAAGCTTCATCAGGTGTCAACGGAATTGGATCCTGAGCAAGAAACTTTTTTTTTAACATACATACTTCCATTGCCTTTTGCTGTTTCCTTTAGCACGAACGATATATCGCTACATTTGGCTTTCTTTGCTGACACTGAAGCAGCATGGACAAGTAAGGATGTGTTGTGGTTTTCCTTTTCAGAAAGCTCGGCCGCACATTTTCTTTTTATACGTTCGTTTCCAGCAGAATAAGAAGTACGTGGACGTCCTGCATTTTTGGGTTTCAGTTCACTTTTACTGACTCCAAATACCATCTTTGAAGACAGCCAATTTTTGTGTTTTGGATCAGTTTTGAATCTTTCTAGCGTATAGTTGCATTTTGCATAGCATCTTTTAGCGTAGGCTGCAAAGCTATAACATTTTTTTTTCTATTTCCGTCTCCTTAATATCCAAAAGCCTTCCATTAAACTTTTTTAAAATAAAGTTTTGTTCTGCAAAGCTTGTTCTGCAGCCACATTTCAAGCAATTCTGCATGCTCGAACTCAAAGTTGCCTGGTGAAATTTGCAATTACATGGAATCGGGGAAATTCGGGGACAAGATTATTAGTGTTTTATAAAGAAGACACATTGACAAACAAGACTGCATTTAAAGCTAAGACAATACACGACAATATACTCACTTCCAAACAAAATTTATGTGAGGTTATGGTCGGCTAAAACAACACAGCACAAAAGCACATTAAACAATAAACAAAACACATCTACAAACAAAACACATATACAAACATGTATAACAAACCTGGACCTATGTTTCCATAGATATTTTTATTAATGGGCCTTTTTCTATTTATTTTATAAAGGAAATAAAAGTGAACAATATATTGTGTAAATCTCAACCAAGTGCGCACAAAATAAACAGTCTATTTTCAGGGCTGAAGAAAAATTACAGGGCTGTTTAGAAAAAAAAGAAGTTCATTTCTAAGTTCATTGGAATATTTTCTATTGGAATAAAATTTGTTTTTAGCATAAATCACGATTTTGATTTTTTGAATTTCAGTATTAAAAGGGCAGGCGAGGAGACAACACGTAATAAAAAATGAATAACAACAACTGGAATAGTGGTTTGCCAGTGATAAGCCAGCAAATGGCACATTTTTGCTGCATGCCACAACAAAATATGATGCAGCAGCAGCAAGAGCTTCTTCATGAGCAGCTACAATACATACAGCAGCAGCGCATTTTGGAACAGCAGCAGCAGCCGCAGGAGCGGCAGGCAGCTCAGCGACAGCCACAGCAGCAACGGCACCATCATCAGCGCGAGTTTCGCGTTAAAAGCAGCAGCAGCAAACGCTGCACACAAAAATATCCAAATTAAACAGTAAAATAAATTTACTTTTAAAAAAACAAAAAAATTAAGAAAAATAGGAGAAGTATATAAAAAATGAATTAAAGGAAAAAAAGGAGAGATTAGGAACATGAGCCGAAAGTAATACAAATTGCTGATTAAAAAAAATTAAAAAATTAAACTAATTTTGAAAACTTATAATATTGTTTAAAACAGAAAAGTGGAAAATATGTTTGTCAAATAATATGGAAATTAAGAAATAATGGAAAAATTTATATATATTTTATTTATGTTTCATTTTAATATATTATTGAATAAGATTAATATTGATTGTTTGTTGTTATTTTTAAGAAAGTAATGAATACGAGAAATGTTTATAGGTTTTTGTTATTTTTAAGAACTTTAATTACATTTATAATTTTAATTAAAATACAATATATAAGTAAAAAATAGTAATTTGTGAATCAGGGATCGGCACGCATACACTTGCATTTAAAAATTCTGCGTTATGCGTGTGCGCTGCTGGAAACATTTTTGCTATGGACAGTACATACGACGCTGCCGGTCCCTTTTTATACCCCGAACCCATGAAATGGGTAAAAGGGGTATAATGGTTTTGAGCAAAAGTATGTAACAGGCAGAAGGAAGCATCTCCGACCCCATAAAGTATATATATTCTTGATCAGCATCAACAGCCGAGTCGATATAGCCATGTCCGTCTGTCTGTATGTATGAACGCGTCGATCTCAGAGACTATAAAACCTAGAGACTTCAGATTTTGAACATAAGCTCATCTAAGTCCTAGGCAGTACAAGTTTGTTTCCGATTTTCGATAACTATTTCCGTTTCCGATATACACATGGAATCGATTACAAAATTTTCTCGAATTTGGAAAATGTAAAAATTGGGGAAAATGTAATGGATAACGATATAACTTTTCTGAAAATTTCGTCGAAATCGGTCTAGAAACACCAGAGATATCGTAGATTGAAGATTAGTCACAGATGCATACAGACAATGATTGTACGCGTTATGTACAGGGTTCGGGGTATCTCCTAGTCGGGAAATCTCGACTAGAGCCTTCTTACTTGTTTCTCTTGCTTAAATTACTAATTAGACTAACTAAATTCTAAAGTTTCGGTGGCGTTGAGGGAAGATTGCCGATTAGCGTATTTCCTTTGCTGTGGGTCATGCTTGTTTAACGGATTCTAGCGCTTTCTTTTTCTATCCTTCTCACTAGCTTCCTCTGATTCGAGCAGCCATTTCGCAGATTTCCGAAGAAGGACACAAATAAGAAAGTCCAACATCGTAATCTTATGTTCGGAACATGGCAAATCTGTAGTAAACCATTCAGGAAACTTTTTGTTTGTTACAACAATGCATTTTTCAACTAATTTTTGCTTTATGTTCTTTCCGTGAGGAATTTCTTTGAAAAAGGTGGAGAATGTGACAAAATGGCTAAAGTAATCCGAAGGATTGTATAAACATAGTTCATTCTCCTTAAAATTTTTAAGTTGAATGAACTTCTCCGATTCTTGTGTCAAGCTATCATATTTAATCATAATAGCCTCGCATGCGTCGCACTTAATTTTCTTCATAAATCGCGACCGTATGCCATAACCCGCAAAGTATCTTGCCGCAGCTGCCGAAGTGCTACTTCCAGAAATTGGAGTAACTTCGTCCTGGGCGGAAGTATCTGTTGGTGGAACAGCGTGATCTTTGGTAGAAATTTCTGAAGAAACTTCTTCAAGACTCGGCTCATAATTCCAATCCAAATTGAGGTCAGCATCATCCTCGCAGTTTTTATTGGTAATAAAACCTTTGACGCAATTCTTGCCGTCATGTACTGAATCTCTCTTGCGGAGAGATTAGTGTTGTTGCCCAGTTCGGATCTGAGGGTCGCAAAGAAGTTCTCTAATGGGTCCTGATTAAATCGACCAAGCATAACAAATTGTATTTCGGGATCTAAAAACAATTCTTTGCACAGGCTTATCATGCCTCGAAGGGTGGATGCTAGTCCTTCAATGCAAATGCACCGACTCAAGCGTGTGGGGTATACATTCTCGATCAAATCTGCGAACTCCTCGATCTTACCCAATTTGCCGTTCGTGCGTGTCACGGGATGCTCATTGGGGTTACCACTATGAAATGACTGACCATTGCAGAGATCAAAGCCAGAATTCATAGTGGATATGAATCTCTCCTCAGCACATGCTATGTTATCAACACTTTTTAACTTGTTCAACGCTATGCAGGTGGCGATCCCTTGCGCTACAGTGTGGCTGAAAACCTGCATAGCGAGGCTCACCCTCATTTTTTGGAAGTGGGTGGGTGAGATGTGCTCATCTGTCAACTTTGGTGCAAGTCTCACCGTGCCATCTTTGTTGATTTCGTGAAACTCTCTTAACACATGCCAACTAGCAAAACCAAAATGTGTACGAAGTTTCAGGTGTGTTTCTCATACTTTTAAAAGATGTACATAATCATAAAGGAGAAATATCTTTTCTCCATTATTATGAAAGTAATTATAAATTTTAGTCTCTTTAAGCATTTTAAAGCAACTTACATTGTTGGTGCCTTGATCAGAGACTATGGCTTTTACTTTCAGTCCACAATTTTGCAAACAATTAATGTTTTTCAAAACTATTTCTTTTAAGTTTGTGCCACTTAAAATGGATTCAGAGAATGGAAGCTCATCGTGTACTTCCACGATTCAAATATGCTACGTACCATAAAGAACATGGTTTTGCTGGCAACAGATCTACTCCGTTTACCGTTTCCCAAATCCCCAAAACCATCAATTTGATCAGAAGTTGAGTTATACTCAATTTCTTCTAATCGATAACTCGTCCATCAGCAGCACGCAGTTTCGATTACGACTTGTCATATTCGAAACTGCTGTTTTTAAATTGGATACTATGATCGGGTTTAAACCAGTGTCCAATCGCTTTAGAGGACTCCATCTATGGAGTGTACGAGGATGTGGTAGATTAAACTTTAGAGTATGTCTCATAAAGTTGTAGGCTTTGCTGGAAACATAGTTAATATTCTGTAGCAGGTTCTGCTGCTCAATAGAATATACGACTCTAGTTTCAGTCATAACTACAGTGGTGCTCATAGACTTAAGCCACAAGACTTCAACCAAGAATTTATACGAAAATTAAGAAAAGTTTTTATTTCACAGCCCCAATTTATATACTTTGATACCGAAGGTCTCATAGTATATTGGTTTTGTGCAATGTCCGTCATGGTGTCCGTCTGTCCGTCCGTCCGTATGAACGCAACTTTTTTCGACACCCGTAAAGCTAGAGACTTGAAACTTTGCAATTATGTTTATCTATAGACGGTACAGATAAAGTGTCAAGATTGGGTTGCCACGCCTACTAGGAGGCTGGGAAATCGATAAATTCGATAACTGAAAACCGAAAAAACCAAATATTTCTCACATTCTTACAGCTAGAGATACCAAATGCACGCAGATAGCTAGTCATATCCCTGAAAAAACTGCATCAAAATTTTGGATGCCAAGCCCACTCCTTCCGCCCCCACCATCCCTGCTCCTTGAAATTGGAAACGCCTATAGTTTTTACATTTTTTGGGCTAGAGTCCCCCAATTTTGTGTCAAGATAGATATTGACGTTCCCCAAAAAAAAGCATCAAAATTTTGGATGCCACGCTTCCCGATTCCGCCCCCATCCCCCCCTTCTCCATGAAATTGGAAACGCCTATAGTTTTCACATTTTTTGGGCTGAGCCACCAAATTTTGTGTCAAGATAGATATTGACGTTACCCAAAAATATGCATCCAAATTTTGGATGCCACGCCCTCTGATTCCGACCCCATCCCCCCTTCTCCATGAAATTGGAAACGCCTATAGTTTTCACATTTTTTGGGCTAGAGGCACCAAATTTTGTGTCAAGATAGATATTGACGTTCCCCAAACAAATGCATCAAAATTTTGGATGCCACGCCCCCTAATTCCGCCACCATCCCCCCTTCTACTTGAAATTGGAAACGCCTATAGTTTTCACATTTTTCGAGCTAGAGTCACCAAATTTGGTAGGAAGATATATGGTGACATCTTCAAAAGGTCTGCATCAAAAATTAGGATGCCACGCCCACCTCTGCCGCCCACTATTTAAAATCGGAAATTTCGATATCTCTTATAGTTTTTAAGCTAGAGCCCGTAAATTGGGTAGAAAGATAGAAGGCAGCATCTACCAAAGATGTGCATCAAAATTTTGAATGCCACGCCCACCTAAGCCACCCGCCTTATAAAATCGGAATCGGCTATATCTTTAACAGTTTTTGAGCTAGAGCCACCAAACTTGGTAGGCAGATAGATAGTGACAGTTTAAAACATTCGATTCAAAAATTTTGATGCCACGCCTACCTCTGCCGCCCACCTTTTAAATTTGGGAGTTAAGTTATCTTCCACAGTTTTTGAGCTAAAGTCACCAAATTTGGTAACATGATAGCTGGCGATGTTTACCACATGGCCCACTCCCTTCGCCCCTGCATTCCCCCTTATCAACCGTTCTTTTACTGGTATCAAAGTATTCCGCAGTCGGTTGCGTCCGACTGCAACGTTTTTACTTGTTAGTGTCACATTAGTTCTATATATCAGTGTTCTAATAGAAGACTAACCAAGTTATAAAAATATATATTCAACGAAAAACTTTAAAAATCTGGGACCATCTCCAAAATGTCCTGCTCACATACTTAAGCCACCTGGAAAAAAAGGGTTGAAAAAGTTAAAATTTGGCCAATATTCCTTATAAAATTTACTTTAATATTGAGTGGGATGACCTTTCTGCTTAAAAACAGTGGAGCAACGCTTTGGCATTGAATCCACAAGACGTGCTCACTGTTGAGGGGTGATTTTCTTCCACTCTTCTTGCAAAATTCGCCACAAATCGTTTTTGTTTGATGGTTTTTGTTGGCCAACGACTTGTTTAAGAATTCCACACAAGTTCTCTATAGGGTTCAAGTCGGGGCTCTGCGGTGGCCATTGCAAAACATTGACTGCCTCTTGGTTAAGCCACGACAATCATGTTCCAAAAATTGGGACCTTTTTGAATGTGCTCTGTGGCGAATTGAAGGCGCTTTTTAACATTTTTAATGGACAGCAATGGTTTATTTTTGGGCAATGCGTCCATATAACCCGAATTCATTTAGCTGTCTTCTTATGGTCTGAGCTGACACATTCACGCCATAATCTGCCACCATTTGAACTCTGATTTGCGTCGAAGTCAAGAACGGATCGGCTTTACTGATTTTGGTAATCCGTCTATCGTCGTTTAAAGTTGTTTTTCTGGGCTTTTCACGTGGAATATTTTCCCAGGTTCCATGTTTCTTAAAAATGCAATGGCATTTCTGACTTTGCCACGCGAAAAATGTAAAGTCTTACAAATTTGTAGAATACAATATAATAATAATAATAATGTAATAATGTTTAATAATAATAAAATATAGAAAATTAAATATATTATTTACATCTATATATGTATATAAAACATTTTTCCTGACTAACCGACGGCTGATGGCTGTTTGTTGACATATCCACAGCCTAGACGAAAAAAGCAAGAACGCTGAAATTGTTACCAAATATTCCATCCGGGTAGTAATTGAGCAGTATTGAATGATGATTATTTTGGTTCACTTTCGATATACACACGAATCGATAGCAACAAAATTATGAAATTGGAAAATGTGAAACACGTTTTAGAAACTTGATTCAAATACAATACAAATACAATCAAATACATTATTATTATTATTATATAATATTACTAGTAAGTGTCCTGCTTGATTCGCTGCGCCGATAGTTTATATAAATTTGAGCAATAGCAGATAGATATGAAATAAATAAATTAGAAAATATTTAACAACATATTATAGCAAAGTATTTAATATTAGCTTTTCCTGATTAACCTGAAATCTTTTTGATGCTTCTATGTGCCCCATTAAAATCAAGATATTTTGTAACTGAATGTTTTCGTGCCTTTATTTGTTTTGTCGGTGAACCGATTACGTCTTTCAACGGGATTTTTAACACTTTCAGTTTTACATTCACTTGACGTATCAGAATCTTGAGTTAATACTTCCTCTAAAGGAACATAAACATCCAAATGTCAATTCATTAATGGACCGGTAAAACGCAATCTTTTAACAGGATGCATAATATTTCCAAATGCTTGTAATCAATTTCCATTTTGAAAAACTTGAAAATTTACACTCTCCATTTAAGTTTAAGCTGAAGCAATCAAAAGTTTCCTAGTTGGTTATAATATGGGCTACAATATGTTGGCATATGGTGCCATGGAAGCCTTGCCTACCAAATAAAAGGTAGGAAATAGATCTAAAAAGGCAGGCTCCATCACCAATTATGTCAACTGAATGCGGCACAAAAACACCACTAATAGCTCTTCTCTCTGTTATCTTACTGTGGCTAAAAAATATAAAAAAAACTTTGTTTTGCAAGCAATCGATGCGTAAAATATTACAATATTTTTATACTTTGATACCGAAGGTCTCATAGTATATTGGTTTTGTGCAATGTCCGTCATGGTGTCTGTCTGTCCGTCCGTATGAATGCATCTTTTTTCGACACCCGTAAAGCTAGAGACTTGAAACTTTGCAATTATGTTTGTCTATAGAGTCTACAGATAATGTGTTAAGATCGGGTTGCCACGCCCACTAGGAGGCTCGGAAATCGATAAATTCGATAACTAAAAACCGATAAAACCATATATTTCTCACATTCCTGAAGCTAGAGTTACCAAATTTTGCACGCAGGTAGCTAGTCATGTCCCTGAAAAAACTGCATCAAAATTTTGGATGCCACGCCCACTCCTTCCGCCCCCATCCCCCCCTTCTCTATGAAATTAGAAACGCCTATAGTTTTTACATTTTTTGGGCTAGAGCCACCAAATTTTGTGTCAAGATAGATATTGACGTTCCCCAAAAACTGCATCAAAATTTTGGATGCCACGTCCCCTGATTCCGCCCCCATCCCCCCTTCTACTTGAAATTGGAAACGCCTATAGTTTTCACATTTTTCGAGCTAGAGTCACCATATTTGGTAGGAAGATATATGGTGACATCAACAAAAGATCTGCATCAAAAATTAGGATGCCACGCCCACCTCTGCCGCCCACTATTTAAAATCGGTTTTTAAGCTAGAGCCCGTAAATTAGGGAGAAAGATAGAAGGCAACATCTACCAAAGATCGGCATCAAAATTTTAAATGCCACGCCCACCTAAGTCACCCGCCTTATAAAATCGGAATCGGCTATATCTTTAACAGTTTTTGAGCTAGAGCCACCAAACTTGGTAGGCAGATAGATAGTGACAGTTAAAAACATTTGATTCAAAAATTCAGATGCCACACCTACCTCTGCCGCCCACCTTTTAAATTTGGGAGTTAAGTTATCTTCCACAGTTTTTGAGCTAAAGTCACCAAATTTGGTAACATGATAGCTGGCGATGTTTACCACATGGGCCACTCCCTTCGCCCCTGCATTCCCCCTTATAAACCGTTCTTTTACTGGTATCAAAGTATTCCGCAGTCGGTTGCGTCCGACTGCAACGTTTTTACTTGTTTTACCCTGAACCCATGAAATGGATAAAATAGGCTATAATTGTTTTATGCAAAAGTATGTAACAGGCTGAAGGAAGCATCTCCGACCCCATAAAGTATATATATTCTTGATCAGCATAAACAGCCGAGTCGATATAGCCATGTCCGTAGTTCCGTCCGTCTGTCCGTCCATATGTATGAACGCGAAGATCTCAAAGACTATAAGAGCTAGAAACTTCAAATTTTGAACATTACTTCTCCTAAGCCATAGGCAGATCATGTTTTTTTCAAACTATCGATAACTATTCTGGTTTCCGATATACACATGGAATCGATAACGAAAAATCTTAATTTATATATTGGAGTTGAAACTTTTATAGTCGATAACTTTAAAACTTCTGTGAAAATTTGCTCCAAATCGGTTAAGAAACTCCGGAGATATTTTATATTAAAGTTAAGTCTAGAAAAACTGCACTGCTGCAAGTCATTTTAATACACGGGCTCAGGGTATCTTTTAGTCGGGACTTCTCTACTAAAGCGTTCCTACTTGTTTTTAGACTCACTGTGGTGACAGTCGGCATAGTCGGCACCTGCATTAGGCATGTCCAACGTGGGCGAGGCTGGCATGTGTCGGTGAATTGGTGTGCTTTACACTGCGCAAACGAAAAGTGGCGTTATTATTTCACGCTATGAAAAATTATGATATAGTTAAAATAATACATGGTTACCCAAACTTAGGTGTTAGCTAGTGTGTGCGTTAAAGCTTGAAAAAGTTGTGAATAACATGCCCTTAAATTATTCCTTCATCTGTACGCAAAGGCGATAAGTACATCATAATTTTTTTCTGCGTGTATCATAATTATGCAAATGCAAAATGCGACGCAAAGCGACATCAACCTGCTTTGTTGACAGCGCGGAGTTCGGCTTGTGTCTGTGTAATGAGGCGTTTATACTACAGCGAGTTTGCTATCGATATCGTCATCGACGCAATAACGCAGAATTGGTGTTTACACTGGCACAAAAGTGCGTTATGCGTTATACGTGAAGTTAGCAGAAGCTGCTTTGTTTTGATTTCGCTGATACGAAAAATTTTTATTAAAATATTATTATAAAATGAATTCAAGCAATCTTTTGGAATTGTTATGTGCAATGGAGCAAAATAATGCAATGTGGGCAGAATGCATGAATCTGGCGGGAACGTCTGCAGCAACATTTGCTTTGCTAGATGACCCAGGACGCCGTCGTAGCATTTGGACACTTGTGAGAAAAAATAGTTTATTCATGCCAATAATCTTTTATTAACATAATATTGTTTTTCTTAAAATATCCCAAGCCACGATATGGATGTTTTTGGGAGAGTGACGTTCCAAATAATTCGGACGCATTTTTTAAGGAGAGCTTCCGTTTAGAAAGGAAGCATTTAATATCCTGGTTGGTCGTCTCACGGGTCTGAGAAAGAAGGACACTTCTTTGCGTTTGGCAGTGCCATTAGAAAAACGGATTGCTATAGCGCTGTACACTTTAGGATCGTCTGCAGAGAATCGCACAGTGGGAAGATTGTTTGGTGTGTCGAAAGCATTTGATTGCAAAACCTCCTTGATTTCTGCCGGGAAGTTATTATCAGACTTTGCTGATGACTATCTCCCGGCAAATTTCTTAACACAGGAGAAAATAGAAGATTGTGTTAAAGGGTTTGAAGACCTTGGCTTTGCACAGTGCTTTGGGGCAATGGGTAAGAATTTGTAAATGTTATTATAAAAAAATTTAATTAAATATCGCCCATAGATGGCTGCCACATTGAAGTGCGACCAAAGTCTGAGCATGCCGTGGACTTCCGCAACTACAAGGGTTGGTATTCCACCGTGCTATTCGCCTTAGTAGACTACCGGTAAGAGTATATTTCTTTCGTATTTAAAATCTGAAATATTACAAGAATTGTTTATGTTAACAGTTATAGATTCACCTACATTAGCGTTGGCAGTCCTGGAAGATGCCATGATTCGAGAATCTTCGAAATAATGCAAAGGAGGTGAATGGCCTAGTGGTTCCAGTGTTAATTCTTGGTGATGAAGCCCTACCCATTTTCCGTAGAAGCAACACCACAGCAACGTGCCTTTAATTATAACTTATCGAGAGTCAGGCGTGTGGTGGAGAACGCGTTTGGCCATCTCAAGGCTCGCTTTCGGAGGATTGGGAAAGGATTGGACAACCGTATTGACAAAACTTCTCAAATAATTGCTTGCTGTTGCATTTTACATAATTTTTGTAATATGCACAACAGCTCCGTGTGCGAGAATTGGCAACGGGAAGCTGAAACTGCACATGGGAATGTCCAACCGGAGTTTGAAGTTTTCCTGGGCAATATGAATGCTAGTGCCGAAGCAGTTCGTCAAGCTTTGGCAATAGAGTTTTTGAATAATAATGAAAATTAAATAAACAATTAAAATTTATGCCATTATTTTTAATTTTACTATAAACTACTCCGCATGACGGGCTCTAATGATATTCAAAACTTCGTTCTGGAACTTGGCCGAATTTTCCGCCAATTGCTTCAAAACAGCCAATTTTTCCTCCTCAATGGCAACTAGTTTAGGCGCGTTGTCGACCAGCCGTCTCTTTGCCCCCGACCATGACGGCTCTGTCATCGAGTTGTCGCTGCAGCTCGGCTCCTCTTCAATTAACCGCGAGAAGTCTGTAAGAATTGTATTATATTAAATATACGCAATATTTAATTCAATATATTACTTAGGTTATCGACTATGGGATGGAAGTCCACAGTGTCCGACTTGTTGAGTGCTCTGGACACGCTCTCAAAATACTCCCATGTAGACGGCGTGCCACCGGAAGGTCCTACCTTTGCACATTCAGCCCTATAAATACATTGGGAGAGTGACGTTCCAAATAATTCGGACGCATTTTTAAGGAGAGCTTCCGTTTAGAAAGGGAAGCATTTAATATCCTGGTTGGTCGTCTCACGGGTCTGAGAAAGAAGGACACTTCTTTGCGTTTGGCAGTGCCATTAGAAAAACGGATTGCTATAGCGCTGTACACTTTAGGATCGTCTGCAGAGAATCGCACAGTGGGAAGATTGTTTGGTGTGTCGAAAGCATTTGATTGCAAAAACCTCCTTGATTTCTGCCGGGAAGTTATTATCAGACTTTGCTGATGACTATCTCCCGGCAAATTTCTTAACACAGGAGAAAATAGAAGATTGTGTTAAAGGGTTTGAAGACCTTGGCTTTGCACAGTGCTTTGGGGCAATGGGTAAGAATTTGTGTATGTTATTATAAAAAAATTTAATTGAATATCGCCCATAGATGGCTGCCACATTGAAGTGCGACCAAAGTCTGAGCATGCCGTGGACTTCCGCAAATACAAGGGTTGGTATTCCACCGTGCTATTCGCCTTAGTAGACTACCGGTAAGAGTATATTTCTTTCGTATTTAAAATCTGAAATATTACAAGAATTGTTTATGTTAACAGTTATAGATTCACCTACATTAGCGTTGGCAGTCCTGGAAGATGCCATGATTCGAGAATCTTCGAAATAATGCAAAGGAGGTGAATGGCGTAGTGGTTCCAGTGTTAATTCTTGGAGATTCGGCTTTTAAATTTTCAAGAAAACGTGATGAAGCCCTACCCATTTTCCGTAGAAGCAACACCACAGCAACGTGCCTTTAATTATTACTTATCGAGAGTCAGGCGTGTGGTGGAGAACGCGTTTGGCCATCTCAAGGCTCGCTTTCGGAGGATTGGGAAAGGATTGGACAACCGTATTGACAAAACTTCTCAAATAATTGCTTGCTGTTGCATTTTACATAATTTTTGTAATATGCACAACAGCTCCGTGTGCGAGAACTGGCAACGGGAAGCTGAAACTGCACATGGGAATGTCCAACCGGAGTTTGAAGTTTTCCTGGGCAATATGAATGCTAGTGCCGAAGCAGTTCGTCAAGCTTTGGCAATGGAGTTTTTGAATAATAATGAAAATTAAATAAACAATTAAAATTTATGCCATTATTTTTAATTTTACTATAAACTACTCCGCATGACGGGCTCTAATGATATTCAAAACTTCGTTCTGGAACTTGGCCGAATCTTCCGCCAATTGCTTCATAGCCGCCAATTTTTCCTCCTCAATGGCAACTAATTTAGCCGAGTTGTCGACCCGCCGTCTCTTCGCTGCAGCTCGGCTTCTCTTCAATTAACCGCGAGAAGTCTGAAGAATTGTATCTATTATATTAAATATATGCAATATTTAATTTAATATATTACCTAGGCTATCGGCTATGGGATGGCAGTCCACAGTGTCCGACTTGTTGAGTGCTCTGGCCACGCTCTCAAAATACTCCCATGTAGACGGCGTGCCACCGGAAGGTCCTACCTTTGCACATTCAGCCCTATAAATACATTTCTGTAAATAAGCAATTAACAAAAGTTTATCAAAAAGCTGTTATTTTTTTTTTAACTTGCCTGTATTTTTATACCCCGAACCCATGAAATGGGTAAAAGGGGTATAATGGTTTTGTGCAAAAGTATGTAACAGGCAGAAGAAAGCATCAACAGCCGAGTCGATATAGCCATGTCCGTCTGTCCGTCTGTATGTATGTATGAACGCGTCGATCTCAGAGACTATAAAAGCTAGAGACTTCAGATTTTGCACATAAGCTCATCTAAGTCCTAGGCAGTACAAGTTTGTTTCCGATTTTCGATAACTATTTCCGTTTCCGATATACACATGGAATCGATTACAAAAATTTCTCGAATTTGGAAAATGTAAAAATGGGGGTTGAAATAATGGATAACGATATAACTTTTTCTGAAAATTTCATCGAAATCGGTTAATAAACACCAGAGATATCGAAGATTGAAGTTTAGTCACAGATGCATACAGACAATGATTGTACGCGTTATGTACAGGGTTCGGGGTATCTCCTAGTCGGGAAATCTCGACTAGAGCCTTCTTACTTGTTTCATTAGATTTTCCACCTTGTTTTTTATTTCCATGTGCGATGGTCCATAGTCTTTCATTTTCTCCGCCATTTCCTTATAAATGTGGGAGTTTTCCGGGCTCCCGAAACCCATCAATGTTATCTTCCCAAAGCTCTATAAGCGCTTTCGTTGCGGCAGTCGACCACAAAAATCTCTTATCATATCCTGTAATTGAGTTAAAATGTTTTAAGCATACATATTATATTAAAAAAAAAACAATTGCTTACCATTTTGTTGCGACATGTTACTAATGAATTGCTATTTATTTTTTGTTTTTGTTTTCCGGCAAGCCGCTATTTGAATCAGTGCACTATGGGAATTTTTGGCATAAACTCCAGTTTTAAAGATATTGATCTGAAATTTTACAACTATTCTTTTGAAATTAAAGTAAAATTTCGGATTTTGTTACTTTTTTAATTTGACCTTCCCCAACCCCTCGTACAGTGGGTAAGAAATTTAATAATTAAATATTAAAAACAAGTAAAAACGTTGCAGTCGGACGCAACCGACTGCGAAATACTTTGATACCAGTAAATGAACGGCTTATAAGGGGGAATGCAGGGGCGAAGGGAGTGGGCCATGTGGTAAACATCGCCAGCTATCATGTTACCAAATTTGGTGACTTTTCCTCAAAAGCTGTGGAAGATAACTTAACTTCAAAATGTAAAAGGTGGGCGGCAGAGGTGGGCGCTGTATCCAAATTTTTGAATCAAATGTTTTTAGCTGTCATTATCTATCTGCCTACCAAGTTTGGTGGCTCTAACTCAAAAACTGTTAGAGATATAGCCGATTCCGATTTTATAAGGCGGGTGGCTTTGGTGGGCGTGGCATCCAAAATTTTGATGCACATCTTTGGTAGATGCTGCCTTCTATCTTTCTACCCAATTTACGGACTCTAGCTTAAAAACTATAAAAGATATCGAAATTTCCGATTTTAAATAGTGGGCGGCAGAGGTGGGCGTGGCATCCTAATTTTTGGTGCAGACCTTTTGTAGATGTCACCATATATCCTCCTACCAAATTCGGTGACTCTAGCTCGAAAAATGTGAAAACTATAGGCGTTTCCAGTCTCAAGTAGAAGGCGGGGTTGGGATCGGAATCATGGGGCGTGGCATCCAAAACGTCAATATCTATCTTCACACAAAATTTGGTGGCTCTAGCCCAAAAAATGTGAAAACTATAGGCGTTTCCAATTTATTGGTGAAAGGGGGATGGGGGCGGAATCAGGGGGCGTGGCATCCAAAATTTTGATGCATGTTTTTGGGGAACGTCAATATCCATCTTGACACAAAATTTGGTGGCTATAGACCAAAAAATGTGAAAACTATAGGCGTTTCCAATTTCATGGAGAAGGAGTGGTAGGGGGGATGGAGGCGGAATCAGGGGACGTGGCATCCAAAATTTTGATGCATTTTTTTGGGGAACGTCAATATCTATCTTGACACAAAATTTGGTGCCTCTAGCCCAAAAAATGTGAAAACTATAGGCGTTTCCAATTTCATGGAGAAGGGGGATGGCGGAGAAATCAAGGGGCGTGGCATCTAAAATGTTGATGCATATTTTAGGGGAACGTCAATATCTATCTTGACACAAAATTTGATGGCTCTAGCCCAAAAAATGTGAAAACTATAGGCGTTTCCAATTTCATAGAGAAGGGGGGATGGGGGCGGAATCAGTGTTCGTGGCATCCAAAATTTTGATGCATGTTTTTGGGGAACGTCAATATCCATCTTGACACAAAATTTGGTGGCTATAGCCCAAAAAATGTGAAAACTATAGGCGTTTCCAATTTCATGGAAAAGGGGGGCTGGGGGCGGAATCAGGGGGCGTAGCATCCAAAACTTTGATGCATTTTTTTGGGGAACTTCAATATGTATCTTGACACAAAATTTGATTTCTCTAGCCCAAAAAATGTAAAAACTATAGGCGTTTCCAATTTCAAGGAGCAGGGATGATGGGGGCGGAAGGAGTGGGCGTGGCATCCAAAATTTTTATGCAGTTTTTTCAGGGACATGACTAGCTATCTGCGTGCAAAATTTGGTAACTCTAGCTGTAAGAATGTGAGAAATATTTGGTTTTATCGGTTTTCAGTTATCGAATTTATCGATTTCCCAGCCTCCTAGTAGGCGTGGCAACCCAATCTTGACACTTTATCTGTACCGTCTATAGATAAACATAATTGCAAAGTTTCAAGTCTCTAGCTTTACGGGTGTCGAAAAAAGTTGCGTTCATACGGACGGACAGACGGACAGACGGTCAGACGGACAGACGGACAGACGGACAGACAGACACCATGACGGACATTGCACAAAACCAATATACTATGAGACCTTCGGTATCAAAGTATAAAAATACACTAAAAAATAAAAACAATAAACTTAACTTAAGTATTATATTTATAAGGCCTCGATAAATAAATAGACGTCCTAAAAAATGTGAATCATTGAATTTTTGCAAAAATAGTCATGTTTTAACTCACCACAAATTTTTTATATATTTTACTTAGTTTTAAATTTCATCTGACACTTCGTTATCTAAATCAATTAGATCTATTTCAAAATTATTACTTATATTTTCGTCAATATATTCGCCATCTTCTTCCTCATCATCATTGGAGCTTTGGGAGGTATCTCCCTCTATTTGATTAACTGTTAGTGGAATACTTGGCTCATCTAACAAGTCGATAACTTCAGGTGGTAAGCGCATCTTTGGACTTTGCACTTTTGTAATGCAGAGGCTAGATAAGAAGGGATCAGACGAATCCATGGCTCTGTGAAAAACATCTTGCATATTGTCCACTCGGCTGCATTTTCTGGCATGTGATTTTCTATCTGCCTTAAAAAATTTGTGTCTTGCCCCTGATGCACTTTCTCCTAAAGAGCCAACAGGAACAATTGAGCTGTCTAAGATTTTATAACCATGTACAATAATTTTGTATACTGTTGGAGACATAGGGTACCAAGAATACCGGTCTTGGTACATAGTGAAGGTTTCAAAACAGAACATTTTAAATTTTTTTGAGTTTAACTGGTAATGGCAGTTTATGGCAATTAAAATCACATGAAAGCGATAAATTAAATCGTAGTTTAATCCTAATATAAGGAACAAACTTTTGGATCGGAAAATGCCCGTCTCGCCGTATTTCCGTCATTACTGTTGCCACTGCCATTTTGTCTTGGCTTGTCTACATGAAGCCCCATATCCTTCCAAAATGCGGTTTGAATTTGTTGTTTTCGTGCCGCTAATTCAACTTTGTCGTTTCCCGTAACTCGCCACTTTTTTAGCTCAATTCTGTAAGACAATTTTAATAAAAATTCAAAAAATCTGATCCAAGCATGAAGTGGACTTATTCCATAAATATCTGTATTTGGCTTCATATTAAAATTTGTTGAATAAAAATCAGTAATATTAAGAAGCTGGGAAGGTTTTGCTCCACATATCGGGCAAGACTGGCAAGATTTTGTTCCTGTTAAAATATTTAACACTTTGTCGTCTATACGGGTCAAGTGCCCATCGAATTTAACAAATATTTTCTTTGTCTTATAAAGATGCTCGTATTTATGTAGATTTTTAATCTGAATATCAAAATTTTCTTTTTCTTTTAATATAAGCGCAGATGTTTCTTTGACATAGGCAATTTTCAGAGGACGACAAAATCTTATGGACTGCGTCGATTTATTTAACCAAATTATTCTTTGTGTCTGATCTATTATTTTTATGGGAATTATGGAGGTGACAAAAGAGAGTCATCTAAGGATGGACTTACGGATATGGAAAATTTTTGTTTGTATAGACTGTGACCTGTGGATCCATCAAAACCAAAGCTAAATATAAGTGTACACTCAGTAACATCTGGAAGTGTTTTACAGACTTCCTTTTGCATAAACAGTATTCTAGATGCAGTATGGTCCAATAGGTCTTGTAAACCAACTTGGGCATCATTTTCCGTAAAAATAATTCCTGCAGGTCTGCATTTTAATTTCTCCTCAACTATTTTTAAGTAATGGGGGTAAATATCACTGCCGTGCTGCTTATTCTGTTGTTTTGTGTTAATGTATTGCTGTTTTGTTAGGCCATTTTCCATAAAGAAAGCTAGTGCCCTTTCAGAATATATTGGACTTGGATCCACTTTGGTAATTTTTTGTTTTAATTGACCAAAAGATTCAGTGCTAGCCGCTGTTTTTAATACAAATTGCATGTCATAGTCGTCTGTTTTTTTTTGATGAAATGGTAGCAGCATGTAGCAATAAAGATGTTGAATGTTTATTATTCTCTGCTACTTCAAGTGCTAATTTTCTTTTCAGACGTGGGCCAGCATCCTCATACGTTACATTTTGGTCAAAAAGTTTTAGTGACATTGTGCCGGCTAGCCATTTTGTGTGTTTTTTTTTTAAGCGATCTATATTGCGGTTGCATCTTGGCAAATGTTTTTTGATATAGTATATGAAATCTTTTGTTTTTTGTAATATAAGTTGACTTATTGTCTCATCGAAGCGCTCGCAATTTACTTTTTGCAATATATAACCCCTTAGGGCTTCCTCCGAGCGGTTGTTGCTAGTCCAAACTTCTAGAATTGCACCGTGGTCAATCTCATACGTTGCTAGATAAAAGCAATTATATCGAAAAGGAGCAAAAAAGAGCAAAAATGCTTAGTTACATGATAACAAGGACAGTTTTATCAACAAATTGTCGCTTATACCCTGTTGCAAGGCTTTGCCATTAGTAAGTTATACTCCACAGAACACACACAGAATTGTTGGTTTTAATCTATTAAGATACACATATAAAACAGTTCACAGTTGGACAATAAGACATTACAACCAAATTATCTTAATCAATTTATATTTCTAAATACCTTGGCAAAGTTTATCCATTTTAAGAAGAAAGAAATTACATTTTGCCACCACAGCACAATCACTTAAGGTATGCGAATTTCTCCCGCCAATTTAGCCATAACGCCAAGTTTCTCAAACAGCTGACTTTGTTGAAGTGGCAGCACTACAGGGTTGCCACCAAAATATTTTCGAAGGCGGTTTTTTTCAAATCAAGATATCTAATTTCGATATTTATGTTTAATGTTTTGAAATTTGTTACAAAAAAAAAATTGTTTATGCCAAAAATACGGACTTTTTTCCCATAGTGCAGTGGTGATAGTTGAGAACGATATACGAAAATGGGCAGTTCCTTTTAAGTCAATCGAATATATTAGTTACGTAAACCGAATACACGCAACTGCATCCAAACTAAACTCAACTTTTTGTCACCACTAGGCCCCTATGCTATTTGTATTGGGAAAGAAGCTGCTTGTTGGCATTTAACGCAAAACGCAACCGTAGTGTGAACACTATATAAAACGTTTGATTCACGAAGGGCAAATGGGCACGCTGTGGACACCCCGGCAACAAAGGGGCATGATCGGACCGAAATTTTAAATTATTTGATATCTAGCGCCGGCCATAAAAGCGCTCTGTAAAGTTTTAAGCGGCTCTTTGGGTTTGGGACCAAGAGCGTGATTCACACTTACGACGCAGGCATGCATAGATTTGTATACCAACATATGTAAACGTTTTTTGCTTGCTCAAAATTGTATATCAATAATGTAAGTGTATAAGCAGCAAGTAGGCAAATCCACCCCTATACAAAGGTGTTCGAGATTATTTATTTTCAAGCAAAGGGCTCGATATAGAAAAACAAATACAATTACATGTATGTACGTACATATTTATGCAACTTTGCATATATTTAAAATTAAATTTTCTTTCGTTTCTATTTGTTCCTTAGATCCGCTGAGCCCAATGGACTGGAGCACAACCTCTGGAACAGCACCAAGTACCTCAAGAGGCCAACTAAAAGAATCCCGCCCATAATCAATCCATCTGGCTCGTGGTGCCGTTCCAACGAAGAGAAAGCAGAGACCTTTGCCTTACATCTACGGAGAACATTTACTGCATTCAACCTATGCTCAGCCTCGGACGACATTAGCACCCACACATTCCTCGAGTCACCATGCCAACTAAGTCTGCCAATACCACCGATACATGTTGACGAAGTTACAGCCATTGTATCAAGCTTGAAAATAACCAAAAGTCCTGGATACGACGCCATCGATGCAAGAACCATAAAAAGTCTCCCTACACGCGCAATTACATTTCTTACGGCCATCTATAACGGTATCATTAGGCTCCAGCACTTCCCCACTCAATGGAAGTGTGCGGAGATCATAATGATACCCAAACCTGGGAAACCTGAACAGGATCCCGCCTCTTACCGTCCCATCAGCTTGCTGGTAATTCTGTCCAAAATATTCGAAAGAATATTACTGGACCGATTATTGCCAGTACTAGAAGACGCCCAATTAATTCCAGAGCACCAATTTGGTTTTAGGAGTCAGCATGGTACCCCGGAGCAGTGCCATAGAGTAGCACAAACAATTCTGAGCTCCTTCGAAGACAGGAAGTACTGTTCGGCAGCGTTCCTCGACATCAAACAGGCCTTCGACCGTGTATGGCACTCGGGCTTACTACATAAGCTTAAGGAAAGATTACCAGCCCCATACTATTTGCTGCTCAAATCGTACCTACACCGGCGACTTTTCTACGTAAGATGCGAATGGGCCGAGTCCGAAGTATATGAAGTAAAAGCAGGTGTCCCTCAGGGAAGCGTGCTAGGTCCTGTTCTTTACACTCTCTTTACCGCAGACATCCCAGCAATTGAAAGTGATAACCTAGTAATCGCCACATACGCAGATGACACAGCATTGCTAGCCACCTCGACGGACCACGCAGAAGCGTCAGCTGTCCTACAATCGCAACTGACAAGACTGGAGCCATGGCTAAAAAGATGGAACATAGTTGTGAACGAAACCAAGTCAGCCCATATGACATTCGCTACCAGGCGAAAAACTTGCCCAGATGTCACTCTGAATGGAACTACCCTGCCTATGGTGAACAAGATTAAATACCTTGGACTAACCCTCGACAGGAGACTAACTTGGTCTGATCATATTAAAACAAAAAGGAAGCAACTTTGTTTAAAACTCCGGCAGATGAAGTGGTTACTCGGGTGCAGATCCCAACTGAACTTGGAAAACAAAGTGCTGCTGTACAAGGCAATACTCAAACCCATCTGGACGTACGGGATTCAGCTGTGGGGCACAGCCTCAACATCGAACATCGAAATAATTCAGAGATTTCAAAGCATCACCCTAAGAAGACTAGCCAAAGCACCATACTACGTAAAAAACCAGGTACTCCACAACGATCTTGGCATTCCAAGTGTCTTCGACGAAGTACGAAAATACAGTGAGAAACATATAACCAGACTGGACCGACACTGCAACCCTCTGGCAGTAAATCTGCTCGACAACAGCCAGCACTGCCGTCGATTGAAAAGGCACCACCCACTTGACTTACCCTTTAGACCATCAAAAGAGTGGTAGTCAGATAAAACCCCCCTCTGTAAATAGCTTCCCTTATACCATTTACTTATTATCGCATAGATAGATTGTAAATATAAATAGGAAAAAAAAAAAAAAAAAAGTTTCTATTTGTTAGTGTGTTTGTTTTTGCACGGAATATATTTGTTGAACATTTTTTGCTTTCTTTTAGCTTTGACTTCTAGTCAACAATGTATGCATGCATTTATATTTGCACTTGCATTTGTTAATACACATATATGTACAACAACAATTTACTTACATATGTATGTACTTACATATGTGCATATGCAACTCCAATCAAAGTTACAAATGTCAGCTCTAAAATTATATCAAAACAATGACAAATGGTAGATCAAAACTAAAATTTCTTGTGTCTATGTATGTATTTGTTTATGTGTTACGTTTTGTCTGAGGTTGATAATTAGCAAGTAGGTTAAACCACCCCCATAACATATTCTGGTGTGCAAAATTTTCCTAGACGCAACAAGTTTTCTTTAAATTGATTGGTTTTAAATCAATGACACCAACAAATAGTAGCAGTGCGGGCCCAACAACAACAATTACAACAACAAACGCTTCTTGGGTCGTAAATCAATTGTCAAAGGCACACAAATCTGAAAAAAAAAATTGTGCACTGTGCAAAGTGATACATGTACATAAATTTATGAAATTTAAATTTTCAAGCGCATTGTTCACTTATTTGTGTATGCACTTATTCATTAGGAAGCGGAAATCCGTTTCTTTTTTGCAACTGTACGAATCTTTTTTTATGACTTTGCAATGGAATGGGTCAAAGTGCTCCAGGATGTATAAGAGGTACTCGAAGGAGTTGTCCAAAATAAAATTCCTTTCTCAGTGCTCACTTAATACCTGCATGGAATATTTTGTGAAAATTTCAGAATTCTAGCTCTTTTCGTTTAGCCTGTGGCAATGTAGACAATCAGGACAAACTCTTTTATATATTAAAATTATTATATTTTATTAAAAATTAAAACTTAATATAATACTTTTTATTTATACATATTATATTATGTGAATATAAAGAAAACTTTATATATATATTTTTAAAACTATATTAATATTGCAGGGTCGACATTACATATTTATATTTAACTAGCGGCCCGGTACGTGCTTCGCTACGTATAAAGTTAAATATTACAAAAATTTAATTGGAACAAACGGTAAGGTTTGAACTGATTCTTTATTTGAAAAAACATATTAATGTAGCAATTTGTATGTACTTAAAGCCATTTCAAATGATACACCATTACAATTGAAAACTGTCAACAATACTGGTACAAGTTTTTCAATACACTTAATATACACCTTAAAAGTTGGCATACAATTTTCTTGAATAACTTTTGTAGCGCCAAATGATGTCATTTGAAAGCAATTATTGTATTGCTGGATCTGAGTTTAAAAATGTCTGGAATCTGGCCCATTTCCGGAAACCAATGAATGTAATGGCTCTGGTGGCGGTACCAACGGCGTCAGTTTGACTTGACCTGACTGTTCGAGCAGCACAATTTAGGGGCTTCATATTTATACTTTGATACCGAAGGTCTCATAGTATATTGGTTTTGTGCAATGTCCGTCATGGTGTCTGTCTTTCCGTCCGTCCGTATGAACGCAACTTCTTTCGACACCCTTAAAGCTAGAGACTTGGAACTTTGCAATTATGTTTGTCTATAGAGTCTACACACTATTTAAATTCGGAAATTTCGATATCTCTTATAGTTTTTAAGCTAGAGCCCGTAAATTAGGTAGAAAGATAGAAGGCAGCATCTACCAAAGATCGGCATCAAAATTTTGGATGCCACGCCCACCTAAGCCACCCGCCTTATGAAATCGGAAACGGCTATATCTTTAACAGTTTTTGAGCTAGAGCCACAAAACTTGGTAGGCAGATAGATAGTGACAGCTAAAAACATTTGATTCAAAAATTTAGATGCCACGCCTACCTCTGCCGCCCACCTTTTAAATTTGGGAGTTAAGTTATCTTCCACAGTTTTTGAGCTAAAGTCACCAAATTTGGTAACATGATAGCTGGCGATGTTTACCACATGGCCCACTCCCTTCGCCCCTGCATTCCCTCTTATCAACCGTTCTTTTACTGGTATCAAAGTATTCCGCAGTCGGTTGCGTCCGACTGCAACGTTTTTACTTGTTAAACGTAAATATTGACAAACAACGTTCATTGGTCCAATAGTAACGATATGCGGTGTACTGTAGTCAATTTCTTTGTTATAGTTAAATGCAGCTCTATAGGGGTTAAACGCAAAACTTCTATTTTGTTGGTTTCGGTTCCATCGATTCCGTTCAACTTCATTCCGCGTTTCACGTTGCTCATCAGTTTGATTTGCTCTTGTGTTTCTTTGACTTGCAGCACTAACCAAATAATGTTATAGATGGGACATTTCTAGTACTGTTTTGGTTTCCACTACACTGTGAACGAGAGTGACCCATGATTGTTAACATTATGTTATGCTCGCTCAAAATGTTAACACATAGCAGAGAGACCCAAGTGTGTTTCAGTTTGTATTCACTTTCAGCGGCTTTTAGGGGAAAGGGGGAAGCGGCGGCGGAAAGCAAGCAACGGTTAAAATACATTAGTATTTGTATACGTGTGCATTTGCTTCATACTTTGGTGGACTAGTAATGTTTGAGATTTTACACTTTTGTCTTTTTCGATTCCCTTCATACGCATGTGTGTGTGCATGAATGTATATGCAGAATGTGTATATGTATGCGAGCCATTTGTTTTGGAATTTATTGACCTGCCTTAACATATATGATTTAATTTCTAACAGGTCAAGGGCGGGCTTTTGGGATTGCAAATATTCTTTTTATATTTAAAAAATTTAAAAATATTTGGCCGACTATTTTTATTTAAGTACATCTATTTATTTTACAATTATTTTTTGTATAGATTATACCACACAACTAAAAATATGTACTTAGGTTCACTCTGCATATACATTCATGCACACACACATGCGTATGAAGGGAATCGAAAAGACAAAAGTGTAAAATCTCAAACATTACTAGCCCACCAAAGTATGAAGCAAATGCACACGTATACAAATACTAATGTATTTTAACCGTTGCTTGCTTTCCGCCGCCGCTTCCCCTTTCCCCTAAAAGCCGCTGAAAGTGAATACAAACTGAAACAGACTTGGGTCTCTCTGCTATGTGTTAACATTTTGAGCGAGCATAACATAATGTTAACAATCATGGGTCACTCTCGTTCACAGTGTAGTGGAAACCAAAACAGTACTAGAAATGTCCCATCTATAACATTATTTGGTTAGTGCTTGCAGCATTGCGGGTTCTGCGACTATTACGTTCACGCGGCGATGCATTTTATTGCGCGCGTTCATCTGTAGTCTGAGATCGTCTTAGTAATAGCACATAATTTGCATTACGCGTTCGGCGACCTATATTTGCTCGTCTGGCTCGTGGCATTTTCCCTTCAAATAAAATATAATAAATCCTATTAAAAACAAATTGCTACATTGATATGTTTTTTCAAATAAAGAAGCAGTTCAAAACTTACCGTTTGTTCCAATTAAATTTTTTTTAAATTTAACTTTATACGTACCGGGCCGCTTGTTTTATTCAAATAAAGCCTGTCAAAGTTATAAAACACAGACGGATCGCTGAAAAAAAATCTGAGAAAAGTCCACGCACACATATATTTGAACAAAAATATAAACACAAAGCAATAATTACCGCTGAAAATTTGCTTTAATCGAAAGTTTTGTTTCATTTATTTTTTTTTTTTTTGTGTTTAAGCTTCACAGTGAAAACGAATAATGATTTTACACAAACTTAAAGCCCCAAGACTGAATTTTTGTTTCGGCCTCCTGGGATTTTTAAAGTGTGCATGAAAAAGATTTATTCAAATAATATATTTAACAAAATGTGGTAAATGAAGAACCGCTAAATCCATGATACAATTAACAGGGAAGTGTCATCCGAGAGAGCCAGATACCAATGTATATGAACGTGTGAGTGCGAAAGAGACCGCCACGTTGCTCTCTTGACTTTACTTTCTTGCCTTTCTTAGGGAACTGCTTTATAAGTGCGAGTGAGTAAGGTACAAAAGTGTTTTGCTTGTATGTGGCCGACGCAAATTTGTTGCGTTGTAAAAAGAATAATTAAATTAGAAGTTTGAATAAAACGCTGTCGATTAAACAAATTTAATACTTTTTAATAACAAAACCTAAAAAATGCAATGTATATAAAAACAAACATCAACAAAAATAACAAACAGAAAATAAATTCGCCCGCATCAAAGTCTTACCCAAACGACAGGCACTTTGCGACTGTCGATTGGTATCCGAAAAAAGAGAGCGCTCTCTCTGTTGACACTACCCTGTTAATTGTATCATGGCTGCAACATACGTGTGAGTCGCGCTCCCATAGAGTAGCTTAAAACTTGATCAGCGCGCGCGTCGCTCTTATGACTGCCGCTAGATATAAAATAAATTGAATGGAGTCATGCAAGGCATACTTAAGCTACATTCATTTTTATCCCAGCGCACAACGCTCTTATGCTGCGAGCGTGAAATCAAAATAATTTGAAATCACGCTCGCACATGATACAATTATACCAGGTAGCGCAACGCAGTACAAGGCATACTTAACTAAGTAGCCTCACTCTTTTGCTCGCTCTCTTTTTCTGTTGCCTTACGATTCAGTCTCGATTCAAACGTTGTGAGCGACGCACGTACGCTGACGAATTTTTTCCGGTTTGCTTTACGATTTTGTGCGAGACTTTTTAAGATGGCGCCAAATTGCTTTTTGTGCAAAAAGAAATGTGAAATTGGTGTGAAATGTGTGCACGTGCCAAGTAATGACATTAAAAGAATATTATGGAGCGAGTCTGCGGGATTGCTTAATCGAATTGGTCGTAGTTGTAGTAAAAAAAATTGCATACAAATATATATGTATATGCGTGTTCGTTACAATTTTCGTTGTGTTGAGGCGGAGCAAAACAAAAAAAAAACAAAATTAATTACTCTCGCGCTCTCACACTCGCTCTCTCACTCTCGCTCTCTTTTTGTTCTCATTTTTCGAAAATCAGAACAAAGAGAGCGAGAGTGAGAGAGCGAGGTGATATGAGAGTAATGAATTTTGTTTTTTTTGTTTTGCTTGGCTCAACACAACGAAAATTGTACGAACACGCATATACATATATATTTGTATGCAATTTTTTTGCTACAACTACGACCAATTCGATTAAAAAATGTAACAAAAGTATTAAAAAATGATGATAATATTTTTATTATTTGTTTTAGCTTATAACAAAATTTTTAACATTTTTTTGTTGCCTACAATTCTTTGCTTTTCTTTCTGCAGCTTTATTTTTTTGTTTAAATATTTAATTCTAAAAAATATCCTAGTTTTAAAAAAGAATTCTTTAATTTTCTTCTCTAAAGAAATATGGGTGGCCTGACCGACTTAATAATTTATTAACAATATTTGTTTTTACTGATATTTTGCTCCCGTGATTGTTAAGCAGGAATATCTTTTCCAAATTAACAATTTTGTCTTTAAAATCTTTGGAAGGTTTTTTTAAGTATCCTGCCGACACCTGGTCGACATAGCTGAAACTGCAATTCTCCTTATTCTCGTCTTGAAGATGTAGTTTCTTAATACAATAGCCTGCCATATATTCCAGAGCGTCCTCCGTCAGCTCATCAATATCTTCCGGTTGTCCCGTTAATAGCGACAAGTCAGGCACGTCATCACCTTCCGACATCTCAGGTTGAGGTTCGTTAGAAGCTACGTTTATGTTAGCCCATGGCACGTCATCTGTTTCAACATTGCCTGTTGTGCCCAAGATTTCTGTATTACGAGCTAAATTTAAGGGTGAACCATATATTATAATAAAGTGTATAATTTTTAAAGGTTTTTCACAGGCAATTCACACTTACTTTGAGACATATAGCACATTACTATACTAACTACTACATTTGACGAAGAAATTGACATAAACATTAAAACATTAGGACATTTACTAACTACAACATTGGACGAGATCACATTTCTATAAAATATTGTTTCAAATTACCAAGAATATATTTGCGCAACCTAAACTTAAATTCAATAGGCGAAGGGTGGTCATGAAGGCCACCCTTCGACCGCATTGCGCCAAAAAAATGTTCCAGTAGATCTTGCGATAATCTGGAAGTAATTATATATTTCATCCCGTACCGCTAGGATAAAAATGAATGTAGCTGCTGCAGCGATGTGTTGCTAATTTTCATTCCCTTTTGGAAGGGGAGCAAATTTTTTAATTGCACCTCTTGCGATTGAGAATGCTTTAAATTTGGTACAATGGGCACAGAAACAAATGTGCTAATTTTTTTCAACAGCTGCTCCTGTACCTCTAACGAACAGCCATACGGCTGTTTTGCGGGCATGCAAGTATAATTAACACTTGAACATTTTGAGTTAAATATATCAAACCAATCGTTGACGAGCTTAATAAAGTCTGCTATCTCTAAGGCATTGTCCACCTCCAATCCTAAAGCATAACATCGAAGAATAGCGTTTGATGTTGTGTTTGACAATAATTGCGCTGCCAACTTTACTTTTTGTCGCCCTGAACTTTGGACATTGAGGTGGTCATCTGTTATTTTCCACAATATGGAGACATCTGACTTGCCGCAATGTTGCATAGCTTGTCTAACAGAGTCAACTTTCAAATGTTTGCCATTCATAAAAATGCCAGAATCTATGAAGTGGTTCCTTATCAGTTTGATTAGGTGGGGCACGTCTGCAAACTCGAACACCTTCAGCTCTGAGTTTGAAGGATGCTCAAACCATGTTTTGTCTGAAAAAGTTCATTTAAACAATAAGAAGAATGTAATTTAGAAAATAAATAGCTGCCTTCTAACCTGTGGAAATTCCAAGTTCATTTCGCAATTTACCGTTTCCAGGGCCCATGTCCGATACAGTTGCAGCGACATAGTACCCAGCACTGTATAATTTACATATAATACTTTTAAGTACTGTTGCCGTCATTGGCTTGTCAAAGTCATAATAAATCGGCTGCTTCCACGATTTAAAAAGACCTTGAACCATTGCCACCTGCACGTATTCCTTTGGTGGTTGAACGGCACATTGCGACGCATCCCACTCAAACGACGATGCCACCTTCATTTCGTCAAACATTAGCGAGCACACTTTGTCCACGTCCTCCATGTCTGGGGCATTTTCCATTAGCTTTATGACAAAATCTAAAGGCCCTGGTTTTATTTCAACGCGCTGGCACCATCTTTGCAACGTGGACACATGCGGCAGTGGAAATCCTTTTTTGTAAAGATGCCGATAAGCGCGTGGCCCCGCGGCGTGGAGGCAAATGGCTTCTGAAATGTCATCCTGTGTCCATCTAGCTTGTCCTCCGATACGTAGATGTTGGAGCTGGGATGCCGTAAAGAGGTTACTTATCGAAGCATTTAAATTGTTTGCCGCTTCCAGCTGTTTTTTTAGAACGCCAACTTCTTTCTCTAAGCTTGTAACCTTTGTTTGCAGTCGCAAATTTTCAAGTGCAATACCCGCTTCAACAACAACGACGCTGAAAATTTAAAATAATAATATCATATTTGATGAATGTAAGTCGAACACAAAATTGTACTTACTCAGTTTGGGTGCTAAAATCTTTTTGATTGATATTTAAATCAGCATTTTCAATTTTTTCTGGGAAGTGCACCTTCTCGCAGACGTCGACGCTTAGCTGCATTTTCATAAAACTCATCCCGTTTAAAGTGATGCTCACATATTCTGCTATGTGGTGTGAAATCCACTCCCGCAGACTCGCTCCATAATTTTCTTTTGAAGTCATTACTTGGCACGTGCACACATCTCACACCAATTTCACATTTTTTTTTGCACAAAAAGCAATATGGCGCCATCTTAAAAAGTCTCGCACAAAATTCGTCAGCGTACGTGCGTCGCTCAGAACGTTCGAATCGAGACTGAATCGTAAGGCAACAGAAAAAGAGAGCGAGCAAAAGAGTGAGGCTACCTAGTTAAGTATGCCTTGAGGCTACCTAGTTAAGTATGCCGTGCGCTGCCTTATAAAAATGAGAACATAAGAGCGAGAGAGCAAGAGCAAGAGAGTAATGAATTTGTGTATACGCTTTTGTCGTTATGTGGGTAATTCACGTGCAGCATGCTGCGCGCAGCATGCGAATACATTCACAAAATATGATTGTAGTTGTCGTGCGTGTGAGTCCGCTCTTGATCGAAAGCCCAAAGAGGCGGCTCAAAACTTGATCAGAGCGCGCACAACTATTATGCTGCGAGCGCGAAATCAAAATAATTTGAAATCACGCTCGCAGCATCTGTGTTTGTTGTTGTCTCTTATCTTTGCGTGCACTCTGCATGCAAAACAAAATGCTTTATGTGCCTACCTCCCTCGCACGCACTTGATCAAAGCTTTTCTAAGCAAAGAGCCTGCTGTCAAGGGAGATGTTTTGCTTAAATTCACACGTACACGAGGCTGCGCGCAGCATGCTGCACGTGAATTACCCACATTACACAGAAATATGTACGTGCATGCATATGTATTTGTAAGTTGTTTGTTGGAACTAAGACCAGAATGATTAAATTAAAGTTACAAAGGCAATAAATCTTTTTAATAATATTTGTATATGTTGTATATTCTTATAATAAAATTTTTAACAGTTTTTTGTTCCCAACAATTTTTAGTTTTGGCTTCTTATCTCTAATTTTTTTGTTTAAATACTTAATTCTTAAAAATATTCTAGTTTAAAAAAAAATTCCTTAATTTTATTTTCAACAGAAATATTAGTTGCCTTACTTACTAAAAAATCTATTATATTGTTTTTAATTGACACTTGATTTTTACTATTAATAAGCTGGAATATCTTTTCCAATTCAATAATGTTTGCCTTAAATTGCATTGATGGTTTTTTTAAAATCCTGCCGACACCTGGTCGACATAGGTAAAAGATAAATTTGCAGTGTTGATACATGCGGAATTGGAAAACCTTTTCTGTAGAGGTGCCGATAAGCGCGTGGCCCTGCAGCGTGCAGGCACATGGCATTCGATATGTCAATCTGCGTCCATTTTGCTGTTACGCCCATCCGCAAATGTTGCATCTGAGATGCCGTAAAAATCTTGCTTACAGCAGCATTGAGGCGATTTGCTTGTTCAAGTTGTTGTTTTAAAATGTCAACATCTTTTTCCAAGCTCCTCAATTTTGCTTCCAATCGCAAATTTTCGAGTGCTATGCCAGCTTCAACCACTTGCTTCCTACAAATTAAATAACGCAATATTTTTTTAATGTACTCTTGACAAACTAAAAACTATACTTACTCTGTTTGGGAGCTAAAATCTTCTTTCCCGCCATCAGAATCTTCCTCAAAATGTTCTGTGCTTTGTTGTGGCAGCGCACCGGCTCGCAGTCGTCTTCTCTTATTTTCTCTTTGAAAATAAAAGTCATCCCGCTTAAAATGAGTTTCACATACTCTGCTATGTGCTTGAAAATCTACTCCAGCACATGATGGAATAACATAAGGTGGTCCATTCCGCAAACTACATTCCGTTATTTTGTGGTAGCGACACGTGCGAGTGAGACGGACATAGCACTGTTAGTGTAAATGAAACGCGGACAGCGTCTGTTGATTAACCCTAAGCAGCCCCTCTTGATCAAACAAACAAATCTTAATATTTTAAAGTCTTAATTTTATTAATTTAGAATTAGCAATTAAGATTCTTAACTCTAAAATAAACTCTTATTTTATTATTTTTTAACATATAAATTAATATAAAGTCTTTCCGCAGTTTTCAATAGTATTTCATGAATATTTTTTGTTATACTGAAGTCTTTTTTTAGGACAAAATTAAATAGCATAAGCTGTTGCTTAAACAATTCTGAAAGTTTTCTGAGACCGCCACGGGACACCTCATCCACGTAGGTGAAAGTTGTGTCTGTGTGGTCATTGTTAGTAAGTCGCAATTTTTTAATAATGTAACCTGCTATGTATTCGATGGCATCCTCCGCCATCTCGTCTATGTTGCCCTCGATTTGAACAGGAAGTTTTATTGCAGCAACGTCTTCGGGGTCAAACTCTTCATTATTATTTTCGTTGACTTCAATAGTATGACTAGTATTTAAAGTACTTGTGTTTACATTGAGCCAATCAGTGTGATCTTCTTCGACGTTTCCATTACCAGACAACAATTCAGTATTCTTAGCTGCACAAAATAGTATAATAATTAATTACTAACAATAACTTAAAAAAGAAGACAAACCCAAAACACACAACATAGCTACCAACAATTACGGACAAAAACGAGTCTGCTGAAACATATAAATAAACATTTGACAAGTACAATTCAAATTTTGTTGATTTCAACTACGGTTGACTGTTTAAACTGTTCATACCTGTGATATACTTTTTTAACCTGTATTTAAACTGGAGAGGTGTCGGATGGTCGTATTGGCCATCCTTGGACCTCATAGCACCAAAAATATTCTCTACAATATCTTGGTTCAACCGACTTGTTAATAAATACTTGATATTATATTCATTTAACAAGGTGGTGAACAGCCCGTCGATTGAAGCGTTGTTTACTAAAATGCCTTTCTGGAAAGGCAGCAGTCTTTGATTTTTGCCAAATATGTCAGAGTGTATTAGCTCTGACATTTTCACCAAAATGCTCCTCTGGCAATCTAGTTGCTTGCCGTATGGTTGGGTGGACTCAATTGAGTTTGATGTAGAAAATTTTGAATTAAAAAGATCAAACCAATCATTAAGCAGCTTAAATAGGTCGGCCGTTTCGCATGCGTTTTCCACTTCAAACCCTAACGAAAAGCAGCGTCTTATTGCACTAGCAGTTGTATTAGAAAACAACTGTGTTGCCAATTTCCCTTTCTGCCGCTCCATTGAACGTATGTTAATGTGGCTTTCATTAACTTTAAACAATTGTTTATGCCAAACAGCGGAAAATCCGCTAACCGCTCAGCACTGCTGCCGTCGCTATAACGCTATATATTCACCTCATCCGAGCCCCATAGCCGACGGCAGCCTTTCACACCGGCTTCGCTCCACGAAGCCTAAGCGGCTAAAATTAGTCTAAATTTTCAAGTGTCAACTAGAGGTCACGCGACAATAAAGTTCCTGCGATTTAATACAAAAAACCTCAAGTGTTTTCAATTCTACGCTTACAAAACTACCCACGACGTTTAAATTCTACGTGCGAAGCCCCCCGACATTTTCATGGTCCTTCGAGCCGGATTTTTAAGAAATCATTATAGTTTTCGGCAGCACGAGGATAAGAAAGAAGATAAGTATAAAATACATTGAAAATATTGGCATATGATCCGCCATATTTGTTCCGTCCGCCAAAGTGTTTAACAAGTATAAAGGGGAAACTATTCCTTTGCTTTCCACTGTTGTCTATATTCCAATTAGACTACTTGTTAAACGATATTCCAATTAGACATTAATATGCGCAAGTTTGTCTGCGCGATTTAAACATTTCCATCCATGTATGTACAAATATACATACACACCTGCGCGCAGATAAATTCCGTTCTGTTATCCGAATTCCACTTATTAAGTGTTCCAGAACAGCACAAATCATAAATAAAAGACGATAAAAATACGTTTTTATTAATATTTTATATATTTGTGCACACTTGCATACATATGTACAAACCACCACCAGTTGATCGGCATTTTTAAGCGCGCAAGCGTACATGTACATATGTATGTATGTACATATGTTAATCCATACACAGAACACGTAGCACTTTTACATAATTGCTATTTTTCAATACATTACTCCTACATCCACACATATATATTCCATATACTTTCCACTTTACATATGCAACACACAATAATTACATACACAATTACACAATAAAAGCCGCACTTGCAAGTGAATTATTTCCAACACATGTCAAGTCGCCGGCACTCCATAACATAAACAAAATACATAGTGCAATATAACATTTACTTAAAAATATAAAACAAAACACTGGCCGAGCATACAAAGAGATTAAGATTTAATAAAAACTTTATTTTTTGGGTGTTTTTTGCCGGCATAAATTACAATAACACCACATAAACAAACATATGCATGTGTAAGCTTTGCTAGTTCCGCTCTTGTGAACTGGTAAAGTGTGACAAAGAATACTTTTTATAGAGGCGCTAACGTGTGTAGTGCGATATATCGTGTTCGTCAACATTCCGACATTTGACTTAGTTTAAAAAGTATTAATTATAATTTATAATTAATTTATCAATTCCGTTCTGTTTTTTCCGTTCGTATTTTTTCTTTGTTCCGTTTCCATCTCGTTCCGAGTGGGATATTCTAAATAATTTATAAATATTCGTTTGTAAATTATTTTAAGTCCGTTAACGTGTGAAATTGTAGATATTCTTTTATAATTTTATTTTCGTTGTTCCATTTCCATCTCGTTCCGAGTGGAAGATTCCAAATAATTTATAAATATTCGTTTCTAAATTATTTTAAGTCCGTTAACGGGTAAAATTGTAAATATTCTTTTACAATTTTAAGTTTTCTTGTTCCGTTTCCATTTCGTTTCCGAGTGAGATATTCTAAATAATTTGTAAACATTCGTTTGTAAATTATTTTAAATCCGTTAACGTGTGAAATTGTAGATATTCTTTTACAATTTTATTTTCGTTGTTCCGTTTCCATCTCGTTCCGAGTGGAAGAATTTAAATAATTTATAAATATACTTTTGTGAATTATTTTAAGTCCGAGTGAAAGGTTGTAAATATTCTTTTACAACTTTCTCTCCGTTCCGATTCCATTTCGTTCTAAGTGAGTGGAATATCCGAATAATTTATAAATATTCTTTTATAAATCATTCTAAGCCCACTTATCAGGGCTATATTTGTGAATAGTCTTTTACAAATATTTTTCTAGTCCGTTTTTATTTTGGTCACTTCCGACTTAAATAAATATCTCTCCAAAAAGACCCAGAGGTTCTCTTGTTTGCTACCTGATCCAACCCATAAGAATTTATTAATAAGTTTTGTGGACGGATAATGCCGATAGGGCCAGGTCAGGGAGAGAAAAACAGTTGAGTGTTCCGTCCGTAGAGCACAAGAAAAAGTTCGCTTTCTTCACCAAATCTCCCGGTGAAGAAAACCTCCACCGCCGTTACACCCAAGTCCAAGTCCGAGGAACTCACGCCACTTGCCAAACCACCCATTTCGAGTTTGAAGCAGATAGCCACTCGGGCCGCTACCAAACTCAACTTCAAGGCAAACATGGCGATGTCTGATTTCATTTCCGCTTCCGACAAGCTGATCCAATTCGAGACACGAATTAATGGTCCGTCAGCTACAGAACCCTCACTTTACACGCTTCAAGTCCGTCGCGACCACGTAAAGGTTCTGTGGGAAAAGGTCGAAAAAGAGTTCGAGAGTAGCTCAAGGGCACTCAGCCAAGGGTGTGGGAGTAGCGATGCTGTCGCGTTAACGGCAACGTACGACAATTTTTTTTGCTACACTGTATACGAGCGGTGTACGGCACAGTTATGCGAAGAAATAGAAAGGCTAAACTCCATTAATAGGCAGCCCGCAGTCCCGATAGCGTCTGTTTCTCGAGGCTGTAGTCTCCCGCCTGTTGACACAGAAGTGTTCTATGGAGACTACCTAAAATGGCCAACTTTCCAAGACCTATTTACGGCTATCTACATCGACAACCCCCGACTAACTCCAGTCGAAAAATTGTTTCACCTCAATTCAAAAACTGGAGGTGAAGCAAAGGCAATCGTCTCGAAATCCCCGCTCACTCATGACGGTTTTGGCTCTGCGTGGCAGGCGTTATATGAGCGGTTCCAAAACAAGAGACTTCTGGTTAACAGCCAGTTAAAAATACTTTTCAACTTGCCTACAGTCAGTGTAGAAACCGGTTCCGCTCTCAAAGAAATTCAGACCACTATCCAGAGTTGTCTCACAGCTTTGGAACATTCCGATGTGTCGACAGACAATTGGGACTGCCTTCTTATATTCTTATGCTCTTCCAAACTACCAAAAGGTACACTGTCATTGTGGGAACAGTCCCTAACAGATAAAGCGGCCATTCCGAAGTGGGAGGAATTAAATAGTTTTTTGGGTGAACGCTATAGGACGCTGGAAGCTATCGAGGATGTCAAGCCTAGTTCCAGCGTTCAATCCAATTCGAGGCCTTCCAAGTCTCAAGCGTCTTCGAGGAACCTCCAAACCTTTGAAGCGAAGGTACATTCCAAGGTAAAATCTTGCAATGTATGTTCCAAAGAAAACCACCCAATCCGCTTATGTCCGAAGTTCCTTCAAATGTCAGTTACCGATAGAGCCAACCTCGTGAAACAGCGGAGTTTATGTTGGAATTGTTTTGCAAAAAACCACCAACTTAAAGACTGCACAAGTGCGCATAATTGTTTCACGTGCAAGGGCCGTCACAACACGCTTTTGCATAAGGACGGCCCCCTTCCGTGCCCGCTATGTCAGTTCCTCAATCGCAAAATAATAGACTACCTCAGATACAGTCCACTTCGAACCAACCCTGCGTTCAAAACTATTTTGCATCTGACATACGTGATGTGCTCTTAGGTACCGCTCTAATAAAAGTTATCCATTTGGGCACTAAGTTCACGGCGAGAGCACTCATAGATTCAGGCTCAGAAGCCACATTCATTTCGAAGAGATTGTTCGACAAAATCAAAATGCCCTTCCAAAGGGTTGAAGTCAACGTCTCGGGGCTCAATCAAGCGGTTGCAGCCCACCCCCGAAAGCTATGCCACTTCCATGTGGGATCTCCTATAAGGCCAAGACTTCAAATTGAAGTTTCGGCATATGTGTTCCCAGAACTGTCGGGAAATCTCCCGTCATATTCCATTCATCCAACCTTATTAAAGGATCTTCCAGACTTCCAACTGGCAGATCCGACCTTCTTCCAAAGTGCTCAAATAGATGTGCTACTAGGGGCGGATATCCTTCCGTCCATTCTTCTGGGTGCGTCGCGTCCAAATGTATGTGGCACTCTTTTGGGTCAAGAGACGGTGTTTGGCTGGATACTCAGCGGCCCGATCTCAAAAACCTCACCCAATTCCATCTCGTCCTTCTCAACGCGCGTTTCGGTCAAGACAGAGTCGCGACTAGAGCAGCTTCTCACAAAATTTTGGGAGGTGGAGGATTTGCCGGCAAGACCGGTTAAAGAATCTGACTCTTTTTGTGAGAAAAACTTTGTCAAAACGACCACAAGAAACGCAAGGGGAGATATGTGGTGACGCTTCCATTTCGCGACCCAGTTCACTGCAAAGTAGGTCACTCCAGATCCATGGCACTGGCTCAATTTCTGAAGAATGAGAGCCGTCTAAAGAGAGACCTTTCTCTCAAGGAGCAATATGACTCCGTTAGTCAAGAATATTTGGATTTAGGCCACATGCGGCAAGTCAGCCCGAACGATGCAGCGACCAATTTCTATTTGCCCCACCATGTAGTTTTCAAACCCGACAGCACCACGACAAAGGTCCGCGTCGTGTTCAACGCTTCCAATCCCTCATCGAACGGTCGCAGTTTGAATGATATCCTTCATCCGGGGCCCATTCTGCAATCTGACTTGACCGTCCAAATTCTAAAGTGGCGCTTCTTTCGATATGTCTTCAATGCTGACATTACAAAAATGTATCGGCAGATACTGGTCCATTCAGATCACACTCCGTTCCAAAGAATTCTTTTCCATGATAATCACGAGAATATCTGTGATTATGAATTAAATACAGTTACTTTCGGTGTCAATTGTGCTCCATTCCTTGCCATTCGGGTCATACAGCAGCTCGCTGAAGATGTGAAGACCAAATATCCGCTGGCAAGTGAAATAATCACAAGTTTCATGTACGTCGATGATGTTTTGGCCGGAGCGCATTCCAAGCAACGAGCCGTAATAGCCATTGCGGAACTACAATCCGCTCTCGAAAGCGCTGGCTTCCCTACCCTTAATTGGACATCAAATTCGAGAGAAGTTTTGAGGGACATCCCAAAGGCTCACTTGTTGTGCGAAGATTTCCTGGAAATCGAAGACGCAAGCACGGCGAAAACTTTAGGTATCCGCTGGCAGGCCACCACAGATGAGTTCTTCTTTACTCCAGCTCCGATGCTTTCAAAGAGAGGTTTCACTAAGCGGGAAGTCCTTTCTCAAACAGCAAAACTGTTTGATCCCGCGGGTGGCTTGCACCCTTCATTATTCGTGCGTTCAAGAGATTTGGCTCCAAAATCTCGGTTGGGATGAATCGTTGCCTACAGATCTTCTCCGCAAATGGCACGATTTCCTTCTGACGTATCCCGATGTCAGCAAGATTCGAATTCCAAGATGGATCACCTTTCGTGCCCAATCAGCACTTGAATTCCATGGGTTTTGCGACGCATCGCAGCGCGCCTATGGCGCTGCCTTGTACGCTCGTGTCGAAAACCACAATGGCGTGTCCGTGTTCCTTGT